>OZ034969.1:21223268-21823268 GCA_964030785.1 Siderastrea siderea
TCTCATTTTAGCGCTGCTTTTAGAGCTGTTACATCTCCTAAGATTTTGATCGTGTTTGTAGGGAACCTGCTTGAGAAGACTTTATCTCTAAATGTCACGAATTTTACTCTACTTATTTTGTTACGCTATTTTTTTAATTGACTAAACAGCTTTAGGTGGCTATCTGCAGTGGGAAAGCTGGAGCTCGTGTCCTGACGTGTGTGGCATAAGGTACCATCAGGTGAGGAGAAGGATTTGTGCAAATCCCACCACGAATGCTGGAGGTGCTGACTGCGCAGGAGCAAGGTCCGAAACGCGGACAACAGCGTGCTACAATGGATGCCTTGGTATGTTTTTACCTGCAATAACGAAAACAGCAATTTATTCGTATCTGGAAATTTTTCAATTTCACAGTTTGCTGTCGCTGAGAACTGAAGAGTTGAAAAAAACTGATCATCTTCCAAACTTCATTGTTGTTAATAAACAAATGTAACTACCCCGGGTAAGGAACGGATACTTTGTAAAGTAACGATGTAAAAACGTGCAGTATCGTGCGCCTCACAGCAGCCACTTGACAAATGAAAGGTTTGCCAACGTTCGGACGTTCCAATTGATTAGCAAATCATAACGTAACATGAGGCTTTGCCTGTAGTTGTATCTGTATTGTAAGTATTTAATATTGTTCCAAAATAAAATTCATTGTATTAAAAAAAAAATAAATAAATAAATATAAACGTAACATAAATTGATGCAAGGCGACGAAGAGGAAACTGCAGGAATGCGAACGTGGAACCTAACCCAACAACTCCGCCTTTACACTTTTTGAATTACAAGCGTAAACCAACAGTTATCAACAAGATGTTAGAAAGCTGTCAAAAATCTTTGTCAGTTGGCAGTGGTACGGACAAAAAATGTGGCTAAGGCTTTTACATCAGATTTCCAAAAGAATATTGCCTTTCGTTATCAATGAAATTTATCAGGACCTAAGACACGATATACGTAAATTTCGTCTTGCTTTCTTACAGAGCGTAATCTTACAACCTGCGAGTTCATGAAAGCCAATTTGTCCTGTCCTAATGAGACATTCATCAACATCAACGACATATTCTACGGCAGTGATCAAGGAAGCTTTAACGTCTGCAACAGTAGCGGCCCCAGCAATGTTTCCTGTTTGCCGTCCAGTAATATGGCAGGCCACAACAGTGCACAGGTTTATGAAAGATGCCAGATGAGAAGAAACTGCACTGTAATCGTTTCCAACGACACCTTTGATGATCCGTGTCCAGGAGTTACCAAACTGCTTAAAATCCACTACACGTGTAGCCCTGGTAAGACGTTTCCTTTTCACAGTGATTATGTTTAGGTCTTCAAAAAGGGTATGGCTTGTAATGAAGACGGGCAAAAAGAGAAACCATACGCTAACTCATGGCAAGCAACCCAGGTGTGGGAATTTTGAGTGAGGTTGGGAGGATTTCCTTCTCCTTCTACCCATCCAACCCACTGATATCGTCCCAACGTTAAGGCCAAGACGGAGAAAAAAAAACGAAAACTACCCACACCCCACTAACCATAACCTTTGGGGCGTTAAATACCTATAGAACTTATAAATGGAAATACCGTCACGAAGCCACCATACGACCACAAGGAAGTTATAACTGATCTCTTACAGGAGGCGTTCGCCTGCATTATCTCACTAAGGACTTATTTAAACGGGTTCATTAATTTTAGGTGGCTCTCGGCTCTCCAAAGTAACCACCAAGAGACTGCATTCGGAACAGTGTTTGGTTTACGTCGTTTTTTGTTTTTTCTTTCTTTATTTTTTCCTTGCCTCCTTCCTTCTTTCATTCATTCATGGGTATAGTTGGCGTCTTTACGTGCTGACGTTCGATGCTTGATTGCTAAGTGCATTTCAACGTGCGAATGTGAAAAATGCTCCAAATAATCCTCATTATTGTTATCATCTTCCTTGCAGTTTTCAAAAGAACATTTTGTGACGATGACATAGCTCTAATCAGCTGCCCTGACGATAAGCAACTGGTGTTTCACAAAGCGCCATTCTATGGCCAGATGAATTCCTCAGAATCTTGCCCTGCATCCAATGGAAAAACCTGTACCTCTGATATACGTTACGGTGACGTGGACAATTTTTGCAGCTCTAGCTCTTGTACAATATCTCCAGTGTCCTACCAACAGCTGGACCAGAAAGAATGCAAAGATAGCGACAACTATCTCACTTTATATCACAGCTGCCAGAAGAGTAAGTATTATATTGATATATGCCGCATTTCCTCCATAATAAAAACCCTGCGCGTTTACAATATCTCTAACTTCATGTTTTCCCTTCTCATCTTCAATAAGAAGGATTCTGTTAAGAATAAAAATGCTAAAAATCAATGTCACCTTCTCTATTGTATTGACTTGTATTGACTTAAATGCCCCCGTTTGTGTTTTTCATGTACTATTTCTGTCTTTTCTTACCCTAACCCTGCCCCTAACGCCTGACTCTTGACCTCATAACTCTTAACAAAAAGCAACGAAAATTGCTTGACTGTTTTATCATCATGTCACAAACCCTTTTGTACGAGTGCTTAGAAGTATTTGTCGTAAATGGTGTCCGTAAGCCTCCCCTCACTTTCCTTTATAGTCATCCTAAAAGTTTAATGATAAGTGGAAAACAGCTTGTTAAAGCAGCATTGTGAAAGGGGAGTTACTGTCACTTCTAGAAATAATGATAACAAAGTACACTGTGAATTTTGTTCTCATTCTAAGTCGCTAATTTCACATCCCACTCATTGTATTAATCCATTTCAAATAATTTTTTATTCACAGAGCAAGCGTTGTACACTGCCTGGGGTCCCTGGGGTGCTTGTGAGGCCTGTGGCCTCACTGCCCGTCAGGTACGTCGGCGTGAGTGCATTTCACCTGGAATAAGTTATAACCCTGCAAAAGAGTGCGGCTACTGGGACAAAATAGACGAGTTACCTTGCTACGTTCCTTGTACAGGTTGGATTTATTGTAACTACTGATCTATAGTTATGTTACACTCCCCTAGGTTCCACTAACGCAGACACAGTGCTGAATGTAAACTTCTTCCTTGTTTAATTATCCTTCTACAACCGAGATAACTACCATGCATTCAACATCTCTGTTTCATCACATGGTTTGCCCAAACCTATGTTGGCCCTATGCCAAGCATTAACGGTTGCAGCTATTTAATTATTATCCACCAAAGTGAAGGCGAATAGTGGTGGACACCTCTGTAAGAAGGCCAACTCTCTATTAGGACAGTTCGCCAAGACCAACACAGACCTTAACTCAGATTAACTCTACCTCTATTGCACTAACCTGTACTAGGCGTTTAGATAGTTACGTTTTTTCGCTCGCGCGCCACGATCTGAACGCCTGGAACAGGCTACTATAGCACTGACACCTCCATATCACTAGCACTCATCCCGCATCAACGAGGTTCGACTGCATGTACCAAAAAATTCACGTGTAGCAAACATTTTTATTCAGGATTCTTATTACGAACACTGTAAATAGTTTAAAATTACGGTTGAACCTCTTTTTGATTCATTCGGTAAGCAGATACCTGCTTTAGATGGACACCTTCACCTAAACCCAAGGCCTCCGCCGCTTTCGGTAGTCTTCGATTGTGCTTATACGAATTGAGCTCTGCTTAATCGTTTTACAATTGAAGATTAATTAGTGGGTAACTACGTTATTTTAATAATCTCTAGAGCACAATTTGACCCTGGACGAAGGAGAGAACGCTACAGTTGTGTGCCCAAAGTACGGCACATACGACACCGTGATTGAGATTCGGACGGTGTTTTACGGAAATGACAGCTGCCCATCAAACAATGGAAGCAAGATTGACGTAATGAAACGCTGTCAGGGAAGAAACCAGTGCTACCTCGAAGCTTCAGCTGGTCTGTTCAATGATACTTGTCCTGGCATCAAGAAATTTCTCAACGTCACTTACAGATGTCAATCAAGTAAGTAATAAAAATAGAAAACTGTGCGGTGTATGGCCTGATGTGAATACCGAGAGTGGTTGAGAGAATTCGAATGTTTATGTGAACCATGCAGTCGGTGAACCGAAGAAACTTAAATTTCCGATAAACGTTATTTTACCAGGGTGACCTCATCAGCATAAAATTGCTGTTTTCGATAAGGAACCTGGAAAATTAAAAAACCTATGTACTAACAATTATGTAACAGTTAAAACTAAATAAAAATACGAACTGTATACCAAAAACTCTGATCTAAATTGCAACAATTAAAAAGCATTAAAAAGCTAAGCTGAATAAAACTGAAAAAAAGTATTAAATACTGTCAACCTATAAAATCTAGTATACGGTCTCTAAAGATTACAACAGAGTTACACTCTTTTAAATGGCTAGGTAGACTGTTAAAAGGTTTTGATCCCTTAATTTTATCTTATTTATCTTTCTTTTATAAACAAACCGTCGTTGTTTGCCCATTACAATCTTTTGTATCCTAGCTAAGTAAGTAAGTAAGCTAAAACAGTAAGACTATTTCTCCTCGTGCTTTATAGAAAACGCGGCCACGTAGTCTCATTGTCTTAAAATAAAATATACCCCCATTATACTCAGTGTAGATAATTTCACGTCACAATGCAAGTTCGACCTCGCTCCCAAGGTCTTTTCTCTTCCTCCCTTGAGAAAATAAGCTGGGAACGAGGTTGTGGCTAGTTTGCACTGGCTGCCTTAAAAATTTCCACGATTTCGGGTTACTCATTATTACCGGGAAATGGCAACGTCTTAATAGGCATACTTTCTGCAGGAACATTGCATGAGGGGGCGGGAAGGCGTGTGGGTGTACTAAATGATGCACTTACTCATTTCAATAACGAAATACATGCTATCATTAACGCCTACTTATTTCCATGTTCTTTAAGTTTATTTGATGTCCAGATGGGAAGGACGTTCACTGACACCACGTAATCTCCACTGCTATGACAACATGGTGATTGTCACCCATGCAGTTTCTTGGGAGACAGGTGACTGTCATACTCAGCCAGAAGCCATCCAGGTTGTAAAGAATTCGTGTGAAGGAAAGAGCTCCTGTTATGTGACTAATAGCAGGTCCTTTCTGGGAGATCCTTGTCCAGACGAGACTTGGCTTTATTTTAAAATGTACTACAGTTGTCAGACAGGTAAGATACGATACTATTGAAGCTAACAACTGAAGGAAAAAACGAATAAGTTTATATTCATTATCATCATCATTATCACGTGGCGATTCTTTCTACGTGTAACAGATCTAGAATGGCCAAAATCGAGTAAATAACAAAATTTGAATAAACAAGGTCAGGATATTTAGAAATACTTATGCAGGTCCTTGACATCCAGACTGGACGAATTTTTGGTTTCTGGGGAGGTCAGTAGAAAAAACCGGATTTTCCACTAAATTTCAACCTAAAAGTGATCGAGGCTGCCATTCAAACCCGCGTGGTGGGTTAAAATACCGGTGGGATGGGATGGTTTAAATTCTGGTGGGAGGGGACGGTTGAATGCTCACCACATTGCCAGTCCTAGTAAAATCTCCCCGTACTTCAAAAAAGTTTTATCAGTCTGGAGTCACTTTCTTACAAGTGTGATCCTTTGTGTGTCCTTCATGTAGCGTATGGAGGCTTGGACACAGAGTGGTCGCCGTGGAGCAACTGTACCGATTGTGGCCATACACAAGTCAAGAGACGAGCCAAAACGTGTCTTAGTCCTGTCAGTAAAACCAGTGGAGCCCACTGTCCATTGATTCAGCAGATTGCTCCCTGCAACAACCCATGTCCAGGTTGGTGTTTAATGCCTTATTCCCCGGCAATGTCAACGTTGCAAACTCTTACTTGTCCACATATATCTTGTGGTACTAGCTGGGGGCAGGTCACATCAGGACAATTAATTTTGTTTTGTGATCATTTTGTCTTGCATTGGCATTATAAGAGAACAGTGGTTTCCAGTGGGCTTACAGCGTTAGAGGGGAAAAGAATAATAGTAACGACGTTTAAGCGTAACATAACAATAACTCGATAATTTCAGTCATAATATTTTATTTACGAATTGCTATGATCACTACTATTTGCTCTGCACTTTTCTTGAACTAGTTATAATTTCCTAATCTCCCATTTGAAATTTGGGGATTGAATTCGAATTTCTTGTAGCCGGATATTTTTTGGCGTCGGCAGGCAGATGGGCATATAAACAGGGAAGGAGGGGTTATAACCGGGATTTACCGTATCTATATTTCCTATTTTCAGTTGCCGGGCTATCATTTCTTAGCACCACTTTTTCCACTGTGCTGGGTCATGTCCTTTCCATAGAATGGGAACTGAAGCTGGGAACAAACTCCACTGCAGTTATAGACTGGGGAGATAACAGCGGTAATGAAACACTGTCTCAGCACATCATGGCTAACGCATCGACGCCATTTTCCCTTACGAACAATCACAATTACTCTTCAGAAGGCGAGTACGAAGTGAAACTCTATGCCTTGAACTTTTTTAGTAACAAGACAATCTCGAAACTGGTTTACGTTCAAGTGGAGCTCTCAGGATTGTGCCTCGAGGCGCCAACTCCTCTGGCAACGAATACTTCTTTTCGCTTCAATGTGTCCTTGGATGTCGTGTCACTTAATCCACCCAACGTCACATTCCGCTTCGGGGATGGTTCAGTTGTAAGTTCAGCCAGCTTTGAAGCTAATTATACTTACCCTCGAGCTGGTTTGTTTGCTGTTGAGGTTTTAGTCGAGAACAGGGTGAGCGTCGTATCAGCGTCTAGTTGGGTTACTGTCCAAGACCCTATAAAGGAGTTCAAGGTGAATAGTGATGTTTATAAGGTTGCATTAGGAGACAATGCAAGCTTTTTGTTTTCTATAGCACAGGGAACGAACGTGTCAGTGAACGCCTCATTTGTTGACTGTGATCTTCCACCTCTGACTACTTGGCTTAATGGACAGAAGCACTTAAACAGTCTACTAACGCATGCCTTTCACTCTGTTGGAGATTGTAATGTTCTTTTTTATGCGTCTAACGCCGTCAGCCGAGCCAACACTTCAGCTTTGATCATAAGTGAAGTTGCCATGCGAGGATTAAACGTAACGGTTGAGTGCCAAAGTCAATATCCATCTTGTTTCCAAAAGGACCTGATCTTGCTTCAGTTAAATCTCACAAATGGAACTCACCCTAAGTTCATGCTCGACATGGGAGATGGTACCATAATTACTTCAACAAATAAAAGTTATGCTTACTCTTTCTCTTTGAATGGGACTTTCACCATCAATATAACTGCCTACAACAATGTTAGCAGCCAAAGTGTTCGTCGGACAATAAAGATTGTCGAGCTCGAGCCAATATCTGGGGCCCACCTTAGCTGTAACAAGACTGTGGGATTAGCAGACATGACTGTCTGCAATCTAGGCATAAGGAAAGGAACAGCGTTTCAGTGCTGGCTAAATATGGATGACAAGGAAAAACAGAACGAGGTGTTTTACACTTATGTCAACCTTACATCTTCCTTGAGTTATAACTACACGTCTTACGGAACATACACTGTCAAGTTCGTTTGCAACAGCTCACTAAATTCTGAAAGCGTCGAGTTCACAACGAAGAAAGTTCCACGGAAACTTGAAATTAGTATAAGCGGCGACAACGGTCATGTTATGGTAACGAGCGCCTTAACATTAACTCTTGGAGCAAGTGAGACAGGATATCCTTCATGTTATGTTTTAGATCTTGGCAACAGCGACGGGGTGTTATATGGATCGTTAAACTGCAGCTTAGACCATCGATATGGCTTCAAGCAAATTCCTTCGTTCCCGTATCCTTCCGTGCACTACAGTTATACTTACAGTGTCCCTGGAATTTATAAAATAACTTGGAGTGGACGTAATGATTTTAACAATGCTTCAGTTCTTACCCTTGTGCGAATAACAGAGCGTCCTTGCAGCACACCTAAGGTTACTCTGCAAAACATTGCAGCTAATCCGCTTGCACCTACTGGGATTTTCCGTTCCAATCAATTCATTGTTCGTTCCCGTTACCAAGTGGATTGTGAAAGGGCAACTGGCGCGACTCTTAAATGGGAAATATTTCAAAATACAACCGACAAGGGATTTGTGCTTCAAACTACAAAGGAAACAAAGACTTCAGACCTCATAATACAATCCAATGGACTGGGATACGGGGTCTATTGCATTAATTTAACGCTTTCCTTGATCAACGCATACGGAATTTCAGGATCAGCCGAAGGGTACTTAAAGATCGTCTCTTCCGATCTCATTGTGGACATTCAAGAGGGCTCTGCCAACAAAAGAATGTTTTCACACCCAATAATTATCAACGCGGCTGGTTCAATGGATCCCGATACATCTGATCAGAGTGGCTTGGAATTCAACTGGTTCTGTTACAATGTAAGTGAGAAGTTCCAATACTTCAATAACACCGAAGAACCTCTGTCCTCCTTGCTTAAAGTCCTTCTGGAGGAACCGTTACCAGATGGCTGCTTTAGTAAAAACGGAACTTTAACGATGAATGGTTCTCAGATAGCTCTTCCACGACAGAATATGATTAAAAATGGAGTTTATGTGGTGAATTTGGTGTTGAGGGCTGGCAATAGAAAGGCGAGTAAAGCAGTAGTTATACAGGTTACGGACGAGGAGATATCCCACTTTTATATCAGGTTAGTTATATTAATACTGAAAAATACCTAAGACTCACAGGGCTAGTGCCTAGCGCTATGGTTTCTGTAGCATAAAGTAATGAAGAGCATCGACACTCCTCTTGGGCGAGTGTTGGTCCACCGCAGACAGCTGCCTAGAAGTTTGTTAGGTTGCAATCCCCGGTTGCGAACCGTTGACATACCAGTATGGAGAGCAAATCTATGAAGAAAGTGAATTTTCTGAGGACGCAACATGAATGTTGAGATTAGATCTTACTAGAAGGAACGCTGGAAGCCTACAGGGAAATACCTATTTTATAAACATATAATTAAATGAAGTACTGGTTCAAAATTGCTAAAGCAACATTTTACTTTGTTTTAGGTGCAAGGTCAATTGCAAACACTTAGTTATCACAACTGACATTCTTTCAGTCAGTAGTCAATGCATTTCTGGCGTTTGTTTAAAGAAACATTCTCAGATGTTCTCTTGGGAGCTGTTCTACAGAAAAGCTAACGTGTCGGGAGAACTTAATTGGACTAAAAAGGACGACCTTGAGATCGTGGCATTATCGAACACAAGCTCGTCAAATCTTGTGTTAAGAGCCAATGTCTTGAGACCAGAAATGTCCTATGTGATAAGAATGAGACATGAATCTGACGATTACAAAGGTCTAACAGAGTACAGCTTTACAACTAGCACACCACCACAAGGAGGAAACTGTTCCGTTGGTCCTTCAGAGGGAATAGCCTACGAAACCTTGTTCACCTTTAGATGTTCTGGCTGGAAAACTAATCATTTCCCTCTTCTTTACGTATTTGCTTATCATGATCCATACACACTCCTAAAGCCAACGCTCTTTCGAGCGGAGGAAGACGAGTTTTCAGTCAAGTTGGCTCCCGGCGACTCCACGGAGAACTTCCTTCTAAAAGTCTATTTCAGCGTCATAGATTCGCTTGGGGCGCAGATAGATAACCACAAACTGATCAAGGTATTTGCCATCTTTTGTTGTCTTACTTCAATTTGTCCAGAAGTTATTTTAGACATTTTTAGTACTAATGCACGTATCAATGTTTGGACGGAGAGCCGGAGGGGGGGGGGGGGGGGAGGTGGGGGGCACGGGCAAAGGTGCGGCATTTGAATTTTTTTGCAATTTTTTGGTCAAATTCCCGACCCTTGGGACTGGAAAATAGTTCAAATTTGATAAAATATCCACACCTGGGGGTAACAAAACAGTGTAATGACATGTATAAAAAGTAATGAAGTAATTTGAAATAAACGTTTTAAGCTCCTGTTTTAATATCGAAGGTAGATTGAAAAAGATTGAAGTTGAATAAAGTCAAGAAAAAAACAATCCCCGAGAGTTGTAGATTGTTTCCCAGTAGCGGAAAAGATGTTGAGCGGATATTGCACTCATTGTTAATTGAGCTTCAATTATCTGTGCTGGTACTAAGTGATCTGAGCTGTAATAAATGTTGGAACCACACAAAATTAATTAAACAGGAACAATTTTAATGTACCTTTCCAGAAAGACTGCATAGTGAAATACTACGAGATTGTCACGTGTAGTTGAATGAGCAAAGCTTACACGGACCTCTGTGTACTCTGAAACAACCTTTACATTATACTGAATACGAGATGGAACACTGTAGTGTATTGCGTTATAAAAATATAATAATTAAATGCCATCGTTACACACTTACTGTTCTTTGACCTCGATTATCCAAGAGGGCGTCTCTTCTAGCACGAGTTTAGGACCCAGTACACTGCATGGTCAAATTCAAATGTCCGCAGTGTGGGGCAAAAGGTGTGGTCAAATTCCCCAGAGAGGGGACAGCAGAAGTGTTCAAATGCCACGCCTTTGCCCATACCCCCCCCCCCCCCTCAGTCTAAACATTGATATGTGCATAATTACCTTTGGAAGGAGAAAGGGATCACACTGCCTTGAAGGATAATATTGATTTGAAGCCACAAAAATGTGCTGCAGTTTCCCTTTCAATAACACCTGTTGCAGACGCAATTCACTCATTCGCTATTTACACCTGACTGTTGAAAACTTTGGGTAAGAATAGGCGAGATAAATGTTTTTATCAGAAGTAAAATCTAGCTTACAAGTGGCATTTAAGGGACTTTTTTAAATCTCCAAACGTAATTTTTTTAGGTACTTCCTCGTAATTTTACCCAGTCAGAACTTGATGGCTTGGTTTTAAGCGACAAAAGCAAACTTGATTTTTATCTGAACATTGGGGACATCGACTCAGTTTCAGAACTAGTTAGCGGCGTAGTTTCCAGCCTTAACCAACAGGCAGAGCGATCAGGAGGCAGCGACTTACGTGATGAAGAGAGTCAACTGCAAAGTGAAGTAAGTTGTGTAGACTAGGGTTACGGGTATTCGATATTAAAGTACATTCAAATGTGTTCCTTTCACATGGTTGAGTTTTCAAATGGAATTAGGGCTGCTGGGCTGGTCAGTACTTCAGCACAATCAGAGTGAATTGTTAGTCGTCAGTAGAATGTGAGTATTGAAATGGGGGCTTAAAACACTAAAAAATGTTTTAAATGTACTCGACGTTTGCATCCCCAGGTTTCAACCTCTGTCTAGTAACTAACTACACAGAAAGTTCTCCGTTGGCTAATCCAGAAAAAGGTAGCGTGGTCGAGTGGTGAAATAGCTACAATATTCTTTATGTTCCTTTCTCCTAAAAATATGTTAGAGTTGGCGAGGAGTATTGCTTTGGGTGAGGTCCGTTTGCCGGGATGGAAATAAAGGACTCATCCTTTTGGGATGAATTTAGCCACTGGTGTGGCCGTTTATTTAAAACAATCATAGAACGTTTTAGATATCCAAACACACAAGGCATAATCCCAGCAAAGGTGAGGGCACACCCGCCATCCAGAGGCTGGAAATGAGAAAAAACGAGGGAGGGAGGGTGGGAAAATGATCTTGACTTGTTTGAGTATGCAAGAATCTTAATACCAGTGTCTCCCTTTAACCGCAGAGGTAGGTCGTTGTCGTCACGTGTTTTATATACACTGGACCGTTGCGCCCCCCGGATGGCAGCATGCCCGGAAGCTGGTTACAGAATAACTGATTGCTTGACAGTCACCTAAAACAATTTTTTCCTTCTTCGGAATAAATCTCCTTTATACACAATTTTGCATCCTTAACGTTTTTTTGTTGCTGTTCTCTTTAGGTACGCTATACTGTCATCAGAAAGATCTCTCGGATTCCGACCTCGACTATGTCAGCTGTCAATCAAGTGGCAACAATGATCGCAGCGGCGGCAGAAGTAAAAGAACAAGTTAATTCGACAGCTCAGGTAATAGGGGAATGAATAACTGAAGATGGCATAAGTAATGCCGCAACATTTTTTAAAAAAAAGTTGCCTTGTGTTTTTAAATTCCTTAAAATAGGGGAATCGCTTTTCGGTTGAAGGCTCCAGATAGCACATTTATTAGAAGTTTCTTCTATTTTCATTTGAAAATGTAGTCACAGGGACTAAAATGTTGGTCCCTGTGTTTTATGCCAGGGATTCCAAATTCCAAGTCCTTCTCTTCTCCAAGCCCCTCGTTCACGAGACTAGTATTGTCCTCACAACACATTCTTTTCACAAGACCCTAGCTGCCACTAGCAGCTAGGTTCAAGACTAGTCCTTTTATAAAAGTAGGGAATACACTGACTCCCGTCAAAAAATGCAATTTTGTTTGTAATTTTCTAGATAACCGAGGCATGGCTGTTTCTAAGGTCAACCAAAAGTTTTTTCGGGTTGTGATTTTACTATTATTTTGCTCGTTGTGCCAGATCATTGCAACTGACAAGCTAGAAAACATGATAACCTTTCTGGTGAACAAATCACAAGACGACGTTCCTGTGTCAGTGGTCAGGGAAGGAGCGGTGAATCTTGTAAGTGCTGTGTTTAACATCTTGATGTCAGCATCACTCAGTGCGGACTTTACGAGAGATCACTTGACACAAGAGGACGATCGTAACAAGGTTAGTTTCTCTCACTCTCTTTTTTGCTCAAGTGTGGAAACAATCGCATTAGAAGCTCTAAATCAACCGTGCATTGAGGCTAGGCTAGTTTAGTTTTTTTTTTTTTTTGGTATTTTATTAACCTTTGTTATATGTTTTAACAAAGAGCACAAACAAAGAATAACACTTTTTAGTTGGTTGGGCCCAAGATTTGGAGGGGAAGGTGGGGTTCAAATCTCGTCCGGAACAACAAAGAACCGTGGTCTTAAAATTACTGGCAAAATTTCATGCGGGGTGTAGTATTTCTCAAACCGTGTATTGTCTCTGGCAAGGCCATATCCTTGCGAAAAGGACCTTAGGCCAACGACCGTATCCGTCAACCAATCCAAAGAACTGATGAAAGTTCGTGGTCCTTAGTGTTAGTGGTCTGAACTTGTCCAGAGTGGTGGCATTGACCTTAAATGGGATGGGGAGAGGCAGTTGATGTCACCTGGGTTGCAACTCATGTCTGTTCTCCCAGCACTATGAAACTGAGATTTAATCTCACAAAGTTAATAAACTTACAAAAAAATAATAATCTCTTAGTAAAAAAAGACATGTGTACCTTCCATATGAGTCGTTTAAGACTTACACGCGTTCAACGTTAGCAGACGCTTCTGATCCAAACCGAAATTCAGAGTTGATTGCAATGATAGGGAGATCTCTTCACGGCCAAATTTTGTCATTTAGATATTGTTCTTCTTGTTAAGTTTTTAAATCAGGGCTAGATTTTAAACGGTTTTATCTAATGCACATTTCATTTTTATTTAGAGCCACTGAACATAGGCTGGTTGCGATTTCTGTGCGACCGATGCTTGGCAAACAGTTTTATCAACATCGCCGTAACCGTTTTCCTTTCTATATTTTTCCACTATCAGAGTCAGCATATAGCAAACAGAAACATGAAGGCCTTTGACAAGATCGCTGAGGCTGTATTTAACAAGCAGCTTTCGGGCCAGAAGGACATCGAAATTGTGACCAAGTCGGCCATATTGTCCTGCAGACGAGCAAAAGGCCAGAGGGCCACCACAAATCCGATAGTGTCAGGAAATGCTAGTGTACAGTTCCCAGAGAACGAGGACATATTTGGTAACGGAGTAGTTGATATTCAGGTATTCCAGCACAAATCGATCTAAAATCGTGTTAACGTTCCCATGCAGAACTTAGCCAGTCAGCAAGAGCGACAACTCTCTTTTGCTGTAAATGGTTTGCACCCAGGAGTCATCATCATCATCATCATCATCATCATCATAACATATCATAAGTCGGTAAAGTATGATCGTCCGGGTGAGTGTAGTCCCGATAAGGACAGTTTGTGGTGACAATGAGTGACGTTTCGACAACCTGAACCAGAACAACAAAGAACCAGTTGCGACCTGAGCGGAAGTCGTCATCATAGTCAAGTTTTCGCCTCTTTTCTCTGATAATGACTTCCGCTCAGGTTGTCGAAACGACAGTCAGTGTTTCACAAATAGTCTTTCTCAGGACAACACTCACCTGGACGATCATACTTTACTGACTTATAACTCTCTTTTGATTGATGATGTGTCTTGGAGCCTGGTTACAAAGTAAATTGGACCGCCATATTGTTTTTAGAACTTTTAGTACCTGAGAAAGGACAGTAAAACTGTGCAAAATTACCATTTTAATATTATTAACTGTAAAACGATCCCACGAAGAGGAACAAATACCTGGAAAGAACTTGCGTTTACCCTTGCCATGAAGTCGCTTAAGGCGTCGTTGTAGTGCATACCGTAGGATGACAGTCACACCAAGTTAATGCATTGTACACCACTGACCAGTTTCTGTGAAATTGTTCCATCACATACCTCTTAATCCCAACGTCTGCTGTCCCCGAGGGTCCTTCCATTTTATGAGTGGCCACCTGGCGTTCGAGTGGATATTCATGAACGTAGGTGGAATCTTAAAGTACAGCGTGGACGTCTAAAAATTCATGATAATGTTAAGATAAAATTCAAAATAATCCAAGGCAGCTCTGTCAGAAAAGGGACGTCTCACTTACCGGCAACTCCAAAATGGTGGAGACTTCAGGGTTCATTTAAACTCCAGCTGTTTTAGGAAAAAATGTGGTTAATAAACTGAAATCTTAATAACTCTTTGCAGCTCCTGTACCTTCCAAGCAATCCATTTACCTGGGACAAGTCGAGCGAATTAGTGACAACATCCATTTTAGATATCAAGGTCAAACAAGCACAAGGAGACCGCCAGCTGATAAATATTTCCAATCTATCAGAGGAAATCGACATTCAGATTCCTTTTACTTCGCTACCATCCGCATCAAAACAGGCTGCATTCTTTAAGGAAAATGACAATGAAAGTATACAGTATCACACCTTTGAAGTGGAGGAAACTGGCAAAGCAATTGAATTTTACATAAAGCCTTTGGAAAAGCAGGGAGAAATGACAATTTTAATAGACTACGGCAAAAAACCCACAATCCTGGAGCATGATATGCAAGTAAAATTGCCGGACTATTCGAGCTGTTCAGTTACGATCAATTCAACCTTAGAAGAAGGCAACTGCACCGACAATCCTTATAACATTTTTCTACCCAGCACATATTTGACACAAATTGGTACATACTACATTGGCGTAAAATTCGAAGTTTCAACTGGAAATTCATCTAACGCTCAGAGTCGACAAAAAAGGGACTGTGGCGGAGGGGGAAGGACAAAACGCTCGTGCATTAAGTACAAGGATCCCCCGCCTACCGAAACATCAAATGGAGAATTTGTACAACAGAAACAAGGCTATGACAAGTCCACACACAGCAACTACACAATGGAGCAATTGGGCCTTGGTTGCAATTTTTGGAATCCTGCATCTAATCAGTTCTCGGGTGGAGGATGTAGGGTAAGAGGGAAATAATAATTCTCCTCCAAGAAGGACACTTCTCGTAAACGACACCCCAACAAGATAGACAGCTTCTAAGACAGAAAGTGGGATGCATGCATCTCGTAGATAGGCTTGTCCAAAACTTTGGGGGAGTTGATTGTATTGTTGACTGAATTTTAGTTAACTTGTATAAAATTCTTATAGTGGACGTTACTTAAGTTTAGCCCCACAGAAAACGGTTTTCCTTGGATACGTTTGTAAGGAAATCGCCTATTGGCTTCCTCCAACTTCCGTTTTCTTGTCTTATTCTTATGTTTTGCTAGATTGTTTGAGAGAGTAAGTGGGAACCTACTTTTGTCTCAAATTATCTAAATGCGTTGTCTCATTTGCTTTCCAGACGGGCCGTCGTCGTACTCTATCACGAACCATGACCTGTCGTTGCAAGCATTTAACCTCGTTTGGTGGTGGTCTACTGGTGAAAGCAAACCCTATCGACTTTGATACAGTATGGGTTGCCTTTGCCGACATCCATAACAACATCGCTGTACTAGCTACGATGATCAGTATATTCTTGATTTATATCTTGGTTATTGTGTGGGCGCGGAGAGCTGATACGCGGGATCGTGATGCCCAGGTAACGATTAGTGAATTCATACTATAGGGAGTCAGGAGTACAGGAATGGCGCAGAGTGAGAGCGCTTGCTACCCATCAGTGTGGACTGCATACGTCTTACGGACTCGGCATCATATCTGGGTTGTCTGTTGTTCGTTCCCTTCCATGCTCCGAGGGTATATTTCGCCGGGTCTCCTTTTCTTTTCGTTTCTATTAACTAACGATACCTGTAAACCAACAAGACCTTGACATTTTTCAAGGACATTATTTCACCCGCAGTTCAAGCCAATCTACAAACCATCCATCACAATTTTCATCAGCTACAGTAAGTCTCATTTGCATTATTGCTGTTTAATTCGATTTTGTTTCCTTTTTACTTATAGGAAGGCGTAATAGTTGTCGGAAAGTCATGGAATCCTTATTCCTATGAGATCAAAATAACTACCGGCAAAGGAAGAAGTTCAGGGACTACTGCTAATGTTACTGTTATCATTGTTGGAGAAAACGGATCCAGTGGCGTGCTTCCGCTGAGCAAGCTCACCAAAGTGAAGTTCAAAAGAGGATCAGTAATTAATTGTACCCTTCAACTTCCAAACTGGTTAGGACAACTGCTTTATCTGCATATATGGCATGATAATTCAGGAGACAATCCCTCGTGGAACCTTGATCACGTGGTTATACGGGACACGCGGAGTGACGAGAAATGGAACTTTATGTGCGGAGAGTGGCTGGCGGTTGAAAGTGAAGATGGGAGAATTGACAAAGTGATATATGTTGCAGGTATCGAGGAAATATCCAATTACAAGAATTTGTTTTTATCAAACAGTGCGGATGGCCTTTATGATGAGCATATTTGGATTTCAGTGGTAGCAAAGCCACCACAAAGCAGCTTTTCCCGCGTGCAGCGCACCTCGTGTTGCTTGTCTGTTCTTTGTTGTACCATGATCACAAACGCTATGTTCTACGATGATGGAACGGTTGACACGTCTCCAGTTTTCTATCTCGGTCCGTTGAAGATAACCATTCGTCAACTAATGATCGGAATCCAGAGCAGCCTGATCATATTTCCCGTCAACCTCGTCATAACTCAACTGTTTCGCAAAACGTCGTCTGCACCGACTGCTCCTTCCACGCCCACTGAGGAAAAACCGAAAAATCCGCAGCCTAAGTTAAAACCCAACCCTTTTATTCGACGGTTTAGACGTAGAAACTCGTCACTAAAGTACATTACTGTTGATCATGGAAGTTCCACAACTAGTTTGTCGACCATCATATCCCCAGAGAGCTCTAAAATTCTCTCCTCGAAAGAACGTTTAATAACCACAGAGAGTTATCTCAACCTCAAGAAAATTGATACAAAAAATCATGAAAGAAACTTGAAGACACACTTGTACCGTTTCTTCTATTTCACGGCGTGGGTTTTGTGCTTCGTGTCAGTGTTTGTATCGGCGTTCTTCACTCTGTTGTACTCCATGCAATGGGGAAAAGAAAAATCTGAACAGTGGCTCCTTTCATTCTTTGTCTCGTTCGTACAAGATGCTGCCATCTCTCAGCCAGTCAAGGTTGCCTTGTTTTCAGCTATGATGGCGTTCTTCTTAAAGTTTTCCATGGAGCAAAAGGAAAAGCACAGACCATTGGTAAATACGAAAACTAGGATCGAAGACGAAAAAGAAGCAAGTTATTCCACCCAAGTGGTAAGAGATAACAAAGTTGCACTACTTTGAAAATTCAACGTCAATGGTAAAATAGTTGTATTGCAAATAGAGTAAGAAACAGAAGCTGTTTTACTCAAGACATCCTACCAACTGGCTTCTAAACACGCACAATAGATCGAGAGCAGTAGCAATAAACCCGCGGGGAGTATACCTCACTTAGATAGGTGTGTGCTGCGGCCCAGAGGTCGTAGCCAGCCTAACCTTATTTTAGACCAAAATATCATTGTTCAAACCATACATCAAACGTAAGTCCTGAAATCTTCTCTCTAACGGAAACAACAGAAATTCACACTCTGTATCAGACGAGCAGACAAAGCATTTCCTATGTCGGATCAAAATAATCCCACTGCTCGAAAACACACCCATTGGAGTCGAATATACCTGCATAGCTTATTTAGGGGAGTACATCCCTCCTCAGAGCTACAGAGCCAGAGCCAGTCATTAGTTCATTTTGTGAAACCAATTTTTCCAGCAGTATGATGCCAACGACGTCTCTGCAGACGAGTCTCAGCCCCTGCAGAAAAAAGCTTTGGAAAAGGCGAAGCTGAAGAGAATGAAGGAAGTGAAGTCGTCACGAGTCATGACGGATGTTTTTCTGTATTCTCTGTTTCTTCTTCTCCTGCTCATGGTGGCGTATGGACACCGTGATCCTATCGCGTATGAGATGTCAAGTCATTTGGAGAATCAATTCTCATTATCAGTAAGCCATTTGTTTTCTCATTCTAGCATTAGCCAGTTTTTATACTAGAGACAATAGATTCATGTGGGACGAACTTAATTCGGAAACGTTAGTCCATACATTATATTAATAACTGAGATAAAAGCTAAATCTCTGCACGTGAGAACTCTGATAGCAAACTTTGCTGACGTCACTGTTAACTTCTTCAAGTTGAAACTCACCCAGTAAACTAACAGTCGTCACAGCTAGAAAAAGAAAATAAATAACGCGAACATGCAAAGTTTGAAAGACGACGCTAAGGATGATAACCGGTTTTAAATGATCTATTTAAAAGATGCAATAATTGCCGACTTTAGTGAGACTTTTGCAAGACTTTTGTGCCACCTGCGGCCACAAAACCATACAAACATCTGTGAAAGGACTTCCCCTTCAATTGTCAAACTTTCTTCTTATATTTCTTAAATTCACTAAATGTTAGGTGACAGTCTTTCATTTTTTGTTATGTCTCGTTTGCCAAGCTCACTCACTCATAAGTCATGACAACCTGACTGACCAAACAAAGCTCGGCCACAACGAATTGGAATTTAGAGAAGTTACGTTTTTCAAGGTGAAAAACGGAGAGCCTGCTATAAACGTTCGGAGCAAGGATGAGAAAGGACAACAAAATCACTTCCACATATAAATTCGAGTCCAGGACTCGAATCCCGACGATTCTTGTGGGAGGCGAGTGCTGTCTTTCTGACCTATGTGCCAAACCTTACTCCTCGTCTAGTATAAGGACGAACATAGGACATTATGCGTCTATAGTGTTTTGCGTCTTTCCAGGGGCAAATGTGGACGCAAGATCCATATTGTGCTTGTCTCTATATTGACCAACTGCAAATCAACTAAATTGGTAAGGTAAATTGGCCACCCCAGAGAAATTGAAAGCTGACGTTTCGAGGGTTAGCCCTTCGTCAGAGGGCTAGAATAGAGATCAGAATGAGAAATCAGATGTCGTTAGCTTTAATTGCTCATGTTTGTCTCAGATGGACAATGTATAATATGGCCATGCTCTTGTTCAGCAGGCAATACACTGATCTACCGTAATCAGCTTGTTTACAAGTTGCTTAAGAGTTGTTTAAGAGCCTCTTCAAGAATCAGGATGCAACTCTTTAACTATTTTTTTCGCTTACAACTGCACAATTCTTTGTCCTTTTTAGGCTCAAACGTATATGGAAGTATGGGCCTGGGCTCTATTTTCCTTCATACCTACAATTTTTGTTGGTCCATGGTATAACGGCATGGCGCCTTCCAAGTCTGAAGATGGTATGATTAATGACAGGTGTTCGGCACTTGTTGGCATGGCACGCATCAGACAACTTAGAGTTAAGAACGGTAAGATATCAAGAAAAGTGATAGTCGGCATAGCAAGCGTTCCCGGGACGAAAATTGGGGCGACGGCAAAAAGCAAAAAATGCTTCACACATGCGGAAAAGCTTGTGGAAACGTTTGCTACCCAGACTAGCAAAGTAGATTGGTTTCGTTTTACCGGTGAAGCATCGCTTGTTACATTATTATTGACAGCTCGTACATTGATTGGTTCTCTCCTGATAGGCTCAGTGTACCTTACATGTAGAGACGTCGGTAGTGAAGAACAAGGCATGCTTCATTTAACTGAAAAGAGCCTTTGCAGAAATTAAACACTTTTTTTTATAATTATGTATTATTTCTCATCATCACAATCATTCTGTTCAATCTCGATGTAGAAATACGTGGGTTCAGGAGGCTCACAAGAAGTCGGTTGTAGTCAGTAGCCATATAATATGTTCCAAAAGACAAATAATAACAACAAATGTATGGACTAAAAATATTCATTGATTAGTCGCTGACGCCAATTGCATACTCCGGAGAGCGTCGTTAGATCGAAATTGAATAAATCGAAATTGAAAAATAAACGGCTTGACCGTATGTTCAGCTTAGAGCTAGTGTTCATCCACGGTAAGGTTTTCTAATTAGCACAACAGCACAACAGGAAGTACTACGATTCTCAGTTTTGAGAAGTCAATATAACTACGTATTGACGCCTCAAAACCCATTTTTGTTGAGCTCCTCCCGTTCAAAACAAAACTTAAAAATTTCTTTTTAGAGAGTGGCCAGAAATATAAATTATTTTGTTATTTGAAAGATAAAGGAAGGCGATATTCAACTCTAGAGTCCATGTTATCGAAAATCCAGAAATAGCCGGAATTTCTTCCAACCAGCCCAGCGTCAATGTAATGCAGTAATACCGTCTGAAAATCGCAATTAGTTTATAGTATTGCCAACCAGCGTAAAAAAATACGAAATCGCGGGGACAAAACTGAAAAGCAAAAAAAGTAGGAAAACAAACAGTCAAACAAAAGATCAAAAAACAACGACTTTTCGTTTGCATTTAACACAAGACTTGAACCATTTCTGATTTTTGTTTCCAGATTCTTGTAAATATGACATCCCGCCAATAAAATACGTAAGGAAAGGTTGCTATGGCCTCTATTCGATGCAGGATGAAGACACGAACATCTATCAACCTTACTGGGTACCAGTTCCTTCGAACATACCAGCAGAAAACATCTCACATGACATATGTCCCAGGCCCTGGCGATATCAGACAACTACCGATCTCAAAGGTGTTCCTATGTGGGGTACGACAACTGTTTACTCAGGGGGAGGGTACGTGGCAGAGCTTGGCTACTACATTTCTAAGGCTCAAGAGGTTATCAAAGAACTGTTAACACACAACTGGATCGATCGTCGCTCGCGCGGCATTTTCATGGAGCTTACTGTTTACAACGCGCAAGTAAATTTATTCAGCGTGATTACCCTCCTGGCGGAGACCTTGCCCACCGGGGGAGTGGTAACATTCCGTAGGATTGATACCATACGGGTTTACAGGTATCTCGGGGAACTTGGTAACGTGGTATTAGCGGCTGAGCTGATCATTTGTTTGGTTATCCTGTTTTTCCTTTACAAAGTCATCAAGCGTCTCTACCACCAAAGACTGGCGTTTTTCAAGAAATTTTGGAATCTTGTTGATCTGCTTCAAGTTTTGTTTACGCTAGTATCCATCGCTCTGTACTTTGCCAAGATAGTGAGCATAAGCGAGACTATGAAAGATCTGAGCGAGAATCCCTTTGTTTTCGTCAGCTTCTCAATACTGTTAACGTGGAACGAGATCGATACATACATGATAGCATTTGTTGTATTCCTCACAACGATCAAGTTCCTGCACCTTCTGCGGTACAACAACCACATCAAGCTCCTCAATCAAACATTTTCTAACATGCGGAAGGAAATTCTCCTCTTCATGGTACAGTTCCTGTTCTGGTTTCTTCCTTTCGTGCTCATGTCTCACATGGTATTCGGTGCTCATTTACAAGACTTCATTTCTCTTCCATCCGCGTTTCAAGCCATGTTGAACGCTCTTCTCGGTGCCTCGTATTTCCATGACTTGGAACAAGTCGATCGAGTCATTGGCCCAGCCTTGTTCTTTTCCTACAGCCTGCTCATGGAACTTATCCTTCTCAACATGTTTGTTTCCATAATCAACACTGCGTTTGAAGACAGAGAATACACTGTGAAAGATTCCGAAACAGATCCTGAACTTGTAGAGTTTATAATGAAGCGGCTGAAAGAGATCTTGGGTTTTAATATGCTGTTTAATAGCGTTAGCCCTCAAAGAGAAGAAAAATGGTACGTAGACGATTCCAGTGATGACGAAAATGAATTTCGACGGGAATACGGAAGAAACCTGAGACCAAAAAGCGCATTGATTTTATTGAATGATAAGATGTCATCCTTACAGGACAGACTCAGGAAAGTATTCATCATAGAGGAAGACGAAGAGATGCTGTTAGAATTGATGGTTAGCAGGGAATATGACAGTATACCGTCTTCACGGAGTGAAGGCGAGGAAACAACGGAGACGTCCGTCTAAAAGTGGCAGGGTAGGGGAGGTGGAGTAATAGAATGTTTCAGACTTAGCACTGACCAAGATAATGTCAACATGCCGTAAATGCGATATGCTTGTTATATTAAAGCTGGTTTCCATGTGATCGCTGCGATCGCTGGAAAAAACGTTCAGCGATCTTTGTGAAATGCTGTGATCGCTATTGCTGAACGTTTTTTCCAGCGATTGTTGCGATCTTAGCGATCGTAGCGATCATACGGAAACCAGCCTTTAGTTGACAGATTTTTCAGACGTTTGCTATTTTGGCTGTTTTAATTGTGTTTCGTTAGTTTTGTGACAGAGTTCAATCCTAGACTTGAGGCCTGGGTCAAACGCATGCAACACATTCAACATTGTTGAACTGTACAACTCTGTTGTAAGAACGTTTGCCGTGAGGCAATCAGACTTTGCTGAACACCATTCAACATCATTTAACTCTTTAAGCCCCAAAGGTGACAAGCATCTAATTTCTCCTTACAGTATCATTACTTGATCAAACATACAGGTTATGAGAATTGAGGAGATAATGACTTAATGAGCTGTCCTGATGTGTAAGCAAATTCTCTCAACTAGTACCATAACAAATAGATGGAGAAGAGTGAGGAGAACATGCATGTTGATACTGGGGCTTAAGGGGTTAACAACATTCAGCATCATTCAACACGGTGACCAAATGCGAAATCAACAATGTAGGGCGCTGAATGGAAATGCTGAATTCCTTTGACGGAGCCCTAAATGCGTGGCCAAAATTAATCAGAAGAAATCTATCCCACATCACTGGTAAAAGAGATTTACATGGGGCATAAGCACCGGTGTAATAGTGTAACCTGTTCATATTCATTCCTGTTTTAGGTGACCTGTCTGAGACATTGGAGTTCTTCTGTGGAAGGCGCTATCGTGTGATAGGTTGCCCGAGGAAATTTGAGGTTCACGACAAATATTAGCCCAAGAACGTAGTTCGATGGCTTATATAAGGTTTGTGCATCAAATTTTCGAGGGAACCTGTCACACTTAGGGCTTAAGACAGAAGGACTTGATTGTTTTTATTGTACAACGCTACATTTTGAGCGAAAATTGCCAAAATCGGGCGCTATGCGCTTATGCCAGACGCCCGCTAAGGAGAGACACTATCGCGTCACGTGATCTATTTCGACCAATGGGAGCACGCCAGAATTTAGCG
Source organism: Siderastrea siderea (assembly GCA_964030785.1). Lineage (NCBI taxonomy): Eukaryota > Metazoa > Cnidaria > Anthozoa > Scleractinia > Rhizangiidae > Siderastrea > Siderastrea siderea. The sequence goes on from OZ034969.1 coordinate 21,246,946, forward strand.
TTGTACTATAACAGGCTATAGTGGTAGCCTTAGGCATCTATAATAGAACTTGTCTTTATTCGGTCTTATTTGAATTGAACTGTGGAGAAGACTCGATCTCATTGTTGACTCGAAAATTGTTCGAGTTCACCAACTTCGAGTTGTCGGAAAGAAAATTACTGAAATGATGGGTGAGCCGGGAAAACTGATTTTGGTTCGAGATTTTCAGTAAACCTTTTAGGCCTGAATATCATGTATCTTATGGGACTGATTGGAAGAATTTCCATAAAAATCGAGACATTTTATCTTTGGTGATCATTTCTTTCATTCTCATGACCTGTATGTTTGAACAAGTAGTGATATTGTAAGGAGAAGTTAGATGCTTATCACTATTGAGACGTAAAGGGTTAACGGGCGGGAATTCAAGTTATTGTACCCCGGATGTACTTGAACACACTGGAGAGCGGGTTATTATTAGCGTTCAAAAAGGGAGGCATACTATAATTAACGCAGGTGTCACTTTTTTTTTCAAAACAAGTTTAGGAAATCTCCAAGAAACCTACTTGGAATAGCCCAGATCTAAAGGTTAATTTACTTTGTTGTATGGACATCCCCTGAATATGAGAAAGCAGGCGCTCTAATTGGCTCCCTACTAACAGGCTATCAGCTGTTATTATATAGACATCCCCTGAATATGAGCAAGCAGGCGCTCTGATTGGATCCCTACTAACATACTATCAGCTGTTATTATGTAGACATCCCCTGAATATGAACAAGCAGGCGCTCTGATTGGCTCTCTTGTAATAGTTGCCAGCTCATTTCCTACGAGTGAAAAAAGTCGCGCGGAAAACATGGCGAAATTACGCTCCTTTTCACAGAAAAGTTCGTTTTGATGCTTTGATCCAGGGGCTGTTTATATAATAAACAATTATTCCACCCAATCTCGGTGCTTTGAGGCTCGTTGGCTATGAAATTATGTAAGAGTCGATTTCGCGGAAAAATTGTTTACCCAATATCAACATGCATGTTCTCCTCGCTGTTCTTCATACGTTTCTTATGGTTCACCTTTGGTGACCATTTTCTACATTCTCTCTACTTCTATGTTTCATCAAGTGGTAATATTGTAACGAGAAATTAGATGCTTGTCCACTTTTGGGGCTTGAAGCGTGAAATCTTGGTCGCGAAAGCGGGAGTGGTTTTAGGCCAGACCCTATTTCTCACTCTTGTTCATCGCTTTCTTAATTTATTTTGTTTCAGTTAACTGAGCAGGCGGCCAGTGAGCTAGACCATAGTATTTGGGGCCGTAACCAGATAATTCGTTCTTTATGATAGTTATTAATTCATCATTGTGTTGCATACCTTATTTCAACTCTGATAACATCAACAACAACATTCATACTGAATGTCATTTAGCATGATAGACTTCGATTCATATTTGAGACTTTTAGCACTAAGGTGGTTTGCACGATTTGTTAACGTATAGTTTTATATCCGTAAGACGGGTCATTTTTGTAAATCCATGTTAATGTTGTGGATGGTATTACTTGATATGACGATACTCATGGATGGGTAAAATTAACGTATTTCTAGACATTTTTAGCCGATAAATGAGAAGAAAGTAAATAATTAAACTTTAAACTTATGGCAGTAACTGTTTGCGTCAAAGACCTTTTATGGTCTGCCTGTGGAGTATCTAGAGTACTTTTCTTTACTCCACAGGCAGACCATCCATACTCTATACTTCTTGCATGGAAAAAGTCAGGATAAGACACTTGACAGTCTCTTCTTGCATGCGGCATTTCAAGATTGCATGAATTTACTTTTATAAGGAAATTTGCTGACACGTGATATCATGCATGACGTGTCAAAGTCACGCTCATGAGCAGTTCAAAACCTTAAGTGGGTCTTAAAATTGGTCACTGTTACTAACGATTAAAGTGCCACTGGGACCAGAATTTTGGTATTCCATATTTTTGCATTTTTGAAAATAGTCTGAGGTTGTTAGTCACCCTACCAAATTTCAACTCATTACGATAACTGGAAGTCGCTTTTTTCGGACGGTTTTTGTCGAGATTTTACGGCCGCCATTACTGGCCCTTGTTCCAGAAGTTGGCTTGCGAATTAGCGGAAGTGACGTTAGAGGCTCACCTCAAACCAAGTCAGGCTTCATTCGGTTACTTGCCGCGGGAAATGTAACTGTTGTCGAGGGAAGATTTCGTGCCAACTGTTTGCTGTACGGCCTTGAAATTTTCGTTGCTGTAGCAGTTATGAAGGGTATTACTTGTGTTGTACAATGCTACAACAATAAATCCAACCACCGATCTGGTATTTCGCTTCATCAAAGCCTTGCGAGCGGACCTGCAATGGAAAAATGGATAGTGTTCGAACTCACACACAGTGCAAATTTCAACCCGAGAGGTATTTTTGTCGGCTGTTTTGATCACTTCACGGACGAGTTGTTCCAGAGGGCTGTTCATGTCGAAGGATCCCAGGGGTCGATTGTTCTATTGTCCATTCTAACTATATGGAAAAAAAGATCTGGAAAAAGCGAGACGAAAGGTACCTAATCTTAACGCAGTTGAAGTGATAGTTCACGGTTTCTTTTTCAACTCATCCACCATTGTGCAAAACTTATTTTCTTTTAATGTGTTTTAATATTTATTTTGCTTGTGGAAAACCTTTTCAGTTCTGCCGTCTGCTAGTGCGAAGATCTTCGGCGTAGTCCTCATAAAATGCATCCTGGGCGAATGCAGGACCGCCGCGATTACGCCAATAGTTTGTATTGCTTAGCTTTTTTTCCTTTTTTTTTTTTTAATTCCGCGTGTTAATTTCAATGCAGTAATCGCCTAAAAGAATGGACAGTTATTTTATAGTCTACCATCCTGAATGTCGAGAAACTTTTCTCCTTATTCACTGTCGCTGAAGAGTCGACTGACATTATTGTTCGAAATATATGAGGCTTCGATTATGTCGATAGGTCGGCTCGTCTTGTAAGTTAGGAAAAAATATCACACGCCACTATTTGTTTAAGGGTTTTACAATGTTATTCCTTTCAACTGTCATAGCAATCTTAGTAAATGAACTACCAAGAAAAATGATTAGATATCAAGTTATTATTTTTGCGCAGTGAATAAAGCAAGTGGTAACCAAGGTAACCGGTCGTTTCGCCCACGTGTCCTTTCGCCTACGCTCAATTCGCCTACGTGTAAGGTCGATTCACCTACGTGTCTTATGTACGTAATCGGTCAATTCGCCTACGGCTCGTATGTCCGAGTTGTGAATGTAGATCTAAGTTGTTACCATAAAAAGTGAATTTCATTCGATGTAGATCTAAGCCAATAAAAGAACTATGCTTAAAAGTCCTTGCTGAACATTACCTGATCCTTGCCACCTTAAAAAACGAACGGAAGTCAATACATACCAACCTTGGTGTTCCGGCGAGGCAACGCGCTAAAACACAAACGTTGAAACGTGAATATTGTTGGCTGAACACAAACTGCTAAACGTGTGAAGCTTATTTTATTTTAAAATATGGATAGTGTATTACAATAATAACTGTAAATGTGAAGATGATCCTCGCAGTTATTAACACAACTTATGCAGTTGCGAAAAGAAAGCCTGAAAAAATCAGGTTTGCCGGGATTCGAACCCTGACCTCGGCGATACCGGTGCAGCGCTCTAACCAATTAAGCTAACAAGCCAACTGGGAGCTGGTCATTAAATCAATTTAATGACCAGCTCCCAGTTGGCTTGTTAGCTCAATTGGTTAGAGCGCTGCACCGGTATCGCCGAGGTCAGGGTTCGAATCCCGGCAAGCCTGATTTTTTCAGGCTTTCTTTTCGCAACTGCATAAGTTGTGTTAATAACTGCGAGGATCATCTTCACATTTATTTCTTCATTCCGCAGTTCAAACATATGAATTTCATATATTCATAATTTCAATAATAACTGTATTGAAATAATTTGTCTATTTGCTAGGATGCACACCATTGAGCGATGACGGCTGTGTAGGAACTGTAGTAGTTGTGTCCGCTGACACAACTAAAAGAACTTTTCGGGGAAATTCAAGTCACGCGTGTTCTAATTTTTTTCTTGGCGGTCCGCATGTTGTTGTTGAGCAGCAGAAAATTTTCCTTATGGCTTTGATTTGCACTACAAATATTTAGATTCCGTTCACACAAGGCCTCCAGTTCTTAAAAGAAGGTCTTAGTTTATTTCACTTTTTTCGGCTCAAGTTAAGAATTCTACAAAAACTGTTAAAAATATTTAGAAACGCTAAGCACGTGTGTTTCAATGCATTAATTAAGCGACCACTGTACTATGGTGGACACGATAAACTTCATGAGCTGACTGCCAGATGACTACAGCATACAGCTCTTTAAGAAAGTTTCCCATACTATGCTAACAATGGCCAAAAATCTCAATGCGTTACAATATATAATGGATGTAAACAACGGCAAACAAAATATAGCTTCTTTTATTTCTCCTTGAACGAAGCGAACAATAAAATCGATCGACCGATGCTTGAGAATTCGCGAGCATCAAATTCTGGAGTTTTTATAGGTGTTTTGTCTAAATTTCCTAAGCTTAAAACATCAATTTTTCGAATAGCTGGACAGCCATTTATCCTTTGGATAAGAGTTATCCACTCTTGTGTCTGAAATGTATTCACTGTATAAGCATTATTTCGCGCATATTTGGAACTCCCGCCAATACGGCGAGAAAAACAGCTTTGAACAGTTTGTTTACAAGCTTATAAGCTGAAATCTCCCGACATCAGTTCTTACATCGTACGGTAAGAAAAATTCTTCATTTGCCGAATTAAATGAATCCTCTGATTCTTCGGAAGCTAAGGACTGTTCTGAATCGTAGAAATACTCTTCGGAGGTTTCGCAGTCGACGGTAGGCATCTTGAGTCAAAACACAAGGAAACGCGACAACTTCGTACCCAGGGTCCTCTCTCTTCCTCCCTCGAGAAAGTACCCTGGTTTCGACTGGTCACGTGGCACCCAAAATCTGGGTGCTAATAAGAATGTGCTACAGGGGAGGGGTAGCAAAGTGTAAGATTGTCACTAGTGTCAGAATGGTGGAAAGTACCGAAGGTGATGTAAGCTTTTTCAGGAATATTTGCGGTGATAAGAACTCCTTTTATAGACAAGTATTCCTTCATTACTTACGAACGTTCGACATCGAAGCGGTCCATGTTATTTTCGACTCAGAAAAACACGTTTACAAGTCTCTGAATTTCAAAACACTGTCGCTAACCATCGCCATAGCCGTCAAAGGAAGCCGGCATGAGTCAGAACGTAACAAATTTACAACAAGGAGAACCGTCGGCTTTATGCTTTACGGAGCTCGAAATGAAATGGAGTGTCAAGGATTGGGAAGGACTAATTTATTTTTGGCATCTCCAAGGAGCAGCAGAATTTTCGGCAACCGTACACAAGACAGACAAACGGCGTGATGGATGGTAAAATCAGGTTAAATACGCCGCGCCAACCGACTGAAACCACCGTTCTTGTAAGAATTTGAAGGTAATTTGTTTTATTCCTGTCGAGTAGGCGAAATTGCTCTCATACCGCCGATTGACCGAAAAAAACCTAACTTTTTTCACCACAAAACAGTGACATGACAAAATGAAAAATGTGCTAAACTAAATAACATTTATAATTAAGAGCTTTGTTGACAAGAAGGTTGTACTCTGGTCTGCAGGATTATACCATTACATTGAAACTTGCAGATAACAATACATAAGTGCAACGTGGGCTTTTATCATCAGAATTTTAATTGCATTATTAGGCCAATAAATAAAATACATAGCAAACAAATGAGTGTGTGACATTTTGTTCGGGCAATACGAGCAGCTTCTTATCAAACGCCTTCGGCAAATTCAAAACAGATCGAACCTACCGTAAAATATTTTGTTGATGGGAGATCTGCATTATTTGTGCTTCTGAAACGCCGCAGATAGTAGACTGTAGATTTTTTCAGCGTCCCTGTCTTTGGAAAAAAGTGAGCTAATGACTTCCATTCCCCTGTCTTCGTGCCAGTTTGAAAAGATTTGCATTTGCTTTTCCCTTCGCTTCTTGAAGAAAAGCGAGTCCACCCTGGTGGGGAGCTGTTTGCTTAAGGGAGACACATGACCAGCCGAAACCAGGGTACTTTCTCGAGGGAGGAAGAGAGAGGACCCTGGGTACGAGGTTGGAAACGCGACTGAGGTGAGCCTCTGACGTCACAAGCTATTAAATTGCGCAATCACCCAGGAACACGTTTTCAGTAATGGGGGACACATTTTACGCAACTTTGGAGCTAAAAAATATTAGGATGGACGGTTTCTTGTTCAGTTTTCTGGGTAAATATATACACAACGCGATATTCTGCGACAGAATTTGGCGAAAATAAACCTACAAATTTTCGTCTCAGTGGCACTTTACTGAGGGGATTAGTCTCTATAGAAACTGTGAAGTGATGAAATTTCGGTGATGAAATGGAGCACTTCAGATTGACGGATAAGCTGAGTTGATTTCATGTAAACTGGCTACCATAGTGAAGAAATCATAAGCCGATTTTTTGAGCGCTGACCGTTTCGTTCTGAGAGAGGGTTAACGCTCGAAACGCCAACGTTTGATCCTCTTTGTACTGCTACGGACATCGTACTCCATCATATTTCCAAGGTTACATAGAAATGTCTTGTTTTGGTATCCGATTGGTTTTATTACAGTGCAGCTACTATAAACAGGACACTAATAAGACAAAGGAAACCAAACCACCTTGAACAGTGAAACAAAGTGTTCCAACCTCAGTTATTAATCAGTTTCAACTGCAATGCAACGTATCACATTAGAATGAAACCCTAACAACAATTTGTTTTTCGGTGTCTTTCTCAAACGTCTGCCATTTTACACGCAGTCAGCTAGTGTGAGGTCTGGAAGAGAGAAAAGACGACTGATCATCATGAGTCTGGGGCTGTAAACCTGAGTGTGTTACCATAAGTTTGTATTTGTTTGTCTTGTGGCAGTAGTGGCTTAATTAGTCGTTATTCAAGGCTAATATTCTGGGATAAAGAGAATTGGAAGTGTTGAAGTGTTAATGTTCTGGCCATGCTTTAGGATTTTATCCACGAACACAAAAGATAGGACATTTTGCTCAGTATTATAACTGTTGCCTGGTTTGAGGGGATCGACATATCTAACACTTGCGTCTCACCCTCCCTTCCCATCCCCGTTTAACCCCGCCCCCCCTGTGTTTATAAGCTATATAGGTGCCCTGCTGTTTATTGTGCTGTACAAGGTGGTTCCAATGCTGTGTCTGTACTGAAATGAAATCCTGAGGTGTGACTGTTGAAGTGAAAACTGTTGAGCAGTACTTTCTTGTGGTATTGCATTTCATGCTGTAGAGGGTATTCCGTGGATGAAATCCTTGTGTGACCAGTCAAATGAAAGTTTTGTAAGAAACTTTTAATTTTTCTGTGGTGCTGTTTATTGTGTTGTACAAAGGGCTCTCAGATTTATTTCTGTTGGTCAAAAGAATTAATCAGTCCCCCAGTATTCTTAATAAATTACTGGATGATATATTGTGATAACAATTTGGCAAAATTAGGAGAGTATAATTTTTGCAAGAAACACTTAATTTTCATTTAACATAATGACACCCTGACTAAACTATTTATATCCATATTCCGGCTAAACAAACAAAACAAATGATTTTGAACGCTTTATTGGGAACTTGTCAGATATATATCCTATACATTAAATATCTTAAATACGCTCCAATTTTCTCTTTTTTTCTTTTTTGTCTTTTCCTTCCTTTGTGAAACTGTTGACAGTTTTTGAATAGTATATTGGACGGACCGTTGGCAGGCTTCTTGAATGAGTTCATTATCCGCTCTCACTAGTTAACGAGCAATCTAACTTTAAAAGCCATACCGTGTATCTGAAATTACTGAACGTTCGAACCGCCAGACAGTTTCGGTTGTTTAAGTATCGTTTCCATCAACATAATTGTCTTATTTCTTGACGAAATATTGTTGCAATGTCTTACAATAAAGCAACGATTTGGTTGGCTCTAACCAACCAATGCTACTTCATACAACCAACTTGGTTGTTGATCTTCTTATAGTTGCGTTGCAGTGGAGGTTACGCGATCACGGTTTTGTTTCCACGCTGCTGTATTACAATGCACATGTCGTTGCTAAGATGGAATACTTGTGTCAGTCAATCTTGGGTGAACAATAACCTGACTCCCGGTGACACGGTATTGTAGTTCCTTTCAAGCCACCGCCTTACGCCTCTCATGTCGTAGCCCATGGGACCAGGCCCACCTTCGTAAACAACCTTTCCGTTCTGAATAACGTGGAGGCGGATGGGAAGGGCGCCATACGCAGTGTTCGCTGCGTCAAGCATGGTATCTACAACCACTGGACATCCGGGAATCTTCCGCGTCAACTCACGTGCGGCAAGGCATCTTTCGTTTTGTGTTCTGTGCGTTCTGATAGCATAATTATTCTGTAAAGGATATCAAATATCAAATATGTTACCATTGACTTAACAAGAGAAATAAACTGTACATTAACCTTATCTCTTTTCACGCTTACAAGACAACCCAGTTGAAAACTATAAAAATGTCAAATTCTAAAAAGAAAAAAAAAATGAATCGTACCGCGCAACAGCTTTCACTTTTTGGAGGGTCACACTTAACGATTTCGTCCACGGGTTTTCGGTAGATGGACCACTACGGGCAAAAGTAAGATAGTGATCAAAACTTTGGCTTTAATTTGTGGTTATTTAGGATTCCATCCACAGACTCAGAAGTTAAGAAGAACATCCAAACGATTCTGTACTTACAATGTTAGTTATTCAAGTTATGTAAGGAGGAAAGGGTTAACAATGTCAAGAATGTGCGTAGGGCACGTTTTTTTTCCCCGACTTTTTTCGACCTTAAGAGACAAGTAAAACTTACTTTTAGAGCCCATCCGTCTGAAGGATGTGCTTCTTCGATGTAAACAACACAAAAGTCGGCGATCTGACTGAAGTCTTTGGCCATTTTCTGAAAATCATCCAACTGGCTCATGAATATTGGACAGGTACAGCTACCAAAGTTCAAAACTAGGGGGCGCCCAGATTTTGCCATCTGCAACAACGGAAAACAGTCTTTTCCAGAAAGCGATACTACTGGGCTGTTAGGAGCTTGACTACCGAGCTTAATCTTCTTGTTCAGGTCCAAAGTCACGCTGTGCCACACGTTCTGGAACATTTGATCGCTGAACAAAGAGTCCCAATAAGAGGCCACCGGCAACTTTGTTTTGGTGACAGCATCGAAGGCCCGGATAACAAAATCCCGGAAAACTGGCACAGATTTGAGTAAAGTGCCAACTGAAAAGACAAAGAGCAACAAGCTGTATGCTGCGATGGATTGGACGGCTTGAAATGTCTGGACGAACATGTTGTCGCTGTAATGTCCTAGCTGGATATGAGCACCTTGACGACTCTCAGATCTTTTTCTTTTCATAACAGCGCTGATGTTGTACATGGTTCGTGCTAAATCTTTCCACTGAATGCGTAAACACAATGGATTGCTCAATTCCTTAAATCCGCATGATTTGTGTTCGTGGTCCGGTGATTATCGCATATGATCAATATCCCAGTACTGTAATGTCAACCTTTGAATTCTACAGGAAATAGTAAGAATGCAGACGTGTTTCGGAGTTTTTGTGCGTTATCACAGTTTTGCATTTGACGTGCTGTTCTCATCTCAGGAAATGTTCCCTCAGTAGGTGGAAAATCTGAGAAAAACTGATCTCGTGGAGTATTAGTCTAATAGAGGTCTTTTGTCATAGCAAAATAATGACAAACGTACGCCGAAAAGATAGAACAGGCAATAGAATTTTTCCGTTTGCTGAGGAATGTTTCAACTATTCTGCTTTACAATTTGAAGAGTCCTTCATAGTGAATGCTAGTTTGAAAAATTGAGTTAGTTGCATGAAGTTTTGAGACACAAAACCGTTCGTGTTGCAAAGTTCAATCGTGTGCACACCTGAGGAGTTTGGACAACGTCCACAATACTTCAAAAGAATAATCAGCTATGGTGTTTGGATTACTCCTTTGGGACACTTTGTCCGTTTGCAAAGAAAAACTAGACTGTCTGCACAGAAGTCAACAGCTAATGCTTCTGACAACGTTTTTTTCATGCCACTGATTTACCGGCAAAAACATAACTTGGAAATTTTCTGTTTGTTTTGCTATGGGGATAAAAAGATGTCTGTTGATATGGTTTTAAGATGATATCCACTCCAGCTGAAGTGCTTTTTGACAATGCGAGAGTTCGTGAGACCACGTAAACACACTAGCAAGGACACTCTAATTGTCTCTTTTTTAGTTCAGTTAATCTTCTTACAGTCTTAGTATCACGTAAAAACTTGAACCAAAACAAGAACCGAGGGCACAACATTAAAATTTTAGAGTTAAGAGTCCAAATTCGATGGCAGTCGGAAAGTTCGTTTATGACGACCCTTGCGCTATGTTCTGTTTTGATGAGGTCAGAAAAAATTTTGCAAGATTGAAAGGTCAAATAAAAAATGTTGCATGACAAAAAAAAAACCATAAAGACCATATTCGTCATTTCGCCTACGATAGCACGAGTAATATCCGATCTAAAACCATAGTGACAGCATCTGAGAAAAATTTTTACAATGATTAGCATTTAACAATGATGTAATATTCTATTTTCTGACTTTAAATTGCGTAACTGGTCATTTAGTGAAAAGTTAAACCAAGCGATGCATCGGTTTAGTTGAAAAATAATGTTATTACCTTGATATCTTCAGTGTCAGTCTATTCAAAGGTCTCGTTTTTGATCCTTATCATAGACTGTTTAAACAAGTAGGCCATCCACAAACGCTGCATTTCCTTGATTTCGTCAGTACAGGGGTTGTTGATTTTTTGTTAGCCTGATTTCGTGGTATTTGGGTTCCCCATGACGTCAAAGGAGAGGTGATTCGTGTACCGAGAACCGTCCTTTTTGTATAGCTTAACCCAAAAGAGAAAAAAGACACGCTACCTGAAAAAATAATCTCATGCAACACACAAATATGCCTCCGTTATTTCAATCTTGGCCCAAAGTTAATTTCTCTCCGGTTTCTTAATTTGTTGGTTGCAATTATAGTACTAGGAGCACAAATTTATCTCTTCCATCTCCTCCCTTAATTATCAACGTCGTATTCGGCCGATAAACAAATGCCAGGCGAACACAACCAAATGATCGAGAGAAGAGAAGGTAAAAAAAATCATCCTACGATATTTTTCATGCTGTTAGTGTTCAGCAAAATCTGAAGAACTAATCCTGACGTTCTCTGTTTTTCTCAAACGAAGTTTTCTTATGGCTTGTTAGTATTATTTGTCTCATGAGCTCACTCAAGCTTATTTGTTTCCAAAGCAAATATTATTTTGTATTATTTGCAGCTCGTGAAATTGTTCAAAGTTTTAGTATTTTACTGATTTAAATTATTTTGAACTGCTGAGGGCTAATGCAACAGTAAGTAACGGCAGATTTTTTCATTTCGGTCTGAAAACTAGAGACAAAAATGATAGTCTTAAATCTCCACTGTATTGATTGAAAACCATATAAATGATACGAAAACGCGAACGATATGCTATTTTACATTGCGATCTCGGGCACTCATTGGCCGATAACCCTATGACATACGTCACGGATAATGCCACTGGTACCTTCGCTCGCGAGAAATTTGGACTTTGGTAAATTAAGCAGATTTTTGCATTGTTTGTTTTGCAAGATAACGGGTTTTTGGATCTTGTTAAGATAAATTTTCACCGTTTCTAATCAAGGAAGAGTTTTGGGATGGAAGGGAAATAATGAATAATGAATAATGAATAATGAATAATGAGTTAAAACAGTAAGGGAATAAGGAATATTGAACGTTCGGAATAAATATTTTGATGCGACAAAATTAATCCAGTGTCGATTCTAACGTTTTTGGTCCCTCTTGATATAAGCTAGATTTCAAATGTGTGGATTGAAATAATTAATCTAAGTTAAAGACAGACTTCCATAATCAAATTAGTTCATTATCATGTGTTTAATTTACTGCGGGAATCAGGTCTTTGTTATTTTATCCAGAAAAGGCTTAATAAAAGCCTCAGGAAGTCCAAGGCCCGAAATGTATGCCTCATTTAGTTGCCGACATTCAGATAAGCCTTCTTTTTGAGGAACATATTATATTTTGTCCTGGAATTCGTTCCTCTAATTAGCTTTGAGCCCTTCACCTTTTAAATGACCTATTTTGATCCGCATAATGTCCAAAACTCTCTTGAAAACTGTTGTGTACAACAGTCAGTCGCGCCACCATTTTTCGAATTCCTCCAAATAAACGTCATTGCTCTTTATTCCTTAGCCAAACCACGCATAATAAAAAATGTTAACTCAAGAAGAAGCCCGGCACAAATAAACGTGAACTGGATTGCAACTTAACGAAGGAAAATTTACGTAAGGACGCTACTCGACCACCACAAACTTGTTATGCATCACAGACTACTGAAGAAAAGGAAACTGTTGAGGTAAAATTAACATGCCTTACTTTTTCGCGACACGTTAATTTCGAGAGCGTGCGTTTTTCGCAACACTTTAACTTTCGCGAATTTTCTCAAACCTTGTTTAAAAAGTCACTTAAATTTTGCGATTTGGTAATGGTATTTGAGATTCTAAGTCAAAATTCGTTATTGTTTGTTGGCTTATAAATGACAAGTAGCCGATGAATGGAGATTTTGAGAACCGTACTGGGGACAATGCTGCAGGAACTTATAGCAAGTAGCGATAAGACGATGTAGTTTGAATAGTTAATTACTTCGATAGTCATCTTTGTTTGCGTTTCAGTGCCTGCAGGCGGTTTTCCTAAAAGTAAGAGCGTCAGAAGAATAGAATAGTTTCGCGTCAGCAAAATTTCGCGACACTGTAAATGTGTAATTTCTCTGAAGTTTTCTTACTTTCGTATTAGCCAATCAACACGCATGCTTTTATTGTCATTAACCAATTACCACGTAGGCTCTTTTCACACCTCCCAATATCCACTTGCGCGTCCACTTGCACACCTCTCGATTCCCCTTTGGCCTTGGTGTAGGACCTGGTATCTTTTCAGTGAATTCAGGTTCTCAGCCGTGTCATCCATTACACCAGACACGAGGCTGCCACCAGCGAGAACGTAAGACATTCAGGTTCTTTTCGCTGTAATCAGAGTTAAGAAACACCTTTAAAAAAAAGAAAAGGAAAGAAAAAAGAAAACTTTGAACACAGCATTACCAATCAGCATTCGATCACTGCCCAGCCTTCTAATCTTTAAAGGAAAGTGAAATATCTTTTAAGAGTCAAATAACAGCCTACAAGTTGTAGCTGAACGTGAAGGTACAGGTGGTGGATATTGAATGTATACCATGAGCATTGAACAATAATATTGAATAATAATTCTCACGAAATCACTCATTTTGAATCAGTGCCTGCACGTACTGGCATTCATTACGTCCGCTACACAATTCGCAGAAGTAATGAACAACATACTGCTCTTGGTTTTTAGTTCAGCAGAACCGTATCATGTGATACAGAGGACTAATGTGACCAGTTACAAAAACGCCCCAAAGGCCTAATTCTCTGCAAGACTGCAAAACCCGGGACCCCGTTCGCTTTACTTGGCAACGGTTATTATCAAACGATAGTTGTTAAGGTCAGCTCAACGTGACTTAGCACCTGACAGATGGGATTAACATCAGTATCTATTGCGAGACCATTCATGCGCTGTTTTTCTGAACACTATTAATAATTTCTTTTAAGCCTGTTTGATTTTTTATGGACTTGGGATCCCGTTTACTCCAGATAGCACTGGTATCCTCTAGATAGCACTGGTAACCTAAGTTAAAGAAACTAGTCTTGATATCACGCTCCGCTGACAGGTCACGTACTGGTCCTGTATGATCAGTGCACGTGACTAAAGGATCAACACAACCACCGTTATGAAACCATCCCAGTTTATTTTTATTGCCCACAAGTTGAGCTTATTTCGCTGTACAACTTGAACTCGGACGTGGACCAAGGAAACTATGGGCCGTTTTCAGAAAGTGTTTTGCAAAAAGAAATCAGTTGGAAACTTTTCAATTTCCAATTTTGGGTTAAGGCTTAACCAGTTTGACTTCTTCTTTGTCGGGTTCTTTTGCGAATATGATCTTTATCTTTTCGGTATTTTAAAAAAATTTTACTGATCTATAATCCGTCCAATTTAGCCACATTTTCTATGGTGATTGTTGGAATACATAATAATTTTCTTAATCACTGCCGGCCAAACGGCTATTAGCAAGGTATGTTCATGGTCTAGTACGTGTGAAAGAGGTACTCTATTCAACGTCTAGTGCTCATCTAAATCAAATCGAGCCAAGTATTTTACTTGCCTGAATACTTTACTTCAAGGTTATGTTAAAAAGGAAATTTCAGCTGCTCGGTGTTATGGTGCTGCCTTTGATTGCACCACTATCCCACTGGCTGCGGACTGGATTCGATTTTTTGGCGTTAGGGTACCGATTCCTAAGTTGTCGTGTTAGCATTAGTCGCTAAAGTAATCCTTCTGAATTTGTATTAGCAACAACTGGTTCGTTCGAGCTTAGTATGCATAGAATGTCATTGTTAACTAGCTTTACTCGTTCATCCACTTGAAAGATTCCTTCACATCCACATACACGCAAGAAGGCTCGATGCGGACTATTGTATCATGGCAAGAAGGGGGAATTTTTTTTGGCCTGAAAAAACGGAATCGGTCACTAAGCTACTTTCAGTTCTGTGGCAACTCCAGGTGGGGAGGAGAGTAGGAACGGAGAGCGGGGGAGGGGGGGGGAGGGAGGGGTTCCTAAGAGTGTCACCTGGCACCCCATTGAGCGTTTAAATAAATAAATAAATAAATAGACAAAAACAGGAGAACATCGATCTGTTTATGGCATCACATTTACACACATGAAATAATAAATATATGAATGTCACATATCAGAACTGCGGGATGAAGAACTAAATGTAAAGAAGATCATCGCAGTTAAGTTATAGACGCAGCTTTAGCATTTGCGAAAAGGAAACCTGAAAAAAAATTCAGGCTTGTGCGGGATTAGGACCCTTGACCTCTCGATACCAGTGCAGCGCTCAGCTCTAGCCAATTGAGCTAACAAGCCGACTGGGAGCTGGTCATTTAGTCGGTTCGTTATAAACCCGTGAAGAATGAAGATGAAATAATAATTATATGAATATCATATATTAGAACTGCGGGATGAAGAATTAAATGTAAAGAAGATCATCGCAGTTATAGACGCAACTTTACACATATGTACCGCCTTCTACGCCTTTTTAAAGGTCAAGGCATTAGGATAGCTTTAATGGCTAAACACTAGTAATCTGATTTGCATAAGCTGCAGTCATCAAGTGGCCTTGTTTTGGCGGAGAAGATAAGGTCATTTCATGGGCACCCCATTTTTGTCGATTTTGTTTAAACAGTATACCATTAGACTTGAAATTCCTTTTAACCTTCCAAATGAATATTTTTGGTAAAGTAGTTGCCAAGCCCGGGTTGCCAAGCCGAGTGTTGAGCAATATATAAAAATTTGTAATAAATAACTTGGATACCTGAAGTGAATAAGACACATAACGTGGTATCAGGATTGCACTGTTCTAGTTTGTCTAATAATATATAATGTTCAGTTAATTCCAGAAACCAACGTTTGCTATGAATTCTGAATTTCTATCCAAAAGTGAAAATGGGTCACGTGATACATTTGGATTTTTAAAAGGATCTAATCTCACAGTACTGCCGAGTAAACATTCAACCGAAAGTTTTTAATGTTTTGAACTAAACATATTAAACCTTTTTTGGCATTCTTATAAAGTGACTGAGGATTAAATATAGCTGGGGATATCAATATATATGTCGAGTGGGCTACCAAACATGTTGCTCACACAATTTGTAAACGGTAGGATAGATAATGAAAAACGGAACGGGTGTAACCCTAATGCTGCGAAGTTGACGCTTTCTTGTTTCGGCTTCTTTGAGTTGCAAGAAAACAGTACGCATTTGAAAAACCCTGAGGTCTCGACACTATCCTGTTCTATTGCATTTGACTCTCCGTTGTTGGCCTTGGATTTCATCCAATGAAAACCAGTTGAAAACAGGACTTATGTTCAGGTACTTTAAGTTTCTGAGTTGTTGCAAGACATCGTCAATCCCTATAGCTCCCAAGTTGCCAATAATAAATTTGACAGCTTTCTAAGATTTGATTACAGTCTTCCTGAACGTAAAAAGTACCACGCAGACTTGTGTTCTGATTAACAACTATAAATACGGTCTTGATACTGTGCTGTAGGACGTGTAGGGGTAGAGTTGATTTTTCTGCAGAATAGGTGAAGGGCGGTAACATTAAAAGCAATTCTAAGAAAATGAAACAAAGCATACTGCATCCTAACTATAAGCGTTATATCCCTTTTTGTCCACACTCCCGCTAAACGTTGTACATGTATTCCGGAAAACGATATTTTTACGAGAAATAAGTTGGAATGTTGGTTCATGCCCCGGAAATCACGTAGACAACTTTTGAATTCTCACACAAAGTAAAGAAAAAAAAAGCCTATGCTAAGCCAATACTGCAAGTTACCACAAATTAAATTCAATTTTAAGATATTTACATTCTCACCGATAGAATGGTTTCTCAGCCATAGCTGAGAACAATACACGCGGTAAACACATGCTATGCATCGATAGGTGCACCACAGGTTGTTTGCGTAAAATTTCACAGAACCCAGGAAATAAGTTCTCCTGGAATTTTGTTATGCATTTCAGGCTCGACCACACCTTTTCCGTCCGATGGGCTTTGTACAAATGGAATTACGTGACCGCAAAACCGAGCTTAGACGCTTGTAATGGGCTTCCTCGCTAATTCAGTGGCCCCAGTAAATATCAGCTGATAATGATTCAGCAAAACGTACCGTGGGTTGATCACTCTTATCGGATCAGAAATCTCATCAGCTCTGGATGGAGTACATCGTAATCTCCCTTTATTTAAATACAACGTGTAAAGTGATACAAGTAGTGATGCAATGAAGACAAATCTACAGTTGTGTAATGATCACTACTAGTATAAATCATATATACAACGGCTCAATGTTATTTTGGAAAGGTTATAGGGATCTAAGAAGTTAACATGATTATCTTAAACAAATTTTTACCAGAGGAATGTCAAATGCAGTGAATTACCAATGAACAAATCCAATAAATATATATATCCGTTTCTTTCTCATTTACACGGTTGTTGCCAAAACGTCATTTAGACTGTCTTTTGAGGATAGTCTTTTGGAGTATTTCCAAAGATCTTCATCGGATAAATAATTTGAGCGTATTTCTCTTGAACGTAATCTTCTTAGTGTCTTTTTGTACATAGTACGTAAAATATTTCAAATCTTTGAACTAAAGCGACCATTTTTACACATCAGTGTTGTCACCGGAAAGAGAAAAAAGAGTGTTTTTCGAATAGCCATTATTTCAACGTTCTTGTCTTCTTCTTCTTCAATCCAGTTGTACCCGGTGTTTCTAGCAGCAGCTGCTGGAGGAGTATGTTCATAATCCCGATTGCCACTTATTATCTCAGTTCAGCTAGCCGCTACTTACTCAGTTTGTGACATCTTTGCGTTTTGCTCGGTAATCTTGTAACCACGTCATCACTTCGTGCATTCTGTATTTCATGGGTCCGGCGCCACCTTCATAAGCGATTTTTCTATCTTGTACAACGTATAAACGAATGGGTACAGCGCCATAGGCGATATTTGCTGCATTTAACATGGAATCAACCACTACAGAAAACCCGGACAGGTCAATTGAGGTCGCCATTGTCTGCGCAGCTTTGCATCTTTCCTCTTGTGTACGGTGCATTGGAATGTCGCTGTTTCCCTGTAATCCAAAACAGAACAATTCAGACTTTCTCTTTAAAGAGTGTCTGTATAGCTTAATGCCGAAAAACAATCGTTTACAAAATATTAGAACACAAATAGCGCTCAAGGAAAGTACTGTTCAATAGCTTTCAATTTTTGGTCAAACTGTAGGACTCGAGAAAGACACTTTACATTGCACTACCACAAGAAGGAACTGCTCAAAAAGTGAAGAGACAGATTGCAGGATTTCATCCACAGCCTCAATAGGTAGAATCGATATTTATCAGTGGTAAAAATAAAATTACTGTGTCTCATGATTTCTTCCTGGCCAGACTTTTGGGATAATGGATCGTATTGATAGGCCTGTGGCACTCTTGCAAGGTAAACCTAAGGCCACTTGACAACAAGGTAACACAATCAAGAAAGTATGTGCAAAGGAGGTCAACAGATTATTCACTTTTCAGAAAACAACAAACCGGGAAAGCGCACGAAAATAAGGAAATTGAAGTAAGTTACCTTGAATGCCCATCCATCTACCGGATGTGCCTCTTCGATGTACACCACAGCAAAATCAGCGATATCCCAAAACTGGTCCTTCAGGTGCCGGTACCTTTTCAGCATCTCCGTAAACACGGGGCACGTTGAGCTTCCAAAGTTAAGCACCAGTGGTCGGCTGCCCCTCGAAAAGTCCAAAAGCCTGTGACAACTTTTTCCATCGATGGACACGACTGGAGAGTTGTAGGCTCTGCTGTGCCGTTTCACCTTTTTGTTGATGTCAGCTAGCAGGCAGTGGTAAACGTTCTGCAGCATTTTCCAGGTAAACAGCGAATCCCAGTAAATTTCCGTTGGCAAGGAAGTGTCGCTCATTTTGCACATAGCCATGCTGATGATCGACTTGAAAAATGGAAAAACTTTTAAAAGCCACCCCAAGGTGAAGACTACAACAAGGAATGTGTAGATGAAGACCCTCTGCATCATCTGGAGATTGTGATACATTTCTGCGGAGAAAGCCTTCCGTCGAACACTGCGCGCTAGCCGGAATGAGTAAATATTTTGTTTGCTGTTCTTTTATACCCCCTCGCCCACTCAGGTAATGCAAAATCCGCTCTCGTTGAGTGACTTAAAACAATTATAGCTAAAACAAATCTTTGGGATTCCGGTATGTAATTACCGCAATTAAAAATGACACCGTTTTATCTCTTTGTCCTTGGCCTTAGTGGTGGGAAGAAGTGTTCGAGAGAAATCTGAACTGAATGTCAATCAGTGAACATCACTGATCGTCATGTGTTCTGTGTTCTTCCGGTCTTGCTATCTCTGATTTCTCAGTTACTGATTTTGGCTAACAAAGAACAAAATAAATAAATAAACATGCAGTACACTTGTTCAGAATTGTCCCATTTTGTCATGCTAACGCACCGATAACTAGAGATCGCAAATTGCAGCAAGAAAATTGGCTGACGTCACAGTTTTTAGGCACGAAATGTTTAACCTGTTTTATGACCACCTTTTGGTTTATTAGTTGATTCGTTTAGATGTTTCAGTGCAGATTTTTAGCTTTCGTGCTCGAGGTGTCAGTTCAGGGCAAAATTATCGTGATTTTTAAGAACCAATGAAGCCGCCAAAAAACAACAGCATCCCATGGGAGTACCAGGGTAATCTAATGCAATTAACAAAAATCAGTTACAACTAATGTGCCGCGCACTCTTTCTCTGTCCTTGGTTGTACGGTACCGCAAAGCCGCCTCACACAATAGGAACTAAATAACATTATCTTCGCTTAAAAGGGCTTTCATTACACTATCAGGGTTTATAAACATTTCGCGCATTTATCGCTTCCGGTTGAAGCGATATTGATAATTGCGCGGCCTTCATCAAATCGGGAATCCCACATCTACTGTTTAGAGCAAATTGGGATAGGTCATCATAGGCCCAATGTACCCCATACAGCGTTTTTCTTCGTTTAGTTCCAAGGTCGAATATTTTTCCATATTTTTCATCAAGTGTTGACGCTTTTTTGGTATTAATGCTTACTTTTTTTTTGGTTAAATAAGACTAACAACAGATGCACTTGGAGCTTGATCCGACTGCCATCACAGGTGTCCGTCTACTATACTGAGAAAAAGGACTCAGTACGTTTTAGAAAGGTGTCTGTACTGAAGAGGACTAGAAAAAAAAAACGTAAGTAACGTGCCCGTTTTAGCCGTGGAGTAATCCATATCCGTCCCAAGCCAGAAGATGAAATAAAGACTAGAGGAAGGCAGAGACCGCCAATACCGTGTCCGCTTTAGAGAGAGATCCCTCTTCGACAGAGATGAATTTGAAGAATACTGACAAATTACGACACGGAAAGAGACCATGCATACGCATGAACTAGATTACGGCAGGGCCCCCAAATACGGCACCTACGTAGTAGAGCGAGACCAATATACGAACGAAGTACGGCAGGGAACAACTCCGAGTCCGTTTTGGGTAGGTATCCATTTTAGAGGAACACTAAGTAGCGAACTAAAGTACACTAGGAACCAAAGCAGAAAAGTGTTTGTCCAAGAGAGAGATACTGAGTATAAAATAATTAAATACGAGAGGGATCGAATATTCTTGACCTTTTTTTAAAAGAATGCCCATTATGAAGGACTTAACTGAAATAAAAAAAAAATTAATGGTCGACGACTTTGTTTTTTTTTTTAACAAATTAGTAGTTTAACTCGTATCAATGGTAAAGAAACGCATATGACAAGAGTCGTATTCGACATGACTTCCCAGTTGTTTTGTGCAGTCAAAATTTTGCTTTAACCTAGCTTGTTTAAAACGTGAGATCAATATTGTCAGATGCGGACCACATGATAGGCTAGTTCTGTCACAGGTAGCCAAAGCTTTATCAGTATGAATGGAAATCAATAAGATTTTGCGAAATAAAATTTTATTGATTTCCAGTCATAAATAAGGCTTTGGCTACCTGTGGTTCTGTCAGTAAAAGGTTTTACTATTATGGCCATTTTACGCTGTACAACCCGACAACCTGTATCGACAAACGCACGCGCTGCAGAATTTTAGTGCCACTTTCCAACCTGACAATAGAAACACAAAACAGGTTCCTTTGGAACATTTCTCGAAAACACCTGAATCCCATTTAGCAGTGAAATTAGTTTGTTAGCGGTCCTTTAAGACTTTCGTGAAGCCAACTTGAATCTCTTATGCCAGTTCAGCATGTAATAGAATATACAAAAGAGATAGTGAGCTCGAAAAAATCACAAGAGCGTAACAATGGCTCAACTGGCACATTACTTGTATGGCACGTGTTCACTCTGCTCGTAACCTCGGCGCGTACAAGGGGTAATTAAGAAGTATACTGAGTTACAGTACAAGTGTCTTATGCAATCAGAGGCTACGCAGGTGTTATAGTGACTCCTCCTTATCGCAAAATTCACAGCAGGAGCCCGAAAAAATATATAAATCAGTTTCGTGTCTCAATTCGTCCTTCAATCCGAACATTGAAGGATAAAGTTTCCGTTATATAATAGAGTGGATAAGTTCTGGGTAAATTACAAAGCGATCACAATACTCATGACTGACTTAAGTCAAAATACCAATATACTTACAGATTAAATTAGGAGTAGTCGTGTTTATTAATGCAAGAAAAATAATAATAAAGTAGTGTCCAAATATACTATAAAAAATTCAGTATACCAGAATTCAAACTGCCAGTCTCCAGGCCTAACTAAGGCTCAAAACGTGAGACTTACAGCATGTTCTGAGATCCCAAAAGTGAGTTTATACCTTAAATTTGCTCAACATTTTCAAAAGGTGGTCAGATTACAAAAAAATATAGAGGAGAGGAGCAGTTTCGTTATCAATCGGTATACGGGTGTGGTTATATTTTCTTTTGTCCCTGGCCTTAAAACTTGAATAGAGTAGTTGATATTGATCACCCATGGTTCAAGCTACCAAAAGAGAAGTGCGAGAAGCCGCATCACTCGTTTGCATCGATACAAGGGGGGTACCCCCGGGAACGTGTACGCTATGCTGTTTATCACTTTGCCCTTTACTCGTTTATGTATTAAATAATAGTTTGGTCACTCCTCATGTATGCTTGGGTATTAGTGTCTTGGATTCTCCCTTTTATGGTCTGAACTCTGCGTCAAACAGGTCTAAAATAGGGTATATGTTCCTCAGCCAGGAAACGTTTAGTCTTCGTCTCAGGAGAAAATATGAACCAGTTCGGTAGCTCGTACCGCCGAATGTTCGACCGGCACTTCAAAAACTGCAAGACTACGGTGCCTTCACTTGTGGAAGAATGGCTGGGTAAAATTCCCTCTGGTTCTCCCTGGTAGGTATTTTGACCTGTTGGGCTAAAATATGTTATGCTTGCCTACCATTCTGGGAAAAGGAAGACTCATTATGCTGTTTTGGCTTCTGAAAAGGCAGAATTACGTATTTCAGTGTTACATTGGGTGAGGGTTTCGAATTCCGAGCTTTGGGCGAGAGGCAATCCTGAAATTCCGAGTTGGAATCCCCGTTGCGGAATGAGTGAGTGTGGAGGTGGGTGCGTGGGGATACAGGATAAATATTCTGCCTTTTCCAGTCTATGGGCATTGATCGATGTTTCTGTCCACTCCAACGCGTTTTTCCACAGAAGTTCTTCATAACGATGCCACATCACATTCACGCTAGACATACGCACCTCTCTCTGGGTGTTTCAATTCTTTCATCTCCTGCTTAAGGTTTCGAGAGTTTGCAATAACACAGCAGTTTACCTGTCGGATGACTATTCAGTTTAGCATACATGTAGCCGGTAGTTCATACGTGCCTTATGAATAAAGATCATGTCATACGTTTCGGTCATTTGCATGTCCAAGGATATTCTTTTCTGGAATGTCGTGATGGTGTCACGCGCATAAAAGCCATAAATAGTGAGACAATGACGTCATATAGCCATAAATTTCCAGATCGTGCGTCATTTCTGAGAGTTTTCCAGAATGAAGTTAACAACACAAAACTGATTTTCTTTTATATTCCTGACTTATCTTTTTAGACGGGCATCCGTGCATATATGCGCTTATCATCAGGCAATCGGTTGTCACGAGAAAACACAACGTTAATATGCTGAACTAAAAAAGTTGATTACGTGACAAACAAAAACAAGTAAGTGAACATTGTAGCTGAAAACGGTTTCGAACTGATTACGAGCGTCTGTGTTCTCCCATTCGTTCGTGAAAAATAATTTGCGTTGTGTTATTTTTGTTTTTGGTCAGGTAACAGGTGTCGTCTTTCTTTGGCGACAGCTAAATAAGTTTTAAAAAAATATTGTATCACGCTTATTTGATATCCGGAATCCCGATTCACACTTGTGACAAAACTTGTGTCTTTATGTTTATATCGTAATGTTCTTACAGGAAAGTGGTTACGTTGCCTAGTTTACAGTGGACAACTGCAACACCTACATATCAAAAGTGGGTGGGTGTGTGTTTTTTTATTGGCGTTTGCGTTTGCGGTTCGCGTGACCATGATGTCATGTCGATGAACCAGGCTTACTAATAGTTTAATAACAAGTGATGACGTCAAATGGCTTGTTACAGTCATGCAAGATCTCTTGAGTCATTGCTGCTTTACAAATCTTTTATTACCTTCCAGCATGCAACGGTAAAAAACAGTTGCCTGCTGTAAGAGCTCCTAACTGTTAGTGTCTTCAGTTGCTGGTATAACTGCTATACATTTTATGGACACAGAAAACAGTGCGGGTCCTTAAGGAGACGTGCCCCTTGTTCTGTTACCAGTGATCTAGAGCCTGTTCCCTGCACTCCTGGGGCCCTGCACCGGCCCTTTGTTTTTTTTAAATCAGCACGAAAGACGAGAGGCTGGTTACTATGGAGGATGCGAGGCACCATGGGAAGAAGAAAGACAAAAGCGGGCTGAAGTAGGACAGACTGTAAGGGTACGAGTCAGTTACCTGAAGCTTAGCTATATAGATATATAGTATATACTGATAACAACACATGTGAATCGTGACACAAGTGGAGTACTGTGAAAAAAATGTACTGCACACCAGTAAAGCCACAATTTACTTTATGAACAACATGAATTTATCTTAGGGAGCGAGAAAAAAATTTTTTTTCGACAAACTAATACCACTTTAAAAACTACTCAACATCTGGTCTTCAAGAGACATATCAATATACGGTAGGATCAACATCGTTAAAACACTTGCAATATCTAAACTGACGTTTGTCTGAATGTGCTGGACACTCTGAACGGTTTCTCTGCCGAGGTAAATGATCTAATTTTTAAATATACAAGGAAGTTCAAGAATCCAAAATTGAAAAAACAGCTATCACGAAAAGTAAGAATGAAGGTGGACTCAATATGATTGATTTTATATTATTTGATAAAGCGTTAAAAATAACTTGGAGGTAAACTTCTTTTTCACTGCAACTATAACATCAAATATTTACCCATAAATGAGCACTTGCCAAAGCTCTACCAAGAGATAATCTCCTATTGGCAAGAAATAACTACCCCCAAAGTTAAAGAAGAAATCATGAACCAATAATCTGGAACAATCGATTTATTCGGATAAACAAAAATTCTATTTTCTTCCCAAACTGGAACAAGGCTGGCATTGAAAAACTGTCCTGTTTGGTTAATGAAGCGAGAAACAGCTTCATTTCGTTTAATGCTTTCCTGCAAAAATATAAAGTACAATGCAACATTCCACAATATTACGGTCTCCTGTCAGCAATACCACAAAACTGGAAAAATATCTTGAAGCTGCAGAGGCAGCTACCGCACGCTTCAACGAACACAGCGCCTGAAATTGAAAAGCTTACATGCAAAGCAGTTTACAATGAATACACTGATTACTTCGCAATGTTTACCGCCACCAACCGCAGAGAAAGGGCTTATAGAACACGATTTTGACATGCAAGAAAGGAAAAAAATATATTCCCTCCCATTTCGCGTGACAAAAGAAGTAAAGCTATTCGTTTTTCAATACAAAATAGTTCATAGCATCCTGCATGTATACAAACAAAATCTTGCACAAAATGAAGAAAAAAGACAACCCATACTGCCCTTTTTGCCCAGGTGTTGAACATACAATCACTCACTTATTTTTTTCATGCACAGTTACTGTATCTTTCTGGGTCGAGTTCTCATACTGGTGCCATTCGGTGTGCAAAAATAAGCCTGTTCTTACAAAAAAAGAAATCATTTACGGTGTGCTAACTGACTCGCCGTCTTGTTTAACCCTGAATCATTTGATCTTAATTGGAAAATACTTTCTTAACATTAACACACTAGAGGATAAAAAGTACCAGTTTACAGATTTTATTACTCTTGTAAAAGAAAAAATTGATATAGAAAAATATATTGCTGTAATAAGCAACAATCGCACTGTCTTTGAAAAAAAATGGTCACTCTTCATTACGGGAAATATTCTCTCTTTTATAATTCTTTTCAGATCGTAATATGGTAATGTTAAAATTTTGTGGGGTTTCTGTAGTGACTAGTGTTGGTTGTAAGTAATTCTTCTCTCTTGTTTTGTAACCGTAACACCAGGTTTTGTTAAGCAGTGTAAAGTTTAGTTCATAAAATTTTTGTGAGCTTCCTGTTCTAACTAGTTTTATTTGTAAGTAATTCTTCTTTCTCGTTTTGTAACTGTAACATGTTGTGTTAAGCATTGTAAAGTATATAGCCAGTAAGTACATGTATTGCAAAGTAGTCCCATAGTGCTTGTTTAATAAAAATCGTGAAAAAAAAAAGACAAAAGCGGGCTGAAGTAAGAGAGACTCTATACGGTATATACTGAGAACAACACATGTGAATCGTGACACAAGTGGGGTACTGTGAAAATATTGTACTGCACACCAGTAAAGCCACAATCTACTTTATGAACAACATGAATTTATCTTAGGGAGCGAGAACTTTCTTTTCTGGTTAATACTGAACAAGTCCACGTGCTACTGGGCATCTTTCATCTTTCATTACGAATTCATAATGTGGCCGAAGGGTACGTTACCATCTTCTTTGGAGAATGTAAAGTGAAAAGGCAAACAGAGAAAGCTAATGAATATGTGTTTATGTCATGATCATGAGCCCTTTAAGCCCCAATAGTGATAGGCATCTAATTTCTCCTCACAATATCAGCACTTGATCAAACATACAGGTCATGAGAATAGAGGAAATGATCATCAAAGTTAAGATGTCATGATTTTTATGTAAATTATCCCAACTAGTACCATGACAAATTTGTGAAGAACAGTGAGGAGAAAATTGTATGCTGATATTGGGGCTTCAAGGAGAACATAATGTTATCTGGTCATGGAGAATTCAGCCAAGAAAAACGATTTTTCTTCGTCATGTTGAATTTTTAAGAGGATAAGACAAATATTGATTGTAAGAAACGGAACTAGCATGAAAGGTATTGACATGACATGATCCTCTTCGCGCATACGTGGCACATAAGGCTGAGACCAGAGATTTCCACTCCCCTCTGTCAGTGGCAATTGTTTTGACTTCTTACCACGTCTTTCCTGTTGTTTTTGCTGTTTGTTATTTTTTTATGAAAAAGTTTCGATATAACGCGCGCTCTGATTGGTTGAAACAGCGTGCTTTATCAGAGTACAGATGCACGGAGCAGCCCGTGACGCCATTCTGGGCGCGCTGGCAAGCTGAAATCCTTTCTTGCGCGCGCTTGCAAGCTATGAAAAAAACTTGATTTCTAACAATTAAAAGCCAGTTTCTTTACAAACGTGAGCAAAGCTATATTATAAAACAAATAAAAAAGCCAAAACCGTGCTTTGTTCTGTGATAAGGCACTCAAGGAAGTGACGAGAGCACTCAAGAAGTAGGGAGAAGCACTCGCCTGCGGCTCATGTTCACCCTACACTTCTTTCGTGCTCTCGTCACTTCCTTGCGTGCTTTATCACAGAACAAAGCACGGATTTGGCTTTTTTATTTGTTAATTGTCTTCCCTGTTGTTGAATGGTATATTGATAATTAAATCTATTTATCGAAAGTAGAGGTGAATAGTGTGGGTTATTTAACGTGCCGAGAATTCGAGGCGGCGAGCTAACTGAACATCCCCCAGTGTTCACCTTCACTTCTGTGAATAACGGTTTCAGTACATACCACACAATTTAAAAATAGCAAGTCCCCCCAAAGTTATTTTGTTTTCTGATAAACAGGCAAAAACTCGTACGAGGCACCCGCTTTTTTGCTCGGATCGAGGTAAATAGTAAAAGCTATCCCGAATATGGGTAGCAAAATCAGAGCGCGCGAAAGACACTATTGACTTACAATTGTGTGGCACATACTAGAGTATGATACTCAGTCAGTGATGTTTCGGTTTATGAAGTCTTTTCCTTTGCAAAAACGTTTTACGCTGATTTAATGCACACTGTAGTTATTCATTAAAAAAAGAATTGTATTAAAAGGAGCCGTAAATAAGTTTTGTATTAAAACTCAGTTGACGTCATCCTCGGAGACCCAGGGGCAGCTAGTCGGGACGACGGGATTTTTATGGGCGAAAGTTTACAACAAGAGCGGGAGAGCCCCTGGGCACTTACTCTTACCGAACGAGTTCCAGAAGCGTTTGAAATCCCGCCTTCTGATTGGCCAGAAAAATATTTTTCTGGCCAATCAGCGAAGAGGAACAGCCGGGCGACTCGCATGTCTTCTTACACGAGGTTGTTTTCCTCATCGAACGCCGTAGTAGCGTGGCCCGTTCAACTGGAATATTTTTGAGGAGAGCTTCAGAAAAAATAAATAAATAAATAAATAAATAAACGAAGTCGAGGAAATCGCAAACTATAACGTGGCCGCAAGAAAACAAACACTCACCGGGATTTTTCACGGCGGACTTATCGAAGGTATCGTAAATTTTTAGAGCTAGCGACTTCCCCTTTCTCAAGTGTTGCGTGAGGCTTATAGCTATTCGAGTAAACGATGTTACTAATTATTTCTCCTTGTTAGTTGAACTACGTCTGAAACTTTCCGCGGGAATCTCCGATGCACGGGCCACGCAACTATGTCGCTCGAGCGTGGGAACCACAGTTAACCAAAGCGTAATATGAGTGTTTGTATGGAACTGAAATTCGATCGAAAATAACCGGCGGTTTTCCACTGAAAATGCATTAAAATGTTTGCTGCGTTTTTATTGCTTTTCCGAACTTCTGGAGGCCGATCTGGGCGATTTTCTGCTTAACGGTCGATGCGGCATCATGTCACGTACTAGAGAGAACTAGTTCTCTCTAATACGTGTCATGACACGCTCGATCAACATAGTTGCGTGGCCCGTGCATCAGAGATGGAAAAAGTTTCAGACGAAGATCAACGAAGAAGGAGAAATAATTAGTTACTTTGGAGAAAGGGGAAGTCGCTAGCTCTAAAAATTTGCGATACCTTCGATAAGTCCGCCGTGAAAAATTCCCTGTGAGTGTTTGTTTTCTTGCGGCCACGTTATAGTTTGCGATTTCCTTGACTTCGTTTATTTATTGTTTATTTGTTTTTTTCTGAAGCTCTCCTCAAAAATGTTCCCGTTGAACGGGCCACGCTACTACGGCGTTCGATGAGGAAAACAACCTCGTGTAAGAAGACATGCGAGTCGCCCGGCTGTTCCTCTTCGCTGATTGGCCAGAAAAATATTTTTCTGGCCAATCAGAAGGCGGGATTTCAAACGCTTCTGGAACTCGTTCGGTAAGAGTAAGTGCCCAGGGGCTCTCCCGCTCTTAATTGTAAACTTTCGCCCATGAAAATCCCGTCGTCCCGACTAGCTGCCCCTGGGTCTCCGAGGATGAGTTGACGTCTGTCAGTCCATGCTTAGTTTGTTCTGATGCTTTTATCATTATTTCAATCCATTACGTGTACCTGAGAGTTTGTTTTAAGTTCTGGATTGCCAGACTTTTTGACAAGCAATTTGATTACAGAAATCATAATTACTTTAATAGTAGAGCAAAGTAAATCAAGTATTTTAATTTTTTCCAAGAGTTGTGAGAGTTTTTCCTTCGCAACAGCCGTTCGGAAGGGGATGTAGCCATAGAGTCTGTATTTTAATACCGACATTCTTTTAATATCCAGACTTGCTGGTGGCACGGAACTTCTAACCAGAGAATCAGAATTAGTTATAATAAAGTCGGAGTGCTTAATTTCTGACTTCTGATTGGTTAAGAGACTTCATTTACAGTGACATTTTGGCAAATAGTGGTCGCTTAATAATCGCCTGGTCGTTTATGATTATCAATGCAGATTTGATTTGTGACGCCTTTTCCTGTGATGTATTTTTATGAGATTCTTTATTTTTATGGATTATAAACAAAAAGAAAGTAAGTAGTATGTTGAAAACAAGTGATGGAACGGAATAAACAAATCCAATATCAAATCAACTTAACTGGAGAGTAGCTTTTAAAGTAAATTTAAAATTATTTTGCTTGAATTAAAGTTGTAAATTATGCAAGGTCTGCATTATCTATTTTATAGAAAAAATATTTTTCCTCCAGGGATTACGAGCATTAAGTAATATTGTAAAAAGCTGAAGTCTTCGCATCACATCTCCTGCGTTTTACACTAAAAGAAGCAGTTACCATCGACTTACGAACCGATAAATGGGTCAACGATTCAGCTTGTGGCTAAGTGGCCTTCCTGATGCGACGAAACGTTTACACTGACACGAGAAGTGTTTCGTGCAGAGAAGAGTGAAAACGCAACGGCTTGTCGTAAACTTGGAAAACCATTTCCGCGGCAAGTCTATGAGATTAGATAACGTAAGATGATAAGAAATATGGAGAAAATAGAAAGTCGCGGAATCGACTGAAGTTACGCGTTAAGCATCGGGTACGCACGGGGGTTAGAAATGGCGCCAGAAAAGTACTGAATTTATTTTTCGCAATCAATGTTAAATATGATAATAGGCTTTTCTGAAGTCTGGCGTTTATAAATCACTGCTTATACAGTTTCCTATTTAAGCTTGTTATTGGAACTAGTCGGATGAGTGAGAAGAAAAACCGGCCAAACGACCAGTGAACGACAACCGACCAGCCAAGAGATTCCGATTTTTCGTCACTGGCAGACGTCTTTTAAGGTAAGATATTTTCCATGTCTTTGAGATAACATCGTACATTTCTATAGTAAACGAGATATCTTTACAAGTAGTTTTGGTGTTGTGATCAAATTCGCAGTGGAGTCAGTCGACGAAGTAATATTTTTCCGTAGTTACGTCTTTTATCCTTCCAGTTCTTAAAAGAAAACGCGATCCTTATTTAACAGACTTGCAAAAACAAAAATTTGGCAACATTACTTCTTATTATCTTATCCCAAAAATAAAATTGTTTCAATCGACCTCTGTTTGCCTTTCTAACCCGACCGCTACCAATTCCCAGCTAACTAATTAAACTTAGGATTTTGCGCTAAGAACCAAAACGAATCTTTTGGTTTTCATTTTGGTAAACCCGGAAAGATTTCAGTAAAACCAGAACACCGCCCCGAGACTTACTTCTTAATTAAAAGTATGTAATATTATGTTCGTTGTAAACAAAACTCCTGGCATCTTAAATTAATTTTGCCTTCTTGCCAATTTATCACCAATAAATAACACGTCGGTTGGTGGCCAGAAGGAAATATTTAAATTTCCTAGAAAGCACTTTGAAATACCTCAAATTAAATTTACTCTCGTAAGATCACTTCCTTACTTAATTATTTTTATTTTGTTGTCTTCATATTTTCCACACGTTTATAATTTTTTTGAGTCATGTAACTAACATCTCTGCCTCGACAAAACATTTTGAAGTTGATCCCGTTTAAACCAAACCTTGGGTCAGTGTGGTTTCTACAGTGAGACCATTGAGCTTCGAGTCAAAGATACTTCTGTTGCTGTCTACCAGGAACCTGTGTGTACTATGCTGTGTACAAGCTTTTTTGTACATGGTACACGCAGTGGTGTCGTAGGGGTAAGGGAGATAGGCACTTTAATGGGACGATCAGAGCCCGGGGGGACTCCCACATCGTCTCACTTAGGGGTGTAAATCTGATTGCTGGTTTTCCGACGAGTATCCCCGTCCCTTTCATCTGGGAGTTCCACCCCGGGGGATTAGAGGCTCGGTAGCCCAAGGCTGGTGTTAGGGAAAAGTAAACAAAATCCTGAATTGAACCGTCTGTATTGGGGTTAACATGCTATCTAGCGGGGGAGGGATAGTAATTTTTCTGGAAGCTTCATGCTACAAACTTGGTTAAGCTGCGGCAGTTCGAAGTGTTTTTCACTTTTTAATCTGTACGTAATGAAGTGGAGCGGTGTTATGCTTTCTCCGCACAAAACAGACCTTGTAATTTTCGCAGTTTTTAACTTTTATAACAGGCTGCAGACTTTTTAAGAGCATATACATGATAAGTTTGCTTAGATTTGATCAACGCTTGGCCAGCTCCATATTCCAAAATACCCGGTAGGAATGGCGAAATATTAAATGAAGCAGCGGAAAAAATAAAACGCGTAGAGCCTGGAACAGGCTACTGTAGCTACTCAAAACCTCGTTCCCAGGATCTCTCTTCGAGGTTGATAACCGGAATGACAGCTCACAGCGGTCAAACGTTACTAGCTACGTTACGTGCAGTTTTTCAGAGCCTTGGAGTTTGAATCAGTGCAAATGTTTACGACTTAAGTTTTCAGAAACGCGTTCAGTTTTTAAGTTTAAGTGAAACCTTCACCATTTGTCTGCATTTTTCTTCGCAATTTATGGTGGGCATTAACCGTCCTACGTTTGTTCACTATGAAAAGTGACTAGGCTGAATAACGCTCAAATTATTGCTGGTTTTCATTTGATGTCATCAAAATTTCTAAAACGTAAACTAAGGCCTAGAAAAAAACCTGTCCGTTCGTTCTGAAGACAGGCCCATTTTGGTGCCAGTCCGCGTCATGTGTCCACTTGTTTCATTGACAAGCCATCGACCATCTCACCGCCTGTGCGGGCGAGTACGAGACCAGAGCAGCTTGCCCGACGGCCAAGTTAGAAAACATGCATGTTCCGGTTCCAAGCCCTACGCGCCAGATTCAGATTTCACTAAGGCAAATTAAACAAATCATGTTTTTCATCACTGAGAGACATACTTTTTAAACAAAATGAAAACTAAATTAAAATAATTGTGCAATATGAACTGTACGGGATCTAGAGCTAAACTTTCTAGAATTTTCACTGAAGAAAAGGAGAGGAGGAAAAACACCGTACACTTGCCAAACAAGGGTTAATTAGAAAACGAAATAAGATAACGATCTAACAAATAAACGGAAATGTATCAACAGCCACTCTAAAATAGGAACAATGTTTATTACAACCAATGGTCAAAGTGATAATGACGTTTTCACTTTGTTGGTCATTCATGCGTCGCTTCCTTATACCTTCGTATTTTGTAGGTGATTATTGGAATTGAACGGATTTTTGAGTTATCAGAAGTCATCAGTTTTGCCGGTTTAAGGACGCTTCGGAAGATACAAAAACAAAACCTACAGTAGTAATAAAGTTCTGAAGGTAAGATATTTTTTCGACATTGCTAAGAATGTATTTTGAGTTGAAGAAGCTGTACGGAGCAATAGTATTTTTAAAATTTCTCTACCGTGTTACAATACAACTTCAACAGGATTTTTTTTTGTCTTTGTATTTTAAGCGGAGATCACAGCGGAGATCACAGCACAGAAATATTTCTTCTTTTTCTGTGATTTTTGTGCATTTTATTTCACCAAGAGAATGCCTGTTCAAAAGTCACGTTTGTAGCAAATAAACTCAATGTTTCCATTTGTAATCTTTTGTAAAATTTAACTTTGTGCTTAAATTAGTTATTTTCATATCATCGAATTCTCTGGTACATTTAATACCGAAAATAAAAGAAGCATCGAATTCCCAAACGAAATCATGATGATATGATCTGAAATGCTGAAGAAAGGTAAAAAGCTCTATGTTGGACTTAGTGTATAGCAGAAAATAACATAACATAGTTTTACCTCCTAATTGAAAGAAGAAAGAAAATCTACTTTAACGCCAATAACAATTTCAGTCTAAATAATTAAAATTGCGAATTAAAATAGCGGGTTTTAGATTGCCAATTAAAATGGAACAATTCGATTTTCTAAACCCGGAAATGTAATCAACTTTGACCGATTCACCGGCCAGGGATTGTGTCTTTTAAAACACGGGTAGTGTGCTTTTTTTGCCAATTGAATACGATCCAAATTAAGTCCTCGTGTCACCTTTAATTAAATTTATACCTGCAAATTTAATTTCAAAAGATAAAATTCGGCTTAGTGGGTATTAGGTCTCGTAATTTGGGGTAGTCGAATTTTCATTAAAATAGCCAGTACATATGTGAATCTCTGAGTAATACAAACGGTCAGACTTCATCGCTGTAGCATCATGATTCAGCCGATTTACGCCTTAGTCCTGAACCCTGCTTTTATTCCAGTAACACCTAATAATAATTTTGTATCTGGGAAAGCTTTTGACTAAACACTGATTTATGAAGGGTTTGTGTGACAGTTTCTTTCGACAGTTGACGGCCTTTCTGGCCTAACCATAACCATTTCCTACTATGGTGATACATTTGTAATCATTTCAGAAAACTGGATCATACATGTACAAGATCTCCGGCGCAGACAACGAGGCTTTTGCGCGCCTAGTAATCTCTGACTTCTTGTAGATGAAATTGAGCGGAATAACTGTTTTAATATGCATGTGGACCGTAACTAAATCATGAGAAATGTTATGAAGTTTCCAAAACATATTTTTCTTATTAAACAAGCATGTTTTTCGTCCTCTTTTTCGACTTCTCTGTTCATAGGATATAACCTGATAGCCCATTATATATAAGGGAGCCTGAAGGGAGCCAATCAAAGTGGGTCATCAAAGGGCGCGTTTCTTTATATCCAGTGGCTGTCCATATAATAACAGCTGTTAGTATAATTGCTCAGGTGATTAAAGAGAAGCGAGCACATTCATTGGTCGAGGATTACGTCATATCTTGCTATAATCACCCCGCGTGAGGTGATTATAATACTGAAGAACTAGTTTTCGAAATGGCCACCGCGCGATTTTTGATGTTTCTGGAGAAAAGGAAAAAGAAAATGCATTTGCTCTGATAATCACCTGAGCAATTATACTAAAACAATTATTCTTCTCAGGCTCAGTGAATATTGTGGAATAATCCCTTATTCTACAATATTCACTGAGCCTTCGGCGAATAATAAACCATTTTCATTATGACGTCACAAGCGCAAAGGTTTCTGGTAGTTGTAGTAGAGATCGCGCCCAGTGTCGCGCGATCGCGGGAAAGTGTCAAAAAATCAACAGAAGCGGCATGTCGGCCAAGGCAAGCTACCAGGTGTTTCACAAAGTTATGTGCTCAATTGCTATACAAATTCATAGAAATTCCGAGTCGAGTTTTTTGTTTTTTTTCGATGAACGAGGAATTGCGAAGAGTGTTGTTAACAAACATTTCAATGGAAAACTTTTTTTAAAGATTCTGGATTACCGAGTGTATAGCAGGAAAACGTGTCTTAACAATGTACCAATATAATTTCCCTCATGAGAAAAAGTTTCGAACGGGAGGAGGGAGTTTCTGAGATAGGAGGTAGAGAACAATTAGAACAGTTTTTAAATAACAGAACCAAATGGAGAACGAAGCAATAAAAAATTTATATCTAGCATAGTGCAAAGCAAAACGAGGAACCCATTGAAATGCTTTGAGCGACTCGCTCTGAAATTTAATAAAAACAAAACAAAGCATTTAAATTTTAAAAATATTTTGCTTTGAGTGAATCGGCATTTCTAAGTAAAATCATTAAAATGGAAGAGAAATACCATTCACTAAAGACGATTGACGTATTCCGTCAACTGAAAAAGCAAGCAATGTTATTCGCACTAAGACGGCCGAACGATTTTTTGCGTTCAAACAACCCAATAGTACCAGCAGTACCAGCAGTACGAGCAGTACCAAAGGAAATCAAACTGGCTTGAGAAACAACACTAACTCAGTCTAGAATAGTTTCTATTGCTATTTTTTAAATTACTTTCGCCATTTTGAGAAATTAGACGTAAAAAAAACCTACAAAGACAAAATCTTGAAAGTTTACACGCAAGAAATTTTCTTGCCAAGATTAACTGTAATCAGAAAAAATCAGATCGCTGAATTTAACTTTAATACGAAAACAAGCCTTCAGGTATGAAAAAAATATTCAGAATAGCACTTGCTATCCTGGGAAAGCAAAATGCCTCGCCGCGAGTACAATTCTGCTTAACTTGACGCTGTTTTGCACCAAATTTCTGCAAGTTTCTTAAACATTTCAAGAAAGCTATTGTAGATGTGGAAGCACTCAGTTAAAAAATTCTTACGAAGTCAATCCACAGTCAATTATGTAATTTAACAATGGTTGAAGTGGAAGAAATACTTAAAAATCGAACGTTGTCCTTGGAAATAAAAACTGAACGACACTAACAGTACAGTCTGATCTCGAACAAGGATTTCTTTGCTCTAACCTCTCCAATTTCTTCTATAAGCGCCGTCGAGTATTCTTCAGGTCTTTTCCTTGTATCAAAAAGCTTTTAAAAGAAATGTCCTCAAAACTGACTTCATCCTAAGGATGCATGTAAAATTACCAGGCCTGAAAATCGAACGTACAAGAAGCCATCCACTAAAAAGTTTTGTAGCTCACCGAGTGTGATACGATATAAACATCGAAAATCTTGCAAAATAAAGCTTCCTTACTTTTACATCATTGTCTCTTGATGTGTCCTGGTAGGGTAAAAGCAGGTTAGCCGCTTATGTCACTCAAGGTCCTCTCAATTATGCACGTTATAGACGTGACATGATCGGCTGACTCGGCCGCCATTGCATTGCTTTGTTTTGGTGGATTATTTTGAATTTTCCCGCGATTGAGCGACCCTGGGCGCAATCTTTATTACAACTACCAGAAACCTTTGCGTGTGTGACGTCATAATGAAAATGGTTTATTGTTAATAGCCTGTTAGTAGGGAGTCAATCAGAGCGCACGCTTCCTCATATCCAGAGGCTGTCTATATAATGACAGCTGATAGCCTATCAGTAGGGAACCAATCAGAGCGCACGCTTGCTCGTATTCAGGGGTTGTCCATGTAATAATGAATCAGTCATTTCCAGCAGTGCCCATCCCCCCCCCCCGGGCCGACCCTTGGGCATTAGGATTTTTTGACGACAAGCGGGCAAATGCCCCACGGCGGGGGCAAACGAGCTGTTCAAATGCCCCGCGGTACAGGTAAAACAATAAGTTGATTTCTTAGTTTTGGGGGCTTACCTTCATTCTAATCAAAGCTAAATCAGGCCAAACTAAGTCTCAAATAAGTTTTATTTCTCTGTATTGCTCCAATGAACATTCGTTTTGTGTTTCTACCGTCCCATTTTTTCCTTTTTAGACAAAGTTAATCACAAATTTGTCATCCTTGCCCGATAAACTTATCATTGAACGGAAGTGACAGTGCTGCGACTTGAAAATCACGAGACCGTCAAATGCCCCGGGGTAGACTAATGCCCGGTCCCCGGGAAGGACAGTGAGGAAAAATGCCCCAATAATGCCCGGGGGGGATGGGCACTGCTGGAATTGACTGATGCATAACAGCTGATAGCCTACTAGTAGGGAACCAATCAGAGCGCACACTTGCTCATATCCAGGGGTTGTCCATGTAATAACAGCTGATAGCCTATTAGTAGGGAACCAATCAGAGCGCACACTTGCTCATATCCAGGGGTTGTCCATGTAATAACAGCTGACAGCCTATTAGTAGGGAACCAAACAGAGTACCCGCTTGCTCATATCCAGGGATTGTCCATATAGTAACAGCTGATAGCCTATTAGTAGGGATCCAATATAACAAAGAAATACAATATGTGTTTCGTTTTGGCTGAGAACCAATGTAAAACAGCAATCATACGAATCAATTCTATGTAATAAGACTACTCATTCGTGTTGTTTCTAATTAATCTGCAATCGGACTTTTAGAAACCACGGAATAGGCTTGTTTTTGACCAAGACATGTAAATAATGGGATCAGTTTTGGGAACGGGCAAACTTTCCTTTTAAATCTGAGGAGATGGAGATATAACGGGGACGTAACAAATTTGACATCTCCACCAAAAGCAACTTTTGTAGCCGAATTGTTACTGAACAAAATGGTGTCATTCATTCAGACAAGGGCTGATAAAAACTTACTAAAACATGACCTCCCAAATTTTAACAAATCAATGTTTCCCACTGCCTTTTGCTGTACAATAGGTAGTCAGCCATGCATGAAAATCGAACTTAGTTGAGGTGGCACACCATCGGGGGACACTACTGTAAGAAAATGTTGAGGTGAACATCAAATTTCATTGGGTTCCTACTTCAACTGCAGGAGAACACAGAGGACGGTTCGGAGATTTACTTCAGCGATATCAAAACAAATCCTACTAAAATCACAGGCTTTTTATTTTACATTTAACTGACTTCTCCCTGGGATATAATGAGGCGACTAAGGGTTGCTAAGAAACGAAGGTAAACATGTGAAACATGAGCAACTTCAGATAAGAGCTATCTCTACATTTATACTACACTTGAAGAGTATTAGCTTTAGAAATCATTGTCAGATCTACAGATATTGTACATTAGCAAGATAGCCTCGTAGCCAATAAAAACGAAGATAGAAAAGTGTATTGTAATTTTTACTTTCTGTCGTGGGAACGGACAAGTCAATGTTATTTCACCACCGCCAAATGTAAACAAATAACAAAATCGTCAGATAGTGCAAGAGCGACGAAAGGAGACCATCAAACAAATCAAAGATTTGTCAGGGCTAAAGTATGTATTGATTAACTGTCGAAATCGATTTAAGCTTAAGAGACATACGCAAAAGGATAGAATGAAAACATTATAAGGCAGTTACATTTCTGAAGCTTTCTAAAATGCAACGAGGTTAAAGTAAATTACTTGGGGTCCGGCGATAAAGGCGTAGATTCTTGTTTCACTGAACCTTCTTCGGTCATAATCCTAAACTCACTCCTTTTATTTCATTTGAAAGTTTACACTCAACTCAAACTTGAAACTAAAAACTAGGGTGTATTTCATTATTTGAAGTTTGAATCTATGTCAAATGGAAAATGCTAAAAAAGCCGATTAGGATCAGTAGAACTGCCAGCACGTTATTATGAATTGCCTTGTAAAACAGTGCCACTGTAGTGATGTTAACAATGTTAAAAAATCATTTTATATCGGAAAACCAAGTAGCAAGCTATGTTGTTTCTGTGCCTGACTAACTAAATTACACAGTTTTGATAGTGAAAGTCTTGTTCTGAGGCAACCCAAACTGAAGTAAGGCGGCATGTTTATAATTCTATGTTTCTCGTTTGCTTTTAGTTTTACTGCATTCGTAAAGCAAATATTTCAAAAATAAAACATAGCAGATCAGTTTAAGTAAGATATAAAATAAATTCTTAGTCAAACCATTAAAGACGGTATTATAAAATAAAACAGAAATCATAAAATAAATTGCTCGATTATTGCCAGAAAATGCGATTCAAAATTGGAGTCGACGATTCTAGTGAAAAAGGCGAAAAAGTGAAGTTCTTTTTTTCTGCAAATTGCGGTAGTAATCAGCTGTAAACATGGAAATTTATACATAAGATATATTGTTTGTCAAGCCATTAAAGCAGGTATCTTAAAATAAACAGTAAAAGTAAATAACTAAATAAACAGAAGTCGTAAAATAAATTGCTGTGGTGGTGTGAAAAAAAGTTTCAAAATTAGATTTGATCGGCCGAGTACAAAAAGACGAAAAAGTGAATTTTTATTCCGTGAAAACTGAGGAAGCAATCAGATGTCAAATAAAATTAATAACCTTGGCAAAACAAAAAGGTATATCTCGTTATCTCGAGCACTTTTGTCCGCGTAGAACAACGCGTTGGTGTGATTTGAATCTTTTGTGCTGTGTTGACAAAAATTGTAAGATAAGATCAGAAAGAAAAGGGGAACACCATTACATTAATCTTTCTGGATTAACAACAAATCCGTAAATTGACTAATGGACAGAGGTAATATATTTTATGACGGAGATAAATAAACTGTTGCGCATTTCCTTAAAAGTAGTGAATTGTCATTGCATTGAATGAGCGGCATTTGTGGCAACCACACTTCGTAACAACTTTTGTAGAGCTATCAGAGCAATACACGCTGAAGACAAATGTAAATGTTAACTTATGGCAATGTGCTGGTAAACTACGTTGTAGCGGTTCTTAGACAATTGTTTCTTCGTACACGGAAAAGGAAACAGCAGAAAGAAATTTGACAAGGAAGACGTTAACATCTTAGTCCAGGTAGGACAAATCGCCATGCAATTAGCAAAACAGAGCAGTTTACAGTTATGTTTATAACGTAGCTTGGAGGCTGCTTGCTCTGATTGGCTGAGAAATGTGCTCCGGTCAGAGTATAAAGCATGGAAAAGCGTTTTTGATTGTTTTCGAGGTACGTTCCCCCAGACAAAACTAACTAAAGGACCTAAAACCTTTGTTGAAAGAAAAAGTTACGTTTTTGGGGCATAATTCTCTGCAGAAATTTTTTTAGGGGACAGCTAACAATGGAGACAAGTGTTTTGGGAAAAAAAGAAAAGGAAAAATGAGAAAGGACTGAGTGAATAAAGAAATCACCTTAG
The DNA here is from genome assembly GCA_964030785.1 of Siderastrea siderea. Lineage (NCBI taxonomy): Eukaryota > Metazoa > Cnidaria > Anthozoa > Scleractinia > Rhizangiidae > Siderastrea > Siderastrea siderea. The sequence continues at coordinate 21,286,553 of OZ034969.1, forward strand.
CTTAAGGTGGCTCATCTGGATTTTTCCGAGGCACACCATCCCAACTTTGAACGCTAATACTTAACTGTCTGAGCTCGGTGGGGCAAGCTGCTTCACACATTTACTAGAGACTGAATGGACTTGTCAAAAAAGTAGGTTTGATTGACATCGGTGTTACCATAGCAACGAAACGATGACGTCATTATTTTTGTATATCAGCAATTTTCTCGACATCTAGACCTAAACTTTTAAAACGACCTATTGTCTCTCATAGTCTAGATGTAGATCTTCAAGACTGCAAAGTTTGAAAAAATTCTATGAGAGCGTTTTCGAAAAAAATCGGGTTGAATTTTTTCCAGTAAAAAATTACAGATTTACGTTATTTTCTATAGTTTCATCGGTACCAGTGTTATCCTGACAGATTGAAAAACTGTTTTCACCATATGTCATAGCTGTAGCATACAGCTACTTTTCCTGAAGGTTTTATCCGGTTTGCAAGTTTGCCATGCCTGCTTGCTACGCTTCGCTGGTGCCGGAGGGATCGTGAAAATTCTGTTTTAAATACAATGACAATGGAGCCTTATGTTAATTGCCATTGTACTACGAACAGAATTTTCACGATGCCTCCGGCACCAGCAAAGCGTAGCAAGCAGGCATGGCAAACTTGTTTGTCCCAAAGCACACAAATATGTAGAATACAGACAAAGGAGAAACTCCTGAAATATACCGGCTGTCAACAAATGATGCAGAAATTGAAAATTTTGGAGACGAGTGCAAAAGTCTCCTATACTTTTACTTGTATTTCGCGCGCTTAAAATGATTCAATGCGCGTGACATTTACAGGGGTAGTTCAATACGTGTTGGACTTGAGATCACAAGATTTAAAAGATAATTCATCGACTAGTTTTTTAATAAAAGCTTCCGTAACAAAGACGTTGCTTCTCTGTGTTAAATGAGGATATTTGAGACATTACTTCTGATTACATCATTTGAAATCTAGGGAAGCAAACCGGATAAAACCTTCAGGAAAAGTAGCTGTATGCTACAGCTATGACATATGGTGAAAACAATTTTTTAATCTATTAGGATAACACTGGTACCGATGAAACAATAGAAAATAACGTAAATCTGTAATTTTTTTACTGTAAAAAGTTCAACCCTATTTTTTTCGAAAACGCTCTCATAGAATCTTTTCAAACTTTGCAGTCTTGAAGATCTACACATAAAGTATAAGAGACAATAGGTCGTTTTAACCCTTTAAGCCCTTAGCCCTGATGAAAATGAAATTTCTCTTTACATGATCACTACTTTATTGAACATTCAAGTAACAAAAATAAAGGAATTGATCACTGAGGATGAGATGTCTTGATATTTAGACAAATTCTCCTTACTAGTTCCATGAGAAATGTATGGAGATCAGTAATGAGAATTTGCATTTTTATATCAGCGCTTAAAGGGTTAAAAGGTTAGGTCTAGATGTCGAGAAAATTGCTGATATACAAAAATAATGACGTCATCGTTTCGTTGCTATGGTAACACCGATGTCAATCAAACCTACTTTTTTGACAAGTTCATTCAGTCTCTGGCAAATGTGTGAAGCAGCTTGCCCCACTGAGCTCAGGCAGTAAAGTATAAGCCGTTCAAAGTTGGGATGGTGTGCCTCGGAAAAATCCAGATGAGCCACCTTAAATTTCATATCATAAAGTACCCGGCTCGTACTTTTTAAAGTTCACTTGTATTGAAATACCCATGGTATTTTATAGAAATGAACGGTTTTGCTTTATAAATATTAAGAGAGAGTCTTAACGGTGGGGACAGCTTTGACGAGGATTGACAGCCAAAAATATAGATTTAGATTCAAGGGGGAGTTAGATGCTCTTAGTCTTTTCGTCCCTCAGAAAGAGAGATGTTTTCTTTCCCTCGTCCCCCGGCTATTTTTGGCCTCATCCTGCCATCCTCAAATTCCAGACTGTTTGTCGCGATCCCGAGTGGTTAACCCGCCTTTTTTGAAGCAATTTCGCAATTTAGTTTAAAATTCTTGGGTGGACTACAAACAAATTACACTTCAGGTATGAGGCCGGATGAGTAAAAAGCTTCCTTTAAAATCTGCGTCTTCAAAGAAAACACAACAAATAAAACTGTCCTACAAGTTCGACTATAAAGGATATTCATACTAATAGGCTTGAAAAAGGGATCGATAAGAACGAAGAATAAAAATCCCATAACGTTTATACATGGGCTCACCTAATAATTCGCAAAGACACAGGCACGACATTAGTCAATGAACAACGAAGCTGTTTTTTCTCAAGAGACTAAATGTAAACTCAATGGCTACCTATCTATGAACTTGACAATGAACTCACTCATAAGTTAACCCATCAAATAACCCATGACCTCATCCATTAACTTGCACACTGAACTTATCTATTAGCTTACCCAGAACTTAACCAGACAAACACCCATGTAACCTTAAAAAACAGAGCTATTTCTGATTTTGAACATTGTTTTAAGTTGTTTATGTTGAATGATGTTCTATTTAAACAATAGAGCTATTCTGTTAAAGGCACTATCGTGTGATAGGTTGCCCGAGGAAATTTGATGTTCACAACAAATATTATATGAAGTTTGAACATCAAATTTCCGAGGGAACCTATCACACATAGGGCCTGAGGGAGAAGAACTGAATTGTTTTTTATTGTACAACGCTAAATTTTGAGCGAAAATTGCCAAGACAGGCACTATTCGCTGACAGGCGCCCACTGAAGAGAGACACTATCGCATCACGTAATCGTTTTCGACCAATGGGAGCACGCCAAAATTTAGCGTTGTACTATAATGGCAGTTGTTAGCCTACACCAAGAGCCCAGCCTACATTTCTGGAGTCGGTTGTTGAAGAAAGATGAAGCTAATTCCATCCTCGGGGACTCAGGAACGTGACAAAAGATTTCACGAGCAAAATCAGTTTAAGAGAAAGTTATTCGACGAATTTGCTCGTGAAATCGTCGTTACGTCCCTGTTCAGTCTGTCCATGAGACTTCGAGGATGAACTACCCCAAGATTTACATCTGCAACTTGGAATTCAGTTTTACAGCTTAAGAGTGGCTGCCTGTTAGGATCGAGAATGCTCCGTCATCGGCCCATTTGGCGAATCCTCATATTTTACCCAAAGATTCCCTTTGGTAAAATGTTCTCAAAAATCACATTTAAAAGTTCGAGCGATGTTTTAATTTTCAGAAATTCACAAAAAATTGAAAGTGCGGCCAAAGTGCGGTTTTCGCCTGTTCAAATACCCAAAATTAGGTGTGAGGACGAAGCATCGTTAGGGCATTAAAATAAATTTAATTGATGTCAAACGTGGCATGAATTAGGAACAACTACTCTTATACATGTTTCACTTTTAAAACAATTTAAATCTGTTAATACTGAGATTTTGCGAGCCATTTTGAAAACACCTCTATAGAGTGCCGATAATGGCGGCAAAATGTAGGTGAAGTTTAACGGCATTAAAATGGTCCTGGTACCTCGCCTTGCGATAATTTTACTTTACAGCCAGAAGGTACCATCATTAAATGATTTCCATGCCAAGTTTCAAGGTCAAACTCGCAAAGCTTTCCTGTGAGAAAATCGAATGTTTTATGTCATGCGTTCGGCCCAGGTCACACAAGATTTTTAGATGAACTTAGGTTAATAAGCTTCAACTGCGCCGATAAAATTCTAACAATAATTTGAATCTTGGCAATTTGCCATTGAACTTGAAAAATTTACCTACTAGCAAGTAAAAAAAAACGTATTCTGGTGTTTGAAGGCTCTTGAAAGTCTCATTTGAGCTGAAACTCCCTCCAGTAAGTGTAAGTACCGTCGGCTTGCATTCGCCTTAGGTGAATTTGTCAACAAGCCCTGCTGACATTTCAAACCGAAGAGGTTTCCGAACTGAAAACAGCGAAACAGCTGGAAACAGCTGGAAATATCTGGTGAACAGCGACACAACCTAGGATATTTTTTATTCTTCTGACATATTTTGAAGTTAGAAACATCGCATTGCGAGATGGCAGACCAGTTCAAAAGTAAGAGTGTTACGTGGTTAAAAGAGTATCTAACAAATAGAGGTGTACAGGTATCTGACCAGGGGCGAAATAAACGTAAAGCTGAACTGGTGGAATTAGCTGAAAAAGCGTTCCAGATGAAAATGAGGCGGATTGACAATGAAGAAGAAGACGTTTCAGAGGTCATAACAAGTAAGCTAAAGACTGACGAGGGAATACTACCGAACCCACAGCATATTCAATAGTGGACATATGATTTCGCTGCCATGCCAGAATTTACGTTTGCCGATTTATATACATATTTAGTTGGAACTGAAGAATACACGGCCGAGGACCTAAAATCTTTTAAAAGTTTACATGGATACAAACTATTCTCAGATGGTCATGTACAAGATTACGTGATGCACTGTGTCAAAGACAAGGGATATACTTAACTTCGGTTAAAAGTGCAACCGACGGAAAGATCCAAAACGGAGGATAACAAGCCCACTTACAATGGCTTTATCGTAATAAATAACTCTGGGGTCGTCAAAGATGGATTTTGTCCTTGCAAAGGAGGGTAAGAATAATATAATGAATCCTTAGATTGAGGTTTTTTGGGATTTTTTGGGGGAATGCTCAGGAAGAACATTTTCTTGGAAAAGCTTGTTAACTTTTTCAGTGGGGTCCCGAATTCTTTTTTGCACTACAAGGGGAGGAGTGGGGATTTGAAAAGAAATAGCAAACTTGAGAAGAATATGGCTCCTCAAGTTTCTAATAGGCTGTGCCATAAAGAATCTCTTACAGGATTAAAACCTTAATTTCGTACCATCCACTAACAAAAAAGCTACTGACAGTCAAATTGTTTTGAAATGGTTATTGATCTGGTAGAAGAAGTCTCTTCTATGGTAGGGTGTGTCCTTCCATGCTTGAGTCTTTGAAAGCCTGAAGGAATCTTAAAATAAGAGGCAAGAGGGGGTTTTGAAGTTTTCTTAATTAAAAAAAAAATGATGCTTCATGTAGTTATAAACAGGGGACCTAGAAATTTTTACAAAAAAAATGGATTACTCCCTCACCCCTCCTCTCTATATTCCACAGTTAGTTCCTAATCTCACAAATCATTGTGGTTTTGTTTCAGTGATTTCACTTGGACATTTTCTTTTATGGGTTGGATGGAAACTGTCGTCATATTGCTGCTGTCTTGTTTGATTTGGAACATACTGCACGTGTAAATGAGTTGAAGTCTTGTACTTCAGGTCGGTGTCAGTGGGTCAGACGGGCAAAACACCAACTCTTGTCCTCTGCCAGACCTGAAGCTATCAAAGACAGAGTATGGAAAACAACAAAAGGTGTATCCAGCTCTTGCAGAATCTGAACCAAGATCAAGGACTCCTGACACTGACATGCTTGGCAAAATTTTGAGGGAAGGGTTAGAAAAGGTGTGCAGTGAAGCAGTAGCACTGCATGTTCTTCCAAATCCTCAAGCTTGCCCTGTCAGTGAAGAGATCCTGCAATCTTTGATAACTATGGAGGAAAATGTGGAAACTGTGGAAGAAGTAGAAGCTGTAGAGATTGTTACAATATACACCCCTTCCGATTGATTTGCTGTCATTCTTAGTGATTGTGTAATACCGATATATCTGATTGCAAGTGACTACAACAAAGTGCATTTCATCCTGATCGTGGTCGTGTATACAACTTGCTTCATGGTGTCAGAAGGAAAACTACGCCACTAATAGCTACTACGCATCCTTGGGCAAACCATTGCGATTGTGCTTCTCACAAGGGTTCAAAGTCGCTTCATAGCTCTACGGAATGTCTGATCCCGAGAACCCGACTAGTGCCACGCGCGCGCTTACATTTACGTCGAATTTCCCGATCCCTTCGCCGATGAATGTTAAGGGCGATCCAGTCAACAACTGAGAATACTTTAGGCAACAGTGGACAGACTACGAAGTCGCCACAGGCCTCGACAAGCAAGAACAGAAGATTCGCTTGGCTACCTTTCGTTCCATAATGGGCAAGGAATGTCTACAGATATTTCTCAACCTGAAACTCAGCGACGAGGAGCGCAACGACATAAACGAATGCGTTAAAGCGTTAGAGTCATACTTCAAACCGAAGAGAAATGTTGTCTACGAGCGCTACCAATTCAATTTGTGCACACAGAATCCCGAAGAGCCCATGGATAGTTACATTAATCGATTGCAAAAAGCCGCATCAACTTGTCAGTTCGGAACGCTGACAGAGGAACTGATAAAAGACAGACTGGTCATCGGCCTACAAGATCATTCAACCAAACTACGACTCCTGAAAGAAGAAAGTTTGGATCTAAACAAGGCGCTCAACATTTGTCGATCAAGTGACGTTGCAAGCCAACAACTGAAAACCATGAAACTAGATGACAAGAAATCCACGGAGGAGGTCCACGTTGAGAAACAAGTCACGTAATCCACGTAACGCGCCGATGAAACCCACAAATTCAACAAGAGATCACAATAAAAGGCAAGATCAAGCGCCAAAGCGAAAACCCTAGCAGTGCTTTCATTGTGGAGGTAAATAAAGACACAACCTCGAAAAGTGTCCCGCTTTTGGCCATGAATGTAAAGCATGCAAGAAACCCAACCACTTCGCATCGGTATGCAGATCAGCTTCTAGATCACAAGTTAAACAAATAGCCGAAGAAATTGACACCGATGACGAACAAGAAACAGACTCCGACGAATTCTTCTACAAAGTCGAAGAAGTTTCGTCAGTGCAAGCCAAAGGAAAACAGCTTTTCGCCTCACTTGAATTTTCCGACGCTAAAGGTCGATACAGGACGAAATTGGATTGTCAGTTGGATACCGCAGCAAGGTGCAATGTACTAACTCATCGTGACCTGTCAATCATACCTACCTATTTTTGATTATGCTGATTTAGTCTGGGGTGACAAGGACAATGTCTCACTAATGAAGGAATTGCAAATTCTGCAAAACAAAGCAGCTAAATTGATATTAGATAGATCACTTCACTCCTCATCCACTGATGCATTAACAGTCTTGAGATGGCTGACTCTCGAAGAACGTAGGAAATGTCATCGATGTATATATACATACAAGTGTATTAATGGCCAACTTAATCATTCTTTGGACATTGTAAGAAAGAGTGATATGCACTCCTACAATACTCGCAATAAAGATACTATAAAGCTCCCCAAAATCAAATACAATTGGGGAAAACATCGTTCGCGGTACCACTGTTTCATAGACTTTAATGAGCTAGAGAGAACTGTAAGAAACTCAGCAAGTTTGTCAATTTTTAAGAAGTGTCTTTTTTCTGCTTTTTATAATTAAGAAAATTTTTTTTAAATCCTTGTAGTGTATATGTTGTAATTATTTATATATTTCGGTTTTAGCTCTAATTTATAGATTTTAATTGTATCATTATATAATATATATCTAGTGTTAGGACCTCTATGTAAACCACTTTTAGTGATGGAGCTTCCTAATAAAAGATTGTTATTATTATAATCATCAGCCAGAACGGAAATCCGGCTCTCCAAACAAGCAAGGTCAATGGTTCTGTTATGAAACCACTCGGAGAAGCGAAACTCAAAGTTCTCAAAGAAGACAAACAACACGAGCTCAAGTTTCAAGTTGTAGAAGGAGATAGTAAGCCGTTGCTGTCAGCAGAGACTTGTGAAGCCCTTGGATTGCTGAAGATCAACTGTGAGCCGACAGCACAAGTTAACACTATGCAAGAAACCAACTCACAGCTTACCAAAGAAAAGATCCTCGCTGATTTCAAAGACGTTTTTGAAGGACTCGGACACATTGGCAAAGCAAGTCTCACAGTCGATCCAGATGTCACGCCAGTACATCACGCACCCAGACGCATTGCAGTCACGCTACACCAAGAAGTGAAAGCCAAATTAGAAGAGCTCGAAAGGAAGAACATCCTAGTAAAAGAAAAAGAACCTACCCATTGGATCAGCAGTATGGTCGTCGTTGCCAAACCAGGCAAGATCAGAATCTGCCTAGATCCCAAGGACCTCAATGAGGCAGTAAAACGGCCAAAATACCAGATGCCGACTCAAGAGGAAGTCCTCCCAAAGCTGAGCAAAGCCAAAGTTTTCACCACCTTAGATGCAAAAGACAGATTTTACCAGATCAGCTTCTACGAAGCAAGCAGCAAACTGACCACCTTTTGGACACCCTTTGGCCAGTACCGATACCTACGCATGCCATTTGGCGTCAGTGCAGCACCGGAGAAATTTGAATGTAAACTACATGAGCACCTCAGCGATCTGGAGGGTGTGGCAGTGCTACGAGACGACATTCTGGTGATAGGCTCTGGCGATACTCCGAAGGAAGCCACTGCAGGCCATGACAAAAACTTGTTGCAACTGCTGAAATGAGCGCGAAAAGTCCATCTGAAGTTTAACAACAAGAAGCTCAACCTCCGAAAACCACAAGTCAAGTACATGGGTCATGTCCTCTCCAGTAAAGGTCTCAAACCAGACTCCGATAAAGTAAAGGCGGTCGCCGAGATGCCCAAACCCACCTGCAAACAGGAAGCACTCAGTCTTCTTGGTTTTGTAAACTATCTCGCTAAGTTCCTCCCTAAGTTGTAAGAGATTGCACAACCAATACGTGAACTGACCACGAAGGATGCGAAGTTCGTTTGGTCCAGACAACACGATGAAGCCTTCGAGCAGGTCAAGAAACTAGTGACAAGCTACCCAGTGCTGAAATACTACGACATGAATGCCGAAGTAACACTTCAATGCGATGCCAGCGAGAAAGGCCTCGGAGCTACCTTGTTACAGAACGGCCAACCAGTTGCATTCGCCTCCAGAACACTCTCAAAAGTAGAACAAAGGTACGCCCAAATCGAAAAATGTGCCTGGCCATTGTCTTTGGTTGCTCTAAGTTCAGCCAGTATATCACAAGAAGGGAGAAAAGCACTGTCGAGACTGACCACAAGCCTCTACAACCCATCTTTAAGAAGTCTCTCCCAGACGCACCGAGCAGACTACAGAGAATACTACTACGACTTCAAAGGTACGACCTAGAAGTGAGGTACAAGCCGGGATCTCAGATGTACGTTGCAGACCACCTGTCAAGAGCTTATCTCAAGAATCTAGACAATCAACCACATGACGAGTTCCAGGTGTTCGCACTAGAGCTGGAAGAGATCAACCCATTAGAAGTAGTCAAGATCACCAGCGAAAGACTAGCACAACTGCAAAAAGCCACCGAACAAGATCCTGTAATGCAGACCCTCAAGAGCACCATACTGCTGGGATGGCCTGACACAAGAGAACAAGTTCCCAAATCCATCAGAGAATACTGGAACTTCAAGGAAGATCTCACACTACACAACGGTATACTCTTCAAGAGCCAGCGGATCATCATTCCACTTGCGCTAAGACCTGAGATGATATCACGACTACATTCCAGTCATCTTGGAATAGAGGCATGTCTGAGGAAAGCAAGAGATCGAGTCTACTGGCCTGCCATGAACAGCGACATCAAAGAGGCAGTAACAAAGTGTGACGTGTGTGCCGAGTATCAAGCAAGCAACCCTCAACAGCCACTGCAGCTATGGAGTCGACTAGCTGCAGATATGTTTACCCCTCGCTCTAAGAACTACATAGTCCTTGTAGATTATTACTCCGACTTTGTTGAAGTCAGCGCTCTAAAGGAGATCACTGCGTCAGCCCTAATCAAATTCATGAAAGTACAGTTCAGTCGACACGGTATTCCGGATGTCTTGGTTTCCGACAATGGGCCGCAGTTCGCCAGCGGAGAGTTTGCAGAGTTCGCAAAAAATTGTGAGTTTCAACATGTCACCTCATCACCTTACCACCCAAAGTCCAACAGAAAGGCGGAATCAGCCGTTAAAGTCGTCAAACGTCTTTTCAAGAAAGCCCTGAAAGACAACAAAGACCCCTGGCTCAGTCTGTTGGATTACAGAAATACCCCTACAGCTGGAATCCAAACAAGCCCAGTCCAGCTACTGATGTCAAGAAGAACCAAGACGCTAATTCCCATAGCAACCAACCTGCTGTATCTCAACGTCCCTGGAGGAGTGACAGACGATATCCAGCTGAAACGTCAGAAAGCCAAGAGCTATCATGACAGAAATGCCAAAGTGTTACCAGACCTCGACGTTGGCCAGGAAGTATGCATATCCCCACTCCACAGAGGCAAGTCTTGGGAAGTGGGAACGTGTCTACAGAAGCTTTCTGATAGATCATACCTGGTAGAAACCAACGGAGAAGTGTTGCAGCGGAATAGACAAGCAATCAAGCCAGTTCCAGAAGTACCAGCAGTGACAGAGGAACCCAAACAAACAGCCATGTCACCACCCACCGACTCTGTGTCCAGCACAGCCGTTCCTGTGCTCAGTCCACCAGCATTGCGATCGACTTCCAGAACTATCAAGCGACCCTTGAGATTCCAGGACTACGTGTGCTAAAGACATAGACTTTAATTTGCATGCCGTTATGTTGCAGTTCCAGACACAAAACAATGAACAATGAACATTAAGATAGAGAACAATGAACGTTAAGACGCTATTTGAATGAAGTTTTTTAATATTTTTTCTCCAATAAAAGGGGAGATGTTACAATATACACCCCTTCCGAGTGATTTGCTGTCATTCTTAGTGATTGTGTATCTGATTACAAGTGACTGCAATAAAGCGCATTTCATCCTGATCGTGGTCGTGTACACAACTTGCTTCAGAGATTTCCTCAATCTTTGAGATAAGAGATGATTTTATTTTTCACACAGTCTTGATCTTGCAAATGCAACTTCACCTGACAGTGAAACAATATCCCAGTTTTTATTTATTTATTTATTTATTTATTTATTTATTTATTTATCTTCGGCCAAAAACATATTACACAAGGCAAGAAAAGGACATAATATAAACAAGTACAAAAGCCAAGGGGAAACTGAATACTGGAAAACACAGAGGACCGGCAGAGTTACTGCATCAAACTTTTATAAAATTTGCCACCAGCACAAATAAAGACAATACACTCAAGGAGCGTTTTAATTATTGTCCCCTTCCAGCAGACAAACAGCCACAGCAATTCGTGTTGAAAATAGTGGCCTTGTTATTAATGTTTTATGGCCACACCTTGGTGCCAGCCCTGATGGTATCAGATATTGTGATTGCTGTGAGAGAAGGGTAGTGGAAGTTAAAAGCTTGTTTGCGAAGCGAAACCTTCCCCCTCATATTGCAGCAGCTGAGTATATTACCAAAGTTAATGGCCAGTACACTCTGAAAACAAAAACACGGTGGTATTATCAAATTCAGGGGGAACTTGCCACAACTGGTTGCAAAGTGGCTGATTTAATTATATACACTAATAAGGGAATCCTGGTGATTGAGGTGGAGTTTGACGAGCCATTTTGGGAAGCAATCCTAAAGAATTGACTGCTTTTTACAAAACGTTTACGATTCCTGAGTTATTAACCAAAAGATTATTACACCTATTGTCTTAATTTTAATGTATACGTTATGTATATTTTAGATTCTCAGTTCTTAGACATACTGCAGTTCAGTAGCAGATTCAAGGGAATTAACTAAATGCTTTAATACCCTTTTAAGCCCCAAGAGTTACAAGCATCTAATATCTCCTTACAAATATCACTAGTTGATCAAATATACAGGTCACTAGAGTAAAGGATGTGGTCACCAGACATGAAATGTGTCGATGTTTAATCAAATTCTCCCAACTAGGATCATAGGGAATATATGGAGAACAGTGAGGAGAATATGCATGTTGATACTGGGGCCTAAAAGGTTAAACCTGAAACTGGTATCTGATCATATCATCAAACACAAGTAAAGAAAATTGAAAACCAATTTCTTTAAAAGTAGAATTTGACTTGATACTTTTTGTGTTATGATTAGATGGTAAAGGCTATGTGGCTGCAGTACACTTATGTGAAATGTACTAGCCTAAGTCCTTTATACAAGTTTTCATAATTACTTTCCTTCTTTGCAATAATTGTAGTAATAATTTTCTGTATTATGTGTCAACATTATCAAAGTTGCAACTCAGCTCAAGAAGCTAATATTTTCCTGTGATCACTGTGAAAATGAATTGTTGTAAAGCATCTTTGAAATTCAACATAGTTGACTGTACATGTAAAATTAATTGAGAATTAAAATTACTTTGCAAGTGGTGGGAGGAGATTACAAAGTGATGCACATACAATAACTTCCTGGTCCATATTCTTCACAGATGTTAATGGAATGTTTCCCTCTAATATTTTAAACTTTTTCAGTCTCTCAATTGCCCTTTCTACATGGATCCTAATTTTAGCAATAGAACTTGTGTCCTTGCGTGCCTTTCTTGAAAGCTGTTTACCTGTCAAAGAAACAAAGTAAAAAAAATAAAGACCTGGTTCCAGTTGCCTTCACTGCTTTTTTAAAGAAAACGATGTTCATTGCTTATTATCAGTTACAAACAGAGAGAGTTGAAGGCTTCAGGAAACCTTGTAAAGAAAGTGACATCAATCACACCTCAACTCTGTTTGCAATAAAAGATGAATTTCCATTACTTGTATTTACCTTCGCTAAAGGGTGGTATGTTAAGCATAACTTTCTTCTTCGTTAGAAGATCCCTAATAGTAAAACCCCTGTCTGCCATGACATGGTCTCCCTCTTCTAGAAGGTCAAGCAACCCACTCTCTTGAGTAATACGCCTATCACTTGTACTTCCAGTCCATAGTTTGAAAACAAAAGAAAAAGCACCTGATAGGGTTATTCCCACCAATAGCTTTACAGTGTTGTGATGTTTATAATCACTCCACGTTGCCTTCTGTGCACTTGGAGATGAAGGCTTCTGTATGAAAAACTCTGTGCAATCAATAATGACTCGTGTACTGGGATATTTGGAGAAAGAGGTCGGCATGTGGGCGTTGATCTCCTCCTTTGAAGGCCACCGAAGTAGAGAGCCCTTTAATGTGAGGGCCAAAAACCGCACCCAGGTCATATACACGACTAACCGTGCTCACAGTGACAGCAGAAATGTCAGCCAGGTGCTGTTCCATGAGTCCTAATTTCAACCTCATCAACACAAGAAGAAATTCTTCTTTAACTTGAAGAACACGTTTCCGACCAGGCTTTTTCTTTTGCACGTCTTTCTGGTAATGAGATTGTTGAGATTTGTTTCTGTCCCAGTACTTCATGTTTTCTGTGTATGGCAGGAGGGTATTTAACAGAAATGTGAAACACAAAACTGATGGGATGCCTGTGTAAAAGTTTACTGATTCATCACTTTTCAACACGTCCTGAGCGACTTGCTCTCGTTTTTTCTGTGCCGACAAACCGAGCTTTTGTTCTTGCTTGGGGCACTGTGGTTTAGTTGTAAGTGTCTTAAGTTCTTGTTCAATTTTCTCGAGCTCTACCATAGTAAGATCGGTTTGGCATAACACATTTTTGTGCAGCAGGTCAACTTCTTCAATTCTATCCGTACAGTCGTGCTCAGAGAGTAAATTAGTCTCGATGCAGTCGCAGTCCTGAAATAAATCGGTGTTCGTTATGTCATTTACTTCTAATCTTTCTCTCTTTGTGGGAATTTCTTCATCTTTGTCAGCTGATCGCCCATCTTGGAGACCTCTCTTTTTGCGTCTGTCATTACGAAGATCAACCGAGTTCGCTTTCGAGGCTATCTTTCCTGGATTTCTTCTTTTCTTGATTTTCTGCCTTTTTACTGGGTCAAACACGGTAGGAACAGCTCCTGTGACGACGGAGATTTTGCCAGATAATTCCTTCTTCATGTCGTTTTTATTAAAATGAAGCGAACAAATTCGAGGATCGGTGAGATTCTTGAATTTGTCGTCGGCTCTTCTGCAAAATATTTCCCACTTCTTGCGTAGTTTTCCATCGCCAGGAAAACGAAAATATGAGAGATTTGGCTTATTGTGAGTCCCATTCTTACGGAGTGCAACAGCACAGTACTTCACCATCTTGAAACTGACGAGTAAAACATTTCCAACTTCGATAGTTGCTTATGTTGTTTAGCTGTTCACCAACTGTAAGTTTTGACTTTCCCGCTATATTCCCCCAAGTCTCGCTTTCACGCCCAAACTAGATACCAATCTCGTGTGCCCAAACATATCGGAAATGGCTATTAGCGTTTTTTTTTTTCAATTTCACATTTCAATTCGTTCAACACAGAATCGCGGAATACTTCATAAGTTTAAGCAGCTCGGATGGCTGCCTGCTCGAGCTGAAATCACTGACTTGCGATCATTTCAAGAGCACTGTCAATGTCATGTAAACAAACGATTGGATGGCATTCATACAGTCAATAATCTCTCGAGAGAGGTCAGGATGTCAAGAGCTGTAGTAACAATAATAATAATAATAATAATAATAATAATAATAATAATAATAATATTTATTACTTAATATTGCGCAAATTAAGATAAATACATGATCAAATGCGCATTACAAATATAACGAAAAGGAAATGTATATGTTTCTGCCATTAAAATTAATTAAAAAGAGAGTAAAATTTACGTACACCTATATCGAGTTAAAAATTATATGCAAGTCTAAAATAGTGAGTCTTCAACTGTCCCTTAAAATTATTGTAATTGTCCTGCATTCTAATGTCCTCCGGTAAAATGTTCCAGATTTTGGGTGCTGCTGTTTTAAAAGCCCTGTCTCCTAGTGTCTTCTTTGATCGTGCACTGTAGTCCTCTAGTAACAAACCCCCGTCCGATCTAAGATTATATCTGGATGTCCTCTTAACTTTGACTAGTCCCTCAAGGTACTCAGGCGCATTGCCATAGATACACTTATGAGCAAGCATTGCTATCTTGAAAATGACCCTAAACCGTACTGGGAGCCAATGTACCTTAACAAGTGTAGGAGTAATGTGATCATACTTTGCAACATTGCTAACAAGGCGAGCTGCTGCATTTTGTAAACGTTGTAGCTTACTTAAGTGGACGGCTGGAACACCAACCAAGAGGCTATTGCAGTAATCTATCCGTGACATCATAACGTTAATAGAGCAGGAAGGTGATCAAAATGTCAGTGTTATGAAGGTAGTTACGATTTCAAATCAAATTCCGCCTATATAATTACAAAACTAAAAGGAAATCTGTCCGTCGCCAAACAAATGTACAGCATTTTTATAAACGCTTATTATATTCCTAAGTACTCACAAGAAACATACCCAAAAGACGTACATCTAGATATAGCTACCTCAATGCCACACCACACCACCAGGGTTTCTGTTATGAGCATCAAAGGCCTTTTGAATCTATTTTCTGGTGCTGTGAGGTCAAGTATTAAAAGTAATTGACATTTGATACAGATAAATCACGCAACCTCTACGTAGCGCCTGGTCACGCGCCCACCGCTCCTGCGAAATTGTGTACTTTTCGCTTCATTTCGCACGTGAACACATGAAGAAGCACTTTTAGATAGACGCTTTGCTTTGCCGTGATTGTTTCTCGTGTTCCAATGGCTCTTTGTAGCTATAGTGCATTACATTACTCAGTAACGTACCTCTTGCGGGCAGTCTAGTGATTATCCTGGTCAGCTGGAATGCGTGGCGCTCAAAGACTGTACCAAAGATGTAATCGGTCACTTAGGCCCAGTTCAGACGCCGTACCTCTCATGTGCCGTACCAAACACATTTTCGCCCCTAGGTTGTATTAAGCGGCAAGCTTTGCCGTACCCTAAGATTTTGGCTTGCCTAATTGAAATCTGTCGAAAAAAACTAATTTGGACACCGTACAACTGCCAAAAAACTACGTACTACTTGGTACGGCACATGAGAGGTACGGCGTCTGAACTGGGCCTTAGTGAGTTTTAAACTCAGCAGTGATGAAGGAGTGGGAACTCAAATGAAGTTGCTGTTAGCCAGAGCCGGTAAGTATCTTTTCAAAAACGAAAACCCATTTTGTGACGTTATGAACTCTGACACTTGCATGCTTTAATAATTACATAAAAACAAATGCTTTCAGGGGTTTTCTCTTTGGGAGAAAAGCATTATGCCCTGAGCATTTGTCCACGCCGTAGATCCGAATTTAGAATCCGCTGGAGGACAAGAAAACCCTTTGCGCAGTTCATAAGTTGCCGATAAGAAAGGGATAATAACGAAGATGATAAAGCACCAAGTGCAACTTAAACCTCTTTTATATTATATGTCCAACATTTAGCCAAAGGTAATAAAATTTCATTTTTCCGGCAAAACATAGTGAATGTTTTTCTGATAGCCAACGGTCAAATTATGTCAGGAAAAAACACTCAACTCCTACATCTATATTTTTCTGTTGTCATTGTTGTTTCAATCTATTCGCGACTTTATGATAATTCTTTGTTTGTACAAACTGAACGGGACTCGCAAAAAGCGGTAATGTGCTTTTCGTTTTAAAGGAAAAAATATACGCCAACGTTTCTCTCAACCATTTTTACGCCTTAGAGTTCAACAGGAATGTTTCAGTGTTAGAGAAAAAAACTAGAAATTTGAATATGAAATGTTGGTGAACAACCGAGTAGCTGGGTATCCGTATCCTGTGGTGCAAATTGCTCCAAAGAGTAAAAGCTGTCCCTACATTTTGAAGTCGACTTCCCGTTCTCTTTATGCAGACCCAAACTGAGCTACTGAATATTATTTAACTAAATGTTTAGGCTTGAAGTGACTGTTCTTCCGTTCCTTTCAGAAGCAACGCTCTATTACAAATCATTACTTTTCCCCATGATGCTCATTTAGTCTTCCAGTGCATAAAATAAAGGCAAGAAATATAACACTGCTATTTAGAATAAGGGCGTCATATATCGATCACAGGAGGTTCGTAGACAGGTGTCGCAATAACATTTTTATTAGCTTTTTTTTCGGTTTGAAAGTGAAAAAAAAAGTTGTCACTGGCGTTTAGCAAAATTTAAACTTCTTATTCTTCCTCGGTATTCACATCCATGCATGGCCATCTGACGATAAGGGTTTCTTCTCAGTTTGTTAACAAGACCTCCGTCGTGTTTTTAGAGTGAAAAGCAACATTGTGACTGACTAAAATGGAGCTTACCTTTCTGATTTATGAGTTCTTAACAAACTTTGCTACATCTTTTCTACTAAGGAAACGAGAATACTACAGATATAACTAGCCCAAAAATAGCTGATCAATAAATAAGGGATAATAACCATGAAAAAAAGGACCCAGCGCAACGTAATCGTCTTTCATTTGATAGGAAAAGCATTTAGCCACAGCTGGGTAATAAAAGTTCATTAATCTAAACATTAATTGTGAATGTTTTTTCTTATAGCCAACTGTAAAATTGTGTCCGAAAATATAAATTCTCACATAGCATTTCCTGTAAATCATCATTTTAATCTATGTGCCGTTGTATTACTACCAGTATTTTTGTCTGTACAGACGGAACACACACACACACACACACACACACAGATAACTTGTTTTTCTTTTTAAAGGAAAACACGCGCCAATGTTTCTCTTAATAAGTTTGACGCCCTAGTGTTCAAATGGAGTGTTGCTATGGAAAACTGGAAATTGGGATACGAAATGTGGGTAAATGACCGAGAAGCTAGACATCCTGTGGTGCTACCTGCCCTAAAGCGTGAAAGGTGCCACTACATTTTGAAATCGACTTCCCGTTGTTTTTGTGCAGACCTTAACTAAGCTACTGAATACTATTGAAATAAATGTTTGAGCTTTAAGTTAGCTGATGTCAGTGAGACAAAGAAAAAGCCAATCATATGTAGATCATCCAAAAGTTGACTTACTGGACCTTTTAATCGAAAGTAATAAACCAACGTGTATTCATTGATCTGTTTAACCAGAGGTGCTTACTATTTACACGGAGAAACCGGAAATTCCGGTTGGAAAATCAAATGGTTCACGTCATTCCGTTTGGAAAGCTTCAGAAATTATGGGCTGCAGGCTGGGGTGATGCATACTTTCTATTCGTTTTAGTCTCTTCAGCTGATTTGGCGACACTTTGTAACTTCTCCTTCTTCCGTGAGGTCAAGTTAAATTATTTGATGTTTACGGATGGATTTTCCAACCAGATGGTTTGTGTCAATGGTAAGCACCCCTGGAGGATTTTAACTGAAACAGTCGCATACACAGCATAAGCTATCCCGTTTCCACTGGCGATTCTACCAGAAATTGTTATGCAGCACATTGAGGAACGAGCCCTTAAAACCTACAAACACATGCTATGTTAAAAGTGTAAATTACCTTTGGCCGGCAAATGTTTTACATATAAAATGAAAGGTAATCAAGTTGCACTCGGTGCTTTGTTATCATTGTTATTATTCCCCCCCTCCTCATCAGCGACTTATAGGCTTCTTTTGAAATTTTTTCCTTAACTGCTCTGGCAAAAATCTAAGAAACTCTTTTAAAAGAATAAGAGAAGCTCAGTTGCTATTACAAAATCACATTATGGGTAATCTGGCATTCAGTGAGCACGAAGCAAATATCCGCCGCTTATCAACAAAATGAAAGAAAACCTTACCATCAGCTGGTCAAGCAAAGATCTGAATAATAAGAAGTTTAGACTTTGCTTAACGCTAATGACAACTAACTTTCGCTTTCCAAAAGAACAAGAACAAATGTCATTGCGACACCTGTCTACGCGTAACTAGTCTCCGGTCGATGAATGGTCCAGTTATTCTTTATATCATGGTGGTCTCAGAGATCTGGACTTCATCAGTTGTGCAATCGAAAAATGACCATTAAAGATAAAACAATAATGTCTAGTAGAACGCTACTTGAAGGAACACAAGAACAGTCACAGAGTTTTTAATTTCACTCTTGCTAAATGTCAGCTTATTGCCTAAGCCTAAGAGCTCGATTTATAAACACTGCTAAATTGGACTTTTTTTCTTTCTTATGTTATAAATTTAATTTATAACATAAGAAAGAGAAAAAAATGCCAATTTAGCGATGTTTATAATAAATCGAGCTCTAATAGGCTTATAATCCTTACTTGCATCTTTCAATTAGCACGTTTTTGACAAGGTTCAGTCCATTTCTGCTAACACACTGAGACGAAAAGGTAAGAAGATATTTGCATTTTTAACACTTTTATTCTTGACTTATACGTAGTTATACAACCTTGTCTTGTACTTTAGATGTAAATATTGGTCACGCAGTACAACAAACCTTTACCAATGGGAGAAATCGGGCTGAAAAATTGCAACACGTAGACTGCAACATGCAATAGTCGTAGGGTTAGTTTTCGATTTGTTAGGTTGAGCGGTCTTCTATGTATTTGTCCCTTCGAAAAACAACTGTTTAGCTTCTTGTTTTCGTCGTTAACCGGAACTAACGAAAACAAGTAGTTGTCTGGTGTGTCGGACCCTTGTCGCAAACCAGTTGCACTAGTAAGTTAGCAGAATTGTTGCTTTGTGAAACATAGAGCTGTAGGATGACTAGGCGTGTACTCCGTAGGTTTGTATCTTTCGCATTTTCGTCAATCCCCTTGGTGAACTGTCTGCAAGGGGTTTGTCCGTTACCATGTTGTAAAAGGAGTCGATTTCGTTTTTGTGTACATGAGTGAAGGTGTGGTCCACGTAACGTAACCAAAGTCATAGCGTGTGTTTGTAGGTTTTACGGGCTCGTTCCTCAATGTGCTGCATCGCAATTTCTGGTAGAACTGCCAGTGGAAATTGGATAGCTTATGCTGTTTATGTGACTGTTTCAGTTAACATCCTGGTTAAACAGATCAATGAATACACGTAGGTTTATTCGATTAAAAGGTCCAGTAAGTCAACTTTTGGATGAGCCACATATGTTTGGTTGGCTTTTTTTGTCTCTGTGACATCAGCTTACTTAAAGCTCAAACATTTATTTCAATAGTATTCAGTAGCTTAGTTAAGGTCTGCCCCGCAAAAACAACGGGAAGTCGGTTTCAAAATGTAGTGACACCTTTCACGCTTTAGGGCAGGTAGCACCACAGGATGTCTATCTACTCGGTCATTTACCTACATTTCGTATCCCAATTTCCAGTTTTCCATAGCAACACTCCATTTGAACACTAAGGCGTCAAACTTATTAAGAGAAACATTGGCGCGTGTTTTCCTTTAAAAAGAAAAACAAGTTCTCTGTGTGTGTGTGTGTTCCGTCTGTACAGACAAAAATACTGGTAATAATACAGCGGCACATAGATTAAAATAATGATTTACAGAAAACGCTATGTGAGAATTGATATTTTCGGACACAATTTAACCCTTGGCTATAAGAAAAAACATTCACAATGTTTTGATCAATGAACGTTTATTACCCGGCTGTGGCTAAATGCTTTTCCTATCAAATGAAAGACGATTACGTTGCGCTGGGTCCTTTTTTTTCATCGTTATTATCCCTTCAGTTTATTGACCAGCTATTTATGGGCTAGTTATATCTGTAGTATTCTCGTTTCCTTAATAGAAAAGATGCAGCAAAATTTGTAAAGAACTCATAAAACAAAAAGATAAGCTCCGTCTTAGACAGTCACAATGTTGCTTTTCACTCTGTAAACACGACGGAGGCAAATATTTGCCTCTTCATGTTAACAAACTAAGAAGAAAACCTTATCGTCAGATGGCCATGCATAAATCTGAATACCGAGAAAGAATAACAAGTTTAAACTTTGCTAAACGCCAGTGATAACTTTTTTTTTCACTTTCAAACCGAAAAAAAAGCTAATAAAAATGTTATTGCAACACCTGTCTACAAACCTCCTGTGTTCGATATATGACGCCCTTATTCTAAATAGCAGTGTTATATTTCTTGCCTTTATTTTATGCACTCGAAGACTAAATGAGCATCATGGGAAAAAGTAATGATTTGTAATAGAGCGTTGCTTCTGAAAGGAACAGAAGAACAGTCACTTCAAGCCTAAACATTTAGTTAAATAATATTCAGTAGCTCAGTTTGGGTCTGCATAAAGAGAAAAGCACATTATCGCTTTTTGCGATTCCCGTTCAGTTTGTGCAGACAAAGAAATATAATAAGCCTGCGAATAGACTGAAACAATGATTTACAACAGAAAAATATAGATGTAGGAGTTGAGTGATTTTTTCCTGACATAATTAGTCCGTTGGCTATCAGAGAACAGTCACTATGATTTGAAAATGAACCTTTGTTACCTTGGGCTAAATGTTGGACATATAATATAAAAGACGTTTAAGTTGCACTCGGTACTTTATCGTCATTGTTATTATCCCTTCCTTATCGGCAACTTATGAACTGCGCAAAGGAACTGCGCAAGGGGTTTTTCGCTTGTCCTCCAGCAGATTCTAAATCCGGATCTATGGCTTAGGCAAATGCTCAGGGCATAATGCCACCTTCCTGCTCTATTAACGTTACGTTACTACAGCTCTTGACATCCTGACCTCTCTCGAGAGATTATTGACTGTATGAATGCCATCCAATCGTTTGTTTACATGACGTGGACAGTGCTCTTGAAATGATCGCAAGTGATTTCAGCGCGAACAGGCAGCCATCCGAGCTGCTTAAGCTTATGAAGTATTTCACGATTTTGTGTTGAACGAATTGAAATGTGAAATTGAAAAAAAAAACGCCAATTGGATGAAAGTTCGGAAACCTCTTCAGTTTGAAATGTCAGCAGCGCTTGTTGACAAATTCACCTAAGGCGAATACAAGCCGACGGTACTTACTGGAGAGAGTTTCAGCTCAAATGAGACTTTCAAGAGCCTTCAAACACCAGAATACGTTTTTTTACTTGCTAGTGGGTAAATTTTTCAAGTTCAATGGCAAATTGCCAAGATTTAAATTATTGTTAGAATTTTATCAGCGCAGTTGAAGCTGATTAACCCGATTAACCTAAGTTCATCTAAAAATCTTGCGTGATTTGGGCCGAACGCACGACATAAAACATTCGATTTTCTCAAAGGGAAGCTTTGCGAGTTTGACCTTGAAACTTGGCATGGAAAATATTTAATAATGATACCTTCTGGCTGTAAAGTAAAATTATCGCAAGACGAGGTACCAGGACCATTTTAATGCCGTTAAACTTCACCTACATTTTGCTGCCATTATTACCACTCTATAGAGGTGTTTTCAAAATGGCTCGCAAAATCTCAGTGTCAACAGATTTAAATTGTTTTGAAAGTGAAAAATGCATAAGAGTAGTCGTTCCTAATTCATGCCACATTTGACATCGATCAAATTTATTTTAATGCCCTAGCAATGCTTCGTCCTCACACCTAATTTTGGGTATTTCAATCGCATTTTGGCCACACTTTCAATTTTTTGGTGAATTTCTGAAAATTAAAACATCGCTCGAACTTTTTAATGTGATTTTTGAGAACATTTTACCAAAGGGAATCTTTGGGTAAAATATGAGGAATTCGCCAAATGGGCCGATGACGGAGTATTCTCGATCCTAACAGGAAGCCACTCTTAAAGGGGCATAGTCACGCTATTTTAGTTCACTTTAAAAATCAAAAATATGTCCTCACCTCAATGAACGCCCACAAATAATGGTCTAGTTTTGTTACCAAAGACTATATGACTTCACTGAAACTATTTTCTGTTGTCTGTTGCTACGGATGGCACGGATGGAAATGGGTTGCAATTTGAAAAAATTAGGCTAAACTTTTCAAATTCTTTCAGCGTGTTGACATTAAATCGACATTTATTTAAATGGTCATGGTTTGTTTTCTCTTAATGAAATTAAGTTAATATGTTCCTTTGAATGCTCAAACCGACAATGTTGGGCATGGATACAGTTAGCTACCGATAAATTTAGCACAGTTTTGACCAGAAATCTGCGAAATCCTCGTGACCATGCCCCTTTAATTACGTTGTTCAGTCATAGTGTGGGCTTATGAACAAAAAACAGAAGATTACACGGTTGTGATGCTTTCAAAGGAATTGCAGTGTCTTTGCTATGGCCCTTGAAAGTCCTTAAACTATGGGAAGACAACCCAGCAAGGGGCAGGGCATGGAAGGATTTGAGATTACAAGAACTAGCGCAACCATACCGTTTGCTTGTCATTAGTTGCGTGGCCCGGAGTACTTCTTCACAATGACTATCACTCTTTCTTTTTGTCAAGTCGACATAATTTTTGTCCATTTGAAGTCAAAGTTAAAGCCTCTGAGCTCATGACATATCAGTTGCATCATTCACTTTAGCTTGCAAACATTTCTGCGTTTAATTTATTTTATTTTAAACTTTTTACTTTGCTTTTGAGAAATTCTGCACTGAAAAGTGTTCGAGCATTCAGCCTTGAGTCATTACGTTTGTGCATCAGTAACAGTTGGTTGTTTTGACCTAAAACCATATAATAAAATATCTATCCACCACGCTTGGTTGATCGCCATGAACATGCTCACAGCAGGATGTTGACCATGTTCTTATTTTGGTTACGTTTCGATCCAAGTTTTTTTTGAAAATGTAATGAAATAAGACTTGTCTTTTCCCACCGTTTTAAATTACAGTAATCGATAGTTACGTCTTGATTGAGGAAAGGTTAATTTATGAGGACATATAAAGGCAATAGTCACCAGTGGAAAAAAACATTACAGGCAGAAAAACATTAATTTTTCATTTCATAATTTCGCTTTTTAATTGGAAGATTTCGAAAATCCATTGAAAGGGACTGAAAAAAAAAAAAGCTAGCTTACCAGCATTTTAGAAACCGGATTAAAACTGAGTTTATTCTATAAAATAAACTGAAAAACAGCTTTAATGCAGGTTTCTTGCCGGAAAGAAAAGTGATATTTTGTTTATGAAAAGACTTTTCTTTTTTTAGGGTCCGTTTATTTTTGGTCATTACGTAATAGACGTCTTGTATATTAAAGCCGACTCCGCACTGTTTGATGTTTGAGCAACGTTGAAATCATTTTACCAAAAGACGTAAACCATAAATTCTAAACTGTGGGTTTCGGCTAACCGCTTTGCAGTCCGTGGACAAAATGCTTTATTGAGTCTATTCAGGACCAACCCATTGAATTATACTTCCCGTCGTGCTTTTTGCGCAATTAAAGGATGACATACGAACATTGGAGGGTGACTTCCAACTGTGAGGTGGAAAACTGTTTTACAATCAGTTAAAGAATCTTAATGCTTCATTTGGTCAAACAAAACGCGCAGCTGGTGATTGAGTTTTCCTATTTTAAAACCTTTTTTAAAGCCAGAAAAAGTCATGGCAATCACTTTCTTGTCGGTGTTGTAGTAGCGAGCTATTGTAAAGGGTGTAGTTTATCGCGATTGAGAAAGTAAAAAAACATCAGTCTTCATTTATTTTATGGTGTATTATGGCTGTTTTTAATTGAAAAGTCTAAAAATGTGACCTTGTTTTCACTAAATCGTCGTGATTATTCTCTTGGTTATGGCGAAAGTTCAACCTCTTCAAAGAAAACATGACCTGTTGTAGTGACATCCAACTGTGATGTGAGACAATGTTTTCCTTCGTTGGGATGATCTTTATGCTTTTATGTGTTTTATTTGGTCAAATTGAACTTGAGGCAGGTGACCCCCTTCTATGCCGCCATCACTTTGAAAAGTTTTTGTTGAAAAAGTGAAAAACCATTTTCGTTGGTAGAAAATCTCTCTTGTGAAAATATAGCAGCTGCAATGTAGCTACCAGGGGCGCCCAACCGTTCTCTTGGGTACAATATCTGTTCGGAAGGCTTAAATCGCATGAGAAATTATGATTTAAATTTTCAGCTACAGAATCCGAATAGATCATCCCTTGTTAGTCCACACAAATACCCCTATAAAAACCCTAGGACAATCTGAGATTGCAGAAAATTTAATGGCATCCCAAGTGTTTTGCTTAAATTTTCTTTTTGGGTGCCCTTGAGCTATAGAAGTGGAAGTGCAGCTACACAAAGATTATGTTAACGTAGATAGATGGTAAGTTAGGGTTCGGCTATAGTGCACTTGTCTCCGTTTCAAATGAGTACAGACACTGATAACCTCGTGTTTACAAATTCTCGACGTTTTCTCCTTTGATTACTTCCCCAAAAAGTTCTTCTCCCCTGTGGAGTTCCGAAGTTTTATTTTAATGGAAATTCTTGCTGTTAACGAACGGCTAACAGGAGACAAGGATATTAATTAATTTTCTCTGCATGAATTTTTCTTTCACTCTCTAACTTAAATTGATTGAAATTCAAAACTTAGATCCCTTAGCTAGATCGTCAAGCTGTTTCACGACGACATTAGACCAAGTTGTATAAACTCTACCTGCTGATTGTCTAATCACCGTAAGTGCATAATAAATACACTCTTTTTTTTTATAAGAAGCGTAAAATTTGGCTGATCCTGAGGATGTTCTAATTCTAGCCCATACATTTTCTTAAATTTCGGGGCAAATCTCAGCTTCAACGTTCTTATAAAAATCGTTCTTATAAAATAAAAAGAGTGTAGTCTGAAACCTTACATTATTTGCCCCTGGCCTGGTGGCCTGCTGTCGTTAAATCTTTGATATTTTTGACCAAATAATTTGGTTTTTAGGTTAATGGAACGATACGACAGGGTATCTTTCTTTTTTCTCCATGTTTAACTCTTTCCAGTCGCGAAGTGAAAGCCTGGCTCTTGCAGTGTGACTCAAACGTTTTAGCCCGTTATGGCTAGAATCCTGAAGTATGACCATTCGGCTGAAAGCTACTGAGCAATACTTTCTCGTTGTGTTGTTTATTATGCATGGCGGTTGTATCTTTTCTAAATTTAGTCTTTGGATGAAATCCTAAAGTACTTTCTTGTGGTCGTGTTTGTTTTTCAACTGAAGTTTAAGCGTTCTTAGAAAGATAAAGCTAGTTCTGCCGAATGCTTTCTACTGGCTAGAGCTCGAAAACTGATACCGATTTTGTTCTTTTAGACGAGAAGCTTGCGCATAGCGCACGTGCTTGTTTCAATGTTGTGTTGTTATTCAGAAATAACATCAAAACCGAGTACATATATTTTACTTAGAATATGATTCACCCTTTTGTTACTGATTTGACAGTATAATCAATCTCAAAAAGAAATGAGATATTGGTCGTTGTCATGCCGACCAAGAATTATTAATCATTTTACTTCCAGAGAGGCAGTTGTTTCAACGAGTCTGTGGATGAAGTCCTGAACTCAGTCTCCAACGGTATTTTTCTGTGGCGCTGTTTGTTGTGTCCTCCACGAGTAGCTCTAACTTTTGATAACTTTTGAAGCTCGAGCTGAAATCCTGACGTCTCACCATTCAAATATAAGCGTTTCAGTAGCAATGCTTTTTGTTTTTCACTATCAGGTTCAAAATGAAAATTGATATATGTTTTTTTCAGTGTTGACCTTGGGCACTTGTGGATAGTGAAAGGCATAAAAATAAAACGTGACATCCTAAGGGGAAGTTGTGTCTGAATGTCGCTAAATTTGTCCTATGTCCAACCGATACGCAAATGCGTAAATAATACATGTCACTTAATAACAGATTGCCAGTTGTCTAAGATGCTTTTAAATTAAAAACCAAGAAACATTTATTTTGCGTATTTAATAAGCGGCTTAGACACCCGTAAATGAAAGCCGGCTGACTTTTAAAAGCACTGAGGACATCCTTCTCTTTTTCAGTTCATCCGAGTGCGGTCATGCGATGTAGAACCAGGTGGTACTGAAAAGGATCCTTTCGACAGCCGATAAAGATTCTGATATATTTTTGAAGGTAAATCAGTTTCTCTGCTACGAGTAAATATGATAAAGGGAGTTCTAAAAAGTTGATCGATGTCCTGCATGTATACAGATAATCTTGCCCCGCACAACATATGCAACGATGTAGTATACTGTATTCTCTCACGAGAACGGAAACACAAAGAACAAAATACATGATCCAGCTTCTCATTTCTTATCTTTATCATCACAAGTTATATATTCTTTCGTAGGCGAATGCTTATTATTGAGTACACTGAACAAATTAAACTGTTTTGGGGAGATTTTGCGTTATTGTTTCTCAAGATTTCGCTTGAACTAGGACCACAGAAGAAGCAATTTGACCCAGTTTAACTATGTTTTCATTTTTCACTTGATTTAAAACTACGTGTAACACAAACGACTCACAAAATTTTAGTTCACATATTTTATACATCTAGCTAGCCTTGGGGTACAACGGTTGGTGAGACTGAGGAATTAATTTCTTTGGCTTATTTAATTTTTTTTTCTCAGTGAGGGTAACCATTTTTTTGTTGTAAATGTGTCGATAAACAGGTACAAGAACTTAAATTGGCATTTCATATAAGAAAGGAAAACTTTGTGTGTACGTGGGATAAGGGATCATTAATGTTAAAATCTGCGTTTTTTAATGTAATGTTTTCCTTATTTATTTCCCACTAAAATGGTACTGAATTGAATTTTGTTCGTGAATGTCAGATTCACGAGCTAGACTTGAGCTTAATAGAATAGAGAAGCAGATGATGATACATACATGTCTAGCGTAAGGAAGAAAAAAATGCGGAGTGGTTTTAATTTGATACCTCAGCATTTCAACGTTAATTGATCACGTTTTATTGAGCCGAAATTGCGAATCGGATCATGTCCGGATCACTGAGAAAACAACCTGGTGTCGGATAACCACTTCTCTAAGAGTCAATGCTCGATTACTGCAGTGTGGTTCTAAGTTTGAGCCTGTGGAAAAACTCTGCAGTGATCAGCATCAAATGAAAGCTATTGAGCAGTACTTCCTTGTCAGTACTGGTTTACTGTGACGTTGTGATTCTAATTTTTAAAGTGACTATGTGACCCATTTTAATTATTATTTTCAGGAGCCCATTACCCTGTTATTTTCAAAGGCTAAAACACATATTAGAATGAGAGGAGACCTAAAAATAATGTTTCAGTTTTGTTTAAAATTACTTGTCTTGTTTTCTGAAAATATAAATAAATGTCAGTGTTTGGATGCGGATGGTAAGGATGAATATGGATTGGAATTAATAAAAAAATACTGGGCCAATTCCCTGATATCTAAGAAAAATCACCAATTAAAATAACACTGATTATGGTTTTTTTCTAATCCTTAAGAAAATCATTTCACATCTTCCCTTTGATCTTCCAGGGCATTTCAGGTACGACCAAAGGTACTTGGTTTTAATTTCAGAAAAATTTGCTCCCCCCCCCCCCCGCCCCCTTCTAAAAAAAACAAACATAAAAATCCTCATGAAATAGCCCCTTTTAGCCTGCGGACAACATCCTATTCAAATGAAAGTTATTGGGCGGTGCTTTCCTGTGGTGCTGATTTTTAAGCTCTACGAGGTTGTTGGGCCTGTTTGATTCTGTCAATGAAACCTTAAGTCTGACCATCCCAACTAAGGCTACTGAGCGAGAAGACGATGCTCTAATGGTTACACTTAGTAAGCGAATGCTGATTAGGGAATTTAATGTTAGTGAGCCAGGACTTTAGCTAGAAGTTGTATGTTCCCTTAAAATTTGCTGGTTGAATCGTATCCTCATTAAAGCTGGGAAACGTTTGTTTCGGTATCTCATTTTGGCAAAATTAGCCTGCTTGACAGGCGCCGAAAGGGGAGAGAAATTAAAGGGGTTAATTATTCGCAAGCACGAAGCGCAAGACGCGAATTTCTCCATAATGGGCGTGGACGGCATCAAAATGCATCAAAGGGGAACATTCAACATTCGGATATTGCCGAAATCCTGCCGAATCCTAGAAGACACCAGTTGCATTTGAATGATTGGTAACGTCAACAGCACCTTTTCTTAGACTTTCAAACTTTAGGAAGCGACAGAAAGGAGCCGCAGGAGGAGAAAATATTGCAAGCGCTGCGTGTGGAGTAACGTCCTCTGTCGGTTTTTTTTTTCTTTCCTTCGCTCCCCTTAAAATAAGAACGTCTTGAACACGTCAGCTTGCAAAGACCAACCACTCGAAAACGTTTTCGGCTCCACTAGCGAGGAAACCGACCTAGATTCGCGGTAACTCAGTGCTTAAGCTATCTCAATTTACATGACTGAAAACGCTTTCAGTGGGGAATATTTAGCACTAGCGCACATTGATTTCAATCGGCAGTTAACAACAAAAAGTCAGTCGCGCCGGGGTTCTCTACCGAGCAAGCATGCAGCTTTCAAAATTAATAACCACAGCTAAAATTGTGTTTGACACATTACATTATTTCTTTGGACGCTCATGTCAAAGAGTATTTCCATGCTTAAATTGTTAATAATTGAAAGAACTTGCAGTTTGACTTTTTCATATAAAAAGAATTCAGTCTTTTGACAATACTTTTATAAGATCAAAGGAAACCGTAAAACAATATACAGTTCTCTAGTAGAAGATAAAACAAGAAGGTAAAAAGGGCAAGATTAAAGTAAAAAATTCGGTTGGGAGTTCCAGACGTGCCAACTTTTCTTTGGCCAAAGGAAATGTCAACGACGGTACAAAGAAGAAGCAATTGTTATTGGCTGACTTGGCTGTTTTATGGTGTTAACATATTTGCAACAGGACATTTTTATTTCTCTTAGTGAGGTAAATGAGAGCGGAGTTCTTTTATAATAGTGGAACGACAATAGAAAGAGTCATATTTTAATCAGTTTGGATGGACAATTTATGTTTGGGTGTGATATGCGCGGTACATCAGTTTATATTAGTAACCTTGGTCAGGGAGTTAGTGCAACTTAACTACCATATAAACTAACAAAAGTAATGGGTAATTTATGTGATAAGTTTTAAAAATGTGTGGTCTGATTGGTTAATAACAAGAGATTATGAGGTGTTGGAACCATTTACCATCTGTGGAAACAGGACGTATTATGAGCGTTTATTTTATATAAATAGAAATAAGACGTGTTCTTGATTCCTACCTCGACAACATAAAAGCAGCTGAAAAACTTCCAAGGCAATTACGTCAGAATATCTCAGGTGATTAAGGGCTTCCGAAGAGACATTAAACACCATACTGATCACGATATGCATGATAATCCGGATGTCATGGCAGCTTTTTTGACAGTCTGTACTTGATAACCTTGATCTCTTGTCGCGCACTAGTCTTCCATGAGATAGAGGATATAATTTCGGTCATTTAGCCATTTGCGGATGACCACATTTCGGAAACTAACCATAAATGGGTTGCGACAAATAGCAATTTTCGGAGACATCTGATGGATTGATTGTTTTAATAACCAATTTATGCGTCTGGAACACCAAAAAATCATAGCTGCATTGTGGATACATGTCACCGAAAAATAACAGTGCTCCTGATTCAAAGCAAATCTGTACCCACCCTCATGGATAGTGTGATAGGTTACACAGTGCAGATAATTAACAGATAATGTTTGTTTCGTACAAACATTTCAAAATTATAATAAGGCAAACCAGGTATGTGAAATAATAGCTAAAGTTACTCTACAATAACAGATATTATCAGAATATTCACGTGGAAGGTGGGTGAGGGTGTGGGTGACATTTTGGTTAACTGGCGGTAAACTACCAGCGGTTATGTGTTTTCATACGCAAAACATTAGGGGAACTTGACAGTCGCCTTTGCTTCAGGAAATCCGATTATATATTATAATTAAAATTGTAAAGCGCATTTGATTATATTCATATAGAAAATGCACTACATAAGTTCTAAATTATTATTATTATTATTATTATTGTTATTATTATTATTATTATTATTATTATTATTATTATTATTATTATTTGGAATAAGTTGACCTGTTTAGTATTTCATTCTGCTTAAATAATGATAAATTATGATTCAACGATAGGAAGACAAAAAGATGAAAAGACCGAAAATTAATTTGTTTTCAACTTATTACCATTAGGTCAATCTTAGTGATTTTGCTATGAGATAAACAAGATTGATTTATTCTTACATCTGGAAATAAGTTTTAAAACACAAAATTTCAACTAATTATTCTCCATTGGGGGAAATTTGATCACACATGTAATACTGAATTCCTTGTCAATGATTAGGCAATTAAGCCTAAAAGACAACTGGGAATTTACAGGATTAGGAACAAAGTTCCTACCTGTCAAAGTCTATTTAACAACCGGATATCCTCAAAGACATAAGGCCACCGAATATATAAATGGACGTTTAAAATCTTACGTTTACTTTTCTTGGCACATATTTATGTATTTCTATCATCGTATAATGACACTTTCGTTGCCACAAGTGACATTAATGCAGAGGCTTTTAGCTAGAGATAATATTTCCCCCAAAGTGCTCAGCTCGTCTGAGTTTGTCTGAATCGGTGTCGCATTATTGAAGCTGGTTTTCACTACAGATTGATTTCTTCACATCTGGATGGCGTGTGTGAGTGAGTACTTATCTAAGCAACTTAACGATGTTGTTATGTTTCTTTTCACAAATCAAGTGTTTACATCGTTTTCAGACTTTTGTTCTAAATGTTTTACTCGAAATTCGAAGTGTGTAACTAGCCATGGGAGGCCGGGGAAA
Source organism: Siderastrea siderea (assembly GCA_964030785.1). Lineage (NCBI taxonomy): Eukaryota > Metazoa > Cnidaria > Anthozoa > Scleractinia > Rhizangiidae > Siderastrea > Siderastrea siderea. The sequence continues at coordinate 21,317,925 of OZ034969.1, forward strand.
CTGAATTTATACTATTGGGGTGATTCCTTCTAGGAGTCCTAAAATTTAATGAAAATTCAGGACTTGAAATCTCTGCATACAGTTGAAAAATATGTTGCATGCTTTAAGCGGCGAAAGAAAGGGCGCATTTGGTCAAATTGCGCCTTCAAATAGAATTAGACGTTTCATTTTGGACTTCTTCAATTTCAAGTGTCCGGGGTATGTGTTTGGCATCTTCAAGACGAAGATCTTTACCTTTTTCTAACTCGCTAATCAAGTCGGCCTTTTACATTAAACACAACTAAAAAACCAAATATACGCAGTGTAGTAACAATCCTGTTTAGCCAGCTTAGCGTTTCCTTGGAGCTCATTGACCCTCATTCCGTTTCTAACCACCCCCATCAGTGGTTGTAGGGGGAGGGCGGGGAGGGGTTAGGGGAAGGGAAGGTGGATCTCTATACGGCACTAACCGATTCACAGACCTTCTCAGCGAAATATATAAACCGCGAAGGGAACAGACTATATGGGACCGAAGGGGAAGCTCATTACAAGTCTACTTGAACACTATTGTCGCCGTGAAAAACTGTTTCAAGGTGGACCCTTTTCGAAAACATTTTAATATTTGTGGTATGAGGATAAAACAAGACATTTACTATTCAATGTTTTAAAAGTAGTAAGTGCCCTGAGGACTTCCTTCGCCCCTTATATTGTAGATAAATTGTTGAACTGATTCTCAAAATGTGTTAAAATCGATTCGTAATGAGTCTTCCGGCCGGCAAGCGACGCAAACAGCATCAAAAATGCCAGACGTCCGCAATTAGGGTTCTCGGAAAACACTAATTAGCTTGCTACAGACTTCTTGAAGCCAAATCAAACAAAATTATCGTAGTAGTTCTGCGTATCAGTCAGTTCCAACGTGCAACTGATGCTCTTGCTCCGGGAATTATTGTGGCCTCAGTTTGCACATGTTGTAATCCTTAGAATAGAACACTGTACTTGTAATTTATCTCGACTCGTTTGATCCCGAAGAACAACGGCTTGACTGTCCGAAATATCGGGATAACCAATTTTATGGTCGTTTGTTTGTTTGCTGTTTTTCTCATCATAGCTCTTTTTGTGGAGGTCATCATAACATGACCGGATTCACGGAAGAGTGCCGAGTAGCAAAATACTCAGAATTAGCACTTCTCTTTTCGGCCTTATGCACCTTCTGGCGTCGCGAGAAGTGGTGGTGATGATGATGATGATGATGATGATGATGATGATGATGATGACGATGACGATGACGATGATGATGATGACGACGATGATGATGCTGGGATGCTAAGCTATTGCAGGATTACCCAGCAGTGACTAGGAGTATTACTACTCTCCCCTAGATGGGATGCTAGTCCATCACTGGATACCCAGCATAAAGTGACTAGGAGCATTACTACTTCACACTGAATGGGATGCTAGTCCTTTACAGAGTTATTTTCTCCTAGCTTTATTGGTTAGAATTTGTGAATTGACTGGTACATTGTTTCTGAATTTTAAAGGTGACTTAGCTGAAACTGTGTTGTAAATTTTTGGTTTATTTCAGCTGAACTATTAAAAAAATGGCAGTAAACTTGTAATCGGCATGTAACTACGTGGGTGTGACAGAAAAATAGAAGCACTGTACAATATAAACAGAGACCGAGAATATTTCCATCAGTGGTGAAAATGCTGTATACACTGTGTAATGGTGTAGGAGAAACGGAAATCTGTGATTAAGGAAGGAGGCATAAAAATAAATTTTGATAAAAATAGGAAAAGGCAGATATTGATGATAACTTATACATTCAATTTAAAACAAACTTTTCTGACTAAAAGGGTTATACTAGAGTTAACTTTTGTTACTTTTCATCGCCAAAATTTAGCAATGCATTGGTAATACCCATCATATCAACATATCATTATGTCCTTAAGAAAAATGCTTAAAATGGTGTAATCTATAGTTTCGGTAATTGAGGTTTGAAAGACATAAATACACCTGGAGGAAGGAATGGTAATTTTAAGAAATATTTAAAATGTCAGTTCGAATCCATAGGCCGGGACAAAAGTACAGTCGACGATGGATCTAAAGAAGGGAACTGGGAGCCTGGATTTTTTCCTCCAAAATTTCAAAAATATTGAAACATTTTCACTTCTAGTTTTTGTCTATTTTAGACACACTTTTGCTTCGCGGCGACTCAGCGAACTCCGCGGCACTTGACATGGTATGCAATTCCCTTAATTATAAGGCAAAATGCAGGATTGAATTCGCTTATATTTATCACCTGTGTGTGTGTGTAACAATAGACTAAATTAGATAAGAATTCAATAACCAAGATTGAGAATTGCAAGTTGTGTTTTAACCTATATCACCAGCTATATCAGTAAAATATTACGTTTTATCGGTGAAAATGTTTCAGCTATATCAGCAACACCTTGGCTGTATCACTATAAATTTTCAAGCTGCATTAGCAAAATTCTTATATGAAAAGAGACTCAATTATTCAGCTCTTCCGAACGAATTAGCCATCTCTCAGAGCAACGTCAACTTGACAATTATTCGCACAAACGAGGTCAAGTTACAATTAGTAACAATAAGCACAGTAGGCCAAGGAGATCATTTTTGGGGGAACAGTCATTTTATTTTATTATTCTAGTCTACAAAAAACAGAAGAAGTGAAATACCAGCTTCCAAATAGCAACAATTGTGAAAACGGAATGCCGTTATTTGAGTAGGTACAGTATTTCTTGTCAACACAGTCTTTTGATGAAGAAATATTCAGTTCTAGCCTTCCAAAATTTCCCATGCAAGCACTGGTGAAAAATAAGAGACATGTACATGGGAGTGTATTTATCTTTTGAAAACCTGTATCCCAATAGTTTATAGCTCTACTGAACCCACATTTTCGTGTAGCCATATGTTTTGAGTCTACTATAGCTTGAAAACTTTTGAAAAAAGAATTGTCCTGACGGCATCAATTTACCATTGGCCGACTGGCACACGTACAGTTTTCCCGCCAAAAATGGGGGAGACAAGCTGCAAAATTTCTCAAGCTTGGCGTACTGAAAATGCTCCTCTGCACCTCCTTATAGTCTTTGGTCTTAAAGAATGAAACTTTGAAGTTCAGTTCACTTGAATTGGCGCACTGTTCAAATGTAATGGAATTTCTCTGTTCAAATATCGTGAAGTATTTCTGAAATATTTTGCAGTTAATTTCCTCCGTTATAACTGATTTAAGCAGTATGTAGAACGTATGTCCTGATTTTAGCTTGGAAAAACACTACTAAGCTCGTCACCAGTCTCCCCTGTAAGGACGTGGGTTGATTTTCGACCGTTGAATCGTCTTGGTCTTCATGTGACAAACCGAATACAGTTTACACACTGAACTGACGAAATTTTACATCTGCCATCTTCTGTTTGTCAACTTATCTCCACTTTTTTATCTCACAGATTCAGCAAAAGAGAAAAACCACAGTCTTTAGCATCCGGTATCGGTAAGTCAATCGATTTCTTGCTGTGCGAGCAGGGATAGATATAATGTACAACATCGGCTTGCAAGCCTCGCCAGTTGTTCTCGGGACACCTCACAACATCGCACCAAAAGTAAACAGTTACGTTGCCATATAGCAGTAAGTTTGTCCTACAGTATGTCGGACTCTTTGAGACACCCTCCCTCTCCCGGTCAGTATTGATAGCACTGACAAAATTGTAAACGATTTTTGCCGGAGTTCAATACTGCATGGGCGCCTCAAGACTAATGGCCAAGCTTGCGGTTCGACATTTATTTTCTTGTCGTTTGCGGAAATGTTTTATTTGTGTTTGTTTAGGTCTCATATACCATTATCTGGTCAGACATTTTTACATTGCATACTTATGCTGAGCGAACGTCTCTATAGCCCCTGGCTTGCTTTTTAAAATGAGTCAAAATAAATCAATCGATAAAAATTCCCACAAGATAAGGAAATAACGCTGATTTACCTGTTATCAATAGGCAGAGAAATTAGAGGAAAGCAGCTTTTTCGCAATGAATAATGAAGAAACTAAGGAAATGAAATAAGTAGGGAAAATACAGTTTTTTTTCAATGTGTAAAAAAAAAATGATAATAATAACCTGGTCATTTATTTATCGTCAATCCATATTACTGACGGGATCGATGTGGAAGACCTAATATTTGCAGACACTGTTCTGAGGCTTATCTCAGATTCAAGCTATGTTAATAAACAGATTTAGTTAATTTCTATATTTACCAGATTTTTGATGAGGCATTTTGGATCATTAAGATAATAAGCTGTCATAAAAACGCTTGATGATTGGAGGTTCTTACTTCGGTGCGACTTTTTCAATTCCATTCCGCCCTACAGGCAAGATCATGAACGCACGTATGTGGTCTCCTGTTTCGCTTAATCCGTGGTCCGTATTTCAGGGGCAACCATGCAACGAATTTACTCTTTCCAGTAAAATCTGTTTGACTGAAATCGCCTCAAGGCCAAATGTTGGGTTTTCATTTTAGAAAAAAAGAAGACTTTTCTTCACCACAAAGGTTTTCGTAGCATGGCTTGTTCAATGTTCTGAGTTTTCTCGATGGATCTTCCCGTTTTTTTCTTCAATGTTTGACATTTTGTTAATTTAACACTGGTGAAGCATTAATGAATTTAGCTTCTAAGCTCGTCTTCTTAACTTAATTATTTTGTAAAATCAGTTAAGAGAGTCTGAAGTGTTTTCCGTCAATGATTACCTGACTCATGTTCAACTTAGCGCTTCATTCCTAAAGTCAAACGTCCCGTGCAGTATTTTTCCAGAAACATATTTAGGTCTGTGGCCAATGACCCCAATTTCGCGTGGTATTGTTTATTTTGCTGTATATGGTAGTTCTAACTTTTACGTATGTGAACGAAATCGTAAATTGTGACCATTCAAGTGAAAGCTGGCACTGAGGACGACAATCTGACTATTCAAGAAAGTGTGACTATTCAAGTGAAAGCTACTGAGCAGTACTTTCCCGTGGACCGCTATATATGATACAGTTTTTTCAGTGCTGTACAGGGTTCACAGTTGGGTTCACATTAGGTTCACATTAAAGGTTCACAGCGGTCAAACGTACGACGCGTGCGCAGTTCCCGCCATAATTTTACAAAGGAAAATATAGACAAATGTCGAAAGTTTCACTTTAACCGCAAAACTTAACGCCAAATCTAAAAACTTACGATTTTTACTTCGAGAATGTGTTCAGAATGAAGTAATTGGCGTTCACAAGTTTTATCGGAGCGAAATTTTCTTTATCGGGACATTTTATGTATCGTTTTCATACGAACTTCGCGCTCGTAAAAGGCTGAACTGATTCAAACTTCAAGGCTCTGCAAAACTGGAAGTGACGTTGGTTTTTGCGTTTGACCGCTGTAAATGTACAGGGTGGTTCTAACTTTTGAGTCTGTGAACGAAAGCATAAACGTGAAATGAAATAAGCTTTTTCTTCAAGCCATTTGTTTAGATCTTGCCCGCTTGTGGAGTTGAAGGTGAAGGTGATTTATTAATTGCAGCAGGTTGTCAGTTTCATTTAATTTTCTTTATTCAAGTTTTTTTATTGACCAAAAATTTGTTAAATGCCGATCGCGATCAGTCTGTCTTCTATTAATATTCCATCAATACTGCTGTGCCTCTTGTGTCCATATTTTAATATCTCGCCTTCTCTCATTTTAAAAAGCCAAATAAGTGAACAAAGCTCGGAATTTTTTTCTTGTCTTTTTCGTCATTGAGATAATGTTACCTTTGTCTCGAAGAAATTTTTGCCATTTTTCCTTTCCTTTTCATTTTGTAATTGATCCGGAAGAGAATTTTTCAAATTTCCCCTCTTTTGTACAATGAAATTGTAAAATTCGGCAGCACTGAGATTGTTCATTAGAAGCCACCAGAATGTTGTATTTCATTAACATTCAGTCTGAAGTTTTAATTTCAAAATACGACATCACACATTTGACATGTCTTGCTACCCCCTTTAGCATTTCTCAAAACACTGGAAATCTGACAGGATGGAAACTTAAATCATATCTTTAGTTTGGTTAACTGAAATGCTAAGAACGTGATGCAGTTCGCAAATGCGTCTTTTTAAGTTTTAATTTGCTTTGGACAATTACCGATTTTGTTTACTCGTGGCCCCCTCTGAGTTGCTTCCGCCTGTTTCTCCTTTTTTCGTGACTAATAATTACCAAAGGGGCCAAAGGGGTAATTTATAAAGTGTTGACTCATTAATATTCTAATGAACCTCTTAAAATTACAAAACGTGAGCACTCAAAAAGCTAAAGGCGTTTCCGGCTACTTTTGCAGTACTATCCGGTTCGTCTTGCAGACTTGTAGAAGTATGATATACCTCCGTAGTTACCCGTTTAGTAAAAGCAATTAAAGCAAACAACAAATAATACCTGCAGCGAAAACACTTTAATTAATCAAAGGGAAATTAAAATGGAATATAGTTGGAACTTTGCCGGAACTAGCCGAGTTTAATTTCATTGTTTTAGCCCGATGGGAGTTCTTCCTAAAAGAAGGCGATTAACACATCAGAAATTCTGATGATAAGTGATAGGCTAAAAAACTTAATGAACTCAGCCCCCCAAGCGTATTTTGAATAAATTATTAAAAAAAAAACACTACTTAACGAGGGAGGGGTGTTGAGAAGCTAAGAAGCGCTCGAGCTGCCGCCCACGTTGAGAACAGGTTAAGAAGGTCTTCCAAGCAACCGTTAAATTAGGTCAGTAAAGATATTTTTATGTTGTACGTCCATTGATAGACGCCTAATTTTTTTTCGAACGTTCAAGAACCATTTGGCATTCAGTAATAAGGACCAAGTGGTGATTGAAACTTGAAATTGTGAATTTTTTCCACAACTCATTTTCCGCTCGTTGAATTGAGGAACTTGAAAGTTCGTGTAAATGAAAGGCAATTTCCTTAATAAGAGACATAAAAAAGTAAGGCATTTTACCAGACATTGATTCTTTAACATTCCATTTTAATTTCTATAAAATCCAGTGATTAGGTTCTCTCGTGTTTTACAACAGGGAAAATTAAGAAACGATATCGCTAGCTGTCAGTTTTATACAAAGACAAGAGAATCCCAGGGTAACACGAACGTCAAGTTAACCTGCCAGCGTTTTTGAGTTTTCACTGCTACTCATTTAGGATTTTATCTGCAGCCGACTTGGACTCCAAATTTAAATGGGCTTACTTAATTTGTCAAAGGAACTTATAAAACAATAAGTTCGTGCATGACAGCAAGCGATCAACTGAAAAAACTTCTTTGAAGGTGAAAAAGTTTGAAAAAATCTACTAAAGAAACCAATTGACCACGCATCTGATATCAAAGGATTAAAGTTTCTACGCAAAGTGGATTTCTTTACGACAACGATCATGCACGAAATCGCGCCTGCACGCAAAACATTTGAAAATAATTTGATTTTTTTTTTTACTAAAAATGTTGTAAGACGCCCATGAAAAATTAAATATTTTAATCAAAGTTAGTGTAAAGGTAACAGACTTTGTCATTAAAGAAACAAGCATGTCAGTCAATGGCGCTTTCTATTATGTGGAATACAACAGACTTAAAAGTTGTTCATCAGATTTATCCTGATTAATTATTTATTTGCTTGTCAAACACTTCTAAATGTTCTTTCTTCCTGTTTTTCTTTTTCCACCTCTGTCGTTACCTTTCCTCTTTCTTTTAGCGGGGAAAGAACTGAACCTTCCCCGGAAATCTGCTACCAGTGTTCCAAAGGAATTTAATCTTTTTCCTGTATAAGGCTGATAAAAGGTGCTCCAATGTAATTTTACTTTTAAATTGACACATGAGTGCAAAGAAGTTCTCTTTGTTCTCTTCTCTTTACTCCGTGATGTAAAACTGATGACGTCACAAGTAGAGTAAGAAGGCGTATCACTAAATGTTGCAATAGTATTCCTTAAGGATCCGCGGGCTCCGTGTGGTGAAATTTTTTAGTCAAGAGTACTAGTCCCGTCTTCGATCTTAATGACTGCTAAAGTCTCTTTCTTTAAAAACAAAGGACCTTTTTAATGGCTCCATGCACTTTTCTCAGTTTTGAGCCACTCTTTGGAGATGATTCGGTTTTATAGGGTTAAAAAGTGTTGCAAAATAAGGGTTCTCGATCATTTTTCTTTCGTTTTTTAATTACAATACAGAAGACTATAAAAGGTCACGATTAATTTCATCTCCGGAGAAAGGCAATTTTATTAAGGCTATAGTCATAAACATCTTTAAACATGGGAAGAACCGCGGTACCATTTACAAGCATCATGTGTCGTGGCAGAACTGATTTGATCCTGAACTGTGTACAATTCTTATAGATCGTGATGCAAAGTTCACTTTGAAAAAAATTATTACAAACATTGAAATATGCTTTCGCACAATCGTCGCATTTCTTGCGTAGTATTTCTAATGGTATGTGACGATTGCGAAATTTCAGTTAATCCGCGTAACATTTGTTTTCAGTTTCTTCAGAGGCAAACATGACAGAACAGGACGCGTACGAAGGTGAAAACAATAAAATAAGAGGAAAGAAAGGCTAAACTAAATGTCGCAAATATCTACGCTAGCAGCTTTTACATCCATTATGTCCGGCTTGTAAAGAAAGAAATTCATTTCTTTTTCTGTCTCGACGATTACGCATGAAAGTAAGCCGGCAGGGAAGAGCGACGTATGATTTCCAACATCCGCGTATTATCAAAATCTCTCCAAACAATACCAGAGATTGTTATTGTTTCAAGATCCATTCAAATTTATCTAACACGAGTCTTCTTTGACTAATATGGAATTCCATTTAACACGGCTTGCGACCGCAGTAATAAACAGCGAATAAAGCCAGACACATCCAACAGTGCGACAGAAGACTTTTACATCTGAACACTAGTAATAATTTCTTCGCTTTCAAGGTATGAGACGATTCGGTTTTTAATACTAAATAGAGATAGGATTAAGGAAAAAGACACTAAGTCACCATCCCAAAACTTATATTAGAAAATTGATGAACAGCTTTCGCAAAACGTTGAATAGTTTTAGTTTTGTCTAGAGAACTAGTCTCTCGTCTCTGATGGGGGCTTCATTTATTTTGTCGGCACATACACGCGCTTAACAAAAACTGAATACGAAAATACGCTCTTCTTCCGTTGTACACCACACAGAAGTAAAATTCGTTTATCCATCGGCGGGCAAAAATTTAAGCGTTTTGTTTTTCTTATACGTTTACCAAATAATTTCTTGAAGAAAGGGAACTTCAAAGATGAGAATTGAAACCTTCGTGTGGAAAAACACTTAAGTGAACAATAGTTTTTCGGGCTAAATATCCGTAATGCGTTTAATGGAGACACTTAGTAAGGACTATACCCGTCTAGTGTTAGCAAAAACAGTTTGTATAAGTGTTTGTCAGAACACAATTTATGCCGCCGCTCCACTGAAAACAGTGGACTTCTCTCGCAATTAATCCTTCCACTTCCAGTTAAGTACAAACCTTCAATCTTGATATGTGGCTCCAACACTTGAGTCTGTGGATAAAATAGATTACAATGTGACTGATTCAAATGTAATGTTATGAGCTTTATTATTTTACGAAGCTCCGTTTTCAATATTTTGATTTTTTGCGTGTTTACAGTCCTAATCGTTGACACTTAGGTGATCTGAAAATATAGACTTTCATTTCTGAATGATGATTAAGTTCTGGATTAAATTCTCATATAGCCGGCTAGCCGCGAACGTATGACTCATTTACGAGTTTTTCCTTTGACACGCTCTTTCTGTCGTTTAGATATAATTTTCTAGGTAAATCTTAGAGTTGCCAGAGTAAAATACATTGGTTGTCACTGTGGGATCACAAGGAACTGTGCGTGTCGAGCAACAAACGTTAAGCAATATTATTATTTTGATTGTCACAGCCGCATTTAGACTGATCCTTATTTTTAAAATATAAACTGACATATTCATGGAGAGTTCGTATTGGAAATCATCCTTTTTTCCAGAGAGGTTCCCATGCCGTCCTTTTTATTTTTTAATTTGCTTCCAAATTTTTGTTTACTGTTTAATGCATTTACCTTATCACTTCTTAGCACAAAACCCACTTTATTCATAAATAATTACTTGTACCGTTAGCAATGCGCATGTTAATTGCAACTCTGCCAGATCAGAGTCAAAAAGTAAACCCACTGACCAGTATGAGTCGCACGCTCTGGCGGTGAGACGCTTTCTCATGTCTTGGACTCGACCCCAGAGTGAGAGTACCGATATTGAAAAAAATAAGAAGAAAGAAAGAAAGAAAGAAAGAAAGAAAAAAGAAAAGAAAGTACACTTAGTAGTGTTAGAAAGAGGATTAATATACAAAATCAGAAGTCAGATCCTTCTTGTACAGCATAACAAACAGAACAACCAGATGGGCTCGTGGAACAACCCAGTTCTTACCCTGGCTGTTTTGGCTTTAAAAAAAAAAAAACAGGTCATTTTAATTTGTTGACGAACATTGTAAAATGTTTAGAGCGGTTTTCAATTGAGTGTCGAAAGTAATTCGCGTTTTGCTTTGGTTTTGCTTTACTTCGCTCTGTGATTGGTTAAAAAATCTCGCGCCACTTTCACGACCAATCAGAAGCAAAACTCAAACCAATTGCCACTTGCTCGCACGCGTTTTCCCGCGCTTGGCGCTGGTTACATGTATTTGCTTCGAGTTCTGATTGGTTCATTGGGTAATTTGTGTTTGTTGTGATTGGCTGGGGTAATTACTTTGGTTTTGGTTTTACGACACTTATTTGAAAAGCGCTCTAAAAGATATTTTTATGATAACTAGGGTGTGTAGATAATTGAGACAAAAGTAATCAAAACCAATAGAGAATCTAGGAAAACATGCCTGTCAGTATATGGTTCCCATAGCAACATCTCAAATTTTCTGAAGATATTCAATTGTCGTCAGAAAATTTTAGAAAGAATTACAAAATGTGGGTTACGTTGCTTTATATTTAAAAATGTGTGAAGTCAACGTAAGCACTTTCTTACCTCCCCCACCCCCTCCCAGGCTGAATAGGATTAACGATGCAGAAGTCTAGAAGAATATAAATTTGCCTAAGAAATACGATGTCGTTTATGAACAAGGCTCCATTGCATTTTAGAATTGATATTATTTGCACATCAATCACTGGCCAATCCACGTTAGTCGATCACTTAACCTTTTACGTCTCCCACGTACAGTCACCGGAGCCTCGAGTCTACAGTCTAACTTGAGAGCAGCTGTGGATGAAATCCTAAAGTGTCTAAAGTGCCACCGTTTAATTGAGCGGTTAATTGAAAGCTCCAATTGTTTCGTTATCATTGCACAGTACTTTGCTTTGGTACTGTTTGTTTCACTTTAGTTTGCAAAATTACATTTGGCACTTTTTCCCCACTGGATTAAAATAAACTTGGCTACTCAGACACAACTGAGGCTGAATAGGTTAATTGAAGAATGACGCGCAAGGAAATTCTTTCTGCAGCTGTATGATACCACTGACAGATTCCTTGTAACTGGATGTTGCTAAGGCTGATGGGAACTAAACGCTTAAGGCAAAAAGTAACTTGGGATGTCGAATTTTGGCCGGTGTCTACGACATACAAGACACATGCTGCGCTAGAACAGGCTACAGACCAGCTACTCCTGTTTTAAACACCAGCAATCTCGCCTTTGATCTCTTTTGATGGTACATAGATAAGAAGATAGCTTGTGCATTCCAGGGTAAGAAATATAGCATGATATTTGCTGCGCAGATGGTACCATACTTCATTTATCGACTGTTTTCGTGCAGATAACAGCTAATTACGCGGGGTAAGTTACACTAAAGATGATTTGTTGTTTTCTTTAGCTTTGTAACTATCGCTCTGTACATGTAGCTGCTGGTGAGATTAGGTTTTCTAGACCGAGTCGGAAATCTGTTTGCCATACACGTGTAACGCAGTGTACTTAACCAGGGGTTAGGGCAGAGAAAGGATAATACGACAAACATCAGAACGATTATTACCATTAGTTGCCTAGTCGCTTGGTCTTTTACTGCTGTATATTTCTTCACCCAAGTACTTCTGATGGAGGCCTGTGAAAGCACTTACTTCTTCCGCTCTCAATCCCTGTTTTCTCGGCTTATCTTCGTTCGTGGCATTGTTTTTCTTTTAATTTGTGAGTGCGATTTATTTTACGCATATTATTGTTTGCGTTTTTGTTTGGCTAAAAGAGCTGGGAGTGTCAAACTCGAGAAAATGCGATTTGCAGGCTCAAACGCGGTCGCGAAATATATCGATATTTTATATTATTTGGCTTCGATATTTGGTCTCGGGGACTGCATACATGGGGACTGCGTGGCCACCGCGAAAGAAAAATATTTGTATTGCTGACTGGGTATGGTTTTTGTGGGCAGGGTATGGAATTTCCTATTTTAATTTCAGTGGTCCCTTATAGGGCTAACAGGGTGTTGCTTTTCAAAACCAAAATCAAAACAAAACGGAAAATGAAAAGAGTTTCAGGCGCATGAATTATGCGTTGAATTTAAAAATTGAAAACTACGCCAATTGAAGCGGCACAGCGAGTGTCACAGATTTCGGAAGGCTGGAATGAGGCCCCAGCCATGTTTGAAAAGGTCATCCTGCTTTTGTAGGCGGCATGAAGACCAACCTTGGATTTAGTTATTTTCGTTCACAAGAATTTTAAAGTTGAAAGGAAAAAGATATCTTACAGCTACGTGAGCTATGGAAATAGAGTGTGGGGAAATCGAAAGGGTCAGTTCACCTTTCATCAGCTGGTAGGCATAATCTGATTACGGTACGTCAAAAAATGACCTGTTCATAATTCGGCCACACTTCTTTCGTCTTCTTAATTAATGGCCGCTCTATAAATAAGTAAAAGAGGGAGCTATCATTTAAGCGATTTAATTTAAGTGATTACAATTTGTCAAAACTACGGGGTTTAAGAAAAGGCTATCAGTTATCTGGTGAACCCGTTTCCCTTGTCTCAGAGTCATATAATTATAATGGCTGTACTCGTACAGATGAAATTCTACAGAGTTTGAACGGTTGAGCTGTGCTTTACTGTAGTGCTTTCCTTCCCAGTTTGATAAGAAAACCAAAATTGATATCCTTATCCGGCTCAAATTTCATCTCGCGTACCCCTTCACGCCAACAGATAAAAAGACCAATTGTGTGTTTGGCTGTGTGTTTTCTGCATGGCACTAGTTGCAGACGCTGTCATGAAGCTTTTTCCGGGAATTCTGACCGTAAAATACGCCAAATTGATACTGAGAAAGTGAATGGAATAGACTTATCGGGAAAAGAAACTGGCGATGAGGAGATAAGGAATATAAAAGTCTTTGAGCCGCAACAGTATCCAACTTCGCCTTACAATATCACTGATTGGTGAAAAGTACTAGTCATGACAATGAAACAAATAGATGAAGTGTTTTGATATTTGAAGAAATTCTACCAGGTTATACCATAAGAAATATATGCAGTTTAGAGAGGAGAATATGAATGTTGATATTGGGTAAAACAGGCCTATAAGGTACCCGCAAACTAGCACCGCAGCCCGTCAGTGCCGGATTGAAGAGAATTTGTCGATGAAATCTTCAAGATTGCAGGCTACTGAGTGTTAAATTTTCTCGATGCTGAGGTGTTTAGCAGTGTGTTGAGTCAGTTTGGATGGAATCCTGCAGATCGACCAATCAAACATTCCTATGCTGTTGTTTGTAATGCCGTCAGTAAGGTGGATGTAGCTTTAATAGTTAAGTCCGTGAATGAACACGCAAGTTTCACCATTCAAATCTGGGAAAGCTACTGAACATTACTCCCGGGGGGGGACCCCCGTCAATTTAGTATAGGTGTGTGCCGCCAAGATTCTCAAACCCTGACCCTATTTGAGGGTAGAAAATCGAGAATTGATACCCTTTTAAAGGCCCAAAACCAAGAAATGGCACCCTATTTAAGGGAAACAAGATAACTTATAATTGTGTAACTGATAGGTCATTTTATTTCTTTTCCGCTGTACACGGACGTTTAAAATCGCTTTGTTAAACTTTATAACGTGTATTCGGGCGTGCAGTACAGTTTTAACAGACCATATCTTTTTCGTTTTGTGCGTTGAGGTGGGTACTGCAATTTAGTGACCCTATCTAAGGAACATCTAAGGATCACAATACCAAAAAATGCCAAAAAGGATACCCTATTTAAGGACTGAGCACCTCAAAAACCCTACCCTATCGGGCGGCACATACCTATATAGCGTATGTAAGGGAGTACCCCCCCGGGGACATTACTTTTATGTAGCAGCACTGTTCGTGCTGTAAGTAGAAGGCGACTCTTACTTTTGAGTCAGCTGTTTGTCATTACCATCATTTAGTACCGTTCATTGTGGTATAGAAAATGGTTCTAGCCTTCCGCCGACTTTCGATAATGAAGTGTGACCATACAAATGAAAGCTACTGAGGAACGTTTTCATGTGGTTCTGTTCATTATGTCTTGCACATGTGAAGTTGGTTCTGTGGAAAAATGTATATCCTAAAGTGTGACCATTATTATCAGAAAATGATTTTATTTTCCGGTGGTGCTGCCAAAGTTATTATGCTGTTTAAGGTGCTTTTAGCTTTTGAAAGCTTGGATCAAATCCCCGAATGTTTGACCATTCAAATGAAGTTCTGCTTGCTGTTCGTAATGGTGTACAAGGTGATTCCAACGTTCGTTTACGTCTGCTGGCAATATCTTAAAGACTGGCCATTTAAGTCAAAGCTATTATATTGTGTGCCAAGTAAGCCGGGTACTTTTCTGTGGTGTGTATTATGTCCCACATGCACAAGCTCAAGGTCAGTTAAAACTTGGATGAATTCCTGAAGATTGACCTTTCAATTTAGAGTTTCTGAGCAGTATTTGGTGCTGTCTTTCCCCGAATGTTTGACAATAAAAAATGAATCTTTTTATTCAGTTTTTATTGCTAAGGGAAAGAAGGGCTAGACGCCGAGCCTATTATGTGCCATCAAGAGATCATAATTTCTTGGTATCAGTAAAAAATAGGCATCGAACATGACAACATAGAGCGGCCCGGACTGAAGCCACACAAAAAGCTATAATAACACTGCGGCAAGACCGCAGAGCTGCCAACAAAATAAATCAAGATGGTCCTATTTACAGTGCAGTGTCGAGGAGTGCGACACTGGGACTCAATATTAATCCTAGTCAAAATCAATTACTCGACAGCTACCTAAACAAAGGAGTTTTAATAATACAAATGTCAGCTAAAACAGAAAGCCCTTTCATAATTATTCGCCTCTGCATAAATAAAACGTGTGGTTAGTTTATGTAATATCGTTTCATCCATCGTAAATTTTCCAATCGCCCTTTGTTAAATCGCTGTCCTCGCTTCGACGCGCAAACCACCGTTTTAAACAGGGCTAAATATAGTAGGACACAACTCTATGACCCTTCTAACACTTGGTTTATAACATTGAAAGAACGTTTCACAGAATGATCTTCAGATAGTATTGTTCTCCGACAAGTTTCGTCCTTGTGCATTTTGATTAAAGTTCATCCTGCTACCGCCAAAACAAACATACGGTAACCTGTGGCCATCTACTAAGTCAATGACCCTGCCATGAACACTGGATAGTTTGTTTTCATTCCAGCACGGCAAACACCCTCCCAAAAGAATTAACAGATAAAGAAAGCTATTTTTGGCAGTACCTCTACGTTTATACAATTCCACCGAAACAGCAGAGTGTCATACGCAGAAAACACAAAAATTTAATCTACGCTAACAATTAATACTTGCTACAGATTATTTCGTCGGTCGGCTCTTATTGGAAAGCCCTTTGTAAACTAAACACGCTAATGTAAACATATTTTTTTCTAATAATAATAGTCAGTGATATTCAGAAGGCAAGCCACGGTTTATCGAAAAAAGAGAACGTGACTAATAATTATCTTACTTCGTGGCCCCCTAACTAATGAACGACATCAAAGGAAAAAGAGAACGGTATTTCGATCCCTCGAGAGGGCGAATGGGTACATTGCGTACACATTTCAACCAAGGTAATTCCTGTTCTGTTTTCCTCTGCTTATTTTGAACCTAAAACCTCTAAACTACTTGTAAACTACTTGCTAAGAAATGTCAGATGAAAACGGCTGAAGTTAGATGAGCATACGCAAGGTCCTGCAAGGCTGTCAGTTTGCTTTTCTGCCTGAGTCGCGCTCTTTTCGGCGCAAACCGAAGTTTGCTCGTGGTCGGAGTTATTTGGGTGTCATTCAGACCTTCACTAAACCATTTATCGATTTTCTTGACCATTTGATGTAAATTTAAAGGACTTTCAAGAAAGGTTTTCAGTAAAAATGTTCTTGCGTTAGTAACAGCGAAGAATCACTGGATTATCTTCCCCGCCTTATTACGTTGAAGAACTCGAGAAGTGTTTTCCGGTGGCATGTAAAAACACTATTTCTTGCCTCCAAGTTCAATGGCTCGTTGTGATCTTCTGCATGAAAACAGTCACGGAAAATAAGTTTGTTTTGTATTTTCATTCGTGTAATGTGAAGGATGGTCCATTCAAGGATTAACAATGATAAACATATAATCACGTTCCACCTTGTAAGTTTTCGGTTCAAACACGCAAGCTCTTTGAAATCAAAGCTGTTTCTATGAGGGTTGAAATAGGTTAATACATGTTGCCAAAAATTTAATTTGAAAGAGAGACGTTATTCAGCAAAAGAAAGAAGTTTATATGTTTCATTAATCTGTTGGTTGACTCCTTTTCCATTAAGCCGTTGCCATGGATACCACTTCTCATTTTCCAAAGCGACATTTTTTGCGTCGAGAACCCGGCGTGGTAAACTGGTCAATTTCCGACTAGAAAGCAGTTTTTATCGAAGTTCCAAGATTGAATTGCACGAGTGACATATAGGTCAGTCAAATTGTTTGCCCAGCGTCCGATTCAATTTCTTCGCTGGTGGTAGATCCGACTTAGTTATGGGAGGTCAGGAAAGCGGTTAAAATTTCAAATGAAAACGAAATGTGTCTTGAGTTCGAGTCGGTATACGCTTCATTGGGGTGATATTCCATTACTAGTTTTTTCTCGAACAATATTTTTTTCGCGAGCTTATTAAAACTGACTGAGAACCACTTAACCATAGAAAATCCAATTGAAATACCACCGGCAACCTAAATGGCTAATAGACTTATTTTGTATTTTACATTTTTAGTTCTCTATTGATTTAACTTTTACTAGATATCTGAGGCCAAAAGGTTGATAAATTCATGTTATGTTATTGCAAAGTTAACCACACTTATGGGTTGAGGGGGAATGTGATATGAATAGTAATGAACTCCGTATGATTGATTTTCATTGCATCACTTTATACTGTGGCTATGACGACAGCTCTGTCCTTAATGGGACAATGCCATTGAATTCTTTTTATATCGGCGAAACAGCCTAAATGAGCTAATTGAATTCTTTTATTGTCTTCTTCATTTGCAACCATCAACGACTCCTCGATATTTCCGATCGCTGTCTTTTTAATTGGGGGCAATGATGAATCGTTTCAGCACATCTATGATAAACAATTCTCATTTGAATCTCAAACGTTTTGGAGCCATTTCGCTTTGATTTGTTCCACCAGTTCGACCCTAATTAAGATACATTATAAAAGGATTAACTTCTTTGGTTGAATACAACTGTCCAAACACAAGGTTTTTACTTTGTCAAAGCGTCAGTGACGTATACTAGCTAAAATACCGCAATTGTTGTCTTCATAAAGCTGTATTGATGAGGGAACCCACGATTTGTTCTTGTTGTTTTGCAGGCAAAAGAAAACGAACACGACCTGTGACTTGTAGTGTTGCCTGTTCAAATTAATTGGTACCCGTCAAAAAAGATGATCATCGAGGTGGACATCATTATTCAAGTTCAAAGCTTTTGACGTCAAATTGGAGTTCATCCTGGGTATTTACACAGTACATTGAAAACGTGGTAGCGTGGTCTGATTCCATTGATAAAAGCCAAGGGCACGATTCAAGGAGATTACTATTTCCACGAATAAGCGAAACTTACTGGGAGTTTTCCAACCTGTCAGTCCTTCAAGGATTAACGTCGGAGTGCGCTCCTTGCCAGACAGGACACGTCTAGTGTCATTTAAGACGCGAGCTTTCTATCTCGAGAAACCAGACAAACGGAGCGTATTTTGAATTAACTTGGCTAATAACTATGAGCAACTCCACGAATCAGACCCTTGTAACGGCAGCAAGCCAAACGACTGCCTCCGCTGTGGACAAGTGCGATGTGCCAGTTGAACGTGACTTTATCTTTCAAACTGCTTTCCTTATCCTTATCATGATAGTGACCTTCCTTGGAAACTTTATGGTATGCCTAACCATTTACCTCCATCAACGGCTACGCACGGTTACCAACTACTTCATCGTGTCGCTGGCTGTGTCGGACCTTTTGATTTCCGTGTTGTCACTGCCTTTTCGGATCAACCAGACACTGCACAACGGTACCTGGTGCCTCGGCTACGAGGTCTGCTTGACGTGGATAATAACAGACCTCATCTGCAGCTGTGCGTCCATCTGTAATCTGGCAGCCATCTCCATTGATCGCTACATCGCCATAGTTCACCCATTCCGGTATCACTCTCTGATGACCACCACGGTGGCGTGGGTAATAATTGGCATTGTGTGGACCTATTCGGCAACTTGGGCCGCTCTCTCCTCATTTAACTGGACAGAAGCCGGTGAACAGCACTTCTTCACGGAGAGAGTATGTCGGAAGAGTGACAAGATATTTTACACTGTTGTCACAGCCTGTGACTTCTATCTACCTCTGCTGATTGTTCTGGTCATGTACGGGCTCGTCTTCCGCGTGGCAATGAATCAAGCTCGCGCAGTGGCGTCTCTGCAGCCTGCTGGCGGCTCTAACAACAATGGCCGTGGTCGCAGATCGTCCATAAATATCGTTAAAGAAGTAAAGGCTGCTAAGACTTTAGCCATTGTCGTTGGGGCTTTCATTATCTGCTGGTTCCCGTTTTTCACTTTTCTAATGATCAGCATGTGGAATCTTAAACTGCTGCAGCCTCCGAATCTCTCCGATGACACTCTTAAGGGTCTTCGTGGCACCTTCTTGTACGTTTTACCTGTAACTAACAGCACTTTGAACCCAATTATTTACGCCTTGTTTAACAGGGAATTTAGGGCGGCATTCCTTCGACTGCTGCAAAGAACATTTGGTCAGTATTGTTCTAGGTCCAGTGACAGCGCAGCAAATACTGACGAGTCCGTTCAGTATAGTATGAACACTAACATGACAAACAGTAGTCCCAACACCCCCAAAAGCCCTCGAGCAAAAAAGGACGGGCACGCAAAGAAGATGGCACGATTCGAAGAAGTGTATGGCGAACGCGACTCCGAAGTGGCAGAGGAACCAAAACAACTTTAAGGTGACTTTCATCTCTGCATCTTTGAACTGCTACTAATAAGCATAAAAATTCACAAAATCAGGAGAATTGAGACTATTAAAAAGATCATGAATTGAAAACGAACTTGACAGCCTGAAGTTTAGGTGGTCTGAAAAGAATTGTTTATGACTCCTGTTTACACGATCAGGACGTGAGTATGCTCTGGTCAGCTGGCCGTAATTCGGCTTTTGCAGCATCTGTGCTGGTTTTGCTGAGTTCTATCGGCAACTAAAAGGAACAGAGTCAGTTTTGCACTCCAGAAGAGAGAACTGATATAACATTAATGAGACAAATGGCAAACTTTAGTTTGTTGAAGTTTGACGTTGTATCAAATCATTTTCTTCAAGTAGTGAAGAAGACAATTACTGGGCGATAATTCGAAAACAATTACGAGGCGGCAATTCGACTAGTGAAGAAATCAATAATTGTTGAATTTTTTATTGCATATACAGTATGGGAGTTTTGAGACCAAAAAGCTTATTGCAGCTCGGTTCTTATGTTCCGGCTGAACTTCATGTGGTATTTGTTCCACGGTTTATCATTTTGGCACCAAGCAGTGTCTTTAGCACTGTGGCGATACAAGAACGTACACGTATGTAAATAGGAGTTTTCAATTCGAACTGTGAGCAGACGTGCAGACTTTTTTGTTTACTTAGACTCTGCGTACAGGAGTTAATTAATTGAACAGATTAACTCTTTCACTGCCTGATTCAACGGAGCCTTGAATCGCGAGGTGTTTGTCAAAAGTCTAGATTTCTGGTTTAAAATACTAACTGAGGTGACCATTCAAGTGAATCTGCTCTAAAGCAGTACTTTTTGGTGCTTTTATGCTGTAAATCGTGCTGGCTCTAACTTTATGGTCTATGGTTAACATTCTAAATTTCACTTTTCAAATAATCACTCACGAGCAATGCTTTGTTGTGATGCTGTGAGTGTTGTTCAGTATTTTGCAATATAAAACTTAGCCATTTTTTTTCATTAAAAATTTATTTTGGAGAAGGGCTAGCCTGCGTGCAGACGTCTCCTACGAATCAAAGGAAATAGGAGACGTCCGCATGCAGGCTAGAGAAGGGTCTGCTAAACTAGGAAACATTGCCGCTGGAGAAACTTTATTTCTTCTAATCGAAAAATTTGGAATTGTTCGTTTCCGAAGAAAAGTTTGTTTTCTCAACATGTGTTTCTCGTGAGTCTTAACTGAGGAGCATTTGCTTCCAGCAGCAATGTTCCCCTAATTTTTCCTTGTTTAGCGAGGCCCTTAAGCCGAAAAAAAAAAAGGGTCTGCTCGTAGTCTAATTTAACGAGACCCTGGCCGAACAATTTTAAGGTAACGTAATGTATTCAGCAGCATTCAGCACTTTCACAGTTCATTCCATCAACGACGAGCTATATCTTGTAAATTATAAATTTCTGAAGTAGCTTCCAGGAGAATCCGAGTAGTATACCTTCGTATCCTGAGAAAAATCGTCTATTCGATCAATGAAAACATGTTTACGGTTTAGTATAACCGCAAAAAACACATCTAATTTATCTTTTTTTGTTTGTAAATCGACTTATATATGTTAGATATTGTATCCACATCACTGACACCCGGTGTGTTTGGATGCCTTTCACGGCTTGATTTGTACTGGATTATAGCTGAAAAAGACTATTTGTCTCTTCAGTTTTTGTGACAAACGTTAATCGCTGATATTATTTGTTTTAAAACCTGAGATTCTTTATGCTTTGGATCCCTCTTTGAGAGGATTGAACTTTCCGGCGGATCATTCGTAGCTGATCCCGATAAAGTAAATTAAAGTTGTTTCACTTGGAGGGAGTGTAATTTCTTTTTTGTTCTACGTTTCCTGCATGATAAATCCTTCCTGGTGTCACCTGACTGTAAAACATTTTTTTCCGACATTTCATACAATTTCGATATTCTTCAGTTTCAGAGCTGAGTTAGAACTACGTTACGTGAACCACTTTTTGACTCTGGTATACGTAGAATGAAGGTTAAGCGCTTAATGTGTCGGACAGCAGAAGTGAGGCTCACATAATGACGGCGATACAGTTAGCCGGACAGAATTACCAACACCGGAGGCTCTATGTAAAATCAAAAGCCAGCAGTGTCTGGTTTGTTCAGGGCGTAGCTTCGTTTAATAATTCGCCTTGAATTAAAGACTGAGATAATCTAACTCGAAAATAACAGTTCACAACTCTTTTAAGTCCAGGGTAAATGGAGCGTAGACTTTTAATATCAACTGAAACTGGAAAAGAAAACCAAATATATGCATGCGTTTTGGAAAACAGCCCAGGATCCTAAACGAATGCAATACGTGGCCAAACTTAAAGCATCATTTCGTTGGTGGAGTTTATCACCCATGCAGGCGAGTTAACGTTTAATTTCAGAATGCTTAGATTCACAGAAGCAAAGGAAAGACCGTATGTGTTTTGTTGACTGTTCAAAATATCAGAGGTTGGAAAAGAAGACTTTTTTATGTCTTGTCGCAATTTGAAAGCCAAATACCTCACACCACGTCCTGTTGAAGCATAAACAAAGCTTATCTTGTCTAAACGCGCATAAATTTTTGTTCTACTTCGAATGGATATTGGCTTCAAACCATCGCTTTTTACCTATAATCGGCAACAGACAAAAGACGTGCGCCGGACAAAAGAATTGATCTTGCTATAAAAGTGAATGAAGCCTTTGACCAACTGCCCCCGTTCAGCAAGTCTGGTCTCCATAACAACAATCGAAACAAAGCCAAAACATGTCAAACTAATGGCTAATGGCTAAATCCGCCATAATGAGCAATAAGTGAAGACCCAGTGTAAATTGACAAGAAGCTAAGGGGGTTATTTCTTCCAACCGCGTGTTAATTAAGCCAATTAGATCTATTGACAAAAGTGACTTAATTATGCTAACGCGACGCCATGACAGTCAACTGATGCAAGGTTAGTAAGATTGCCTTGCATGACAAAAATTGACTGTTGGTGTTGGTATTCCTTCATATTTGGAGACTGGTGTAAACTCAGCCTAGTGCGATCTTGATTTTTGTTATCTTGTTTTTACTTCTATGCCGATCAAAGCCCATCGTGAACAAAAAGTACGTATTTGATGATTGCCCCCTTAGTGCAGTGTTTAGTTTTCGGGTCGCCTGTTGGGAGTGCAACCTCGTTCCCCGGATCTTTCATCGCCCCACCGAGACGAAGACCCTGTGAACGAGGTTGGTGGGAATGCTAGTTAAGTCCAAGTTCTAACTTTACCACCTGCCACCTGCCTCCACCCTCACCCACCAACCCCCTCCCCCCAACTCCCCATGGTAAAAAAAGATGAGAGGAATCCCTGAATTTTGTGTTCAAGAATGGCTTTGTTTTTCCATATAGCAAATACACTCCGAGTCTAACTCCGACAAATTTGGAATCTTTCCTATTATGTATTCAATGAATTTTGGCAGTTCGGTTTGGCATTTGTTTATACTTGTGAATCAACAAGGCATTTTTGACATCATGAAATAAAATCATGATCCATGAAACCAAACATGGTGAAACAAGGCGTCATGATCGCGTGATGTGATGTGTTATGCAATATCCAACACATTTCACGTCAATAATCAACATTACTAAAATAGAGGCCAAAAAGAGTAATTTTTGGTCATTGACAGGTGAAATTTTTTCCATCTGGGCTGTGAAAGGACCTCTCAAAGTCACTTTGTTTTGTTTTAAAAATCTTAAGAAAAATAAATATTTTGGGCAAAACTTAACGTTCGAACGATAAAATCAGATTTCTGATAACTGGGAAACATATTGCGACACGTGACGGAATTTGTCCAGTGATACGCGAAAGAAATTATGAATTCAGTATTTGTTGGATTTGTGAAATGAGCAATAACTTTGGCGTGAAAAATATGCGTTCCGGTCCCCCCGACTTCAGTTGGGAGCGTTTTATTATTTGGAGAACGTCTATCATTCGTAACTTGAAAAATACATAGACAATAAAGCATGGATGCGCGGAGATATGGAATTTCTCTTCGAGTGTTCAAAGCGATATCTCACGAGTGAGCGTAGCGAACGAGTGAGGTATCGAATTGAACACGAGAAGAGAAATTCCATATCTCCAAGCAACCATGTATTATTGTGTTTATTATATAAACACAAAAGCCCAAAACAAAACTGAGAGAATTTTTATTTAAAGGCAACAGCAGTAAGCGTAAAGGCAGAAGATAAAAGTAATTCAACTGATTAAAACAGACAATTTTCAAATACATTCATTAACACAATAGAAAACTTTTCACTATTATTTTATTTTCATTTTATTATTACTATTCCTTATTGCTTTATTTGTCCGTATTCATTAGTAGACAATCTAACGTCACCATACCTTCTTACTCCACTGATAAACGTGCGACGTAAATGTTAAAGTTTATCCTGCTACCGCCAAAACAAACATACGGTAACCTGTGGTCATCTACTAAGTCAATGACCCTGCCATGAACACTGGATAGTTTGTTTTCATTCCAGCACGGCAAACAACCTCCCAAAAGAATTAACAGATAAAGGAAGCTATTTTTGGCAGTACCTCTACGTTTATACAATTCCATCGAAGCAGAAGAGTGTCATACACAGAAAACACAAAAATTTAATCTACTCTATCAATTAATACTTGCTACAGATTATTTCGTCGGTCGGCTCTTATTGGAAAGCCCTTCGTAAACTAACCACGCTAATGTAAACATATTTTTTTCTAATAATAATAGTCAGTGATATTCAGAAGGCAAGCCGGGGTTTATCGAAAAAAGAGAACGTGACCAATAATTATCTTACTTCGTGGCCCCCTAACTAATGAACGACATCAAAGGAAAAAGAGAACGGTATTTCGATCCCTCGATAGGGCGAATGGGTACATTGCGTACACATTTCAACCAAGGTAATTCCTGTTCTGTTTTCCTCTGTTTATTTTGAACCTAAAACCTCTAAAGTACTTGTAAACTACTTGCTAAGAAATGTCAGATAAAAACAGCTGAAGTTAGATGAGCATAAGCAAGGTCCTGCAAGGCTTTCAGTTTGCTTTTCTGCCTGAGTCGCCCTCAGGAGAATTGAGACTATTAAAAAGATCATGAATTGAAAACGAACTTGACAGCCTGAAGTTTGGGTGGTTTGAAAAGAATTGTTTATGACTCCTGTTTACACGATCAGGACGTGAGTATGCTCTGGTCAGCTGGCCGTAATTCGGCTTTTGCAGCCTCTGTGCTGGTTTTGCTGAGTTCTATCGGCAACTAAAAGGAACAGAGTCAGTCAGTTTGCACTCCAGAAGAGAGAACTGATATAACATTAATTAATGAGACAAATGGCAAACTTTAGTTTGTTGGAGTTTGACGTTGTATCAAATCATTTTCTACAAGTAGTGAAGAAGACAATTACGGGGCGATAATTCGAAAACAATTACGAAGCGGTAATTCGACTAGTGAAGAAATCAATAATTGTTGAATTTTTTTATTGCATATACAGTATGGGAGTTTTGAGACTAAAAAGCTTATTGCAGCTCGGTTCTTATGTTCCGGCTGAACTTCATGTGGTATTTGTTCCACGGTTTATCATTTTGGCACCAAGCAGTGTCTTTAGCACTGTGGCGATACAAGAACGTACACGTATATAAATAGGAGTTTTCAATTCGAACTGTGAGCAGACGTGCAGACTTTTTTGTTTACTTAGACCCTGCGTACAGGAGTTAATTAATTGAACAGGTTAACTCTTTCACTGCCTGATTCAACGGAGCCTTGAATCGCGAGGTGTTTGTCAAAAGTCTAGATTTCTGGTTTAAAATACTAACTGAGGTGACCATTCAAGTGAATCTGCTCTAAAGCAGTACTTTTTGGTGCTTTTATGCTGTAAATCGTGCTGGCTCTAACTTTATGGTCTATGGTTAACATTCTAAATTTCACTTTTCAAATAATCACTCACGAGCAATACTTTGTTGTGATGTTGTGAGTGTTGTTCAGTATTTTGCAATATAAAACTTAGCCATTTTTTTTCATTAAAAATTTATTTCGGAGAAGGGCTAGCCTGCGTGCAGACGTCTCCTACGAAGCAAAGGAAATAGAGGACGTCAGCTTGCAGGCTAGAGAAGGGTCTGCTAAACTAGGAAACATTGCCGCTGGAGAAACTTTGTTTCTTCTAATCGAAAAATTTGGAATTGTTCGTTTCCGAAGAAAAGTTTGTTTTCTCAACATGTGTTTCTCGTGAGGCTTAACTGAGGAGCATTTGCTTCCAGCAGCAATGTTCCCCTAATTTTTCCTTGTTTAGCGAGGCCCTTAAGCCAAAAAAAAAGGGTCTGCTCGTAGTCTAATTGAACGAGACCCTGGCCGAACCATTTTAAGGTAACGCAATGTATTCAGCAGCATTCAGGACTTTCACAGTTCATTCCATCAACGACGAGTTATATCTTGTAAATTATAAATTTCTGAAGTAGCTTCCAGGAGAATCCGAGTAGTATACCTTCGTATCGTGAGAAAAATCGTCTATTCGATCAATAAAAACATGTTTACGGTTTAGTATAACCGCAAACAACGCATCTAATTTACCTTTTGTGTTTGTAAATCGACTTATACATGTTAGATATTGTATCCACATCACTGACACTCGATGTGTTTTGATGAAAAAGACTATTTGTCTCTTCAGTTTTTGTGACAAACGTCAATCGCTGATATTATTTGTTTTAAAACCTGAGATTCTTTATGCTTTGGATCCCTCTTTGAGAGGATTGAACTTTCCGGCGGATCATTCTTAGCTGATCCCGATAAAGTAAATTAAAGTTGTTTCACTTGGAGGGAGTGTAATTTCTTTTTTGTTCTACGTTTCCTGCATGATAAATCCTTCCTGGTGTCACCTGACTGTAAAACATTTTTTCCGACATTTCATACAATTTCGATATTCTTCAGTTTCAGAGCTGAGTTAGAACTACGTTACGTGAACCACTTTTTGACTCTGGTATACGTAGAATGAAGGTTAAGCGCTTAATGTGTCCGACAGCAGAAGTGAGGCTCACATAATGACGCCGGTACAGTTAGCCGGACAGAATTACCAACACCGGAGGCTCTATGTAAAACCAAAAGCCAGCAGTGTCTGGTTTGTTCAGGGCGTAGCTTCGTTTAGTAATTCGCCTTAAATTAAAGACTGAGATAATCTAACTCGAAAATAACAGTTCACAACTCTTTTAAGTCCAGGGTAAATGGAGTGTAGACTTTTAATATCAAATGAAACTGGAAAAGAAAACCAAATATATGCATGCGTTTTGGAAAACAGCCCAGGATCCTAAACGAATGCAATACGTGGCCAAACTTAAAGCATCATTTCGCTGGTGGAGTTTATCACCCATGCAGGCGAGTTTAATTTCAGAATGCTTAGATTCACAGAAGCAAAGGAAAGACCGTATGTGTTTTGTTGACTGTTCAAAATCTGAGAGGTGGAAAAGAAGACTTTTTTATGTCTTGTCGCAATTTGAAAGCCAAATACCTCACACCACGTCCTGTTGAAGCATAAACAAAGCTTATCTTGTCTAAACGCGCATAAATTTTTGTTCTACTTCGAATGGATATTGGCTTCAAACCATCGCTTTTTACCTATAATCGGCAACAGACAAAAGACGTGCGCCGGACAAAAGAATTGATCTTGTTATAAAAGTGAATGAAGCCTTATACCAACTGCCCCCGTTCAGCAAGTCTGGTCTCCATAACAACAATCGAAACAAAGCCAAAACATGTCAAACTAATGGCTAATGGCTAAATCCGCCATAATGAGCAATAAGTGAAGACCCAGTGTAAATTGACAAGAAGCTAAGGGGGTTATTTCTTCCAACCGCGTGTTAATTAAGCCAATTAGATCTATTGACAAAAGTGACTTAATTATGCTAACGCGACGCCATGACAGTCAACTGATGCAAGGTTAGTAAGATTGCCTTGCATGACAAAAATTGACTGTTGGTGTTGGTATTCCTTCATATTTGGAGACTGGTGTAAACTCAGCCTAGTGCGATCTTGATTTTTGTTATCTTGTTTTTACGTCTATGCCAATCAAAGCCCATCGTGAACAAAAAGTACGTATTTGATGATTGCCCCCTTAGTGTAGTGTTTAGTTTTCGGGTCGCCTGTTGGAAGTGCAACCTCGTTCCCCGGATCTTTCATCGCCCCACCGAGACGAAGTACCCTGTGAATGAGGTTGGTTGTGAATGCTAGTTAAGTCCAAGTTCTAACTTTACCACCTGCCACCTGCCTCCACCCTCTTCCACCAACCCCCTCCCCCCCCAACTCCCCATGGTAAAAAAAGATGAGAGGAATCCCTGAATTTTGTGTTCAAGAATGGCTTTGTTTTTCCATAGCAAATACACTCCAAGACTAACTCCGACAAATTTGGAATCTTTCCTATTATGTATCAGTCAATGAATTTTGGCAGTTCGTTTTGGCATTTGTTTATACTTGTGAATGAACACGGCATTTTTGACATCATGAAATAAAATCATGATCCATGAAACCAAACATGGTGAAACAAGGCGTCATGATCGCGTGATATGATGTTATGCAATATCCAACACATTTCACGTCAATAATCAACATCACTAAAATAGAGGCCAAAAAGAGTAATTTTTGGTCATTGACAAGTGAAATTTTTTCCATCTGGGCCTTCAAAGGACCTCTCAAAGTCACTTTGTTTTGTTTTAAAAATCTTAAGAAAAATAAATATTTTGGGCAAAACTTAACGTTCGAACGATAAAATCAGATTTCTGATAACTGGGAAACATATTGCGACACGTGACGGAATTTGTCTAGTGACACCCGAAAGAAATTATCAGGGGCACCCAACGAGAAAATTTTAGCGAAATACTTCAAATATTATTTTCTACTGTCTTAGTTTGTTTAGGAGCCTTTTAAGGGCATCTTTGTGTCAGCTAGCACAGGTTGATCTGTTCGGAGGTTTTAGCTAAAAATTGAGGCCGCAGAAAATTTTAGGGAACAGAATCCCACCCGCCGAATTTCCGAGCCGCTGTTGCTCTCCGAAAATGCTAGCTGAGCTTATTTTACATTTTAAACGATATATTTGTCCTTCTGAAAGCAATAGGAATTAATCAGTCTCCTCTCTACGAAGTTCTGAGGTGATGTTTCGCCAAAGAAATCTCTAGGTTTCACTGCAATTAAATCCGAATACTCTCAGGCGATTTAGGCCTCACCGAACGGATATTTCCCGAAAAGAGCCGTTTGGTGCCCCTGAATTATTTGTTGGATTTGTGAAATGAGCAATAACTTTGGCGCGAAAAATATGCGTTCCGGTCCCCCCGACTTCAGTTGAGGGCATTTTATTATTTGGAGAACGTCTATCATTCGTAACTTGAAAAATACAACTTAATATCCAACTTTCCTCTTTTGATCTATTTTCATTCTTTCTCCGAACGTTTGTTGCCTGATCAACGAAGTTGCCGAGCTTGGATACATTCACTAGGATACCGTCATAATTCGTAGGTAGGTGAGTGCTAGCCGCAGGGTACAAAATCAGTGAAGCAAACATGACAGAACAATGCTAAATATGACACTTGGGTGGGGATGGTAGTGCTTTAGAAAAAGTTAAAACCGGGGCACCCCATTAAAAAATTAAAATACCAAAGACATTGCAAAAAGGGTTATTATTTTCTGAATTAAGACACGAGAAGAAAACAAAGATTACTGAAATACTGAAACTCATGTTTGATACACTTTTCAGTTAAGTTCCCTCCCGACTCCTGAAACCCTCCCGACCCTGCCCAAGCAATTATTCACGCTGCGGTTCACACTGCAGTGTGTTGAGTATCGACCAGCGGTTTCAGAAAAACTTTCCAAGATGGCGCTCGATCTATGAAATGACCACCAGTTCAACGACCCGATTATACGTCGATTCCATCGATTATCTTTCAACGTCTGCCAGCGAAATGCCGTATGAAGAAGTCCCACTTAGTAATCTGGGGTCTAACGGTTACAAGAAGCTGAGAAACAAAGGGAAAGCGCGATCAAGCACTGAAGAGGAGGCGGGTTATGGTTCCACGAACGACGATGCACCTCTAATGCCGGACGTTGTCGATGATGGTTTTGATGATGAGGAAGGCTATTCTGAAGGTTATCAGTCCTCTGATAGTGGAGCTAAAGACAGGAAGAAACGGAAAAAGAGAAAGAACAAAGAAGGGTGCTGTAAGCGCTGCTTTAAATTCTGGTGTTTATGTGGATTCTTGACCTCCTGTCGAAGGTGAGAAATGTTTTTTCTTAAGACTGTTAGATTGTGTAAGCTTTCCTTGATTTGCTTGGAGTCCTTTCAGCTTTTAAAATATTATGTTTGTTTTCTCATTTTATACTTACCACAGAACTTCTAACACCTTTATCTCTTTTAATTTAAAAGGGCGCCAAAATTTATAATTTTGAAGGAAATGACTGTACATGCATGTCGAAAATGTAAACAAGCGGTCGATTACTTGGAATAACTTTGTACTGCTGAACGAATTATTCTTATTATTGTAATTTATTTTCAAAGCGGAGAGTTGAATTTTGTTGGCTTGCATGTTTTCATTCCGGCTGGCATGTTTTCATTCCGGCTGGCATAAGATGTTAAGCTTAGTTGAACTCAGGGTGTGTTCCTTTGGGATGATCCAGATCAGGATCAGTTATCCAAGGTAGATCACTCAAATCATGGCGCATCAAAGTAACCAAGGATTCTTGTCCAGAGTGGATTCATCTTCCTTGGATGCACAATGATTAGTGTGATCTGAGATCACTGATCCTGATCCGGATCATCCCAAAGGAAAGCACCCTTATAGTACATGTAGATAGTCGTGATCTCCGATGTTTACTTCAGGGAGTATTGATGTGAAAACCTATGCTTTAAAGGTCCAGATGAAACCCTAAAATTTGAAACTTTGTTGTTGTTGTAGGAACAACAAGAGCAATTTGAACTTTGTTTCCTTGTTGTGGGAAATTTTTTTTAAACTCACTTTCACATTATTAAAATAATTTATTATTATTATTGTAATATTTTATTGTATCTATAACAAAATGCTTGATTGTGATTGATTCTCCACGCGTCTATTTGATACGTGATTGGAGGGTGATCACGTAAGTGTCCAATTATAGCTGTCCAATTTGAACTTTTTATAATTGGATAGCTGTAATAGGACAACTACACTGCTTGCGCATCAATCAGGTACACTGAAATGGGTTCTTTTTATAAATATTTCTTCATTACTTGCGCTGCTTGTTTCTCCACTGCCTGCAATTTTCTAATCATGCATTTTGTTATAGATACGATTAATTGGTAACTGGACTTCATGTCGTACAGTTCAGGGGTAATCATGCTTGTAATTCCAAATCGTCCTTGCGCTTTACGCTCAACCTATTTAAAATTACTTGCCTGATTACTCTTTGAATTGTACTCCACTCAGTCCGATTACCATTACTTATTATTAATATTATTGTTATTGTTATTATTATTATTATTATTATTATTATTATTGTATTACATTACATATTAGATTTCAAATGCAGTTGGAAGATTGTTGGTGGAAAAGCTGATCTCTCCATTATGTCATGTTGTTTCCTTAGTCAAGAAACTTGACTCCACATTGTCCCTCTCCACCCAAGTGCATAAATGGATACCAGCAAACCATACAAGAAAACCTAGTAATATTTTAATTGGGAGAATGGCCCAGAATGGACTTACATCCCATCCAGGGGAGGGGGGGGGGGGTTGGTAGTGCCCCTATGCGAAGGAAACAGCATTTAACTTAACTTAACTTTTCCGTACAACTTGGTGCAAAGAAGACAGGAGAAAGTTGTCAGCCGTTAACCTTGTGAAGGCTTTATCTTAGACCAGTGTGAACTAGGAATCTACTTAATCAGAAGATGTGACTTAAGTTAATGTGCAGTTTTGGCTGATCATACAGCTGCATCTAATGAATGTTCCTTTGACTGGGCTGGCTCAGTTGCTAAGATTTTGTCTCACCACTTTTTCTTTTGTCAAAATTTTGGTATGTTCATATGGGAAGGCAGGCTGGCCTGGTTACCAAGATCTTGGTTTTTCCAGCAGGGACATCGGTAACCAGGCTGGAAATCTTTCCCATACGAACTCTCTAGCCCGGTTACTGGGATGGATCATTTTCAACTATGAATGCTTTGCAAGATCGCTGACTAAACTGAATGCTGCCTCTGACATAGCAGCCATTAAGCAAATTTCAAGAGTTTGAAAGCCAGTTGTTCGACCGGTTGACTAAAAGTCAGAATGGCCCATAGAAGCCGAACTCTTTCCCATCGTCATTGTCTTTGGGTTGAACAGTTCACCTTTTGCACCTTTGTCGTTTCGGTAACTGGGCTGAAGTTTCCCATGTGAACAGAAGACGAAGTTCGTCCTGCTATTTGGTAACTGGGCTGAAATTTCCCATGTGAACAGAAGACAAAGTTCGTCCTGCTATCCAGGCTGGCCTGGTTACCGCGCTCATGTGAAGAGACCCTAAGATACCTTTTTAGGATTTTTCTGCATAAAATGCACAGTTTTGGGGGATTCTTAAAGACCAGTCTATGAAGCTACGCCATTCCTTGGAGACACACTTAACCTTTAACATACCTTCTTTTAATGAAATTAATATTCATTGGTTTTTGAGCTATTTCGTTTTTGGGTGGACCATGTTCGGCATTCCCGATGACTGTCGAATTTTACCGAAAGGCTAGATGTCGGGGCCGGAACAAAAATGCAAATGAGAACGCATGGAAAATTCCGCTACTAAAGTGGCACGACGAAAGTGTCCGGATTTTATTTGCTTCACGTTGAACATTTATATATCAAATAGAAATGGCTGGCTTCCTTGTGGTAGACGTCCTTAGAAAATGAATCGTCAGCACAAACCTGGTTTACACGTGAGCGGAAGTGAGTTCTAGTAAATAATTCGTGAGTTATCTGATATTTATGATGTTCAGTCTAGGAAATATTTGTCAGCTTCGTTTGTTTTGGTAGAGGAGAATTGGAACAAATCCTTTGTATGCATGCGCATAACTTACATTTGGAGTTATATGGTTCAACGTAAAGTGCACCTAACCCCAAATAAATAATGTGAAATAATGTGACCTCTGTGTAGGGACTAAAACGAATTACTGTTCGCACCTTTTAGTAGGTTTTAAAATTAATGCCCATGCCACTCGATCACTAGGTCCGTCAAAGGCACAAGGTCGACAAGGAAAAAGATTGTGTGGGTGGCATAAACATTGCTCGTACGTGCGACTAGCTAAGCGCAAAGTTAGACGCGACTTAGCAGAGAAATGGGTTTCTGGGTAGGCTGCGTGGCGATAGCGGAATTGTTTGTACAAAGTTTGAGCAGAAAGATCAGCATGACAGTCAAATCGAATCAAAACAATTATCACCTCCAATACTAAGACAAAAGCACAATAGCTTCACGCAAGATTCGTTTCACAGTTTTATAGACACAAAAATCGGTTATCATTTTTCAGATTACAAAAAACGCATAAATTTACTCATTCCCCGCTTCCTTTTAAGTTTCTCCCTTTGTTACACAACTCTAGCTGCCACAAAAGCCAATAAAAAGCACCGAAAATGAGCTTATGACAGACTCATGAAAGTCTCGTGACTCACCATTGAACTTTGTCTCATATCACATGTTTGCACGTGACAAAACACCACTTGTTTACACAAAACAGTAACCTGATCTCATGCTCAATCAACATAACATGTTCTTTACACGTGAAGTGACCCACACTAAACATTATCACATGACTGCCTGGCCATCTATTGACCAATGACGTATACGAATTTGAAACCACTAACATAAACTCAAACATTGATCTTTGATTACCCTCAAATCTGTAAAAAGCCCTGGAAACAAGGTTGCACAATATCGGACACAGCTCCACTTACCGGTATAAGGTAAACTCTGTCTAAAAACCAATAGTTTTCGAATGCTCAACGCTACTCATTCGACAAATAAACAACATCACAATAGTGTACCTTGTTACACGCACGTTCATTCAATAACCATTTCCGTACCTCTCATTGACAGCTACAAAATAGCTCACACACGCTATGCATGTCTATGTTTTTACACAGCTGCTTTGAAAGACTGATGGGAAAAATTGATATGAAGCCCAGGACTGTTGTGTTAGGAAGAGAGGTATGTTTTGCATTTGCAATATAAACAGTCCTAGGATAAAAAACACTTGGCTTATCATCAACTTGAATTTTGCCTAGGTGAAGTAATGTTTCTGTATTAAAAGTTTTGAGTAAAGCATGGAACTTTGTCTTGTGAGAACCACCCCATTGATGAAACTTCTTTATTATTATGGCCACTTTTTTGGCTGTCATAATATGCATACATTTTTTTCCTTCGGTAACCATCTGGATAACATGACCAAAGTCTCATGGTCCTTTGTTTGTTATATTTAGTGTGTTCCACTGTATTTGTTTTTAATGCCAGTGCCTGTAAGTTATGATTTTAATGGAAACATGTTTGTTTTCTTTTCAGTCTGCTACTCAGAAGTTTCCTCGAAATGTTATTCGTAATCAGAAATACAATATTATAACTTTTGTTCCACTGGTAAGCATTTTTAACTAGCCATTTTATAAAAAAAAGAAAGTATATCAAGCATGTAAATGTCATCTAAAGGAAAGAGAATTATGCGTGTTCAGCTTCACTGTGGGCTCTTTGCCCTCTGTTTTGAATGACTACAGACTCTTGTTTACAAGCAACAATCCCCATCAGTGACCACCTGTACAAAGTCAGGAACCATATTTACAACTTTCTCGCTCCTTTTCTTCGCCTTTCATTCTACATTTCATTCTATCCTTTTCTTCTGTTTGTAAATTTATTCAATAAAGGTCCATTTATTAATTGAAATATATGTTGTACTTCTTTTCAGACACTGTATAACCAGTTTAAGTTCTTCCTCAACATGTACTTCCTTGTTGTAGCAATGTCTCAGTTTATTAATGAGCTTAGAATTGGATATCTTTACACTTATTGGGGACCTTTGGTAAGCATAACCATTCAAGATACTGTACACACTTGCATCTATCAAATCTCATGTAATAACCATAGTACTCTTTCACGCTGATTGGCTTAGAGCTATTGTCAATAACAGTGCATGTAATGAAAATGATGTCATGTGTAATGCAATCAAATTTTGCAAGTCTGGTGTGCCCTGCCGGTTATTACAATTTAAGTGACAAAATTACGGCAATTCAGGAAATTTTCACTGAGGATACAATTGGTAATCTGTAGATTTTGACTTTTAATTGACTGAACTTGTCAGAAACCAACTGTGAGGCAAAAAGAAGAGATTAATCGTTACAGTTTGACAGCAAAAACTTTTGAATGGCAAGAATCTGAAAGGCAAGGGAATGAAAATGATTTCCATAAATGCAGAGAAGTAAGCTTAATTCAGTGGATTTCAGCACTTCTTGGAATGGAATAAAGGTCAGTTTCATATAAATTTGCTTCTGAAGTTTGCTTTCGTGAAATCAATGCAAGTTTCCTGTGCATGTTTTGAGTGCATTAGTGAAGCCATACTCAATTCAATGAATTTGCTGGATAAAACCTTTGCCGAGCAATTTGTTTTGGTACTTTTTCATGAAATAATTCAATTTGCTGTCAGTTACAAATACACAAATTGGTCAAAGCTTGGCATAAACTTCCCACAAGATTTTTTCACTGTATTTCGCTCAGCGCTAAATAAATGCCGAGTTGTGCAGTCAGGTGCGGTCAATTTGTTAACTTAAAACATAACTGTACGTACCCTGAGAGCAGTGGTTCCCGGCGAATGAGAGGACAAGGAACCATGGCAAGCAACCGTTTGGATTTCCTTCAAGCATGCATGAGTGACAGAGTGCCCATTGTCTGAGCTGTCAGATTTTGGCCAATCAGAGCAAACACGCACCCTGGACGAAGGCGCAAGAAAAGGTCAACAGTTCAACTGGTAAAAATATGAATTGTAGCCTGAAGCTGCTGAAATTTCTTAGCTATTTTCGATTTTTGTGCCAGTAAAAGGGCTTTCGATTATTTTAGCATTTTGGCAACCTTTTAATGACCAAGAAATCAAGGGATGTTTGTGTTCGTATTAAAGTGAGCCTCCTCCACTGGAGAGCGAGTCCGGTGGTCACATTTATAATTTAGCGCGTGAAGAATGCGCCCTGTAGTGAAGTAAAATATCGGCGAATAAGCTTGACCAGCACTTCTATCTGTTTGGATATCTTTTGCTTGACTCGTACAATAACCAACAACATCCTTGAATAATGGGCATGTGAATTACAGCAGTCCTAAGCATTAGCACAAGCGTCAAACCAGTTTGAAACTGGTTTTCCTGGTTGTGAGTTAATTTATTCATCCAGAGTTGGGGATGGCGCTAAACGGTTGCTTGCAGTGGTTTCTCGTCCTCTCGTTCGCCGGGAACCGCTGCTAGCAGGGTAAACTGTATGTACATTTAACATAATAATAATAACAGAAGCTTACCCATTTTTGGGGTATTGCTACAGTATGCCATCAGATTACACTTTTGACTTTTCTTAACTTTAGATGTCTTTTTTTTGTTCAAGAAAGACAGATAATCATGGTGCTATAAAACATTAATTGTCTTATTGGTAATAATTTTTCTTGTAATTATTACAAAGTCAGTGATATGATGTGACTTTAATGAAAGATCCACCCTTGTTTTATTTATTACAGGCTTTCGTTGTCTTTGTGACAATGTGCCGAGAGGCTTATGATGACTTTGTGAGGTTTAGAAGAGACAGAGAGGTCAACTCACAGTTATACAAGAAAATCACAAAGAAAGGTACAGTGCATTAGTTGATACTCCTTCATAAGGACTCTGAAAGGTGTCATGCCATTGGTTTCTGTATTGTGGAGGTAGATTATGTAAGAATTTTCCTCTTTCTGGCACCAAGTTTACCTTTGATCAGGCATTTTTTTTCAATAACAAAATCTTTAGAATTATATGAAGATCATAGCAGTGAAGGTGTTTCAACTTAAGCAGTTGAAAAGAAGAAACCTGAAAAAATTCAGGCTTTAACGAGAATCGAACCCATAACCTCTGCGATACCAGTGCTGCACTCTAACCAACTGAGCTATCAAGCCAACTGGGAGCTGGTCAATTGAGAGTTTGTATTTATCCTGTAGATGAAGAAATGAATATTAATATTAATATTAATATTAATATATGAAATAATCATATATATATATAAACAAAAACTTTATTGACAGTCAACCACAGTATGGGTTACAGTTTACATTACAACTTCTTCTTCTTATTTTTATGTTATGTATACATTTTGCATGAATGAAAGGAAATACAAAGCAAGCCTACATTAAACATACTATATAGTACTAAACTACTTCACTATATTTTATTAAATTATTTCCAAAAACACTACTTACACTACAGTTTTTATTGATGTTACTTACAACAAATACCAATATATAGTAATGGGGACTGGGGTTAGCTTCAAGTCAGAGGGCAACTTTCCGCTTTCCATTGCATCTTAAGTTTGGATTAAAATTCATGTATATAAGAGGCTTTTTGTAGATCGTTTTGCACATAATTATATATGTCGTACTTCTTCGATCAGGTATCCTTTTTTTAACAAAAGTCAGCAGAAGCAACAGAGGAAAAATGGAATACTGGATGGATTTATATGATGAGTCATCTGCCACACCACAATTAAAATAGCTGTCCTTTGGACTTTTCTTGCTTCTGCCATTTTTTCTATCTAAAAAGGGGTGCCCTATCACAGGTAAGCACCTTGACTGAGCTGTCCGTGGGGCTGTCTTTAATCATGAGGTGTCCATGGTATGGAGTTGTCTGACAGGGGAGGTTTGACTGTATTCAGATGGCATTCTAAAGTTGATGACAATGTTAATTATTAACGAGTGAAGTGTGTATGGTTGATGTTTTGTTCAGGTGTTGTTAGCATTCCAAGCTCAGCTATTAAAGTTTCTGACCTTATTATAGTTGAAAAGGTATGTACATTATAAACTGATAAAACAACTCTTTTTTTATTTTTGCTCTGATGGAAGGGGATGTTTACATCCTCTTTTTCCATTTCTTTCTCCCATTTCTTCCCTTTTCCCATCCTCTTTCTCCTAGTTCTTCCTCCCATTTCTCCTTGTTCCCAGACCCTCTCTCCCAGTTCTACATTCCATTTCTGCTTGTTTCTAAGACTTACTCACATTTCTTCTTCTTCCTATCCCCTTTGTCTCAGTTCTTTTTTCTGTTTCTCCTAGTTCCTTTCCCCATTCTCCCAGTTCTTACTCCCATTTCTCCTTTTCCCATCCCCTTTTTCCTCTTTCTTGCTCCCATTTCTCCTTGTTCCTATCCTATCTCTCCCAGTCCTTGCTCCCATTTCTCCATGTTTCTTTTCTCTTTCTCCCAGTTCTTACTCCCATTTCCTTTTGTTCCTGTCACCTTTCTCCAAGTTCTTGCTCCCATTTCTCCTTGCTGCCATCGTCATTGTCTTAGATCTCCCTTCCATTTCTCCTTGTTCCCATCCTCTTTTTCCTAGTTCTTACTTGCATTTCTCTTTGTCTTCATCCCCTTTATCCCAGCTCTTTTTCCCATTTCTTCTTGTTGCCATCCCCTTTCTCCCACTCCCATATCGTCTTGTTCCCATCCTGTTTCCCAGTTCTCACTCAACTTTCTTTTCATTTCTATCCCATTTCTCCCTTTTATTACTCCCATTTTATGTTGCCACCCACTACTCTTTCACATTCCTGCCCTCTTGTTACCAGAAAATCAGAAAATGTATTGAATTTGCTTGTTTGATAGGATCAAAGAGTTCCAGCTGATATGGTGTTCCTTAGAACGTCAGAAAAGAATGGTAAGGATTCTGCATTTTATTTTGTTTTTGGCTTATTTGTGTATGATGTTATGTTCACAACAGTCCTGTACCTCATGACATTTTGTTTTGTTCAGTAAATGTACAGTGTCATGCTTGGGACTGTGTCATTCTCTAGGCGATACATAACAATATAAAAATTTTTTATTCCTAAAGGCTACATTTATCTTTGATCACAAGTACTAGAAATACTTTTATAAATTGTATTGCCAGTTAATGAATGATTAATTTATGCTAATAACTGTGAACTTTTAAGGTTACTCAGGACCTTCGCGGGTGTCCTCTGGGAAAAAAAATCGTATGTGTGCCATTTTAAAGGAAAACATGGCAAACTATAATTATATTGTTGGAAAGGTTAATAAAAATGTAGATTTCGGGAAAAATATGAGTTGCCAGTTTCTTCAATTCCGCAGAAGAAAATTAAATCGCAAACAACCACGAAAATGACCATGTGTTACTCAGTTGAATTAATAGGGTATCAAATCCTGGTGCATTGGCAAAATAACTGCACAGTGTAATTACAAAGGATCATTAAAAGTGTGTGAGCATTTTTCGATATTCCGACTGGTTATTTTTTAATTAATCTGTCAAGTTCGAGCATTGCATTGAAGATCGCCATGGGTGAAATATTATGAATTTCAAAAATCCCCGACACTCTTTGGTTTCACAACATCTAAGGATTTTGCTCAGGCCAAATTTCACAGAAATCCGCCGAATTTTGATACCCTATTAATTCATTTATCTGATTGAATGACGCATGGTCATTTTCATGGTCATTATTGCAATTTTCTTCCACAGAATTTAAAAAACTGGCAGTTCATATTTTTTCCAAAATCTACTTATATTAACCTTTCCAACGGTATATAGTTTGCCTTTTTTTCCTTTAAAATGGCGCGCATCTGAATTTTTTCCCAAAGGACACGGGAGGACGCCCGCAAAGGTTCAGAGTAACCTTAAGTAATGAAAAAAAAAAATGAAGTTGATGATACATTGCTTACACTTCTGTAGGAAGTAGAAGACATTACATGTACTTTTGAAAAGTTCCTCTATTCAAGTTTTTGCTGCTATCAAGTTAAATTATGATCAGTTTTCACTGTATAAATTGCCTTTTTCAGGAGCATGCTTTCTAAGAACAGATCAAATGGATGGTGAGACTGATTGGAAGCTACGTCTGACTGTAGCACCCTGTCAGAGACTGCCCTGTGATGCTGTGAGTGGTGTCTTACTTAAAATGGTGCCTTAAAAATAACTCACCATGTGGTTAAAGGTCTACTGCGTACCCTAGTACCCTCTTAGAATGTGTTTTCAGGAATAAGCACCCTTCTTTAGCAAGCTCCCTTCAGTATAATTATTGTCCCTTTATCTAGAGTACATAAATAAAATACATTAACACAACACAAAATAAATCAAATTTATGTCTTCTCTTTAAAAATTGCCCTGACATTAAACTACGTGTGATGCCCAAGGTGCTAAATTGAATTATTACAGTATGCATACTTAACTACAAAACGTGTATTCCTGGCTACAGTCGTATTAATCCTGCAAGCAGCAATAATGAATGTGCATTTTATGTCCTGTCAGGATATGCTGAATATCAGTGCCTCTGTTTATGCAGAGAAACCTCAGAAAGACATTCATAGTTTTGTTGGCACCTTTACTAGGGTAAGTTATTCTAATCATTAGAGTTTTTGAAGGATTTGAAGAAATTTCTTCAAATTTAAGTTGACAAGTCAAGCCTCATCTTCTCCCAAATAGAGAAGATATTACTGAAGTAATAGCCTGTCTACATCATGCTGGACTGGTATTTTAAAGATTTTAACTGAGAGTCCAAGTTATGCATCAGTTGGAAATGAGTAACTTAAAATTGCAAAGATGAATTGAAAATTTATTGCCAGACTCTGAATTTCCATGTTAAGTGCAATTCTGCTTTCAAACTGATGTGTAATTTTGGAGACTGCATTAAATCTTCAAAACACTGGTCATGCATGACAGATTGACTGTTTAAAATAGAATATAGATAATGTTTTCTTTGGGGAGGCGCAAACATGTCAGCTGTAAACCTGAAGGTTGGAGTTTCTGTTTATAGGCCAGAGTGATAAAATAGCATACAAGGCATCCATTGCCGATAAACCTAAAATCACCTAACAGCCATCAAGCCTGCACAGAATAATTGTTTTATTATATTCTTGGCTTCAATGATCATTGCAAAATTTTTTCTCCTTATTTTTGGACAGAATTTTTGGTTTGCAGTGACAAGTTTTGAATACTGTGGTACTTGACATGGCAACCAAACTCCTTGCAAGGAAGGGGCTATTTGCAGACAACCTGTGCACATTAAACTAACAAGAAAGCTAGAAATTCAATAACTGAGATTGAAAATTTAATATGAAGTGCTATCAAACTTGAGCTAGGCACTTGCACGCACGAGCCTTGTGGCTGGGATGGTCAAGTGCTCTATCTTCATCTATCAGTTTTATCCCCTTGAAAATTATGTCTCTCCTGGAAATTTTGCCAAAAAATGCCTTTTGAAGGGAGTCAAGCCGTTTTTAGGTCGCTGTCTAGCCAAAAGGATTCGAAACTGCCCAAAACGTTGTTTACAAGTCAAGCACTAGACTAGCTTTCGTTCCTGATGCCAAATTACAGCTTTCGAAGTTCAGTCAAGCATGCGCGGAAAGCAAAATTTCGTCTTTACCTTTTGCTTTCTCTCCTCCCCACTTCTTTTGCTTTTCTTTCCCCCTTTTTTTTTCTTGTGTTGGGCATTTACGAAGCTTCCTTTCAGTGGGAAAAGGTTGGGCAAAAAGTTCCAAGATCGTGAATTTTTTTGGAAGGAAGTAGGAGTGAGTAGTGGGAAAAGATTTTCATTGGAATTTTCTGGTCCCTGCATAAGATAGTTGACAAAGTTGTCTAGGACCCTAAAAAAAATGTTGGAATTTTGTTCTGACAGTATGATGGAGAAAGGACTGACATTCCTTTGAGTATAGAGAACACACTGTGGGCTAACACTGTCATAGCATCAGGTCTGTGTAGAAAACTAATTTTAAAGTATACAAATGCTCAGTTAGAAGACTGGTTATGTGATTAGTATCCTCAGATAGTGACCTTAACCACATCTCCTCAATTCTAATAAGGCCACAACAATCTAGCTTATTTTTTAGTCCAACATTCTACATGCTGCAAGTACGCCTGTTGGCCCTATTTGGCTTAACCAAAATTCATTGGTGCTGATCAATCTTTTGGTTTTCTTACAAATTACAACCTGCCAATAGGAGTTGTAATTGCGGTCACCTGACTGGTATATTAAATGCAATTTCAAACCTGAGGGATCTTAGAGATGCAGAATGTGTATCAAAATTTAAAAAAAAATGCCTGTGGGTCCATCTGATTTGGCGTCAATAAAAAAATCTGCTGTCATCTTATGAAAAATCAGTCAGTGTGTTGCGAAAATTGTAACAAATACCTTAGCCAAAGCAATATGTTATTTTGGCTAGCATGTAATCTTAGATATACAGCTGTACTTGATAATAAAAAAAGCTGTGGGAAAAGTTTGACAGCTATCTGATACATGCTCTTAAAGGGGCAGTCTCATGGCGATTTTCTTATCTTCTTTGTCACAAGTTTGATTAATTTTTATGAAAGGACCTTGCTCATACATGAATTGCTTTTAGACCACAAGGGGACAATATTAAATGAATTTTCAAAAGAAAAAACAAGCCAAAATTAGTTTTTAAATATTTTATCTGAGACGTAAGGCAGAAACTTGAAAAATTCTGCCAGAAGTTTTCAAGTCGCACGCTATTTTCATCCTGGCCATCCCTCTCCAGACATACTTATTATAGTTTCCATG
The DNA here is from genome assembly GCA_964030785.1 of Siderastrea siderea. NCBI lineage: Eukaryota > Metazoa > Cnidaria > Anthozoa > Scleractinia > Rhizangiidae > Siderastrea > Siderastrea siderea. The sequence continues at coordinate 21,360,115 of OZ034969.1, forward strand.
CACTGGAATACCCATTTTAATGCTACTGGACCATTATTTTTAGGCTTCCATAGACAAAAATGTGTTTTTTGGCTTTTCACAGTGATACTAAAAATTGACGAGACTGCCCCTTTAAGGATGTACTTTCAGTTGAGTAACGGCTGACGCATCTTTGCAAGCAAGGACATGGTTATATTTTGTCAAGAGTAAAAGCAGAGTGTTTTAAGCATTCAAATGTAAAATATTTATCTTTTTATTCTAGATATGTTTTTCTACTTTCTTGGTTTTAATGATTGAAATCCTACACGTTTGTTGTAAGAGTGTCTTAATAAAGATTTATTAATTAACGTAAATTTCCTCGTGCAGGTACTGCTGTTGGAGTCGTAATTTACACTGGCTCAGAGACGAGAAGTGTGATGAACACATCAAACCCTGAGACAAAGGTACTTATGCGCAAACACCATACGGGTCCACACGTGAGTTGTGAAGCTGTGAACCAGACAACCCCCTTGAAATCGACCATCTTGTTGTTAGGACCTTTTTTTGTGGCCCAAGCAAATGCTCAGTCACTTTCGTATCTCAAACTCCTGTTATTCTGATCACCTTATGAAGTCCCAAACTATTTTTTCTCTACAAATTAATAAGGCCTCCTCCAAATACATGGTGGCTTAAAGGCAAAAGCAAACAACCATTGATGAAAAAAAGTCAGAACTATCAGTTTTACACTGCATTACAAAGCTACTTAACCATTTAACCCTTTCACTCCTAGAGTCAGTTATGGAGACATTTAAGGTGGTTCTAACTTTTGAGTCTGTGGATATGGTGTGACCATTCAAATAAAACCTCTTCAGCGGTACTTTTACCTGGTACTACTTGTTTTGTAGGATTTGAAAGAATGAAATTTAGGATTTTTCTTGAATTCTTGCTTTGGCCACTACTAGGAGTGTAAGGGTCAACCTACATGCATGCTACTTTCCTTTGTTATTTTTCTGTTTACGCCTCTATCGTTTTTGGCCTAAATCACATGGTTTCCTCACACGTTTTAGGGGGTATGGAAATAAGTAATTATCACGATGATTATTCAGAAAAGCACAGGAAAATATGCAACAATACATTATTGTCAACACTTACTGTAGTTCTAGCCCTAGTTAACAGAGTTGTGCCTTTTATTATTTCCCTAGTTTGGCCTTATCGATGCAGAGGTTAACAACCTGACAAAAGTGTTGTTTGTAGCTACAATGAGCCTTTCCTTTGTCATGGTATCAATCAAGGTACTTCATGTTTTTGTTCTTCTTTGACCCCTCAAGTCTTAGGCTATGTTTACAAGGGACCGGACCGGAACTGTTCCGAACCGAGCCGGACCGGATCGGCTTCTGTTTACGTGTAATCGTTTGAAACCGATCCAAGTTTTTACACGGATCCAAAACTGGACCTACAAAACAGCAGGTCCAGTTTTGGATCCGTTTGGATCCGTTCCGGACCGGGTTCCAAAACGGTCCCTTGTAAACAGAAGGCCTATCCGGTCCGATTTTCGGACCGGATCCATTTGGAACCGGTCCTGTGTAAACATAGCCTCATATAAACATTCGGGTGTTTGTCCGTGGACATTGGGGTTGAAGACTAAGTGAAACCTGGCTTAACCGCCAGCACCAAAAGTAGGTCTTATTATGGGCCAATTATTTAAACAAGGACTAAGGGCCTCTTCATATGATCCCGGTAACCGGGCTGGCTCGGTTACCGGGATGAATTTTGTCGTCTGTTCATATGGGAAATTTCAGCCCGGTTACCGGGATGAAATTCAAGAAACAAAACCAAAATGGCGCCACATAAACAAGTATTGTTCGCGACTATCATAGCTTTGTCGACTCTTGTAACTTTACTAAAATAAAGCTAATTCGAATACTTTTGAAGTGGAAATGCACACACGGCAAAATTATGCTATTTTGGCCGCCCAGTTTCGAAAGCGAAGCTAATTTGTCAAAAACATTTTCATCCCGGTAACCGGGCTGGAGTGTTCATATGGGAAAATTTTCATCCCGGTTGCCGAGATCTCGGTTCTAGAAACCGAGATCTCGGTAACCGGGCTGGCCCGCCTTCTCATATGAACACATCGCAATTTTTACAAAGGAAATAGGAGTGAGGCGAGATCTCGGAAACCGGGCCAGCCCGGTCAACCGGGCTCATATGAAGAGGCCCTAAGTTAAGCCTAGTTTAAGAGCATTTACATTAGGTCTTAAACAACTCACAAGAACGTCATTCTAAGTTGCTAGTTGGCTTCAATAAAACGTTGTTTACACTAAATGACGCCAACACATTTGGGTTGACCAGTTTAATTTTGGAAGAAGCCACAGTTTTGTTAATTCCTGTCTTAACTTCATTTAAACTGAATTGGCCTCTCCGTTTTCCAAGAGTAGAACTTGAGGAAAATTAAACTTTATAAGTTTTCGCGTACTTTACACGTTTAGAAATCTTTTGCTAGCTTTCATGCAGTGTTTTCATAATACACAGTTAACGTGTGCATGAAATTTTTAGGCCTTTCACTGTTTTTTCGTATTCTTGGCTGTTAGGGTTACAATGGGCCTTGGTATCGCTACTTCTTTCGCTTCATTCTGTTGTTTTCATACATCATTCCATTGAGGTAAGTCGTGTTAAAACCAGGATCACGGCAAAAATCCAATGCAAATGATATAAAAATTATTTGTCTTTTAAGGTTTTTAAAAGCGAACTAGTCTTTCATTAAATGCCGATGAATGATTGGTCATTTGAAAAAGATTGACGAGACTTTTCACCTGTTTCACAGCAGCTCCCTGCAGCTCATTAGAGGATGCCATGTCACGGCTGGGTTTTTGCCGGGTCATATAATAAAATTTTGGCATAAGGCATCGATCACTATAGATACCTCCTTCATTCACGGAATGCTTCCCGAACAGTTGAAAACACTAAGAGGAATTTATCAAATAAATTCTCGCTGTTAGAGCAAAACGTAATTATTTTTAAAAGATTTTTCAAGACAGAACTAGAAAGTGTGGACACAACGTTTTTCAATTTACAGTTCCTTTCCATCCTTAACCAACATAGCCAATCATTACTTCATTGTTTTCCTAGGGGTGTTACTGTTCTTTTCTTCGAAAAATATGGACAATTATTTTTACGTTGGGTTTTTCAAAGAATTTGAAAAGAATAACTGACATTGTTCCTTTAATTTTGTCTAGACTGCGAGTAATCTCTAATTTTGGCGATGGCGATTGAGGGGCGGGCGAAATGCACACCCGTGAGAAATTTTCGAGGAGACGCGAAATTTCGAGCGCGCGTGTATTTTGCCCGCCCCACATTCACCAAATTAGAGGCTACTCGCAGTCTAAATTTTGTCTTGTTCTTTGTAGTTTACGAGTAAGCCTGGACTTGGGTAAAGTAGTGTACTCTTGGATGATAATTCACGACAAAGACATCCCTGGTACAGTGGTGCGGAGCAGTACGATACCAGAGGAACTGGGACGGATAGGATACCTGTTGTCTGATAAAACAGGGACCCTGACTGAAAATGAAATGGTACTGAATGAGACCGGGATCAAACGGGAGCGAGAGTTGATCAGAGTTCAAATTCTCACCAACTCTTCAGTATGCGCTGACATCCACTCCTGTGCACTCGCATCGAGTTGAAAACTGTTTCATGTTTAGCAACCTCGTTCCCAGGGTCTCTCTTCTTCCTGTCTTTCTCTCGCTCCAGCGGACGGGAAGAAGAGACCCTGGGAACGAGGTTGCATGTGTAGAAGAATCGGGGGGGTTAACTGGGCTATGTCATGGAGACTTTTAGGTTCCTAGGACAAAACTGTTTCTATTTACGTACACGGAAATAATGCTCAGGACATGAAGAGGAAGATGCCAAGTTACAGCGGAACCACGATATGCCCGCGTACTGAAATAGCAGTAAACGAACCTCTAACTGGGGAAACTTTAAACTTGCAATTCATTTCAGTCCTGGCCACCCGTGGCCAAACACAGTAATTCATTGTTCCGGAAAATTTGAAGGATAATTTTAAACAAAACTGAACCATTATTTTTGGGTCTTCTTTGATTCCACGGTGTCTTATTGGAGATAGGAAATCATGTTTATCACGCAGTGTTTAATATCTCTTCAACAGGTTTTCAAGCGATTGCACCTGGGAACTGTCTCGTTTGGAACAGACTCCATGGAAGAGGTACGAAAACTCTGTGATGGCTTCTTTAATTTTTTACCTCCTTATACTGTCAAAGTAGAAATGTGACAATTTTTTCCATCATTATGTGGGGCATATCTTTAATGATTATCATCATCATCATCATCATCATCATCATCATCGTCATTACATCCTTTATTCAAACACTATAAAAATTTCAAAGCAAAGTGCTTGTGGGGTCGGGTAATATACAGCATATACACCTAAATTGTGATTTGTTTGTTTGTTTGTTTGTTTGTTTGATATAAAACTGTCGTCAGTGACGGCACCCGGGGCCCAAACTTTGGGTCAAATCAAGTAAAATCGTCACACTTTTGGTGATTTGTTTCCCTTTCAAGTATGTTCTGGGCCCCGTTTCTCCACAGTCCCGGTAACTTTTCGGGCCCGAAGCTATATTTTAAAATCGAAATCTAAAGAAAGTTGGCGTAGTTTTTAGCCTGCATATCAGCCTGACTTGTTTTATCAACTAAGAATTTTATTGCTCAGCTTTCAATTTGAGTCTTTAATGTCGTCTTTAATGCAAACATCGCGCGCGTAAAATAGCTTTCCAGGCCCGAAAAGTTATAGTCGGGACTTTCGACAAACAGGCCCCTGGTCCTGTATCGATTGTGATTGATGAAATTTCCGAGTGTGGGGAAGGAAAAAAGGATCAGTGAGAAATGCCCCGCGTCTGCCCCCTCCCTCCCCTCCCCCCTTCCTCTTCGCCGGTGTAGCTTAAGATTCATAGGCGTATTACAATGGGATCTATCCGGAGGCATTACAGTAAAAACACTTGTGGATATTGTATTACAGGTCATCAGCCACGTGAACGCGTCATATGCACCCACCAGTGGTTCAACTTCTAAAAAGACTGGACAAGCTGGATCAAAGGTTTGTGCGACTGTAGTTGGGAGGACATCAGTTGAGTGCACTTCTCAATCGGCCGAAAATGGCACGTATACTCCTGCTTATATAGAAACATCTGAGAAAAAAATGTAAAGTAAAGGTGTGAGAAAATTACGAACTTGCCGAGTCGCTTGTGCGCAAGTGGCTCCAAAGCAGCTACATGAAATTCTCTCGCACGTTTTGAAAAAGAGGCTGACTGCAACTCGGAAATGGCCTTATCCTGTCGACAAGTATAGCAGGAAGAACTAATTTTGCTACCAATTCCGAAGTTTATTGAATTGGAATTTCTTCGTTCCTTTCTTTGCCGCCATTTGGATCCACAACATATTTCGCTTGGTGAAGTGAGAACTTGGGAAGTGCGATCCTACAAAGGCGTTCTGTAAACATCGTCTTGAATTCGGCTCTGAAATCTTTGTTCATGGCTGCGTATATTACTGGGTTTACGCACGAGGAAAGACCTACAGACACCGTATAAAACACATAAACCTCTCTTGGAAAAAAGAACTGCCCCTTGAAGACGCCAACGACATCTATAACCACAAATGGTGTCCAGCAAGCGACAAAACTCAGTAGAATCGTAAACAGGAGCTTCGCAAGTCTGACCTCATCAACCGCAAAGTTGCTCGATCCAGTAGATAACCTCGTTTGTGCGAGTGTCCTGTTATGCTGTCTAACTGTACGAAAAACCTTGTAATAGCACACAGCAGTTACTCCAAAAGGAATCACTGCAAAGCAAACAATAGTGGACACGGCGTAGTATATGTTAGTGTTGTCGAGATCAAAGAAGCATAGCGCTTTTCCTGGGTGAAACCTGAAGCGATTTCCAATGGCGAGATAGGGTATGGGAGACACTAACGCGAGGCTCCACGCCAAAACCATACTCACAACTGCCGTCTTTGTCTTGTAATATTTTAAATACTCTTGCACGCGCACAATTTTAAAGTATCGGTTCAGAGCTAATTGTGTAATATTCAGCAAAGATACTATTCCCAGCACCGTACCAACAAAGCCCTGATACTGGCAAAGGGCTCCCCCTAAAATCCAACCGTCTGCAACCAAATTAACGAATGTCAGCGGCATTCCGAGTAAAGCCATGAGCATATCCGCTAGGGCCAGCGAGGCAATGTAGTAGTTAGGAATCGTGCGTAGTTTACGGTTTCTCTTGATTGCTGAACAAACTAAAAGATTGCCAGTAAACGCCGTGAGTATGACCAATAAGCTGAACGAGCATTCGGTGATCTTAAGTGGTAGTCCTCGACTGGAGAGTTCCATAGCTAGGATCTCTTCCCTTGTGGAAGAATTCGTCGACATGCTTTCTTTGATTCAGGCTCTGAGTGTAACCTCTCAGTTGTAAGAAATAAGCAAGGGGTTTTCTTTCCTCTTTGTTTGTTATCTACATGCCTGTAGAAAAATAAATATATAAATAAATGGATAGTCTCTGAGCCAAACCTTTAGCCATGTGATGTCGACCTATATTTGGAGTCTTCTCAGGGAAGCCTGAACTTTGACCATTCAAACAAAAACTCGAGCCGTTTAGCAATAATTTCCTGTGGAGCAGTTTAGTATGCTGTACAAGGAAGTTTTACCTTTTGAGTCTCAGCTGTGGATGACCTTTCAAATGCAAGTTACTATTAAGCCGATGGTTCTAGCTTTTCAGTCTGGATGGTCTTAAATCGCGAGCATTTCTTTCTAGTGAGCAGTGCTTAAATGTGGCGCTGGTCTGAGGTGGTTCTAACGTTTGCCGTTACTCTTTTGGTTGAAATTCTTAAGTGTGACCATTCACATGAAAACAAGGGGGTTAGTTTCTAAAGAAACTGTGGTTCTGTGTCGGTAGGGGAGTGAAACACAAAACTCTAGATTTATCAACAGATTCGCTCTGACGAATCTCGAAACGTCGGCATTCATATGAAAGCTAGCGGTCAGCACTTTTCTCTGGTACTGTTTATTATGCTGTTTACTGTGGTTCAAACCTTTGAGTCTGTGGCTAATATCCTAAAATGTGACCTTTCAAATGAAAGCTATTTACTTATCTGAGATGCTGTTTGTATCCCTAATATTTACCTATTAACCGTGTTGGTCATGTGGTGGATATTTGACCAGTCGGTGTAGCTTTGGACTGCTACAGGATTGAAGTACTAATTCGTGAGTTATGTAATTTAATTATCCGCCAATCGACCAAGCTCGTTCGATGACGATAGCGGGATACACGTATTGCTCTAATGTGATCAATTTTGTGTGAAGGTCCTTATAAAACTCACAAAAAAAGTATTTGCCCTCTCTGGACGAAATTCCTATAAAACTGAGAATACGACTATTCCAAAAAATTGGAGAAGTTGAAAGTGACTGCCATAAATCATATGGAAGTTTTGTCCACCTTCCTTTGTCTGTTGTATTGTTTAGTTGAAAAGGAACGTACGTGACTACGAAATTACATATTTACCCGCCGCCTTTGCTGCCTCACTGCGTTACGTTGAGTGCATTTTGGCAAGCCAACGTCGATTTTCTTGCAAGCCTGGTCACAGGCGACAAAAACACCATTATGTTGAGTCGATGCCTTTTTCACCGCAAAGCGCAAACAAACAAACCCTTTTGCGTTTCGTGCAAAATTTGACTTCCAAACAAGATCAGCATGCTGATCATGTATTAAACTAAAAACTCTTGAAACTTTTCCTCGATATGAAATGAATTTGTTGGCTCACATGAAGGAATACCGAAAAGAATAGTCGATTTTTTCAGTTGCGCTACCTTCTTTCCGGTTGAGTCCACCAACTCTTTGAAAATTTAATGTGTCGTTCTATCTTGGGCAACCGGTTGGTTTTACTTAGTTTGACGCAGTCGTTTAGCGCGAAAGGAAAGCAACATCAACATTGCAAGCGATCAATGCCGTTTATTCCACTTAATTCCTGTCCTGACTGTTGTTCAAAAGGGTTTGATTAAATGGAAAGCAAACTTACCTTCCTTGTTGAGCAAGAGTTCAATTAAAAATTGCAGTCAGTCGATATTTGTATAATCAGTAAGCAACCAAATCCAGTTGAGCTTGAAAATCGCTATTTTCTCACGCTGACTTCGAGGTTTAGCAGCTACATGTCGAAGGTTTGACGTACTGTTTATGTAACCTATGAAACAGAACGTGCTCTAGTTCAATTTTTCTGAGTGTAAGAATTTTCCTTCAACAAGAACTCTTGAATTTAAGGGATATTGGCTTTTTCTCTCTCACTTATTGTTGGTTAACGGTTCATTGATTTGTCTTCAAATCACCGTTGCGGGTCACGAAATACTCATCGTGTTCAAGGAGCAGAAAAGAAGGAGATTTTGATCGCTGCCATTCAAGTTCACTGAACTGTAGTGCATGGAAGTAATCATTACAAACCGACGAGTTCAAACTTGGCCAAAATTTCCAAAAATTGAGAAAATGAAAACAGCAGAAAAGGAAGTACTACTGAAGAGCTTTCGCTTAAGTGGCCACACTTCAGGATTTTATCCACAGACTCAAGAATAGGAGCACCCTTGTGCAGCATAACAAACAGCATCACAGGAAAGTACTGTTGAAGAGCTCTCATTTGAGTGGTCACTCTTCAGTAAATCATTCACACAATCAAAAATTAGAGCCACTTTACACGTTATGTACAGCGCTACAGGACCGTATTGCTCAATATAGCTTTCACTTGAATTGCCACACTTTAGGATTTCATCTGCAGACTCAAAAGGTAGAACCACCTTGTACAGGGACAGTACCATAGGAAAACAATGCTCAGTAGCTATCATTTGAATTGTCACACTCTAGGATTTCATCCACAGACTCAAAAGTTAGCACCACCTTGTACAGGGTAGTAAACAGCACCGTTAAATAGTGCTACTGAAGACCTTTTATTTGAATGGCCACGCTTTACAATCTTAGCCACAGACGCAAATGTTAGACCCACCTTGTACAGCATAATAAACAGTAGCGCACCATTACAAAGTACTGCTCAGTAGCTTTCATTTGAGTGGTCACACTTCAGGATTTCACCCACAGACTCAAAAGTTAGAACCACCTTGTACATCGTAAAAAAACAGCACCACAGGAAAGTACTGCTCAATGGCTTTCATTTGCGTGATCACTGTTGAGGATTTCAGCCACAGACTCGAAAAAGAAAAGAAAAGAAAAGAAAGAACCACAACAAACAGCACTTCAGGAACGAACTCCTGAAAACCTTTCATTTGAATAGTCACATTTAAGGATTTCTTTGCCAGAATCGCATTACAGGACTTCAGGCGCTGTTACACGAGGCAGTTTTTCCTGCAACTTGCAACGCAATGATGACGAGAGCATTACAAACACTTTAAACGGTGCAACTTATCTCACAATGTTACGAGAAGACTGTTCTACTTTTTCTGCAACTCGCAACGCAATTTTTCGTCGTAAGACAAGTTGGGAAGATGGGGTGTTACACATGCAATTCCGTTACGACGGCGTTGTGTCGGAAGTTGCAGAAACAAAATTGCCTCGTGTAACGGCCTTTAGACCTCTGAATCCTTAAGTGAAAGCGTCAAATACAGACTTTGCAAGCTGTACCTAATAAGTCCGGTAGCATGTTAAACAAGGGATAGGGAAAGTTTCCGTTGGAATAAAGATAAAGGAGACGTAGCCTCGACCTCGCTTTTCGGTGCGAACCGACTGAAAACAAATGAGCAACGCATTTATTAACATTTTTATCCCACTCTAAGATACACTTAGGGACAATGTCAGTATTCATTTAGGACGTCATTTCCTCCTTACAAGCCAAGTATGTTCCATTTGTAATATTGTTCTTAGCGTGTGGCATAACACCCTCTGTGAAAAGCTATTTCCTTCTCAAGATTGACGTACCAATAGAGAAATATTTAGGCGTTTTGATTCTATTTATTCCCCTAAGATTCTAGTACGTGTTCATTAATTTGCTAACCTATTAATTCCGCCATTGTTTTCTTCAGTTTACCTTCGCGTTGGGTTTCGCAATGTTATTCAGTTTTATTCTGGGAATGAAATCCTAAAGTGTGACCGTTCAAGTGAAATCTACGGAGCTGTACCTTCCTGTAGTGTCCTTGTTTCGTAACACTTTCCATACTATGCAGAATGACATTGGAGTCTAGCAGATCTCCGCATATAAGAACCAGCATTTTCCTAGTTAGCTTAAAAAAAGGTTCTTTTATATTTGGTGTCTACTGAGGAAATATTCTATGTAGCTTCTTAAATAGTTTCTTAATTTTCAAGGGGGAAATTGCATGTTGTTGATCAGAAATCTTATTCAGTGTGGATCTGTCCTTGCTTCTTTGGCATAAACGTATATTGTGTCTGTTGTAACTACATTCTAAACAATTGCAGTCCAAGATATACGTCTTCTAATTTGTTTAAACCCACAACAGTTCCTTTTTTTTCCCAAACAAGAACTTTCTTAACAAGTTTTAGACTACAACAGGTTCTTATATGTTGGAGGTCTAAATGACAAATTTTAGCACACAGATTCTTAATGCACTGGGTTCGTACATGCAGAATTTACTGTATTTGCTCTTGTTTCGAAGGTAGTTTGCCTTCTGGGGTTAAAGAAATTTCAATTAAAAGGAATTGTTTGTGTTAAAATACAGTGTTCTAGAAAATTCAAACGGTGTTGTTGTGAACATAACAACATCTGCCTCTAGTTGTCCAATCTGGTTTAATCAATCTTAAGTTTAGCTTTTGCAAATATTGAGGCATACTGAGGTTTAATCTATCATCCACGAAACAGTTGCTAGAATGTTATGTAATACTTAGGGTTATTTTTTCCTCCAATTTTTTGCCTGGTTGCTGATTAATTTCGTTTATAAATTTTCGTTACAAAAGGTGAAACCTTTTTCATAAGAATATGGTATGTGTTTTGCAAAGAAAAATCTGGGTCTGAATTTACGAAACCTTGATCATAACATCTGAATGTTATTCCGCGTTTTTGGCATGTTGAGTTTACCGCTAGAACCGCTGAAAGGTAATAATTTATAACGAAAACAAACGTCAATATATAGAATACAATATCTACCGGATGGCCATCAGGACAGAAATTTTTGCTACTAAAATTTTGAATACCTGTTTAAACGCCGTCGTTTCTGTGAGGTTTATATTCGACCTTAGAGTTTGGAGCCCAAAGCTATAAACGTGAACTTGAAATCCTTTATATATTCGTTATTGAAAAGTCTCGCTCCCCAAAAGAGCTGTTATTAATTTTAAGGTCAGTTTTTGTGTTTATCTTATTATATTGTCTGTACCACCTACCTTGCTTGCTAAAAGTAATATTTTCAATAATTTTGGGAATACCTGCATAGAATTTCCTTTTTTGCTCAAACTCAGCGTTTAACATCTAATACCTCGTTTTGCGCGGGGTTTAGAATTCGATTAAATCTTGCAAAATTTGCAAACGTTTAGCGATATTTAGCCGACGTACGCAAGCTGAAAAAAGTACTGAGAAAGCTGACATTTCCAATAATAGTCTTTTTACCAATGACAAGTGCAATGACAAAAAACAAATCTAAGCGGTCGTCATTTGTGTTATGGCAGGCAAATGAGTAATACCTTTACCTTTGGTTTCTGATTAAGTTTGGCGGTCCTTTGATGTGCGAAAAAAACGACAGTAAAATACAAACGAAAAGAAAAAAGCAATAGGGCGTCCTGCCGTGCTGCAAAGAGGACATGCCTAGAAAAAGTTTTATCCACATAACAGAATAGCACGTTATAACGTCCGGTGTTATTTTAAAAGTAAATGCCTGGTACACTGAATTAGAAAGGCGCAATCACTCAAAAGACCGGAAGTAAAAATCTAAATCAATCGTGGCTTGTTTACCCTGGCTAAACCAATCGTGGCTTTTCCCGCGCTTGGCAACCCTGGATGTCAGGGTGTCGGATGATGGGCGTTTCTCGCGCGCGAACGTAGTGTTTTAAGCCCCGGCTAAACGAACAAACAATTTTGCCCAACACCGTATTGGACGAACATGTATACTGTTTAGCTGCCTCTTTCAACTTTGTATTTGAATGGTTTTCCGTTGTCTTATGTCTGATCAAACATTGTTTGTCCGTTTAGCCACCGAATGTGCCATGACAAACACGATGTTGGACGAAAATGTTCGATAGGTTAACCAGGGCTTTTTGACGACGGCTCTACAAAAAGCCAGCGAGAAAAGCGTCTGTTTCCTGTTGATCAGCTCCAGGCCGACGACTCCTCCACCAAAAGCACGCGAGAGAAACCTGGTACCCAGAGTAGCGCTTTGCAACAGTCGATTCGAATTCTTATTGGTTCATTGCTAACTTACTTTGTGTTATATTGATTGGCCAAATGAGTACTATCTTATCTTTAATACGCAGTCGGCCTCGTAAACCACTCTGTGTAATTACTGTGGATGTGATTTTTAAATCCCGAGTTAGACATAAATCATGAAAAATAGGTCCGTTTTTTGTAAAACTCAGGTTCGTCGTACAGTTGTCACGCGAGTGCATGAAGCCGTGAAAGCGCTTGCGTTATGCCACAATGTCACGCCAGTCAGTGAAGATACTGAAATCGACGAAGCCATCAGGGTACGCATGGATAGCGTGACCAGTGATGACAGTGATGCCGATGGATTGGAAGGAAGAGAAAACAGAACCGTGACATACCAGGCCTCCAGTCCAGATGAGGTAAGTCGTTAAGGGCGTACAGTAGGTCGTGCTTTCTTTAGTAACCTGTTCTTTCAGTGTGCGTAATTTTCTTCAAATCAAGGGAAAAACCGTATTGACTCAAGGTCAACCCTGGCTGTGACGGTAGCGAGGAAGGAAAAATTGCCCTGCCATACGATTGTAAAAGAGAAACACACTGTTATCGAAAAGGCAATTGTTGGACGGTTATATTTTAAGTAAGAGAGAAACAAATTGTATAAAGAACTTAACAATATGGAAAAGAGAGTTGCTGCACAGTTATATTTAGCTAATAGAGAAACAAACACTGCTGAATTATCTAGAGTGTACAATACGGAACAGATAGTTGACGCACTCAGTAGTTTTTTGGGGAGTTATCCAACCAGCAATACCAGCAATCTATTTTGATTTAGTATCTCAAACAGTAGGCTGCCTGCCAGTTCTCTCTCCTTTGTACAGCCGCCCCTCCCCTCCCCTGATATTTTGTTCTTTCAGTTTGCAATTCTCACGGCAATAGTAGAAAAACATATCGTTGTCGCTGTTGTCTCCATTACTTACGATCGTTCTATTTGTTCCAGGTTGCCTTGGTAACATGGACAGAGAGCGTAGGGCTGACGTTAGTTCATAGAGATCTATCGAGCATGCGCCTGAGGACCCCTTATGGTCAGATTCTTGTTTTCAACATCTTGCAGATTTTTCCGTTCACCTCAGAGAGCAAAAGGATGGGCATCGTTGTCAGGGTAAGGACAACTGTACTGTCCCACCCCTACACCGGCAGTCAGGGTGAGAACAACTACACTATCCCACCCCTACACCGGCAGTCAGGGTAAGGACAACTGTGCTGTCCCACCCCTACGCCGGCAGTCAGGGTAAGAACAATTGTACTGTCCCACCCCTACACCGGCTGCCCTCCTTTAAATTTCCCGCGGATGGACGCCTCTAGCGGCCGGGAGTGATGAGAGGCAGCTGTATTCGCAGGCCAGGTTCTCCTGGTAACTTTGTTTTTCTTGTCTTGTCTTTTCTTTTCATTTTTTTTTAATTCTACGTGATTCATCGTCGTCTGTGAAATTATAATTCAGTAGATGTTAATGCAGATGAATTTTGTCCGAAAATGTGAATTTTCCCTTTTCTGATTTACTCCTTTCACACTGATCTTTTCTGTCCATTTAGGATATGTCTTCAGGGGAAATAACGTTTTACATGAAGGGCGCTGATACTGTGATGAGTACCATTGTGCAATATAACGACTGGCTTGAAGAGGAGGTAATATTGTTACTAGGGAGGTGTGGGTTAAATGCTTTATATGTTTGGCAGCGTTGTACGGTATAACGATTGGCCGGAATAGGGGGCATGTTAATAGAGAGGGTAGGGGTAAACGACCCCCCTGTACGATGTACCGTTGAACCTCGATTATCCGGTACGTGAAAATGAAGCTGCGTTTGTCTTTTTGTTGTAAAATTACGTCTGACTTTCTTTTGTTTTGCCTCAGTGCGGTAACATGGCTCGTGAAGGACTCAGGACCCTTGTTGTAGGCAAGAAAACTTTAACGGAAGATCAGTACCAGGATTTTGAGGTTGGTAACTATAACTCTAAAACTGTTATGGTAACTGTCATGTTGGTAACTGTAGCTCTGATAGAGAAAAGTTTTAAATGTGTTCATTTAAGTTTAGTTTAAGTTTAATAATACTTTATACCACTGTACAATAACATAATAAAGGAGGAAATAACTAAATAAATGAATTAAAGTACAGTAGGTAAAGGAAAGCAATAGGGGGAAACTGAATTCCCATATAAAAACTGCTCTGCTAACTAAAAGAGGATATATCATAAACGCTCACTAACATTCAATCTCATAAAATTATAATAATATGATAACTCTACATGTATTTACTTTTTTTTGTTGTGTGTATTTACTATTTTTCATGTATTTATTTTTATTTTTATTTGTTTTTAACTGTTGATATCCTGTTAATTAGTAATGCCTTCTCAGGTTTTTATTGGCTCATAGTACTGAATATAACTCTTCACTTGTTTCTAACACGTTTAATGTTTTCTTTTCCTTTCTTCAGCATCGGTACACCCAGGCCAAACTGAACATTAGTGACAGAGCGACTAAGGTACGTATGCGGAGTTCATAATTTCTTTTCTTTTGATGTTCATTCTTTTCTTTCCATACTTTGTAAGCAAATATCGATTTAATTTCGTAGGTAATGGACGTACAAAGGACGCTGGAGCACGACTTAGAGTTGCTGTGTTTAACCGGAGTTGAAGACAAACTTCAGGTAATGAGATAGCGACTGTGAAACATTCTATGACTGTGAAACACAGACTGAATGAATTAAATTTGTATGTAAAAGGTTTTATTGTCCTGTAGAGTTAAAACATTTTCATAGAGCAGTTTGCAGTTGAGTTTCGAAGGTAACGTTGTGATTGCGTTGGTTTTGCTTTACTTTGCTCTCTTGTTGGTTAAAAAATCTCGCGCTACTTTGTCGACCTATCAGAAGTAATACTCAATCTAATCGCGACTTGCTCGCGCGTGTTTTCCCGCGCTTGACGCTGGTTACATGTATTTGCTTCGAGTTCCGATTGGTTCATTGGGTAATTTGTGTTTGTTGTGATTGGTTGGGGTAATTACTTTGGTTTTACGACACTCATTTGAAAAGAGCTCTATCTGTTCTTTCGTTACACTCTACAGACCGACGTTCGTCCCACCCTGGAGATGCTACGGAATGCAGGAATCAAGGTAATAAGTCTTGTGTGACCTCTTTAAATTTTCGCCCGTTCGTGAATGATTCTCACTTGGTTAAATTTCTTGTTGTCTTTCAGATATGGATGCTTACAGGAGATAAACTCGAAACAGCAACCTGCATCGCGCAGAGTTCGCGTCTTGTAGCCAGAAACCAAATGATACACATATTTAAACAGGTAATCGTACATTTAGTTTATTTCTCAAATTCCGTTACTTGGATTATATTATCATGATCATCGTCACTGTCGTCGTCGTCATCGAAGAAGTTCATGCCTAATGGGTCACAAGGCGGAAAATAAGATCTTTCTCTTTTTCGTGGTGATTTGCAAGCTTTACTGCTTTCTCATATTTGGGACTAAAAATAGGATTTCTAGCCCAGTCGTCTTCTTTAGGCGGCCCTGCTTTCTTTGCCCGCTGGGCTGCCCTGATTTCCAACGAACAGCTACTCTGGCAATGTTGTCCGCTTCCCGTTGGAACGCATGATGGACCATACAGTTCAGTTCAGTTCGTTATGCAATAGCTACTGGGGCACGGCAGCTGTTGGTGTGACATGGCTTTCTCCCTAGCTTTGACCAGTACTCCAAACCGCAAGCAGCAAGACCTGGCCTTTTCGTCCTTGGAACAGAACATCTTGAGACCAAGCCCTTCAGTTTTCGCTTCCCTTTCCAGTTTGTTGCATCCAGAAGGCCGTCGTTCTCCGTAAAGTTACAGCTTGGCTGTCACCCTTTCAACTCGTTCATAAAGCACGTGCAATCCGCTTACCGTTCAAAGTTGAAAAGCATTTTGACTTACTTTTTGTCAAATACAAGTCAGAATCATGTGTTTTGTACGGTTTCTTGTTCCAGATAAGTAACCGTTCTGAAGCACATCTGGAGCTGAATTCGTTGAGACGAAAAAATGACTGCGCGCTGATAATCAAAGGAGATTCATTGGAGGTGCGTATGAGAAGGTTGTTCAGTTTTCTTTAAGAGGTTATTCACTCGTTGTTTATCGAGCTTTTACCCTTAAAACCAATTTCTGATTAACAAATTGTTTATTATAAGACAATATTTTGCCCTTAATCTAGGCTTTTTACACTGTTTTCGTTTGCGGTCAGGAGACTAAACCTTTGGCGAGTGCAATACATTCTCACTTTCGCAGTCGTTTGGGGCGTATTTCCACTACAAAATACGTTGTCGCGTAACTGTAATTTGATTTTATTGTCAATTAATCTCTTCTTCATTCTACGCTCGGTCAGGGGACTAAACCTTTCGCGAGTGCAACACATTCTCACTTTCGCACTCGTTTGGGGCGTATCTGTACTGCACAATACGTTGTCGTATAACAACAGTATTTGCAATTTGAGTTTATTTGTTAGTTAATCTCTCCGTCACTCTAGCGGTCGTTATTTCACTGCTGTTTCCTCTGACAGGTTTGCCTACGTCACTATGAACACGAGTTTATGGAGCTTGCCTGCAACTGTCCTGTTGTGGTGTGCTGCCGCTGTTCACCACAACAGAAGGCGGATATCGTGAGGCTTCTCAAGAAACACACAGGGAAAAGGACTTGTGCGATTGGTGAGACATAGATCCACTTTGAAACTGCTCAATGTTTTATTAGAATCCACAAGAATTCTCGTCGCTCTCGTCGATTTTCTCGTGCTCTCAAATAGTTTGAATTTTCTGAAATTTGTTTTTAGAATCAACGATAGTTTGCGCTCCTGGACTCTCGAGCGCTTTGAGAATCTACCTGTTGGGGTCGGCGTTAAAATCGATGACTTCAAACCCTCCCTCTTTTTAGACAGCTACTTCTCAACCAGTCTTTTTTCCCTCTGTAGAGCGCTCTTAAGAAGTTTTAACTCTTATCAACTCTCATCGACCCTTGTTCTCGTTAATTTGTTTGATCCGGCCGGTAGACGTGTTTTTCGTAAGTTAACAGGCGGGCTATCTATCGTATTGTAGGCGACGGCGGAAATGACGTCAGCATGATTCAAGCAGCGGATGCTGGAGTAGGCATTGAAGGAAAGGTAAGAAACATATTGGTCTATTGTTGTCGAGTTAAGCGGTTTTCTGTTGGTTGAAGTACGTCTAAAACCAAAGGAGTCAAATTTGGCAAATCACAAACGAAATAGCCATCTCTGTTAGCGACCGTCATTCAAAATCATACTGTCGGTGTCAAGCACGATGACTCAAGTCGCGATTGGTTTTCTGCGGTTGAATAGAAGCACGATTACCTTGAACACCGAAAGAGAATACTTTTTATCTCCTCACATCCTTGTATTACTGAATATTTCTTGTATGATATATTTGAAGTGTGATATCCTTAAAAACTTACCGACCACTGTTGTGAGATATTATCCAACGATTGACTTGTTTTTTTTGTTGTTGTTGTGTTATCTCAGGAAGGTCGCCAGGCGTCCCTGGCAGCGGATTTCTCCATCACACAGTTTAGATATCTTGGAAGACTCCTGATGTGGCATGGCCGAAACAGGTAAATTGAATGAGTTTTGTCTTAAACAATAAAAAATACTTTTACAGGGAACCCACTTCACCGTAATGCTCGTTATGAGACCCAGCAAGTTAAAAACATTAAAGCTAAAATAAATACATTCGAAGAAAGAACCTAACAGAGGTAATATAACGTAAGTCTACTGAAAACTGACCAAGAAATCATAAAACTCCCAGTAAATTAAGCAAGATAAAACTTTAATGATTCCCACGTAAACGCTTTCACTCCAAAGCCCTCCCAAGATCAAAAGGAAAAAACTTCATTTTACGACATATTAACTTCGCCTATGTGGATATTTTACTTTTTCAGTTACAAGCGCTCAGCAGCTCTCAGCCAGTTTGTGATTCACAGAGGTCTTATCATTTCCGTGATGCAGGTCAGCGCCAGGTTATTATATCGATTAGCACATACTTTATAATATACAACAACTTCAAATGAGAAAGGAAACAATGTAATGTCATTCTCCTGAAGGTGTAAAGGTGGAGCGTGCCTAAGCGGTGGAGGGAGGGTGGGAAGGCAACTCTTTGGTGATCAGAAGCTAAACCAACCTTTACAGATTGTGCTGTTTGGAAAGTTATTTGTTTTTGTTTATTGGTTTAAATGGGCTGTACATCAACGTGACGGTGATTTTGTTCGCGTGTCGTCAAAACGTTGCTAAAATTATGATTAAATGCGTTCGCTCCCAAAATGCTCCTGGAACACCAAAAGGAGGATGTGAAGTGAATTTCCGCAGGGAGAGCAAACCATGATAAGTTTTTCAATGATTTTTGCAAGATACAAGCAGTTGTAATCCATCATTTCTGTCCTGACCATCCATGGCCAAAGACACTTCTTAATAGTTTTACTGAATAAGTATGGTGTCTGAACAAAAAGGACCATTATTTTAGGTTTTCATTTACGTAAATGTGACTACTGGCTTCTCAGAGAGGTACAAACGCGAACAAAATCCCCGTGATACTGCCCCTTCAACCTGAATACTTGATAGTTCTCTGGATGCCATAGGCTTTTCTCGGGCGTTCGAACACATGCGAACTTAGTACCTTAGTGTCTCCCGGTTTACGCCGCTCGCTGATTGGCCTGTAGACGGTTTACATGTAAGTGATGGAAGTTTGAAATGCTGGTTTTTGAGGAGAGAGGAAACCCGGAGAACCTGGAGACAAAGACTAATGTAAAACTCGGCTCACACAGGTCGGCGAGTCCAGAATTCGATCCCCAACTACAGTGGTAGGAGGAAAGTTCTCTCGCCACTGCAGCACATCGGTTCCACATAAACGTTCTGACGTAGGCAGCATGGTGATCATATCTGAAATTTTTTTTTGGTCTTGTTATTACAGGCGGTATTCTCGTGTGTGTTCTATTTTGCTTCAGTTTCACTTTTCTCGGGATTTCTCATGATCGGGTAAGTTACCAGTTGGCGTTGTTTACCATTGTAACTGGGATATCATCACCGTTGCATGTCATTCGTTCCTTTTCTTGTCGCGTATTCGGGGAATGGGAAGGAGCTCTAGAACGCGTTTGCCTGGTGGCGTTTGAAATAAATTTATTCCCATCTCGTCTGTGTTTGCTATTGATTTGGTGGTTAGAAACACTTTGTCTGGCGATGAGTTAAGTAGTACTTCTCAATCTCAGTGTTTAACTAGTGGAAAATTTTTCCGAAAAAAAAATTGTCAAATTTGTTACTGTCCGAATTACAAAAATGTAAGCATTTTCATTTGACAAATCAGTTTTACAGTGCCATTGAATCACAATTAAGGTAGAACGGAGCTGTTCAAAACTGTAGACGTGGCTCGTTTATTGTCTAGTTTCTAATCACATCAAAGTGTACGTGGACGTTCTGTTTCGATTGTCAGTGTCGTCTTGTAAATTGTATAATTGTCTTCCAATCCATCGGTACAATTGTTTTTCTCCACTCAAAGATATTTAATTTGCTGCATTTTGTTACATTGCAGGTACGGCACAGTTTACACGATGTTCCCAGTGTTCTCTCTCGTGTTAGACGAGGATGTTCCATCTGATATCGCCTTAATTTACCCTGAGCTGTACAAAGATTTAGGAAAGGTTGGTCATACCAAACTACAAACTATATCCGCACACTTGTGCTGGTGCTCTGTTGATGTAAATGAATATTTTCCTTGCTAATTGAAATTCCAGTTTACAAGATTTTCAATAAACGAATCGAAAGTTATGTATAGAGTAGAACAGACAAACAAACAGACTGCTAGAAAAACTTCTGACTCCTCTGGGTTCAAAGCATTTACTATACCATAAACGAGTCATTTTTCTTCGTCCATCTTACCCACTGTCTCCTCCGCAGAGTCACGCCTTTACTGCACGCCTAAGAAAAAGCGCGCGGAGGCTGGGTAGAGGGAAAAATAAAGCAAGGGGGTCAGTTTCTAAAGAAACTGTGGTGCTGCGTCGGTGGGGACGTGAAACACAAAATTTTGGATTTATCACTGAGTTGACAAGGTAAATTGGCCACCGTAAAGAGATTGAAAGCTGACGTTTCGAGCGTTAGCCCTTCGTCGGAACAAATAGGATGTCTATGCGGATTTGCTCTGACGAAGGGCTAACGCTCGAAACGTCAGCTTTCAATCTCTTTACGGTGGCCAATTTACCTTATCAACTCAGTTGATAAATCCAAAATTTTGTGTTTTTGGAAAAATAAAGCGCCCGGTTTCTCGCGCTCCCGTTCCCTGCGCCCCAGTTTTCTCCTTCCCTGTTGTTTACTGATAGCGCAGCCTCTGCGGAGGAGAGAGTCCTACCCAAGCATCGTTTGATGGATGATCGCTGGGAGAAAGGAGATGGGGATTAGGATGTTTATGCGGGCCACGTGGGACATAGAAAGCTATAATTGATGAAAGAGAAAGAATGTTTTTAAAAATCTCGATCGTGTATTAAGAAGATTGTATTCACTTTGTCGTCAAGAACAAAATATAACAACATAAGTGGCCAACGGGAGTCGATGCTCGCACCACTGAGCTATAAGGAAACTGGTGCCGAACTCGGTCATTTTACTGGATTCGTGTAGCAAGTCAACAAGCGATAATTTTAGAGTTCGTAATGCGAGTCTGCCTCGTCCCCAGGCGCCGGTTTAGCGCGGGCAAACAGGGACCGTAGGGCGTCGTGGGAAGTGCAGTGCACCTATCCCACAACGCGCACAATCATATAATAAGGAGGGACGCCTGGGGACGAGGCAGAATGCGAGTGTAAACACTTCGGAGTTATGACTCCCGAGTTAAAAAACTTGATTTGTCCATTTCCAGAAGTGGCCGTACCTTCTCAGCAAAAGTTGCCTCCCATTTCTGGAAATGACCCCCTTTTCGAGTGTGCATAGGTTGTTTATGAAATTTATTCTTGTCGTTTATATCCACAGGGCAGGTCACTGTCTTACAAGACTTTCTTTATCTGGGTTCTAATCAGCATATATCAAGGTGAATGACGGCTTCAAATAACGACGTATTTTATCGATTTTTTATTATAATACGTTGTCCGAACACATTTTCTCTAGTAAAAGAAAAAGAAGAAAAAGGCATTTAGTCCCATCTTATGGTAAGTATTAGGGCTGAGAAGTTTGGAAAAGAAGATAGTTCTTTCTTTAAAAAAAAAGAAAACTGCCTCGATGTACTTTATTTTTAATCCCCGATTATATTGCCCAATTCAGCCCAGGAAAATACTTGACTCTCGTCAGGGAAATGCCGCCCGGCCAGCCCAAATTCAGTCTCATACAGCCGGCAGGCTTTAAGAAACCTTGTCGGGTTTCTTTGCGATCCACGATTCCTGCTCTTAATTGCTTGTTTTGTTACACACTCGGTTAGCCTTGGGTGCCGGAGAAAAGGAAGTGTTTGAAGTTTATTTGTAAAAATTCTCCTTTGTTTCCATTGTAGGTGGCATCATAATGTTCGGAGGCCTTCTCCTGTTTGATCAGGACTTCATCCACGTGGTGTCCATCACCTTCACTGCTCTAATCCTCACTGAACTACTCATGGTCGCGCTCACTATACGCACTTGGCACTGGCTCATGCTATTAGCTGAAGTCATCAGTCTTGCGCTTTACGTTGGAACGCTTGCAGTTTTGAAAGATTATTTTGGTAAGTTCCACAGAGCTGTTGTAATCTCCTACTGAATGGTTCTCAAATTCTTTTATTAGCATTTTAATTAGTGGACGCGGGATAAGTACGGGCAGTAATACGGGACATTCTACTCCAAATTGAAATAACCCTCTTTAGGTTCCTGTTAGTTGTCTGGGGCATATTCTTGTATTGCGAATGTGCTCGTGGACAGTGCATTCCCCTTTTCTTCTTGTGCGAACTGAACCACGCGCGTCCCTGACATCACGACTCGTCATCCCGATATTACTCAACCGCCTACAGCTCTCAGGTTACCGTGGGTGCTTTTTGTGCCATTCTGACGAAGGGCTGACGCTTGAGATGCGAGCTTTTGAATCTCTTTACGGTCGCCAGTTTACCCCACAACTCAGATGATAAATCCAGACTTTCGTGTTTCACTTCCCCATTGACATAGCACCATGGTTTCTTAGAAATTATAAAAAAACCGGATCATGGTATAATGCAATTCTAGAGTTTTGATTGTACTCAGCAGCCATGGTATACCATGCTCTGCATCTTCCGGTCGTTTTAACGCAATTTAGCGATATTTCGTGGTTGTCATTAACAAAACAAGTAGCAATACTTCGTTAAAGTTTTTAATAAAACAATTATTCCACTCGTGCTCGTTGGATATGAGATGGTAGATAGTCAACTCGGCGCGCATATCCAACGGGCGCTCGTGGAATAATTGTTAACTATATCATTTGTCTGAAAGTGAGTTAACGCATTCGTGGGTGCATGAGCAATCACAACGGTGCCTCCTTTTGTTATTGTGCATACGCTCGTGCATCTCGGGATATTCGGGTTTCTTAAGGAATTTGCCCACCACTGACAACAATATGTTTGCGCGGTTTATGACTATGTGGGAAAAAAGAATCTTAGCAAGGGCCATCAGAATCCAGAAAGAAACTTGGGGTAACCACGCATTTTTCAGAGATAATTGAGCTTAAATTTGGACAGAAATTGCCATACATTCTTTGGATTTTAACGCTTTCTTAGAGTTATGGTTGCTTAATTATCTCTGAAATAATAGTAATAAATAATAATAGTCTTTATTGCCAAAAGATAAAAGTACATATCTTTTGTTACATTCTAGTCGCCTATAAACTCAATAAAAATCTACTCTAAAAATTAAACTAGTTAAACTACAAATGGATGATAAAATACTACGTAGAAACTACATTATCTTGTGTTTAAAAGTCAGTCTATTTACATAAGATGTCATAAATCGTTCGGTGTTAACCTTGGGGAGGGCACACTGTTTGTTACGTCGAAAAGTGCGTGGTTACCCACGTTTCTTTTTGGATTCCAATAACACTTGCTAAGATCTACTTTTTCCGCATAGTCACAACCTTTGCAAAAATACGTCTGTATTAGGAGGCACCCTCGTTAAAGAAGCATTTCTCCATAGCGACGTCACTAAGGTCGTACCCAGGCTCTCTTTTCTAGCCCCTTGAATAGGGATGAGGCTCAAGCCTCTTTGTCCAACATAAGCCATGTTGATCCTTCTGTTGGCGTTTTAAAATGCCCTCTCCTCTCATTTGTTTTTCAGATCAGAAGTTCCTTATTTCCTCGGAGTTTCTATGGAAAGTGGTTGTCATCACTCTGGTTAGCTGTTTACCGCTGTACATCCTCAAATATCTCAGGCGCAAGTACGCCCCACCGAGTTATTCAAAGCTGACGAACTAAAGTGTTCTTAACACACCACGTCGGTGACTAATTCGAAGGCACTGTATGCTGACTGTCATGTTTAGGCCACGAAAGCGTTGACAGTACAAGAGTGTTTCAAGGGTAGAAAAATATGCTAATACATTCAAGTGACTCTCAGGGAAACCCTTAGGCATATATTTTTCTACGTAAAGAAATTGTGTATAAAATCATGTGGATTGTTTCTTGCTCAGATCCTACTCTCTTTTTCCTGGCAGTGGAAACTCTAGGTACAAGATTTGAAAGTAGAACAGGATAGTTAGAAGTAGACGTAGTTGGCGGGACGAAAAACTATTTTAGTTATGTAGTTCTTTCTTAATTTGTAGAGATCATTTAAGGGATTCCTGGCTCGTTGAAGCCCGGTCGCCACTTTAAGCGGTGACGTCACCGATAATCACGTGGTCAGGTTTTGCGTCGACAAAAAGCCTGGAAACAAGGCGAATGTGTTTAGTTGGTTGAACGGGAATGTTATTGTAAATTTTCTTGGTAAACAAGTACCATTTGGGTAAATATTTGAAAAATTATTTATTAAATGAAATGATCCTCACCATTCAGCCAAAAGTCATGTAAACCTGGGAATACTATGCATCTCGTTGGTATGAAGACACTCCCACACTTGTAATGCAAGGAGAAGGACGCCCTATACTTCACTAATCCGAGACCATTGGGGCGCGTTTCTCGAAAGCCCAGGAAACTATTCGGTCCCGGAAAGGTATAAATACGAACCAATCTCATTCTACAAAGCTGTTATCTTAACACGTCTCCAAGATGAGAAATAAATATTTAACTTACATGTATGGCTAAGTTTCGTGCTCAAAAGCTTCTTTGTTTACAAGATACAGTGTAACTTATGGTGCCTGAAATCGGTCCGAAAAGTTTCTGGGCTTTCGAGAAACCGACGACAGGCCCTAGCTTTGTTTCACTCTTGCGGTTAACAAGTAATCTAAAGCGCTGAAAAAGTTTGGCTTGATCGCAGATCAGTGTTACGCTCCTCAAAATCGGATTGCTTGTTCGAAATTGAGTTCGGTTTTAAATTTTTGATCTCCTTTCTGTTGATGAACCTGGTGTGACATGTGACAATCTGTTAACGTGACTGGCATGAAATTTCCACCCATTCCCCCAGCAAAGTTCCCTAGCATGACAGTGACGGGGATGCTTGCAGTAGAACGAGACTATTTTAACAACGATTACTAACGCAACATATCGAAATTAAAATAGTCACCGCGTGAGAGCGCGCGCACGATTTCTAACGCAAAACTTTGTTGCAGTCAAAAAACTTGCAATTTATTGCCACGACTTTAAATACTCTGTGCGGTACGTTATACAGTTTTGACTTTTAATTTTCACTGTTATACTGTTGCGTTAGAAGTCTCCCCGTGTAACATCAACTTTAGGGATGAAAATAACTGATAATCAACTGCTTTTTTTCCGAAAAAGGAATAGCTATATAACATGTCGTATCTGTACTCCTAGTTTTGCAACCGTCTTTTTAAGTATAGAGTAAATTTTTTAATTTATTTACTTGTGGGAGAGGTTGGTCTAAAGCTTCCTGCTCGTACGCATTCTTCAGAAGCGATAATAAAGAAAAAGTAGTAAGAACGTTTGCATTGTGTGTTCATATTGTAGTCTGCGGCAGACGATTTCCGTGCGCGCTCGAATGCTCTTCACGCAACAAATAAAACAAACAAAAAGACGTGACGCAAACTCGTGCGCTTTCATCAATTTGAAGTGGCTGAAAGTTTTTACGACATTTGTTGCGTTTCCATTCGTTTGACTGTCAAATGATTGGACCGTAAGGCTTAGAATACTTCTACAAACTGACAAAATCGCCTGAGAATATTCAAATGAAAATAACAAGGCATTATTTTGTTACCCTGATTTCAAACAACACTACAACTCAAGAAACGTTGCCTCGATTGTTAAATTTTATTCCCGTCAGGACTTATGTAACTGAAACAAGTTAAATACTACGCTCTAATTGCAATAAAATTTTCATTAAATTTCTTGTGTCATGCCCGTGAAAAACGTTGGGCCAACAAAACTATAATCATAATTTATTTAACTTCATTCCCAGTTGTCTTTTATTTGATACTTGTCGTTAACTGGAGATGGAACTTGGATGGAGTTCAGAGTTTCAGCCCTCATGTCTTAAAGTAAATCGCCTAACATTATGTTTCCCCCCCCCCCCCCCCCCCAAGAAAAAGAAGAAGAAATAAAATGACGACGGTAGATGGTGGAAAATAGGTTTGTTGAAACCTGAAAATTAAAAAAGCATGCCCTTCAAACAGAAGCCAGCCTTGCATTCACGCAGTCTTCAAACGGAAACCTGTTTTTAAGCATACTCCTTTCTAAACGGAGTGAGCTTACTATAAATGCCATCCAATTAAACACAACAACATTTAGTTCAAATGTTCAATAGTCTTTAACATTTCGGGAGGAGTGTCAGAAGTCAGTATTTGTATTCAGCAGCCTATACTGAAGGGTGCCTTGTTCTTGAATCCAAGTTGGGTAACCCAAAACCTCTCTTGTGTTCCTGAAACACCAGATCTCCTCTTCTCCCCTGAAAAGTTAAGTTCAGTTTGTCAGCACTTGGAACTCTGCAATTCCACCGATTTACACTGCCCCACCAAAAAACCTCTCACCTATCCTAATATCTAATGATACATAAAGCAGTTACTTGGTCAGTTTCTACAAATTTTCCAGCCAAAGTAGTCTTAACTCAGAAACCATATTACCCCACCTATATGTAGCATTATGTAAAAAAAAGATTACGTATCTTTCAACCCAAGAACTGTCAAGCGGTGAAACTCCCTGCTAGAATCTATTTTTTGACAAGCCTCAGGAAATGTAGTTTTGTGCAAAAGCCTGAGTTCAAAACTTAACTGATCTCGCTGCTGACCGCCCGGCTTATAATCCTCATTGTCTGACAGGTGGATGTAAAGAAAAGAATTGTGTGACACGGTTGACCTGTTTCCATCCGTACAACCTTTCAACACTTTTTCCTCGCTGTAGTTTACTTAATTCGTACATGATGCCTTAAAGCCATGCATAATTTGCATTCATTAGTTACAATTAAAGATTAGAGAAGGGAATCGTGTTAGGAAAAATCGTTCCATTACATGCCAAGTGGCACAATACGTTTCAGGAGCCACTACGCATTTCCACTTTGCCTCTGGTACTCACATTAACTAGGACAATCGCTTTGACCCAGTCCTCTGTTCTCTCTAAGCTAAGATCCGACGGTCGCTGCTGAGCCAATGGGCTTGATGCACAACTAAGCAAGAAATCTCTTGACAAGCTTCCTTCTTTGGGCTTTAGATCAGTGCTACTGGGAGCTGTAAAAAAAAGGTTAAAAATGACCATTTGATCCTTTAAACCCTAACAGTGATGAAAATGAAAATCTTCATGACATTATCACCACCTGTTCAAACATTCAAGTGACGAGAATAAAGGAAGTGATCAATGAGGAGAGGATGTCTTGATATTAAGACAAATTCTCCTTACCTTCTCCATAAGAATTGTATGGAGAACAGTAAGGAGAATATGCATTTCCATAAAAGGGCTTAAAGGGTTAATGGAAGTCAATGCAATGGTTTCAGGAGTGTCAAACTGGGTGTTAACCTCTTTCCAACCAAAACAGATACAAACAAGTACAGTAGAAAAGAAAGTGAAAAATATTCTTATTAATCAATTACAGAGCATTCATGTGAAGAACCTCTTAATACCCAAGTTTACTCCAAAACCTTATGTCATACTTTGTGAGATAACTACAACACAATTCCGACTACCTGTTTGAGTGAAACTTCTTGGCCTTCCCTCTAGAGCTGCAAATAGTCTCTCCACTTTCTGACTGTCATCTTCATTGCCATTTTCCTGGCTTGGACTTATCACGTCTGGATCATCTGTGTACTTCAGCTGTTGAACAAGTTACAAAATAAGACTAAGTCCTACGTTTAGACCTAATTACCCCCTGAAATACATGTACATACCAGCAAGTGGGAAATCAGATGTTGTCACATTCCAGACACCATTTTATATGCTTGCAAATTTTTACCACAACAAGGAGTAGAAATCCATTCTTAGGCAACAATTCAGGCTGTAAATTGTGTAATGAATGCTGAATTGTCCATTGTCAATAATCCATTTATGTACATTGTACTCACCATAACCTTTATCTTGGCCAGCTGAGTCTTTGCAAGGTTTACACAAGTACGGTAACCTGATATGAAAAGCTGTGAATCTGGAAAAAAAAACGTCATGCCAACAATATAATTCTGATTAGATCCAAGTAAATACGAGTACAGTAAAATGGAATAGTGTGATAAGCCCAAAGACCACTGGGTATTTCACCTTGCACCAAGGGACAATCTTCTGAATAGCAACTGGAAATTACCGTTAATCATTTTGACGTATGCGCCTGAGCACAGAGCAAGCCGTTCAGCCAACATACTACATCCCTCTGATTGCAGATGTTCAAGAATCTCATCTGAGAGTGGCACAAGGGCACCCTAAAAAAAAAACAAAGCAGTTATTACTTGTAAACTACATTAACTTACATTCAGGAACCATGAAACTAGTTCTTATGAGCTCAAGCAAGACAAACTTCTAATAACACTGAAGACTTTATTTTCTATAATGCGTAAGTTATTAGGAAGAAAGCTATCCTCTGGGTGGGGGGGATTCCCATGTAAAAGTGACAGGGACCCTTGTCATAACCCTTAGGGTTAAAAGTCATGTTTTGGTACCACTTTGGACATTAGAATTGAAAATGGCCACCTTCTTCCAGTACCTTTTTGAGTACACAGCTGTCAGCCCGGTCAGAATTGGTACCTCTTACACGAGTAAATGAATTTGAGCTACACCTGCGAAATGAGATTCTGTCAGCTTTTACGTACAGCTGTATGTAGAGGTTCCTTTCAAAATTCCCAAAAAGCAATCTTGTCACTTTTATGTGGGGAACCCCCCCCCCCCCCCAACCCCCGGGTATCAAGTGGTTCAGGCCATGTCTAGAGCAATGGACTGAATGCTACCATTGTGGCTTGTTAAAACCCAGCTTCCTAGCATAACATGACTAGGAGCACTATACATGTAGCTCCAACCTATTACAGGCTGCCCACACCCAGAAAAATGACAAAAAAAAACGACTTACAAACTCCTCTTGAAGAGCAGCAACAACACTGTACACTCTCTTTTTTGCAACCTACAAAAGCCGATGTGAAAGAAAACAAATGGGTTAAAGGGGCTGTGTCACGGCAGTCCAGTCCAATTTGTTTAGTTTTTCACCCTTACTTGCTATGGAACTTAAAGTTAGCAAAGAAATTACTTGTAAATGACAAAACAACAGCTTCGTGAAAAACAAAATACATATCCCGAGCGTTACATTTAAATTTACAAACAACAGATATAAACTTTGAAAACTGTTCAGCCTACAGTAACAGTTTTTCTAGAACTCCAATTCCAATCCGTGTTAATCTTCTTCAATTTGGCCAATCTGTGCCTTCTTTTGTGTTTGCGTGTTTGCTGTCTTATTTAAACCTTTCGTCAATGTTTTAAGTGGACATTTTTATGTTTTGCTTAATTTGATCGCCAGGTCTTCGCTAAATTCCATGACAGAGCTCCATTAAGGCGCTGTTACACTAGGCAATCTCTTTTGCAACTTGTCTCGCAATTTTTTTCCAATACAAGTTGCAGGAAAAATTGCCCAGTGTAACATACCCTGAAATGAACACGTCTTGGAACTTTTTTGGTGCCGCAATCGTTGCGAGAAGCAGAAGTCAGTTCTACTTTTCACAACTGTCCTCACAGTGCTGCAACAAATTTTTCTAATGTTGCATAGAGGTGTTACACTAGGCAATGTTGCATGCAACTTGTCTCACAACAGCGCAACAAAATTGCGGGACATGTTGCAAGAAAAATTGCCTAGTGTAACAGGGCCTTTAATGGCCAAAGGTGTACAGCAATGAACTGAATTATGTGCCTCATCTGCTTTCCCTTTAGCCTTTTTCAATCCTATTGGAACAGCAAGACTTGGGTGGTTTTGGTATTCTGAGAGGGTTGGAAAAGTAAGTCACAGAGAAAAATACACCACATGAGGAAAGGTGAAGCCATAAACTAATCTAGTTAGCTGTGCTACTGTATTAGTTAACTTAAGAGCAGCTGTAACATACTTGTACCTTGCACTGTGAGGGATCTCCCCTGATCAAAACCACACATTTATCTCTATCAAGAGATATCCTGCAGCCAGTGTCGGTCTAAAAATGCAAAAAAAACAATGAATCAGTTGTTACAAGTTTGATATACAATGTAATCACTGTCTTCTCTAGTGGCAGATATCAATATAATAGAATAATTTTATATTGAAACAGTGATCTCTCTTTGAATGTTTTCAGGATAGAAAAAGTACCTGAATTTCTCCCAATTTCCTCCAACGAAGATCTGAAAAGTGGAAAATTACAGTGTACTTGCATTAAAAGATGTGGAGCAATGAAATCAAAGAAATGAAAACACTTATTCTAACTTACATGGTTTTATTATTTACCTATAAGTATTGTCTGTCTAGGGGGTGGGGGTGGTGTGGAGGATATTGGCAGATAACATACTGCTCATGATTAGACTGTAAAAGTTAAGATCTGAAAATGTGACTTCATTTCTTTGTTATTTCTTGTCAATAAAATTGGACAAGTTAATAAGAGTTAATTCTATCGTGCCACAATTTTTACACTTGGCAAGATCAAAAATAAAGAAAACAAAGAGGTATGGGCTCATGGCATGATGGAAAGGGGATTAGTGTAGAAAAAATGGGGTGCTTCAAGCAGCCCATTTTTTTATGGGGTTCCATTTTTAGATGGAATGGAATGATGGAAAGGGGATTAGTGTATGAAAAATGGGGTGCTTCAAGCACCTCTTTTTCTATAGGGTTCCATTTTTAAGGTCATTTCTCCGAAATAAAATTCAACATACAATTTTTGTCAAACTTTCACAAGTTGTTGTCTATTATGCAATGTTTTGAAATTTATATAAAATAAAGAGAATAGGTCCCCTCGTCTGTTTACCAGATATCATCTTCTCAAGTTACCCCATAATTCCTTGCAATTTTGCATAACGAACACTTGTTTATTTGATCAGTTTACGCTACTTTCTGTAGGAAGAGGAAGCACATGATTAAAGCAAATCTTGAAACAATGTACTAGATGTAAAATATTGATAACAAGGAACAATAGAAGAAGTTTTATGGCAAATGCTCGAAGCATCAGAAGAAATTGACTTAAAACCTTCCTTACGTATGTGTTCTCGAGGTCGTGATTTCATCTCCATGAGTAATGCGTTTCTAGTAATAATTATTTTTTCAAACGTGTTTTTTTTTTCTAACTCTTTGAACATAAAGAGGATGAATGGTAGGTCAAAGATATTCGGAAAAAAAGATAGGTCCCCATGTTTGTTTAAGAGTAAATAACTATTCTTTTCTCTGGTGAGCTTAGCCTCATAGGAAACCTATTGCACCCTGGATGTGCGCGCGCTCACTAATGATGCAACAAATCGTGCGCAGTAAGGATGCGTAATGCAATACAGGGGAATGACCTGAAATGAAACCCTTTTACGCGTTCCATTTAAAAATGGAACCGGGACCATAATCCTGTTTTGTGGACATGGCTCATACTAATTTTAATCTACAGTAGGAGCTACCAATTCTGACAATTTTTTGCCATGTTTTTTCTCAGTGCGAAAAAAACATTCAGGGAAACCAGAAGTATTGCTGTAACCATGACTTTGTTTCTCACAGAGTAGCATAAGTGGATCAACCATACAGCTGTATCTTACATATGTAATAATAAATTACCCACCTTGGCTTTCTTCCTCACTCAGTTGAACCTCCAGGACTTCTGAAGTAGGATCCTCGTGATACTCCTCACTGTGAAAATAAAAAGTTTACCATGGTCAACTTGTGTACCCTTCACACAAAGAAAGTGTCTGATTTGAATAAAATAAATGCATTGTAAAATGTCCAAAGAAACCCAGGGGAGACAGGAGTGGCAGGGGTGCTGTTAAAAATTATTGGTTTTGGTACTGTTTAGGGTGCTACATATAATGACCTCCATTTTCCTATAGTACTATGGTAATATTATTTTCATAAAATAATTTACATGTACTGCAATAAAAGTTCTTCACCTTGAAGCTTCTTTGAGTTCCTGACTTTGTTGTTTAGGAAGTCCAAAGCCTCCCCCAGGGGACCTTTTTCCTAAGTCATACAAATACAAATTATGTTACAAATCATGAGGATGTCACAAAATCCAACCTTCAGTACAGAGAACTTTGAAGACTACAACAAACTGCAATTTACTGGGATACACACACATGTTATCATGTGTTATTCAATTAGTAAAACTAATGGTCTCGGTATACAGTACACCAAATTCGCACTAACAGTGCTGCAAATGCAGGCTGACCAAATATATAAAATATACGCTGACCATCTACTGCATCTCTGCAACAAACATGACTGGTAAAAATAAAATGTTTTGCTAAAACTGAAGTGCAAGGCTGTTAACAGCTAACATGCATGGGCACATACAGGTAGCTCACAGGATCTGTAGACTAAACTTACAATCATATACACCTACATTGTACATTTTGGATGGGGCCATTAACAGTTCCCAAATTGTACAGTAGTACAACAATCTCAATTTAAACAAACCTTTCTCATCAGAATTTTGCCGCTCAAGCTGAATGTGAATGTCACCAGTGCTGTATCGTTTAGACTGCCCACCTGATGTAGAATTCACATCTCTTGCTGTCTCATCTACACTTATTGAGTTTTGGCCTCGCCAGTTCTCATTGTGTGATCCACTGCTCCAGAAATCGGGGGAACTATTGATCTTTCTATCTCTCCAATTTTCGTTGGTTGCATTACTGACATCACTGCTTTGGAGTTCTGTCAGATCCCCTGATGATGATCTTTTTCTCCAATTTTCTGTGGCTGGTCTAACACCTCCATTCACTACAGCAGGGCTTTCATCAGTATTTGATATTTTCCTAGCTCTCCAGTTCTCTGAGGCACTTTTGGAATCTTCAGTGACTAACATGTTTGAATCATGATCACCTGACCCTGTGCTTACAGTGACTGGAGAAGCTTCGCCAGTAAGCTCACTAGTGACTTTCAAATCAACTAAGGCTACCAACTCCGTTGACTGACTGTTTGAGGTTACCACCTCTGTCAATTGACCGTTTGAGGCTATCACCTCTGTTGATAGACTGTCTGGGGTTACCACCTCTGTTGATTGACTCTGTTTATAAACCAGTGTTGATTCATCTGTACTGTTACTTGCATTGGAATCTGACAATAATGTGGCCCTTACTAGAGGGCTTTCAGAAGTTGAAGATGCTGAAGAGTCACTTTTGAATGGCCGTCTTAGTTTTTTGAAGTCACCTCTATGCATCGCTGGAACAACTTTATCCCTAGCAACTGTGCTGGCAAAAACATCATCACTACCCTCGCTGCTGCATGGTGATGATGCACGTTCCGTAATATGCTCAGTCAAATCTTGGGAAACTTGAGATACAGGACATGCTGTTGTCCCTTTATCTAAGCCACCTTCTCCTCTGTCCTTCTCCTCCATCCTTACATTTAATGGAGGTGTTGTACCCGTCTCATTCAATGATGCATCCTTGTCTCCAAAGTCGTTATTAACATTGTTTATAGACACTCCCTGCTGTGCAGGAAGAGCAATGCCGTCGTCAGCTGATGAACATGATCTCTGATCATCCCTAACAAGTGTTTCTTTAGCAATTGCTTCCCTTGTCACTAAAGGTGCATGCAAGTCGTCACAAGACTTCCTTAGTTCACTCTCATTTATTCTAAGCACAGTTACAGGTTTACTTTCAGTTTGGCTTTTGCTTTCTCCAAAGGAATTGATCTTCTTGAAGCCATTCCTTGAAGGCACTCTAGGATCACTGACTATAGTGTCCTTTCTGGGCTGGTTTTTGAACTGTTAAAGAAACACGACTTCAGAAACATTGTTACAACATACATGTAAATGTGACAAGCAAACATAAACTAAAATTAATAAATATTACTATTTATTAAGTTGGGAAGGGTGCACAAAACAAGAAAAATAATTATACAGGTGCAAATGTACACGTAAGGTACGTGTATTTAGTATTGAAACTTTTAAGTCCCTTTACGGATTCAAAGAGTACACCATACAAAAATCAGCACCTTAATGATGAACAAGCAATCCAGATGAAACAAACAGCAGTGCTCACAGAGCAAAGGCCTGCAATTTTACTTCATTTTCTTTTGACTACACTTTCAACACATTTCAATTTAAGTCCAGCACACTGAGAAACAGCCCTGAACAACCTGCCTGTAAGATACCACAGAAGACGGGATGGCTTTCGAGCTTTCTGATTGGCTGAATCCATGCCATGGAAAAAACGTATTAACTAGTTTATATACCAAACCAGTGGATAGTGTTTTCCCTGCACTCTGACTGGCTACTCAAACTCAGGATAGTGCTTTGTGTGCATGTTTTCTCTCATTCTCAGAAAAAAACTACAGTATTTCATGCTGGCTATCCACTGGTTTGGTATTTCCCAGCTCAGCAAATAACCACTACTATTCACCTCTCTGGTGAATGATTGTTAAAATAAATACCCACTGGTACTGAAGACATTTGTTTAAATGTTATTCCCAAACCAGCCAGGATTTTGTCAGTCAATTTTGGTCAGCCTAAGAACATTTTCAACTGTTATTTGCCACTTTGACCTCAAAAATAATACAATACAATACGATACAGTACAGTACAGTGCCGTGCAGTGCAATGCAGTGCAGTACAATACAATGCTAATAATTAGAAACTAACCTTATAGTATGCTGCCTTGTAATAACTCGATGTTGCCCCAGAAAGTTTCCAACCAGAAGAACGCAATTCCCGAATTTCAAGCAACCGAAACCTAGCATACTGTGAAATATCACCAGAAATCAGCTTGCCATTGATCTTCTGGAATGTTCTTTCTGTGTTAACCGGACAATTCTCTTCAAGACTTTTTCCACATGCCTTAAGGACATCACACTGGGCATCACAAAAGGCCTCACTTCCCCACAAATCAGGAGCAGAAGGCAGGCTATAAGGCCACAGAGCCCTAGTAATCTCTTCCAAGTAGCTTTTCACAGCCTCCAGATGAGACGATGGGAGGCCGTTTAATCTGCTTAGATTGTACAAAAGAGCAACAACGTTTAACTGCAGAGTGTTTGGAGTTCCAAGATGAGTTAAAACTCTCAACAACTCTTCGCATGCAATCTCTAATTCAGCCAGCAATAATACATCAGCATTGCTGTCTTGTTGGATGTTCACAAGTTCATAAAAAAGCTGACAGATGATGGGATCTTTGTATCTGTCCACCCAGCTACAGGAACAAAAGACATTAAAGACTTCCTTAGTGTTGTCACAATCGCGTAACAAGGACAAACAGGTCTCTGTCACTTCCCGTAAGCTGATATTGCCACTTGGTAGAGAATACAACTGCTGCTCAAGCTCAACTAGCTGGGGTTTACTTCGGCAAAAATCAACAGCTTGGACTATAGGAATAATGGGAGCTGATGACGAATTTTGTGAAGTTCTCCTTGACAGGCCTCTCTGTAAACATGGTACTTTCTGTGACTCTGAGGCTAGTGCCATTGCTGTTTTCAGCAACCCTCCCGCTGCCAGGTGACCTGAATAAATACATTCCTTATTAGAAAAGTAAACTAAATAACAGATATAGTGCAACACCACCCCTTTAATGTAACCAAATTGGTATTATGGTAGTTTGTTTGACCCATAAATAATTATAGTCACTCTCTTACCTGGAAATCATGTCAATCCAATTCTACCATTGATACATGTACAACCCAATATTTATACACCATTACATGTAGCCTGTATGTGCTTTCACGAAGGCCTTCCACTATACATGACTTGTAGAGATCAACATAGCAGTAGGTGTGGTCCAATCAGCTCTTTATGGTTGATAAAAATTATTTAATAATAGATATGATTTAATCAAATGAAATGAACTGAAATAAATACATTATTTCAAACTGATGCCTAAAACCAAAATAGTTTCACCAATGTGAATATTATTTTTGAACACTGATGTTTGCATCTAAGGATAGACACAAAAAAAAATGACCTAATTTGGTGTCAAACATACATGTATCATGTTTTGTCATCAAAAATCAGATTGCAGGCATGGTCGATGTTGCTCTGTTTCTTATACGCACAAAAACAATAAAAGACATTGTTTTTTGATCAGCTAAGATGACATACATACCTTTCACCTGACCCTAAAGCCAAAATATTTACAACGATGTGAAACTTACTGTGATACATACTTGGCCAGTTCTGTCATCAAGCCTTTGCAGTTTTAATGTGTGCTGGCTCAACTTTCAAGCAGAAACAAGTTTATTTCACAGATGATTTGCAGTTGGTTGGTTTAAGCACAGTTTCTTTTTATGGTCAAAACAACTCATTTCAAGTGCAAAAGTTTGCATGATGGTCTTCAAACTTAAAATGTTTGATGGCAAAACTTGTCATGTTTGATACCAAAATAGTCGTGAATTGTCCAACAAGATGGGAAAACTTGTGATCATATAAAAACAACTCTATAGCAGACAACAATGAATGTGGTCAATAACTATTCTTCTTAAAAGACATCAAACACGGTTACAAAACTACTTTAATATAAATATAAATTTGCTAAATAAGTACGCTTACGTAAAATTAAATGACAGTCAACATCACTAGGTCCACGTGTAACTGATTATTACGACATTGATGGGTGGGCAACCACATTTTAGTGTCACACCTAAACTTTTTACAAGAAAACAGTTTCTCCACTTTCAAGAACGTTTTTGCAAGACTTGCCAATCCACCAATATCCATAATGACCGTGAAATTTTAATAGGGTGGTACAAACCAACTCCGAAGCTACCGACACAGTTTATGTACCTCGAGGCTATTCTTAGCTTTCTTGTAAGCTTATGTTGATCGGCCGATAACAAAATATCTTTTGTTCCGACCTATTGTACCTCATAGCATGATATTTTTAAAGAGCGCTTTTAATTGACTTGCCTTTTTTAAAGGTAACTTTCAAATTGAAAGGAGGATACATGTCAGGAAGGAGACCTTCGGGCCACAATCTCGACTAAACGTTTAAAAAGCTCGCGATTTTTAAATCGTACGTGTGCGAGCCTTTGAAAAGATGTTAGAAGCTGATAAAGATAAAATGCCCTTAGACATTTTGCATTCCTTCCTTAAAACGCACGGGAAGTACATTTTGGTCCGTCTATCACCCGAAAAGTACGGTTGTTTAACGCATTTTACGGTTACTCCCGTCAGAAGCAGAGAGAAGTTGTTTGCTCTGTTCGCAGCTGTCCGCCGCGGTACCGCGCAACCACATGATTGCATGGATTCCCAGGGAACGGCTTCTCGCACTGAAGAGAGCGCACAAAATAACATGCACTAAAAATACTAAGTTCGGCACAACTTACCGATTTCACCACTTAGTTTCTCAGCATTCTGAGCACAAGGAGGTAGCCAAGAGCCCGAGAAGAATATATACAGTAACCCAACAAGCACTCACCAACGTGACCAACAACTTTCGCGGGTTTACATTTACTCACACCTCTCCCATGAGTCTTTGCATTGTAAGTGAATAGCAGCCTCGTTCCCATCCCAAGCGGAACTAACCCCGGAAGTCAAATTGCAAAATGGCGATGGAGAAATCGGTAAGCTTTTACATACTTTATATCTTTAGTCTTATTCCTTCCCGTTTCGAGGTATTATCAGATAATCTAACTAGAACTGAGTTGGTTCAAGTATTTCTACTTGCAGCTAGTTGTAGAGCACTGGGTAAATTCAGCTTGCTAACGTGCACAATCTATTAAATTTACTTCGATTCATACGACCGAAATGAAACTCTACTCATCATTGAATCTAAATTTCTTGATGAAATGCAAGGTTAACAATGGTTGTAAACTACATTCAGATTTTCGTTTCGTTCTTTCGTCGTTTGTATTTCATATAAGGTAGTATATTCTCTTACAAGGACCAGGTTACCGCAAAGATCAAACAACATATACATTCATACAGAGGTACTGTTGCATTTTTGATCCCGCCCCCCACCACCACCTGTGGAGAGAACTGCTGTTTTTCACTCTAACCCTTAAAGAAATCCGTTAGAATCGTTTTGACCTTTGAAGAAATCCTCGAAACAATAAAATGCATATTGCACGTGACCACATAAGAATTCCAGAAGAAATATCCCCCCCCCAAGAGTCCTTCTTCCACCTCCTCCATATTATAAAATAGAAGAGTATTTACCCCAAAGGATACCATTATTTTTCAATCATACCCTTAAAAAAATGCTTGTTTTAAACTTAAGCCCTTAAAACGAATTCCAGAATTTTATCCTTCCTTGTGTTCCTTGTGTTCATCATCATCATCATCATTGTATTCGTCGTCGTCGTCCTTGTCTGATTCATCCACGCATTTTTTTTTGTAACTGGCACAAGTGACAGCGTATATTTGTGTGAGTTTCTGAAGAATCGTTTCTAATAACATGACTTATTATGCATTTTACTTTATCATCCTTTAATGCTTTCTTTCCGGTAAGAAGATTGTGTTTGTCCAGATATTTGTCTAGTTCGAATACTTTCAATTTGCTGATCTCTCCTCCCAGAACTAATTTTCGCCATTCATATTCCTCGAATGTCTTCTTTTTTTTTTTTTCAGTTAACACTTTATTGTAACAGTTCACATTTACACAGGTTCACATGACTAACACATAAATAAATAAATAAATAAATAAATAACTAAAAGAAAAAAAGGGGGGGTAGTACAAATTTAAGGCAAAGTAGACGGAGAGCAGGATAAAAAAAAGGGGAGGAACCCGGATACTTAGGCAGATACTTAGGCAAAAATTGGTTTTGGATTAAAGAAAAGGAGGAGATTAAAGTTGTGTAAGAAGCCACTTCTTATAGTGCCTGGAGAATTCTGCACCATCTCTGCTGAAATTTGTTCTCTGAACCTGTCACCATAGAAACTTGTTTTTCAATTTCAAAATTGAATTTCAGCCGTTGCACGTATTCTCCGATACATGGAGAGATGTTCTTAAATTTACAACAATAGATATAATATCTTGCAAGGAGCAAACAGTGGTTTAGTAATACATCATCTTCCTCTCCTCCGAAGCCTAAACATTCATACATGTCTAAAAAGTGCGAGGCTGGTATAAGATGGATTGAAACGAAAAATTCTTTCACACTTTGCCAAAAAGATTTTGTAACTGAGCATTCCCAGTAAAGATGAATTAGTGTTTCCTCGTGTGTTTTACACAAGTAACAAAGAGCTGTATCCGATATTCGAATTTTGAAAAGAAAGGAATTCGTTGCTATACGTCTGTGGAGGAATTTGAACTGGAAATTCCTTAGTTTAGTACTTACTGCGCATATCCATGGAAGTGAATAAATAAAAGTCCAGTTCAAATCCTCCACAGCTTGAAGTTTACAGTCTCTTACCCATTTTTCCTGACTCTTTTAAGGGCGAGTAGATTTTTTATTTATTAGAATTTCATAAGCTAATTTGGTTGGCTTAGTTGCTGCAAACAGTTTTTGTACTGAAATCCCTTGATCGTTTTCACTTTGTGATTTCATTTTCAAAGTCTTCATGGCGGACCTTATGGCCGAGGCTACTCCATAAAATTCAAGGAAGGAAACATGAAAACAATACTTCTCTTTAAAGTTTCTATAAGTTATGACCTCATACTCATCATTCATGAGGTCTTTGATATTTTTTACTCCAGCTTTTGCCCAGTTCTTGTAGAAGACAGCCTCACCAGCAATTCTTACTAATGAGTTGTTCCATATTAGACTGCCACTAAAGTCACGTTGGGAGTCAAAAGAATCTCTGTAGTTAAAGTCGGCCCAAATCTCTATAAGTTCTTGGAGGAAATTATCTTTGACATTGAGTTTCGTAGCATCTATTTTACTCAAGTTCCCAAGAAAAACTAATTTGCCTCCCAATTTAGAAAGATGGAAGTCAAAACAACACTTCCATTTAGATTTGCACTCATCAGAAATATATTTTAATATCCACGCAATCTTCAAAGATTTATTAAATTCCATTATGTCTAACATTTTTTGACCACCATCGCAATAATCAGCTATCATTTCAGTCCGTTTAATTTTGTCCCCTTTCCCATCCCATAAGAATTTGAAAAGCATGTCATTTGTTGCTTTTAACGATTTAGAACATGTACATAGTGACGACATAACGTATACAAGATGAGATGCAGCTAAAGCCTTTATAACTGTAATTTTTCCCGAAAGCGTTAACCTCTTATTTTGCCAATTGTTAAGGATATCCTCAACTTTCCAAACCTTCCGAACCTTCCGAGCCTAAGCTGCTGACATTTTCCTTTCTCTCTGAGCAGCCCTCATCTTTGATCTTAATTGTTTAAGATCATTTAGATGCTGCACAAACTCGTTTACTAATTTCTGATCAACTGTAAATTTGGTGGCAAAGCGGTCAATGTCTGTCTCTGTCTGCAGATTTTCATCACTAAACTCTTTTTTTAATATTAGCTCTGGGATGCCAGTCATTCGGAAATCTTCTACTCATTGGGGTTTCAAAAGGCTTCATATAGTGACCAGGGTTATTGGGATCTGGAACTGGCTGAGGTATTCTTTCCTGGCTTTGTCTCACCCAGTCTTGTGCCTGGTAGAAATCGCATAGTTTTCCATCCTTATTAATGCAGTCTTTCTGCAGGTATTCCATAAACAGCTCACCTGTATTATAATGAGCATTGTAGAAATCCCAGATGACAGTTACTGTGTTTAGTTTGCAACCAGTTCAAGCACTAATGGCCTATTAAAAGTGTTTTTGTTTAAAGGAGGGGTTATGAATTTTTTTCAACCACTTCAAGGAGGGGTCACAGAAAGTTAATATCTGCTAAAGGAGGGGTCATAGACTTGTGCTATTTGGGGTTAAAAAATCATCCACCCCCTCCCCTGCTTTAAATAATGACTGCTCCCTAAAATACCTCTGGTGTGTAGAATGATTGGTTCATGGCTTTTCGGAGGAGAAAACTTTGCGGCTTTCAAGAAACATGCCTCTTGTCACTTAAATACTCCTGATAAAAAAAAAAAAACAATTAGCCACTAATCCCATCCAGTGATGTTGCAGCACTTCAATGATAATTTGTGCAATTTACTCTGTGTTCTTTTTCATCACTAAAAAAATCAAAGGCACCTTTTAAGAATTTGCTTGATTCAGTTGCCTGAAGTCTCAAAGCTCCAGTGCATTCTTCCATTATAATTTCTGACCACATTTTTGCAAACATGTTTATTACTTTTAAGTAACAAAAAATAAAATTAGAATAAATAGAGTAACATAATTAAAATTAGACTTAGCTGCTCTCTCTTGTAGTTTGAGATGTCTTTTGGTGAGGCTATATGATCAGGGCCTGCCTGTCTAGCCAACTATAGAGAGTTTCCTCCCCCGGGGCAAGCTATTTTGTTGACTTTGTTTGCATGTACGTGTTTGGTACATATTAGACTTTCTCAAAAGTCCTTCGCTTCTAATTTCCAGTTCCGGTGCTCACGCTTGGTCTTTTTGGCATTTGGCATGCTTCCAAAAAAAATTATGCTAAGCTCGACTTGTGGGCAAGTCTAGGTACATATTCATCCATAGGTCAATTAGTAATTTATAGCAGAACATCAAACTGTTTCCTTGGTTTATGAAAGTTTTACAGCACGTCCTGTAAAACGCAGTTAATGGAACGTGACAATCCTCATGCCCCTTGGGTGGTCTAGGGGCAACAATGTACTTTACCTTTCCTAGCCTTCTGAACACTCGCATGTTATTTTCCAGTGTTGCAACCCTGCCTGGTTAGTTTTCGTTGGCTAGTTTTGGTTGGCCGAAGGCCATGAATGCTCCATTCACTGATGTAGTTTTACTGCGTGCTGTCTAGCTACAGTTTAGTACGTATTTTTATCCACCCTTCTCAGACCACTTCGTGTGTTCTCCTCTTCAGACTGTACCCAAGTGAGGTTGTGACCAGTGGTTGTGGTACGGGCAGCCGAATGGCTGATGTCACACATTCTATCTTGCTGATGTATGGTCACTTTTAGCGGCAAATCGGAATTTTAGTGTAAAGTTAAGGAGACTTTGCTCATTCAAAAATTACAGCCGTCTTCAAGTGTCAATGTTAGCAGTGAGAAGCTAATGCCTTATTAGCTGTAGCTTTTTGGGACAGACAGTTTTCACGTATACTCCGGTTTATTTTATTAGTTTGTCACTAAAATGCATTGTACGTTACCGCTGTTTGTGTTTTATTTTTAATAGTCCTTCTTAGCTGGGGAGAAACTGCGTGTAACAAGTTTAACGAAAAAAGGTGTTCATCCCGGCTGATGCGTGACTCAACGCGTGAAATACTGAAAACGTGAAAAAATGAGTAAAAATAGCAAAAAGTGCAATTGCGTGAATAAACACAAACATTTCTGGCATAGCCCTTCAGTGGTTTATTTGCTAGAGCAAATACCGTGTGGCACTAAATTTTTGCGGGAGTTTGATTTTGTGGATTGGCGATTTTTTTTGTTTTGTGGGAACTAATTTTTGCTATTGGAAGAAACTGGTTTTTCTTGCTGGGAATTAATTTTTGCGATTTTCTGGAAGTCCCGTTCAAATGGAACTGATAACATTTTCGTTTATTATTTGAGTACATGCAATCGAAATACAGATAAAACAACATGGGAAAGTAAGACAGATTAATCGATGTCACTCTATTACACTACAATGGATCGACAATAACTAGGGTACCACTTGATGTATCATCCACCGCAAGTTATCTATGGCATTTTCTCCTTCAAACCAGTATTTTTGTCTATAATTTCTACAGTGGAGTAAATTTTTGCGGAAAAAAATTGCGGTAATTTTATTTTGTGAGAACTTATTTTTGCAGATTGCAAAAAAGACCCGCAAAAATTCAGTGCCACACGGTAGTCAGATACTGGAGACGAGAATGTTATCCCAACTCCAGGCTGCTGAGTACTCAGTACTTGTCCAATAGGGCGAAAAGAGGCAGGGCAGACGAGGCTAAGTAAACTAAGCGTTGCTTTACTTCATTTTTTCTCACAGATGCCCTCGCTTGGCTTTGATCAAACATCAAATATATGGATTCGGCCATTTTCAGCGCTGATCAACTGCATGTTCCCAGTGGAATTTGTGTATGGAGATTGGATTGGCTGGAAAGCGAACATCGAAGCACAGCGTGCTGATCCAGAATCACTAAGTAGTCCAAATGAACGAGATAAAGATACGGGAAGTCAAGTTGAAGGATTTTGCATTCCTCAATTCGTGGTCAGAAAAAGTGAAATTGACCTTGTCACTGCATTTGATATCAAGGAACATTGGCAGCCCGATTCTGACAAGATGACAGAGAATGACCCTTTTGTTGAGAACGACGAAAAGAACGTGATACCTTTTTTTACTGCTGAACATGCAGACGATGACCCTAGGTATGCAAAGCTGAGGCTGACTACTGAATGGAAAGACCACCGTCCTCGCTACAAGAATGTCTCCTTCCTTCATCATTCATTTCTGCTACCTTCGGCGGGTCATCCTTTGGAAGGCCGTGAAGAAAAGACCTTTGATGGAGAAAAAGTTGAGTGGTCGTTCAGTCTCCATGGTCCTGTGCGTAAGCTTCAGTCAGGTGGCTTTCCAAATTACGAAGAGGATCAAACAGGGGTTTTTAAGTATCCAGATGCGTGGCCTGAACCGGCAATGGAATGGTTGGTAAGAACGCGCCCTAGCGGCTGGCCTTCATCTGATCTGGTCCAGGAAATATTCGACTCTGGTTGTCATTTGGCCCCTGTTGGTAGAGGAAAGCGCGTCGATGAGCCCATTGATATAGTAAATTATTGCCAAAACCCTGAAGCGACACTGGCTGCTTCAGCAGTACTTCCAGCAGAAAGCAACGCTGGAGAAAAGTGGGCCATGGATGAAACCGAATGGAGAACATCCTTTTCGCTGGCAGAAAATAAGCTTGGGGAAAGCGTTTCTCCCGTGCAGCGACACGTCATGGTTTTGCTGAAGATGATCAAGAAATTCTACTTTCCTGATGTGATTTCAACGTATTATTTGAAGAACTTGTTGTTTTGGGAGTGCGAGAATAAAGATGAAGTCTTCTGGAAAGAGGAAAACTCCGCCAACTGCCTTTTGCTCATGCTGGATCGCCTCCAAGAGTGTCTAGAGAAGCATCATTTGCCACATTACATCATGCCACAAAGCAACCTCCTGAAGTATGAAACCCCCTCAAGACTGAATGAAGCCGCCGTTGTCGTTGCTGAAGTGAGAAGAAATATTTTGCCAAAGACTGTCAACTTACTGAGAAGGCTGCAGTCGCTGACGTATCAGTCACAAACATACCTTCGAAACATCGGTTTGCAGTTGGGAGACCACCTCTTGAAACTACAAGACAAGAACCTCTCAGAGGGAGATCAGCGGGAGTTGCTGAATGCACTGTACTCAGTTTTTGTGAGCAAGTCCAAGGATGTCATAGCAAGTCTACATCGAATCATATCCACGGAACCGGAGCGCCAGAAAATTGAAAAACTTGTAAACGTTGCTTTGTATGCGTACCAGTCAATGCTTGCAAGAAATCTGTGCAAGCTATGGTTTCTCATCGCTGATGAAAGCAACGACCAGATAGCACTGAATGAGAAAGAGTTTAGGTCATTTGTGAAGGCAGAGGTTGAGGAGCTTTCCTCGAATGAAGATTTCCTTGCTGTGGCACTTACCTTCTTCGACCGT
The DNA here is from genome assembly GCA_964030785.1 of Siderastrea siderea. Classification (NCBI taxonomy): domain Eukaryota; kingdom Metazoa; phylum Cnidaria; class Anthozoa; order Scleractinia; family Rhizangiidae; genus Siderastrea; species Siderastrea siderea. The sequence continues at coordinate 21,404,745 of OZ034969.1, forward strand.
GCCATAAAAGGAGTTGAGCCCTCTCTGGCGATTCCCACTACAACTGTAATGGAACTTCTGAGAGAGGAACAGATGAAAATGGCACATGAGGGCGTAGAGGAAACCAAAGCGCTATTAAAAGGAGTGTTCGATTGGCTAAAGACCAGTGATTTGAAGGCAATTGCAGAGAAAACGACCAAAAAAGTTCAAGCAAGGGCCGAAGGCACTGTGGTTACAAGAGAGCAAATAAAGATGTTAATGGATGAGGAACTTGCGGCTCTGTTTCAAGAGAAAATGAAGAATAACAAATGAACAAATAGCACTACGCGCAGAAAATCGTAAGTAAGCTTTTGTTGAATCAAGACAGTTTAAAAATAACCACAGAGCAGGCGACAAATGTGGAAACATTGAGCCAGGTTGTTTGTCAGGTCTGGCAGGCCGTCTCAGTCGGATCGTTGGTGACCAGCATGGGTTCCTAAGATTAGAGCTGTCTAGGCCTAGCTACAAAAATCCGGACTTTTTTCGGGATTTTTAGAGCTTCACGGGAGTTTTAGAAAACTATAGGATTTTTGGAGATTTGGAGGGATTTTTAGAGATTTTTGGTGAATATTTTCAAGGTTTTTTGTGCATTTGTTACAAAAAAGCTTGAAACTTGGAAAGGTTTCGTCACAAGCGATCTTGAAGCCTTTGTTTGCAATGTTGTGATCCCCCCTCACAGTAACCGTCGGCGGTTTTACCCATAATCCAGCATCCCTTGCTGTCATTGAATTCAAAATGGCAGGCTCAGCAGAGCTTGTTCGCCTTGTTTGGCTGAGACTGAGGGCGCTAGCAGAAGCCCTACCAAAGCCATAGAATTTTCACCACAGGTCACCCAGTTTTTTTATATTTGATATTAAAATATCATAGGATTTTTAGGAGTTTTTATGGGATTTTTAAAGGTGAAACTGGAGATTTTAATAGCATTTTTGAGAAATTCCAGAAAGATTTTTAGGCCATTTTCCGGGATTTATGTAGCTAGGCCTAGAGCTGTCTGTGTTTAAATCTTGGAGTACATCAAGCCACTTCATCCCTTGCCCCGTTATGCAACGCAGAAAAGGTTAGAAATTTTGGAGATGTGATTGATTCCGTCACGTCAGCAGAGGGGATATCAGCAATAAATAGTACATACCATACCAGTGGATAGTGTTTTTCGCTCGTTCTGATGGGCTACTCAAACTCGGCATAGAGTCTGCTACATTGTTTTGGATTTCGGGTGCCAGTTTATCTTCATTTTCAGAAAAAAAAATACCTTGTGGTGCTGGCTATCCACTGGTTTGATATATACCAAAACAATTATTCACCTCAGTATCGGTGAAAAGTGGTAGATATTTCCCTTGCCGCTCAGTTCGCGGCTAGGCAAATATCCATGCCACTATTCATCTCCACTTCAGTAAACAAGTGTTATACACTGCAAAACATACCACGTCTTGCGGACCTTCATGCCCCGGGGGGGGGGGGGGGTACTCCTGTCAATTTAGGATAGGTGTGTGCCACCAAGGTTCTCAAACCCTGACCCTATTTAAGGGTAGAAAATCGAGAATTGATACCCATTTAAAGGCCCAAAACCAAGAAATGGCACCCTATTTAAGGGAAACAAGATAACTCATAATTCTGTGACTAGGTGGTGAGGAGCGCCAACACAAGCTATAAACGTCCTTTTAAAATCGCTTTGTTAAACTTTATAACGTGTAGTACAGTTTTAACAGACCATATGTTTTTCGTTTTGCACGTTGAGATGGATACTGCAATTTAGTGACCCTATCTAAGGAACGTCTAAGGATCACAATATCAAAAAACACTGAAAAGGATACCCTATTTAAGGACTGAGCACCTCAAAAGACCTACCCTATCGGGCAGCACATACCTATATAGCGGATGTAAGGAAGTACCCCCCCCCCCCCGGGCTTCATGCCCAGCTGCGTGACTTGCAATCAAGACTAGAGAAAGTCACTGCCTGACAAAAATAATCTGCTGAAGTTAATGATAAACAGAATGTGCATCTCAGTGGTATGTGGTGAAAAGACGCAGCAAATATAGGTGAAAACGTTGCACCGTTACTGGTGTTCACCTCAGCGTTGCCTCAAGGTACACTTGAATAAAAAATGTAAGTAACAGCTAGCTGAAAGTAGCCTGTGCGTTGACGCCTCCTTTTTCCCCTTTTGACGATGGAAAGAAGGAGACGTCGACGTCTGCATGCAGGCATCAGTAGAGAATCAGTGCACTTTAGCCAGGCGAGTGTTCTGTTTTCTCAATGTGAGCCAATGAATCATGAATACGTTTATCCAGGTTATTTTTGAAGGGTGGATGGGAATAATGGTACAAGAGAAGGTATGACTGAAAAAATCCCGAGAAGGACAATGAAAACCCCTTTCTTGTATTAGATAACATCTCCGTGAAAATTTGAATTAAAGTTAAATGGAATTTTAATGACCAAAAAAATGCAGTCAAGAAAAGAATGGAAAAATACCGAACTTTTTAAGCATTTTTGTTTGTTTCGGACGACTCGAAAGTAAAACGTTTTGTAAACCGACGATGGTTAAGTGTCATTTTTACCTACCTGTAGGTAGTTGTGGGTTCTTGTGCATAGATATAGCAAGGTCATGGTAGTTATTGTTAGGAATGGTTCCACTAATACACCAGCTAGGACTTTTTACGTGATTAGAGAACGTTGTTAGGTTAACGTCATACGTCACACTGAAATACCTTTATGTCGTTATGTCTGTGTCATTTTGTTCCTAGTTAATTTGCCGTTTATTTCCCTGCCTAAATCAGACTGGTAGCATATAACATTAAAATAAAATGTTTTTGCTTTTGCGTGACCGCGTCGTTATTCTGGTAGTGGGAACAATCCTGATTTTGCGTTCCATCACAAGTAAAAAGCGCCTTTTACAGCCGATTTCAATGGAGAGTAGAGACTCGGTTTTTTTCAAGCATGAATCGGCCGTCATGATTCATCCATAACCACAAAGCGGCACAAGAAACAGGTAGATCTTCCGTTTCTTTATGATTTTTCTCAGGAAGTAAGTATCTCCTCCGCAAATTCCTTTTATGCGCAATTTGTGACCCTGGGCGAATCATGATTCGTGCGCCCAGCCTAGTAACCAAGCGTTCTCTTCTCGCTCACATGTCTTGGCGCGAAATTTCGTGAGGTCACCGAATGGCATACCCCGGGGACCTCGTTCGGTGACGTCACGACATTTCGTACCAAGTCGAGTCGAGTGAGCGGGAGGGGAACGCCTGGGTACTAGTCTGTCGTGCGCCATGATTCGCCCTCGGTCACAAGGTAATCATGGAAATTTGCACATGAAATGAGTTTATGAAAGAAATGCTAACTTCCCAAAATATAAACAATAAAAAAAAAAACAGGAAAAAGTAGAAGATCGGCCAGAACGTCATGGCAGCCCACATATAGGGCAAGAACATCATGGTAGCCCACATATTAGGCACTAATGTGAAGGTAAGTGAGTACAAGTGAAGGGAAGTGAGTAGAAATGAAGGAAAGTGAGTACAAATGAAGGAAAGTGTGTGTTAGTGGAGGTAGGTGCGTTAATCAGTTGGTGTATATATTCATATAGGATTGTAATGTTATTAGTGCCTTATATGTGGGCTAGCATGACGTTCTTGCCAGAAGATCTGCTTATTTCCTTTGCCGCGTTGTGATTATGGGAGCATCATGACGAGTGATTCATGTCTTTCGAATCTTTCGAAAACTGCACTCAGCATTAAAGTCAGGACTTTGTCGATTATGCTACCTCACTTTTTTGCCATTTTTCGTCATTGGAAGCTGAATAAACAATTTGCTAGTAAATGCTGGATGGGACTGATATGGTCGCACGTACAGAATGCAAACGCAAACATCATCATAAGCATTAAAAACACGGTATCCCATTCATTACAAATGCTCCTCCAAATGCTCTTCTAATTTAAATTTAAAATTGCGTATTTCAGTGCCAGCAGTGATCTGATGGCAATATCTTGTACTGTCTATTACTGGCATAATTGTTTTGCGGGTTTTTCTGTATATTAGTGTATTTCAATAAATAGTGGCGTAATCTAGAATCCCAAGAGCGCTGCATGTTAGTGGCAGAAAATGATACTTTTACGGGCAGGATGTCAATCTGTCATTGCTGATCTGTAAAAAGAAAGAAAACAGCTCTCTTTGCTAATAGTTGCGAATAAAAGACCAACACACGAACGTCGACAGAGAGCTTGTTCTCAGTTACTTAGGGTCACCAGTTGTAATGGCAATGAGATTTTTAACAGAGGTATAAAGATACGATTGGGTATCTGACTCGGTTTCTTGATAGTGTTGTGGAAGCGTGGTAATTACGTGGGTAACGCGTCAACTTTTTCACAGGGGGCCCTCACGTCAAATATGTAATTAAAAATAAACGTTCGATTACCTTAAGGGCCCATTACCGTATCTTTTTAGGCCGTTGCTAGGGAAAAATGAGTTTGCTGTAACTCAACACATGTATGCTTTCATTGGACCAAATTTGGACAACATTCATTGAGGGCAAGTATGGTTCAGTTTATGACGTCATCGGACCACGCCCCATGTCACGTGATCAGAAATAGAAAAATGCGCTTTTACTTCAAGGCTTACCTTTTTGTCCATAATTTCTTGTACCGTACCATTTCATAAGCCGTCTTGAGGAAATTTAAGCATGCGTTTTGGTTTACGAAGAAAAATAAACAAATAAGAATGAAAAATGTGCTTCTTTGACCACTCTTTTGGGTATAATTTTTTTGTTTTCTACTTTTTCGCAAAAAGGATGCTTAAATTTCGAGAAAAAGAGATGTTTTTTCGAATTTTTTTAAAATGCAGCAGCTACGTTTACTTCTCGACGAGAAAAGTACATTTTTCGCGGCACCGGAAGTGACGCTACTTTTTTCAATGGCCAGGTGCCTAAGCGTTAAATGGCTAGGTCGCTAAGGCAACAATTTTCCCATTCTTGGCATCGTGGACGGTAGCTGAGCTGAGCTGTTGTTGGAATAATGGTCGCGAGTCAGATAAAAGCCGTCGAACTGGATGTGTAATGGTGTTTGGTTTTTCCGTTGGATTGCTTCAGTTCTCGCTTCTTTCACGCTCCAGTCAGCGATCTGTTTTACGAACGGCGCAAGCCATTCAACAATGTGGATCCACCTAGTCGAATTGACTTGGTCCAGACTTAGAGTCCAGAGAATTTTATGATAATCTTTGAAATACTGCCCACTGACAAGGAATGAAAGAGCAACGATTACGTTACGTATTGCAGACCTTGGACGAGTTGTGGCTTTCACGACAGAGGCATCACTCTTCAAGCTGAATTTCTGTCCACATCGACTGCACTCGAACTCAAACTCTTCAACTATATTTTGTTTTACAGAACAAAATTCGTATTTCTCAGTCCTTTCTACGGTCACAGTCTTTTAGATCGCTTAAATTACTTTTTGCTAACTTCTCAAGTGATGTTGTTAGCAGACGTTGCCCATCAGATGTACCGAGCTCACCATTATTTGTCAGGTATTCTATCGTGTGCTTTAATAATAGCATTGTCAATGTGGGCATGAAAATCGCGCGATAGAGCTGCTTTCAAGGACAATTTACAAGCTTCCTTTCTTGCTGTATGCTGCTCCACGCTGTCTTGCGACAGTGGCTGCAAGTCAGTGGCCTCGATAGCTTCGTTTCTTGAAGAGCTGTCTAAACACTGGAGTTGCTCAGGTTCGGAAGGACAGTTCACAGGTTCGCACATCGATTACAGTTTTCTAGCAAGCGACGTCAGGTAGTTTGGGAGCAGTCGAAGTCACGGCCACGGACACAGGGATTTCTTTATGGGTTCGGGATGATGGCACAGTACTTATTTCGGTTTGCCTCCGCATCACTGACATTTCTATCCCCGACCTGACACTGAAAATCTTTGAATGTCGGCTTTTCGCGATCTGCATTTCCCCATCGACTTGCAGCCATCGCTGCGCTTTCTGTTTACGTGCGTACGTGGATAGCTTCGAGCTCATTTTCAACTGAAACACCCAGTTTAAGAAATAAAGGCACAACTCACATGTTGTAAACGTAAAGCAGAAAATTAAAATAAAAAAAATAAAAAAATTATCGGCGACTTGAACCGGCGACCGGCCGGCGCCTGGAGGCCAGAAAGCGCGCGAAAAATTTGCGGACGACCGGAAGTAAAATTGCACGTGCATGGCAACCGCGTATCATAGCAACGAGATACTTTAATGGGCCCTTAATTGTTCGTGTCTTTGCTTGGGGCGGTGTAGTCTCCTTCGCAGCCGTTTTTAGGGTCGTCACGCAACGGACGCGTTGCGTGACGACCCTAAAAACGGCTGCGAAGGAGACTAGGGGTGGTGGCCATTTTGAGTAATTTCAGCGCGGTCGTCTTTTCGAAGTCTGGGACAAAGAAACCTCCGGAAACCGTTTTTATTGTTCGGCGTGCGTTTGGAAACGCTTCTCGTCGTAGGCCTCCCTCCAAAAGACAACTGCGCCTAAAATTATTCAACATGACCTCCGCCCCGAGAGTCGCCTGTGGTTACATTACGTGCAATGTGTCATACAGAGGCCAATGAAAATAGCAGCCTCGTTCTGAGAAAGAAGAAGCTAAGGAAAAAAGAAATTGCAAAATGGCGGAATCGGTAAGTCCTGTGTATCCACAACGTTATTTTATGTTTAATATTTCCCCTTCGTGTTTCGAGATATTAACAGATAATCTAACTAAAACTGCGTTGCATCTCGTAATGTGGATGTAAATTTGCTTCGAATCATGTGAGGTGTCAGATCGAAATTGAAACCATTGCTTTGAGTTAATTGAAGGTCAACGATAGTTAGGAGTACTTGCAGAATACGCCGCCACTTTTGTATCCCTCTGTCGACATTCTATGTCGACAGAGGAACGAGAACGAGCCAGATAACAATACATGCTATTGACATACAAATAAGAGCTGAGGTATTCTGTTGTATAACGAAAGCCAGGTTTTCTTTGCTTTCTTTATCGTTCTGTTTGATATAAAATAGTAGTGGCAATATCCTTGCGGTGATCAAACAATACTTAGAGTCATACAGAAGGGAAATCTAATGGGCTGTTGCAACTCATAAAGAAATACTGAATTTCAACCTTACTCCTTAAAAATTCCACTATTTTTCATCATTCTTTTACAGTCCTGTAGAATTCTACAAATTCAACAACGGGTGCAGGTGAATATTTGATGTCTTAGTCTTATATATCAATACTGTACTAGCCCGCTGAATTTCAGACGTTTCCTATGGTCTTTTTTAAAACTTACTCCCAAGAGAGAATCAGTTAGCCAGTAATACCATCCAATGATGTCATGGTACATCAGGGAAATTTGTGCACCCTGGAAGCACGATGGAGAAATGGCCAATTAACACGTCGGACTTTTGATCAGGAGATCGGAGGGGCACTGACTCAAGGCTTGGTCTCTGCACTGCTTTGTTGTTTCCTCAGACAGGAAACTTAACTCCACATTGCCTCTCCACCCAGGTGTATTATGGGTACCAATGACGGCCTGTGCGTGGGGGTGGGCACTGATTCAAGGCTTGGTCTCTGCGCTGCTTTGGGTGTGTGAATATTTGATGTATTAGTCCAATATATCAAAACTAGCCCGCTGAATTTCAGACGTCTCCTATGGTATCCGCGATTACATGGCTGTTGACGTTAGCGATCAATGAAATCATTGTACAATTTCCAGAGAAATGATACTTGGTACTTTCCTGTCTGAGTGACTCCAAATTACAGGACATGACATCTGAGATATTTGTTTTGGAAATAGGGAAAGCGTTTTGAAAATAGGGAAAGCAGGAACATTAAAATAATTCATTCCATAAACAAAAGCCAATGAAATTTGGGGGTTTAAGTGTCATCGCGTTTTATTCAAGTTTCTTTTTTTTTCACGAGTTTAAAGTGATTCCCTTCAATTGCATTGCGCATCCTTTCTGCGCATCAGTTTTTTTGGGTGACTAGCGCGCGCACGAGCGCGCGCACCTTCGTAACTTGATGGGCTTTCTATGAAAGCTGAGCAGTTCAGAGAAATAACAGGTCGTTTTCTCCTAAACGAGCTCGGTGACCCCCATTTTTTTAATACACAAATTTAAATGGCACACGGTCGAGTACAATATATCGCGATTTCAAGAAAAGTTAAAAATTCTGCTTTGAGATATTTTTTATTTAAATGCCGAAAAGAACTCGTCTTTAGGTACAGCAAGGTATGTACGCACACGGCAAATTCTTTGATTTTTTCATACCCTTAATTTCTGTTCAACTAAAATAGTATACAATACAAGATAAATGTCTATTTTGTTGAACTGCTCCAATATTTCACTACAAGCAATGACTTTTAAAGCCAATTATAGTTTTCATTTCTGATTACTAGGGTTTCTCAGGAAGACCTTGCGGGTCGTATAGTTGCTATCCATGGCTATCCATGTTGTGCCAAAACAAGCTCGGTGACCCCTATTTTTTATTGCATTTTTGAAATGTTCTTAACATAATTACCAGTTGGACCAAGTCTTAGAAAATTTTAAATATTTCTTCTATTTCGATGGAATTACCTTAAACGCACTCGTATGCTCAGCACGCGCGTGACGTAAGGCGCGCGTATTATTGAGATATGGTAAAGATAGATAGATAGATAGCTTTATTAAAAGTAAAATCATTGCAGCCCCCGGGCTGGCTGAAATGCGACCTACTTTACAGTGTAAATATTAAAAATATATGCATTTATGATAACTACTAAAGTGGATCAACCCATCGTAACGCGCGTATTTCTAAGAAAATTTATAAAACACGATAACGTACGCATGGCTGTTTTATACTGTATACTGATCCCTGCCTGTAGACTACCGTATTTGATGGGAAATATCACAAAATTTAAGAAAAATATTATGATCTTTGTATTTGCATATCCTTGTGCAAACTTTTTGATGAAATTGGGAGGGTTGAAAAGTTTATACATTAAGGCTGGTTTTCACTATCGACGGAGTCGGAGTCGGAGTCATAATCAGAAGCATAGAACGTTATGATCTAGTGAAAATCAAGCAACGGAGTCGCAAGCAGAGTTTCCGATTGCGCTTACGATTCCGTCGCTTACGATCTAGTGAAAACTAAGGTTGTCGGAGTCGGAAGCAGAAGCGGAAGAGCTAAACCAATCACAAAGCGTGGGAACGAGCACTGTGATTGGTTTACCCTTCCGCTTCTGCTTCCGACTCCGACAATCAGGTTTCACTTGATCGTAAGCGACGGAATCGTAAGCGGAGTCGGAAGAAAATGGAAACGTTCTGATTCTTCCGACTCCGATTCCGTCGAGCTTATGACTCCGCTTACGACTCCGATTTTTGATTTTCACTAGGTCATAAGCGCTCTTACGACTCCGACTCCGACTTCGTCGCTAGTGAAAACCAGCCTTTACAGAATTAGTAATTTATTATAATCCCAAGGCAAATACCGGCCAGCTACTGGAGAAGATAATGTTATCCCACCTCCTTTGTTCACTTTGCTCACCAGAACGTCTGTTTTCTTCATTTTCCAATAATGAGTGGGACAATGACAGAGACAAGACAAACGCTGGACTGCAGTACTCAAAACTTGTCCAAAATAAGGGACCTTTTACTTTATTTTTTCCACAGTTACCCTCTCTTGGCTTTGATGAAACATCAAACATATGGCTTCGGCCATTCTCGGCGCTCATCAACTGCATGTTCCCAGTGGAATATGTGTAGGGAGACTGGTGTGGCTGGCAAGCAAACAATGAAGCAAAGCGTGCAGATCCAGAATCTCCAACCAGTCTAACTGAACGATGCAAGAATACGGGAAGTCAAGTTGAAGGATTTTGCATTCCTCAGTTCGTGCTCAGAAAAAGTGATATTAGCCGTGTTCTTGCATTTGCCGTACAGGAACATTGGCAGCCTGACTTTGACGCAATGACAGCCTTTTGTTGAAAGTGATGAAACGAAAATGGTAACTGTTTTTACTGCTGAACATGCATATGATGACCCTAGGTATGCAAAGCTGAGGCTGACCACCGAATGGAAAGACCACCGTCCTCGCTACAAGAATGTATCCTTCCTTCATCATTCATTTCTGCTACCTTCGGCGGGTCATCCTCTGTATGGTCACAAAGAAAAATACTTTGACGGAAAAAAACGCCGAGTGGTCATACAGTTTCCATGGTCCTGTGCGTAAATGTCAGACTGGTGGCTTTCCAAATTACGAAGAGGATCAAACAGGGGTCTCTAAGTACCCAGATGCGTGGCCTGAACCGGCAATGGAATGGTTGGTAAGAATGCGCCCAAGTGGCTGGCCTTCATCTGATCTGGTACAAGAAATATTCGATGCTGGTTGTCATTTGGCCCCCGTTGGTAGAGCAAAACGCGTCGATGAGCCTATCGATATCGTAAATTATCGCCAAAACCCTGAAGCGACACTGGCTGCTTCAGCAGTACTTCCAGCAGAAGGCAACGTTGAAGGAAAATGGGCCGTGGAAGAAACCGAATGGAGATTGCCCTTTTCACTGGCAGAAAATAAGCTTTGGGAAAGCGTTTCTCTCGTGCAGCGACACGTAATGGTGTTGCTGAAGATGATCAAGAAATTCTACTTTCCTGATGTAATTTCAACGTATTATTTGAAGAACCTGTTGTTTTGGGAGTGCGAGAATAAAGGTGAAGTCTTCTGGAAAGAGGAAAACTCCGCCAACTGCCTTCTGCTCATACTGGATCGCCTCCAAGAGTGTCTAGAGAAGCACCATTTGCCACATTACATCATGCCACAAAGCAACCTCCTGAAGTATGAAGACCCCTCCAGACTGAATGAATTTCGAAGCCGCCGTTATCGTTGCTGAGGTAAGAAGAAATATTTTGCCAAAGACTGTCAGCTTACTGAGAAGGCTGCAGTCACTGACCTATCAGTCACAAACATATCTTCAAAACATTGGTTTGCAATTGGAAGACCACCCTTTGAAAATGCAAGATGAGAACCTTCCAGAGGAGGATCCTCGAGAGTTGCTGAGCAAGTGCAAGGATGTCATAGCAAGTCTACATCGAATTTTATTCAAGGATCCGGAGCGCCAGAAAATTGAAAAACTTATAAACGTTGCTTTGTATGCTTACCAATCAATACAGTAGAACCCCGGTAACTCGAACTCGGATAACTCGAACTCCCCCGCTAACTCGAACTAAGTCGCATTTCCCTTGGATTTGACCCCACTTTTCAGTCATTTTTACTCGGTTAACTCGAACTCGGATAACTCGAATTCCCCGCTAACTCGAACTAAATTTCGTTTCCCTTGATCAAAATTTACCCCGATAACTCGAATTCTGGTTCTTGCAACTCACCACGGATGCCCATTGAAATACCCCGTTAGCTCTTCGTGTCGTGTAATCGGATTTTAACACTAAAACCAACACTACAGCAATTTGATTTTGATTAGTGCAACGAACAAACAGATCACGTATTTGTGAAGGTAGAGGTTGACGATCTTTCCTTGAATGAAGATTTCCTTGCTGTGGCACGTATCTTCTTCGACCGTGCCATGAAAAGAGTTGAGCCCTCTATGGCAATTCCCACTACAAGTGATGGGGGCTACTGAGAGAGGAACAGATGAAAATGCCACAGGAGAACGTAGAGGAATCCAAAGCACCATTAAAAGGAGTGATGGGTTTGCTGAAGAGCAGTGATTTCAAGGCAATTGCAGAGAAAACGACCAAAAAACTTCAAGGAAGGGCCGAAGGCAGAGTGGTTACAAGAGAAGAAATAAAGAGGTTGATGGGTGAGGAACTTGCGGCTCTGTTTTAGGAGAGAATGAAGGATAACAAATGAACAAATTGAATCGCGCTACGCGCAGAAAATCGTAAGTAACCTTTTACTGGACCAATTCAAGGCCTGGCAGGCCGTCTCAGCCAGATCGTCAATGACTAGCATGGGTTCCTAAAATTAGAGCTGTCCGTGTTCTCTTCTTGGAGTACATCTAGCCTATTTATCTCTCGTTCCGGTAGGCGAGGCAGAAAACGTTGGAAATTTTGGAGATGTGATTGATATCCTGACTCTCCTGTGTCACGTGAGCAGAGATATTATCAGCAGTTAGTATATGCCAAACCAGTGGATAGTGTTTGGATAGTATCTGCTATTTACCTCCCTACGTTGTTTTGGATTTTGGGCGCGAGTTTTGCTTCATTTCTAAGAAGAAAAGAACTATTTGGTGCTGGCTATCCAGTGGTTTGATATATACTAAAACAATTATTCACCTCAGTGTCGATGAAGAGTGGTAGATATTTCCCTTGCTGCTTTACGGTTTCGGAAAATAACCACCATAAAAATAAGCTCCACTTCAGTGAACAATTGTTAAATACACTGCAAAACATACTACGTCATGATGACCTTCATGTCCAGCGTGACTCACAATCAAGATCAAAAAGTCACCTCCTGACTACACTCCCCGTAGTCAATAATAAACAGAATGTATACGACACTTATCGAGAAATAACGAACGCACACAATGGTATATGGCTAAAAGACGTGGCAAATACATCTGAAAACGTTTCACCGTCACGTTGCCTCAAGAGACAGTTGAATAAAATATGAAAGTACCAGCTAGCTGCAGATAGCCTGGCGTTGACGCCTCCTATTTTCCCCTTTTGACGAAGGAAGGAAGGGAGGAGACGTCGACGTCTGCATGCAGGCATCAGTAGAAAATCAGTGCTCTTTAGCCAGGCGAGTGTTCTGTTCTTTTTTTTCAACGTGAGCCATAGAATCATGAATACTTTTATCCAGGTTATTTTTGAAGGATGAATGGGAATAATGGTACAAACTAAGAGAAGTTATTACTGAGAAAAACTCTCGTGAAGGACAATGAAAAGGTCTTCTCTGTATTAAATAACAAGATATGTGGTTTTCTTCAAAATAATTACATTTCCTTGAAAAACTGAATTTATGTTAAATGGAGTTTTAATGACCAGAAATATGCGATGAAGAATAGAATGGAAAAATACAGAACTTCTTAACCATTATTGTTTATTTCGGACGACTTGAGAGTAAAGCGTTTTCTAAACCGATGTTGGTATCGCGCTTCTGATTGGTCGCGACACAATGAACATTCCAAAAATAATTCGTGGTGTTCACGGTTTTACTAGTCGCACGGTAATTTGCCGTTTATTTCCCTGCATAAATCAGACTGGTAGTATATAACATCAAAATAAAATGTTTTGGCTTTTGCGCGACCACGTCGTTATTATGTTAGTGTGAACAAGGCTTCATGGCCGAGTTCACTGCATATTCCAGCACCAGCAGTGATGGAAATTTCTTGTTCTGTCCTTTACTAGCATACCTGTTTGCGGGTTTTGCTATATATTAGTGTATTTTTAAAAAAGAGTGGCATAATTTTAGAAACACAGAAGCACTGCTAGTGGCAATAAATGCTACTTTTACGAGCAAGATGTCAATCGATATCTGTCAATGCCAATCTGCAAAAAGAGAGAAAACAACCCTCGTCGCTATTAGTTGCTAATAACAGACCAACACACGAACACCGAGAGAGAGCTTATTTTCAGTTACTTGGGGTCACCAGTTGTATTGGTAATGAGATTTCAATATTAAAGGCGTAAAGATACGACTGGGTATCTGACTCTGTTTCTAGAAGTGGAATCGTGGTAGTCACGTGGTTAACGCTTCGACTTTAATTTTCACATCAATTATACGGTAAACATGAATAAAAGATAAAGACGTTTGACTACTTTTGCGTTGTTCGTGTCTTTGCTCGGGGCGGCGACTGGTTGTCTGGCAAGGGTCTTTCAGGCCAAATTGCCAGGTAGTCCGAGATTCTCTAAGGATTTCGAAGCGTACTTGAAGGCTTAAATTTTACTATTATTTTTATTCTATTTGTGTAGAATTGCCAAGTGATTCAGAAAAGTATTTGGTTCTGTATGGTAGCTGACGAATGTTCCGTACTTGTGCATACCGTAAAACCACTTTGATTGCCACATTTTGAATATTTGGTGTTTGCCGTTGACGAATTTTCTGAATATTACAGATAATCGCTAGCTTGATCACCAGCTGACACGAGCTGTCTTGAAGATTTAGCTACTGCTTTTTAGTTTAGCGATTTAAACGTTTTTTTTCCCAGTTTTTTGACCTTTTTTTAACAGTTTCCGTCCTCTTCAGGACAAATATTACATCTAGCGATTTTACCTGAGATTGCTAAATTCGCTAAATCAAGTAGTCGCTAACAACAGTAACTTTTAAACTACGATAGTTTCGAATAACTTGCCACCTGATACAAAGATAGGAGGCTCTTAATACTAAGGTCCATTCTTTCTCAAATCTGGTTAATTCTCCGAAACAGCGTTCTGGGCATTTAGCTTATTTTAGAAACCGTGTTAGATGCCCAGCATGCTAAACTATCATGATGGCTGGCAATCCACAATTTTTGGCGGCTCAGTGATTTCACAGTCGTTTTTTACAATCAGTTATACTAAAATGTCAGTGATATCAATACAAAAACGAATAAAAAGCGTTTTTTTATTGCTGAAGCTATTAAAAGTGATTTGAAACTATCGTGGTTTTTAAACCGATCCTACTTAAGTTGTTACTTCGATTACTCGCAACTTCGCGTAATGATTCTTTTGCATATGAGAGGTTGCTGTTGCTCTACAAAGAGAGGTTATCTGTTTTATGGGTAAGCAAAGTTGATTATTTTTCCCATTTTTAGATTTATCTCTCACCCTGTGTTTTAGGATATTTCGCCATTCTTTTTTTTAGATGTTGTTATTCCATGTTTTAGGATTTGGAAGTATATTCCGCCATTCCGCGGAATAGGGTCACCCTTGATATTAGGGCAGCCTGGCCTGTGGTTATATTGCTTGCCATGCGTCATGGCAGAGGCCTTGGCAATAAAAATGTTAAAGAGCCTCGTTCTGAGAAAGGTGAAGCCAAGGAAAGAAAGAATCGCGGAAGTTGAATTGCGAAATGGAGGAACCGGTAAGTTTTGTGTATGCACAGCTTTACGTTATCTCACAGGGACCCCAAGCTCTATGGAAGATATAGACCGTGTGACGTTTGTTCAGCGTTGTGAGCGTCACGGCGACCGTTGCGTAATGGCGAAATTATAAGGATTTGTATGGGTAAAACAATTCCTACTTCAAGTCAAAAATACTAACGAGTTTTCATTGAAACGATCCCTATCTGATCTCCTCTGCCTGTTTACTTGTCTCCTATGTGGTTCCTAGAGCGATTTCACTGAGTTTTAGTTCGATTGCTTTCTCTCCCTGGAATCGCTCTATAAATCTCTATAAATCGCTCCAGAAACAGCATTCTTTGTCGAACGAGCCAGATAACAATGCACGCTATATATTAACACACAAATAAGAGCTGGGGTATTGACTGTAGTTGCATTAACGAAAGCCAGGTTTTCGTTTCTTTCTTTCATCGTTGTATTTCATATAAAATATAAGTAGTTGCAATATCAGTCCTTGCGATGGTCAAACAATATGTAGAGTCATACAGAAGGGTAATCTAATGGGCTGTTGCAACTCATAAAGAAATACTGAATTTCAACCTTACTCCTTAAGAATTCCACCAATTTTCATCATTCCTTTATAGTCCTAAAGAATTCTACAAATTCAGTTTAAGTGTGAATATATAATGTCTTGGTCCAATATACCCGTCCAATATATCAATACTAGCCTGAATTTCAGACGTCTTCTATGGTTTTTTACCACCAAGAGAGAATCAATTATCCACTAATGCCATCTAGTAATGTCATGGTGCATCAATGAATTTTTTGGCTCTGGAAGCATGATGGAGAAGTGGTTAACACGTTGGACTTTTGATCGATAGATTGGAGGGGCACTGATTCAAGGCTTGGTACCTGCACTGCTTTGTTGTTTCCTTTGACAAGAAACTTAACTCCACATTGTCCCTCTCCACCCAGGTGTATAAATAGGTACCAATGATGGCCTGCTGGGGGCAATGTTCTAACATCCCTCCCGGGGAGGGGAAGGAGAGGTTGGTTACACTCCTAGTTGCTTCATGCTACAGAAGCGGTTAAGCACTGGCCCCATTGGGCCACTTGCAATTGCAGCCCAGATGCAGATTAAAGATCAAAGCCATATTTTGTAAATTGGTTTGATGTGAAATACTCTAAATGTTTAGTGAAAAAAAATTGCTTTGTATTTTGCTGAGGTGGTAGAGCAAAGATGAGAACCAACAAATAACTCTACCCACATGTGGTGTCAACTCCTAGATTTTGCCCAGGCCACATCTGTGGGAGGAGAGTGTTCTCACCACTGCACCATTCCCGCTCCCTCTAAATATACTAATGCTAACAGTTAATAAACCATAAGAGAGAAGTCTTGGTCAATAGGGAAAATGTTCTGAGCAACATTTACCATACCACTGCTATCCAAACATTAAGTGCAGTTGGATAGAGATCAGTTTCCACCAAAACATGCACGAGAAGTACTAGTAACGTAGTACTCATTTTTCTTAGTGTCCGTTATGACATGGCTGTTGACGTCAGTGATCAATGAAATTCAATGAAATTATTACACCATTTCCAGAAAATAATACTTGGAAATAAGGAAAACATGGAGATTAAAATACGGATATTGACAGTAACAATGCGATTTGGGGGTTTAAGTCTCATCACGTTTTATTTACTTTTTTTTACGCATGAGTATTTTGTGATACTGTATACTGCTCCCTGCTTGTAGACTACTGCATTTTATTTTGGGAAATGTAAAAAAATACTATGATTTTTGTATTTGTATAACCTTATGCAAACTTATGAGGAAATTGGGAAGGATTAAATCGTTTATGCAGGAATTCACAATTAATTTTAATCCCAAGGCAAACAGTTATATAACCAGCCACTGGAGAAGATAATGTAATATCATCCTCTTTGATCATTTTGCTCACTGGCACGTCTGTTTTCTCCATTATATTAGAAAAGTATTTACCCGAAAGAACTCCTTAATTTTTCAATCATAAAAACGGTAGGTCGCATGCGAGCCTAGGAGGCCCACACGGCCTGAGCTTATCCCGGTTTCTGTAACATGAAGCAACTGAGAGGATTGCTACCACCCCCATCCCTGGATGGGATTTCAGTCCATCGCAGGATTACCCCCAGCAGTATGTCGCCGGTGCTCATTTCACACACCTGGGTGGAGAGAGACAATGTGCGGTAAAGTTTCTTGTCCAAGGAAACAACACAAAGGCAGGGACTGGGCCTCGAACCACTGACCTTCGGATCTGAAGTCCAACGAGCTAACCACTGCACCAGCGCGCCCCCACGCGTTTTCAACTTAACCCCTTAAAAAGAATTCCACTATTTTATCCTTCTTTTTGTTTAGTACCCCTAAAGAAATCCATAGTTCCTCAACAGAGAGTGCACATATTTAACGCAGAAGCCAATAAATTGTATCAATAGTAGCCGACGTTTCAGCCATCTTCTCTGGCATGTGTTTCTCGAAAGTCCCAAATCTTTTCAGTCCGATTTTGGGCACAATAATTCACACTGTACCTTGTAAACAAAGCAGTTTCTAAACATGAAACTTTGCTACAAGTTAAAACATTTCTTATGTTAATGACAATGTTAAAATAACACTGCTGTGTAGAATGGGTGGTTCATGTTTTTGCAAAGGGCTTTTCGGAGTAAAAAAGTTCGGGGCTTTCGAGAAACGTGTCCCTGGTCAATAACTCCCAGTAGAGAAACAATTAGCCACTAATGTCATTTCATCCAGTGACGTCACAGCACTTCAATGATAATTTCTGCAACTTTCTCTGTGCCTTTTTTTTTTATTCCTTAAAACTCAAAGCCACCTTCTAAGAATTTGCTTGATCCAGTAGCTTGAAGACTTAAAGCTCTAGTCCATATTTGCATTGTTTATTTCTGACCAAATTTTGCAAACATGTTCGTTACTTAGCAGCTCTCTCTTTCAGTTTGAGATGTATTTTGGTGACCCTATATGGCCAGGGCCTGCCTGTCTAGCCCACTTTAGGGAGTTACCTCCCCCCAGGCAAGCTAGATTGTTTACTTAGTCTACATGTACCTAAGACATTTGTTTAGTACATGTTTTTCCACAACTCGAACAGTAATTTACTTGGTTTATTGTTTATATGTACCTAGGGCATCTGTTTGGTCCATATTTATCCATGCTCAAATGGCAAATTAAAGAACATTTGAGTTGTGTGGCATTAAAATGCCCATTCACCACCTAAAAATGAGCTGGGCCTGGGATTAAATCAAGAATATCACAGAAATCAACCAATGGAAAATATTTTCCATTACATGGAATATTAGAGTTAGCAACCCGGGCAAGCATCTCTGCTGGGTAAGTTTGAGACGGCTTGGATGAAAATTCACTTAAGTGCAAGTTTTCAAAAGTACGTTTTCATACCCCCCCCCCCCACCCCTAACCATACAAACCTTGTGAATTGTCCGATATTTCGAAGCCATTTACTCAATTTATTCAACAGATTAGTTAAAACTCGGAAAGATTAATAATGTGATATTACACCCTCATCCAAATAGCTAGCCTGCGTCGCAGACGTAATCTAACTCTCGGCTAGTAACTTAACAAGGGTTAAGTTTCGTCTGCGACGCAAGCTACCAAATAGCCGAATGCAAAGCGGGTACGCCACCAGTTGGAGCGCGCGTTGTGCATTATATGATCAAGGTCATTCCAAAGGTGTAAGGGACAGAGCATTAATGTTTTTTAAATCTGATTGTTTTTGTGGTGACTAAAAACTTTGTATGAATTTTTTTTCACTAGTTTGAAATATATTTTGTTTGGTTCCTTTCACTGTGTACGATTTTTTTTGTTCTGCAAAACTTTTGTAGGAATGTTTTTTTGGCATTTGCCCAAGAACCCCCCCCCCCCCACCACCCCCACCTAAAAATAAATTGGTCGGTTCCTAAAACGAAGTAATGTGGAAACGACGAAGGAAGGGGGGGGGGGGGAGGTGGAAGCTTAGTGAGCTAAGTGGAGATTGGAGTGAAAGGCGCTTCCATCCGCCCTTGTTTTCAGAGCCAGTCGTCCTTCTTAGCTGGGAAGAATCTGCGTGTAACAAGGTTAACGAAAAAAGATGTTCATCCCGGTTGATGTGTGACGCTTAAATTAGAATGAATGTTAGACTCAACACGTAACATAAAACTTGAAAATGAGTAAAAATAGCAAAAAAGTGCCATTGTGTGAATAAACACAAACATTTCCAGCATAATCCTTCAGTGGTTTACCTTTTGCTAAAGCAAATAATCGGCTACTGGAGAAAAGAGGCAGGGCGGACGAGGCTTAGTGAACTAAGCGTTGCTTTTCTTCATCTTTTCTCACAGATGACCTTGCTTGGCTTCGAACAAACATCAAATATATGGATTCGGCCATTTTCAGCGCTGATCAACTGCATGTTCCCAGGGGAATTAATACGTGTATGGAGATTGGATTGACTGGCAAGCGGACAGGGAAGCACAGCGTGCTGATTCAGAATCTCTGTATAGTTTAAGTGAACGAGATAAAGATACAGGAAGTAGAGTTGAAGGATTTTGCATTCCTCAATTCGTGGTCAGAAAAAGTGAAACTCACCTTGTCATTGCATTTGATGTTGAGGAAGATTGGCAGCCCGATTTAGGCGTGATGATTGAGAATGACCATTTTGTTGAGAACGACGAAAAGAACGTGATACCTTTTTTTACTGCTGAGCCTGTAGACGATGACCCTGGGTATGCAAAGCTGAGGCTGACCACCAAATGGAAAGACCATCGTCCTCGCTACAAGAATGTCTCCTTCCTTCATCTTTATTTCTGCTACCTTCGATGGATCATCCTTTGAAAGGCATTGATTTAAAGGCCTATGAGAAAGGATGAAAATGATTGGTCATACAGTCTCCATGGTCCTGTGCGTAAGGTTCAGTCAGGTGGCTTTCCAAATAACGAAGAGGATCAGGCATGGGTATTTAAGTATCCAGATGCGTGGCCTGAGCCGACAATGGAATAGTTGGTCAGAAAGCGCCCAAGTGGCTGGCCTCCATCTCATCTGGTCCAGGAAATATTCGACTCTGGTTGTCATTTGGCTCCCTTTGGTAGAGGAAAGCGCGTCGATGAGCCCATTGGTACAGTAACTTACTGCCAAAACCCTGAAGCGACACTGGCTGCTTCAGCAGTACTTCCAGCAGAAAGCAACGCTGGAGGAAAATTGGCCATGGAAGAAACCGAATGGAGATTGCCCTTTTCATTGGCAGAAAATAAGCTTGAGGAAAGCGTTTCTCCCGTGCAGCGACACGTAATGGCTTTGCTGCAGATGATCAAGAAATTCTACTTTCCTGATGTAATTTGGACGTATTATTTGAAGAACCTGTTGTTTTGGGAGTGCGAGAATTTGGATGAAGTCTTCTGGGAAGAGGAAAACTCCGCCAACTGCCTTCTGCTTATGCTGGATCGCCTCCAAGAGTGTCTAGAGAAGCATCACTTGCCACATTACATCATGCCACAAAGCAACCTCCTGAAGTATGAAAACCCCTCCAGCCTGAATGAAGCCGCTGTTGTCGTTACTAAGGTAAGAAGAAAATATTCTGCCAAGGACTGTCAGCTTACTGAGAAGGCTGCAGTCAATGACCTATCAGTCACAAACATATCTTCAAAACATTGGTTTGCAGTTGGAAGACCACCTTTTGGAAATGCAAGATGAGAACCTCGCAGAGGAAGATCACCGGGAGTTGCTGAAGGCACCGCAATCACTTTTTGTGAGCAAGTCCAAGGATGTCATTGTAAGTCTACATCGAATCACATCCAGGGGGCGCCAGAAAATTGAAAAAATAATAAACGTTCGTTGGTATGTTTACCAATTAATTCTTGCATGAAATCTGTGCGTGTTGTGGTTTCTGAACAATAATGAAAGCAACGACCAGAAAGAGCTTGATGAGGAGGGGTTCAAGTCATTTGTCAACTCAGAGATTGAGGATCTTCCCCTGGGTGAAGATTTCCTTGCGATGGCACTTGTCTTTTTCGACCGTGCCATGAAAGGAGTTGAGCCCTCTCTGGCAATTCCCACTACAAGTGTGATGGGACTTCTGAGAGAGGAACAGATGAAAATGGTACATGAGGGCGTAGAGAAGCCAAAGCGTCATTTAAAGGAGTGTTGGATTGGCTAAAGACCAGTGATTTGAAGGCAATTACAGAGAAAATGACCAAAAAACTTCAAGCAAGGGCGAAGACACGGTGGTTACAAGAGAAGAAATAGAGAGGTTAATGGATGAGAAATTTGCCGCTCTGTTTCAAGAGAAAATGAAGAATAACAGATGAGAAAATCGCGCTACGCGCAGAAAATCGTAAGTAAGCTTTTGTTGAATCAAGTCAGGTTAAAAATAACCACAAGGCAGGCGACAAAATTTAGAATAATATGGCCACGATGTTTGTCAGTTCTGACAGGCCGTCTCAGTCAGATCGCTTATGATCAGCATGGGTTCCTAAAATTAAAGTTGTCCGTGTTCTATTCTTGGAGTACATCAAGTCAACTCATCTTTCGCTCCGGTACGCAATGCAGAAAACGTTGGAAATTTTGGAGATGTGATTGACACCCTGTGTCACGTCAGCACAGGAAATATCAGTATATACCAAACCAGTGGATAGTGTTTTTCGCGCGTTTGGATTGGATACTCAATCTGGGGATAGTATCTACTATTGTAATACCTCCCAACATTGTTTTGGACTTCGGGCGCAAGTTTTTCTTTGTTGTCAAAAAAAAAAGAAGAATTACAGTATTTGGTGCTGACTATTCACTGGTTTGATATGTACTTAAACAATTATTCACCTCGGTGTCGATGAAGAGTGGTAGACATCCTCGTTGCTTTGCGGCTCGGCAAATATCCACCAATATTCACCTCCACTTCAAAGAACAATCGTTATACGATGCAAAACATACAACGTCTTGAGGACCCTTGAATGTCCAGCGTGACTTACAATCAGGACCAGAGAAAGTCACTTCCTGACAAGAAAAATCTGCTGTAATCAATAATAAACAGAAAGTGCGACAGTTGTCGAGAAATAACGAACACAACGGTATGTGGTGAAAAAACGTAGGAAATACATGTGAAAACGTTGCACTGTCACTGATGTTCACCTGAACGTTGCCTCAAGAAAAGGTTGAATAAAAAGTGAAAGTAACAGCTTGCTGAAAGTAGCCTGTGCGCTGACGCCTCCTACCTTTACGTCGTGATGTCTGTGTCGATCATTTTCTTCCTCGTTAATCATTTGTCGTTTTTTGCCCGGCTAAATCAGACTGGTAGCATATAACATCAAATAAAATGTTTTTGCTT
The DNA here is from genome assembly GCA_964030785.1 of Siderastrea siderea. NCBI lineage: Eukaryota > Metazoa > Cnidaria > Anthozoa > Scleractinia > Rhizangiidae > Siderastrea > Siderastrea siderea. Next base: position 21,427,070 of record OZ034969.1, read on the forward strand.
TTGCATTACCACGTCGTTATTATGATAGTTTAAGCAATCCTATACAGCCGATTTGAATGGAGAGTGCAGACCCGGTTTTGCAAGCATGAATGCCGGCCACGAATCGACCGTCATGATTCACCCATAATCTCAGGGAGTAAGTATTTCCCCTGTAAACTCCTTTTATCGCAAATTCCCATCGCTATTTCGTGTTCCTGAGCGAATCATGATTCCTCCGCCATGATTCGCCCAGGGCCACAACATGATGATGGAAATTTGCGTATGAAGTGAGTTTACAGAAGAATGCTAACTTTCTGTGAATTAAACAATAAAAAAACAGGAAGAAACAGAAGAAGATTTGCTAATTTCCTTTACCGCTTTGTGATTATGGGAGCATCATGAAGAGTGAATCATATCTTTCGAATCACACTTGAAAACTTCAGGTCTGCACTCAGCATTAAAATCAGGATTTTCTTGATTAGCTTTGATTATGCGAGCTACTTGCAGTTTTGTTTTTACCAGTATTCCACTCATTGCAAAATGCTAATGCTCCTCCAAATGGTCTTTTAATTTAAATTTAAAATTGCGTATTCTAGTGCCAGCAGTGATATGATGGCAATATCTCGCATTGTCTTTTACTAGCATACTTTTTTGCGGTTTTGCTGTGTATAAGTGTATTTAAAAAAAAAATTAATGGCATAATTTTAAAAACACAAGGCCACTGCATGTTAGTGGCAGAAAATGTTACTTTTACGAGTAGGATGTCAATCTGTCACTGCTGATCTGTAAAAAGAAAGAAAACAGCCCTCTTTGGTAATATATAGATTTAAAGGGTGCGTTTCTTTGGGGAAATCCAAATCCGGATTCTTGTATCCAAAAACGGATTTTGCGTTTCTTTACCTAAATCCGAAAATGGATTAATCAGGAATTAGTGATCTGAAGAATCCACACTCCGAGTGGATACATCAGATCAAATCTAAATCCGGAGTTTTAGGAGTCATAATCCGTGCGTTTCTTTGGGGGGACGGATCCGAAAATAGTACATCTGTCAAGCGGTCTTCCATGCAAATTTACTGGTCTCGCCATATTTTCTCTCGATCTTGCGTGACAAAACATTCGATCGTGAAAAAGAAAATTCAGGTGATTATTCCGTTCCGTATATTTGAAAAGTTTTCTCCAAAGGGACATACAGAAGCATTGACACGTCAGGATAACTTCATTTGTGTACCATTTCTGTAATTCAGGGACCAGATTTTGCTAATTGTGAACGCAAATAGCGAGTTCACTTGAACTACTGCAGATACTGTCCTTGTTTATAAATTATTTGTATTCCATTCTAGTTAAATTCTAGGGCAGTACGAGAGAAATATCGTTCTGATATATATATTGCTTGCCTCCAGCCTGTCTTGTCATGACAAAATAATCCTTTTTCGGATTTTGCGTTTCTTTGGTGACAAAGAATCCATTCTCCCATCACTTAGAGCCAATGATGCAACAAGAAATAAATGACATCGGGAAGATTTTGACGACCTCTGAGGAACTGGTTCTTCCGCAAATAGGCTGCCAGTTGGTCAGAAATATCACTTGATTAAAACTCATTTTGTGCCATCGATTAACTACAATGTGCCGAAGAGGGTTTCAGTCACGATACCTCAGTGAGTACCCATAGATGGACTACAGCCCTTCAGTAGATGGAGTATTCTGTAAACATCGTGCTTTGATGATGCCTATTCATTGCAGGAAAGATAAGGGCGCTTTTGTTAAGAAGCCTTTTATAAACTGTAATATGCTTCAAGAAAAGGCAAATAGACATGAGCAAATGAAGTACCATCACGACGCAATGATCGCCACCGAATCCTTCCTTAATTCTCTTGAAAACCCAGAGCAAAACGTGAACAAGCGATTAGATGACGAGAAGAGGAAGAATATTATCAGAAATAGGCACATGTGAAGCCATCCTTTTCTGTGGTCGACAGTGCATTGCCCTGCGTGGAGATAACGAAGTCTTAAACGGTAAGAGTCGTAAGAATACAGGCAACTTCTTAGCGGCTCTGCGGATGATAGCTAACCACGACGACATTTGCATGGGCCAAGGAAGGCTGTCGTCCCTAGCAATTATGCACATCCATTATCAAGTTAAAATTGACTTGGATGAGGTGGTAAATCTCTTTGCCACCAAACACCCACAGAGGCTGGAGCTCGGAACAATCCTGAAGGATTTAAAAGTCCCGCAGTATTTTGATGTATCTTTTTTCATCGCAAAATTAGTCGTTTATACCTTTATTCAAACAATTTTATTCGAAAAATGTAATATTCAGTTTCTACCGTGTACTTTGCCCGTACAATTTCTCATGTATTGCCACTTGGTCCACTTTGGCCTCGTTAGCACCCCCGCCCCCCACGTAAAATCCTGGTTACGGGCCTGTTTCGCATCGGAGCTAGGCACGCTGTCTATTGAGCTAAGCTAACACGTTGACCAGATCGGCGTTGATTTTAATACTTATAAGACTGTTTATTGATCGCACCTCGATCGAGATAAACAGGCGGGTGTTTTTACTAGGAAAATTAATGTGTTGGGACCACTGAAAAAACCATGGTTGTGGACAGAAAAAACCAGAAGGCACTATCTCTGCTACTAGTTTGGCAGCGATGTGCCGACCTAGTTCGAAGCAGAACACCATCACAAAGATGAGGTCGAAGTCAAATTTCGTAACGTGAGCTTTTCATCTTTCACCAAAACGACAACTGAGTATTCCTTTGAACTTTTTCTTTCCATTTATATATATTAGATGTTTTTTCTCAAGTATAAAACTTCAGTGCTCTCGAACAATCATTTTGCTAAACAAGCTTAAGTTTTTAAAGAAACCTCTTTTTCAAAAGCGAAGAGATGGACATGCAATTTCCCGCCAAGATAAACGCTGGTTGCCCAGAACTACTGCGCAAATTACCGCCAAGAAAAGCTGGCATTCTCCTGCCCCGGTCGGGTTGCCTTAAGACTCCCCTCCCCTTCCCCCAGAGTCTGTACGGGCGAGCGGGTGATAGCTGACGTTAGAACCAATATTTCTCGGATCGATAGGTTACCAAATTTGCTTGACGATGGTGCTCCGCTCTGCGGCTTTCCGCCGCAAAGGAGCCCCCCTAATTTGAGCTTATCTCAGCTACTTCTGTTAGGGTCACCAGTCTTAATGGTAATGAGATTTTAATAACAGAGGTAAAAAGATATGATTGGGTATCTGACTCGGTTTCTTGACAGTGTGGTGGAAGCACGGTAGTTGCGAGGATAATGAACCGATCATTATTTTGCGGGGGGCAGGGGAGGGCTATTATATTTGGGGGGGGAGCACGATTTGTTGAGCGCCATTTTAGCACTTTGACTTCTTTTTCAACTGAATTTATGGGAGGGTACCGAAATTTTGTCACGATGGCCTTCAATGCTATAAACCTGAAAAAAGAGAGTGCTATCTTTGTCCTTTTAATCATTGCTGATATAACGACTTTGCTTTCAAGACTCTTAAGGACCTATGATATGACTCCTGGGCTCAAACCATTTACACTCTTTGAAGTGTTATTTCAGATTTTTTACTCTTGAAAGATGAAGTCATTTGCTCCAAAGAAAAATCGGCAGTAAACTTGATTGCTTTACGTTCCTCTTTGCTTTTGTTAACGACGCTTCACTCTTTATGCCATTTCCTAGTTCAACTCTGTCTGCTTCCTATATTTTTATGATTTCTTACATGTAAATGAAATAATGGAACCGGCCTTACCTGTTTCCTCTTTTTTTCTTTGTTTGTTTGTTGGTTGGTTTATGGTCGGTCTCAGCCCAAAAGTGCCCAATTTATCATGTGTCCCGGAGGTTACGATTGTACCCTCTTTGGGACCATTTCGGGCATTCAGTGCCTAACTCATCAGCCCACCTTAAAAGTCAACTGAGCATTTAAAAGTGCATTTAAGCTGCGGTATTTAAAATCAAAAATTAAACTAGCTTTTGGATTTATAGGGCTATTCCCCGAACCCACTACTCTACAGGAGCATAGACAACATCACGTCTTTGGTGAATTCTCTTCTTAAGTTCCAGGGAGGTAGGGGAGGGTTGAGGGGCGTCCCCCCCCCCTTTGGGAAGTCGAAAATGCCGGAAATGTACTGTAATTGCCTTATTTTACAATTCATATTTTAAAAATCTTTCGTGTGCCTTGTTCCCTTACTCCCACTTCTTTATTTCAGTTTCGTTTTCTAGCTGCAGAGTTTCTCCTTGGTATCAATACCGAGTGTTGAATGGTCTCTCTCAAGGGTGCGGATGCCACTCAACTTCCTTCCCCTGTTTTAACGGTCCATGATTCCCTTCACTGGGAAGCTCACCTCTTGTTCGTTCTGTTTTTATGTTCCTTTGTTCGAATTCTAGATCAGTCATTGCTGACGTTTGCAGTGATTACAAACACGCTTTTTGGCGGCCGAAATTGCTATAGCTCCAGAAAGTCTTTCTTTACATCTTCTGCAAATTTGTCTACAAATGGATCAATCACACTGCAGTAAGTTTAAATCTCATTCACTGTTGAGGGAGAAGTTAGCGAGGACAAGGAAAGGAAATTATCATATTTCCATAACATATTTGACTCTTAGCTACCATGTTATCACCATTTTTATTTAACTAAGTTGACATTTACAGAGCATTTTTTGTTGGCCTGATTGAAAGTCTTGCAATATATATTTTTTTATTATTTTAAAGACCCGAAAATATGCCCGCCCGTTAATACAAAAATAATTTGCTTTTTCATGTTCTCAACCCGTTTTCCAAAATGTTTCTTTTTTCCTGTGGAGAGAGGCACAATATTTTTAAGGACATAGAAACGGGGGAGCGCATCAATTTTGGCGCGAACCTTTCCCAAAACACAGTGGCCCTCCCCCCGCTAAATTATGACCAGTCCCTAACGCGTCAACTTTTTCACAGGGGCCCTCACATCAAATAGGTGATTAACGATAAACGTTTGATTACCTTTGTGTATAATCACGATATACACCTAGAAAAAAAACCTATTCTAGGAACACATCGCTGTTTGCTGTGAAATCATTGGTTAAAGACACAAGTTATCACTCTAAACAGCAGGAAACCCAGACACCCTAGTTATCTGATATAGCAGCGCCTAAACAGAAGGAAAGTGTTTCCGACATAGCCCGATGATACAGCGAAGTTCCTCGTGAACACCAGCGAATCTTCACGAGAGCTAACGAAGATAACCACAAGAATGCGCTCAGCAGCTCAGGACTGCGCTCGACTCCAGTACACTACAATATCTCGTAGTTGCTATCGCAACCACCAGATAAACACGACTGTCCTTTGTGTGTCAAATCATAAATGGACGAGGACTCCAACAAAAAGAGGCCGAGTTAACTTCAGCTAATTTGTGATAAGGCACTCTTTTCTTCGATCGCAGGTTTAATTGTAGCCAGCTGAACATCTAACTGCATTCAATTGCAAGCTGCAAACTACTTTTATGTAAATGGTTTGAGCCCAGGAGTCATATCATAGGTCGGTAAATTATGAGGACTGTTTGTGATGATTGACATTTCAACAACCTGAGCGGAAGTCATTATCAGAGTCCAGTGAACTGTGGATCGTCAGTAGATGGTATAAGTCTCTCCGGTCGTTGTCCTGATTGGTCGACGATCTCGTGATTATTGGTCGTCTGTCAGTTAAGTCATGATGTTATTGGCTGAGAAGACTGTAAAACGTGATTGGTGAGTTTCGATCCTTCTTTTGTTGGTCAAATGTCCGTTGGTCTATTGTTGCGTTCGACGAAGGAGAACGCATTATTCCTAATCATGTGTTGGGTGTCCTATGTTACACGGCCAGAAAAATTCGAGATTTTCGCTGTAATGGGTTGGTCGTCGACGCCAAATTAGCCCCCCCCCCCCCCCCTCCGAAGATTATTGCAGAGGCATACGCAATAACAACAAAATGTTGGATTTATCAACTGAGTTGGTAAGGTAAATTGGCCCCCCGTAAAGAGATTGAAAGCTGACTTTTCGAGCGTTAGCCCCTCGTCAGAGAGAAGGGCTAACGCTAGAAACATCAGCTTTCAATCTCTTTACGGGGGGCCAATTTACCTTATCACCTCAGTTGATAAATCCACGGTGGCCAATTTACCTTCTCAACTCAGTTGACAAATCCAAAATTTTGTGTTTCACGTCTCCACCAACACAGCACCACACTTTCTTTAGAAACTAACCCCCTTGTTGGTATGGACTTTGGCCACGGTTTCATGACGCCCAAGCCCCAGACGGTCAATTTAGCGTGTAAACACAAGGAGAATATTATTAAGAAAGATTTTTATTCAGTTCAAGACACAGGCGACTCGGAAAAAAACCCGAGTTCCCCCAACAGGAGTCGAACCTATGACCTTCTGGCTACTAGTACAGATGCTCTACCACTGAGGACAGGAGACTCGTGGGAACTAACGCCCTTAAGCTAGGTTCATGTGACAAACGTCCTGGCATATTCGCAATGATAGAAATGTGATGGTGAATTTTAGGCCTGGTGAATATATGATCGTGGTTTCGGGAGCTATGTTGTTATATTTTTCGAGTTTTTTGAGAAGAGCTTTCAAGTTTGTCGACAAGGCACAGTTTAAAGTCCACTAATAAACACAAGCATCCTCGGAGACCCAGGGGCAGCTAATTGAGGCGACAGGATTCTCACAGGCGAACGTTTACAACAAGAACGGGACAGAGCCCCTAGGCAATTACTCTTACCGAACGAGTTCCAGAAGCGTTTGAAATCCCGCCTTCTGATTGGCCAGAAAATTTTTCTGGCCAATCAGCTAGCGGGATTTCAAGTGCTTCTGCAACTCGTTCGGTAAGAGTAACTGCCCTGGGGTTCTCCCGTTCTTGTTGTAAACTAATCCCGTCGCCCCAAATAGCTGCCCCTGGGTCTCCGAGGATGAAACACAAGCGGCGCACCTAGGATATAAAGCGGTCGAGAAAACATGGATTATAGTGATCATGATTTCTGCCGAGGACCACAAAGGCTTTGACAAGACTGTTCACAAGCCGTTTCCGGGAAAGTTTTCAAGTTTGTCGCAAGACACAGTTTGAAGCCCACTTACAAACACAAGCGGCGGAGGTAGGATGTACAGCGCTTGAGAAAACATCGATTATTCAGAGACGGCGGAGCAGGGGGCAGGGGGAGCTACACCCCCCCCCCTAAACGAAAATTTAGGGGGCCTAAGCCCCCCCACGTTTCAGTGCCAAAAATATCGCTAGCGCAGCAAAAAATTGGTTTGGCAAAATATTTAGTCTCGTGATCTTTTCACAAATCGTTTCATCAGCATCGCACTTGGCGAAAAAATATGTTGTAGGACTTTTTTTGGAACAACTCCGGTAGCATTCAATGCTGTTCTTGAAGACTACGTTGTACTTCTGCAGACAATGGAAGAAATAAGCGACACCACACACGACGAGTATGGACAGAGGGCAAACGGAGTGCTATCAAGCCTCCGGATAAATTTGACTCTGTGTTTGGTTGTAAACTTGGCTATCTTCTGTTTGGGGCTACAGAGCAGCTTTCTAGGGCACTACAGGGAAAAGATACGACCAAGAATCACTATACACGACCACGCACAAAGGCAGAGTTCAATAAATTTTACGAGTCATGTGTCTCTTTTTCAGAGGGTGAGTCTGGCGAACCAGTGCTGCCACGATACAGGAGAGCCCCTACCAGGCTTGATGACAGAGCTCCTCCTCACCTGTTTGAATGTACGCAGGATTACTATAGGGCGCAATACTATGAAGCCTATGGAAAAGTTTAAAACGCAATTTGAAAGCCGATTCAACCAGGCAAGTTAAGGTGGAGAAACTTCTTGTGGACGCAGCAAACAGCGACGACTTCAGCAAGCATTTGGAAGAGCTGCAAAGGTATTACTTTGGAAATGACATAGACTGCGGCAGGCTAGGGCACCAGCTTCGCCTCGTACATGATGCAGTAAGAACTGCGCTGCCCGAAGTACGTCAGGTTACTCTGCGCTCCGACGACTCAAGAACTACCTAGAAACCACCATAAAGCAGGTTCGTCTGAACAACTGCCCGCTTATGCAATGCCACAAATCGATTACGGACACACTGGACAATGTTAAGATGGCAGAGGTTTGCTTGTGCCAACGAACTACGCAAAGGACATTTTGGGAAGTTTGAGTAGGGATATGCGCTTGGCTTGGTGTACGATGAACCCCCCCCCCCCACCCCCACGTTTTAATACGCCCGGCCGCCTCTGTTATTCTTACGAGGACTTTGCTATTCCTTGTTGCCGAATTTAAAGAATCTGCTGACTTTCAAAGCTTGAAACTGGTCATGTTGCTGTAAGTCATGACGATAAAGACTGATATGAAGGCTAAATATTACTTTAAATGCAGGATGAAAGTGGACACTTCTGTTACGTTAGAACATCTGTCAAATCATTTCACAGCAATTCTCAGTCAAAACAATATGTAAACCCGAGCTCGTTTTCCAAAGAACCCCTGCCATAGACCCATGCTTTCATTTAGGGGAAAGCAAAGGAGGCTTTCGTCTCCTTGGCGACAACTTGGGAACCGGAAGTGTTGGCTGTCCGTGATAGAATGTAACCAGTCGAACGCATTCTTCACTTGACTTTGATGATGACTTCCGCTCAGGTTGTCGAAACGTCAATGTCATCACAAACAGTCCTTCTCAGGACTACACTCACCCGGAAGATCATAATTTACCGACTTATACTACTTTTATGTGCCCGCTACTCAGTAGCATTGATTTTCTTTCCTTTAAGGATGCTTTTTCTTTGTGTGTGTGTCAAAACAAGCTACCCGCAACTCCCTTAAACACAAGTTATCGACAGCAACACAAGGAAATCATGTTAGCTTTGTTTTATTTCGAACAGCCAAAACCTCCAGCCGAAAGTTTTCTCGAAAATGCTCTCTTAGAATTTATTGTATCTCAGCACATATATGTCATATGGGGAGGAAGGGACTGCATAACATAATTTAAGACCATTTAACAGCCGAACTTAAACTCTGTCTGTAACTGTTAAAAGCTACATTTAAATCCCCCAAAAGGCTAAAGCTGCGACATTTTTAGCAATTACTCGTACTCCAAAGTGTGAGACCACGGGGACAACTGTTTTTTTTCTTTTTTTTCATATTAATGGGCAAATTTCATCAATAACTCTGTAGTTCTAGTTTTTACTCTTCTTGTTTTATTGAGTATCTAGGATGAATTGTACAACTTCTAACATAAAACGTTCAGGCTTCATGACTCTTACAGTAAAAGTATGACGTCCAAAACATTTAAAAATAAACTTCACTAAGGCCCTAACATAAACAAAACTACATGACTACAAGTAGCGGGGAACTTTTTGAAAACAAACCCTTGGGGCCTGTTTAAGAGGAGGTGGGGGACCCCGGGCACGTGAGGTAACCCGTCTAGGTGGGGAAGCCTGCCTGTCCATATAATCTCTCATTTCGTCTTGATCACGTATGTTTTTCGCAGTTTTCATCTTCTCAATGTTAAAAAACGCTACGACGACAATCACTCGCAGGCTGAAAACAATTTGGATGAAGATGCTGGAAATCCTCAATTGACGGTAGCAGCAAGACTTCAAGTGAAGGCGGCGAGTCTCAAGCATCGCCTTACAGTGTTACTTCACCGAATCGGTCGATATCATTCTTCATTCTCAGCTGTTCAGTTGCCTGTACAATTAATTGCCGCTGGTAGAGGCTTTACATTACTAAAAGAGACAATAAGAAGACACATACAGCTAGCGAGTTCTCCCGCCTTTTTGTTTGTTTACATGTTTAGCGACTTTTTACGCGGTTTCCTTGAAAACAGTTTACCCCAGCATCGCGGGGTTGGCAAGATTGCATGTAAAGGCGGCCTATTTTTCGACCACGGCTAGGCAAGTTACCTCACCTACCCGGGGACCCCCACCTCCATGTAAACAGGCCCTTAGATTTCATGAAGTTCATCTGCAGGATTAACCCTCACTTCATCGCAAACTTAAATTAATCTATTTGTAGCGGATGAACTCCTGGTTTGTTTTTTAAAGCGGTGCAATTCGTGTTCAAACTTGGAAGGTGCCAGCACTGAGAAATCCAATTTCGCCACCTATTCTTAGTTTTACACGAGGATTGTTAAGCGTTATTAGGTCCAGCCAACAAATGTTTTGAATAAAGGTTTTGGTACTCGACGAGCGACATCAATTGAAAACAACCCGCAGGAAAATGGAAGAGCTTGTAGAAAAAAGCTCACTGTGTTCACAAATACCACCTCCGTAAAATCTACAAAAAAAAAATAATAACAAGTCTCAACTCGTGAAGGCAGGACATTTAAAAAAGAAGTCTAGCCTCAACAACAGAAAGTTGGCAGACTGAAATACTACCAATGAAAATTTCAAAGCTTGGCAGAAACTCAAGCAAACCTTTCCAGATAATTACCTGGTCACCTGTTGTGAACGTTATTTAATATACCTCACCACCCCGCCCTCAAAACACTCCAACAACCTGCAACCCCTTAAGTAAATGACTAAACGTACCTACAATGTAACATCTTCCCAAGTAGCGACCTGATCAACTCTTCTAACAACTTTTCCCTTCCATCTGTTCATCAAACTGCAAACCCACCGGTACCTGACTAAACTAACGAGTAAACACCTTCCCAATACTGATGTTACCTTTTCCAACAACTTTCCCCTTCAAACTTTCTAACAGCCTGCGAAGCTTCTGGTAAAAAAAGGTCTTGCTGCACCGACAAGTTGTCAGCCTCAAATAACACCACCCACAGTTTCAAAGCTTGGCGGAACGTCAAGGAAATCTTTCTCTACTTTGTGTAATACCTTCCCCCGTCTCCCGCACAACTTTCCAACAACCTGCAAACCCTTAAAAACTGACTAACTCACTCACCAGGGAACACCCTCCCAAGTAATGAAACTGATCCTCTTTCTTCAACATCCTTTCCCTTCCATTTTTTTAACAACGTGCAAACCCTCCTGCCCTCCTCCTCCGTGCAAACCCTCCTACTAAACTCACTCTGTGTGATACGTCGCCATTAGTCGTACTACTTGTCGATCTCCATCCCACTGTTGCTCCTCAGGAAGACGGCTTGAACAATTATTTCAATGACGTTTTAGAAGAAACTGTTACCATTACAACTCCATAGATAAAAAAATCAAGGCACCATCACCTTGCACGTCATTTCATGTTTTCACCAAAATTCATTAATTTCCCCAAACAAGTGCCTGTGGTCTTAGAGTTTACACGTTGACAGCTTGTGCCGTTCACTCGTTTGCTGGAAGAAGCTCGCTAAAACGAAAACCTATGGAGATGCATCGTACCCTTCAAGTTGTTAAAGAGCTTGTAGGTGGCAATGAAATTTTTGTACCTGTCGCTATTCAGAATTGTACCAGGTTGAGTGGACAAACGTTCCATATCATGATAGCTGAAATAAGTGACAAGTAGATATTTACCAATTAATATTTGTAGTCTACCAAATCATTTCAGTCACACCTTCTAAAAAGTCTCGTTGTTCAGTTCAAGCAATTTACCACAGCGTTAGATTAGAATGAGTCTTGCTTCGTTCAGCCTTTCTTCCATCATGATGCATTTTATTCGTAGGATTCAAACAAAAAGGTAAGATAGTTACACTAATCTTATCTCCTCGTTCACTCTTCATTAGACGGATTCGCACTCACAAAGCAATCAAAGCAAAACACGTGCTTGTGTTGCGTGAACCGTCCAAAAATTCAGAGAGCGGCGAGATACGATTAGCGTGCTTGTGTGCAGAGGTCGGCGTTCGGACACTGACATTTGTTCTTAAGTACAAAAAACCCTAAATATTGACGTTTTGCGGTTAGAACATTGATCATTTCAGATCATTTTATTGATTTTGAGCAGGTTTCTTTCCAGAAGAACCCCAAGCAATTTCTTCAAAGAAGCGAAGCCCATCCAAAAGAAAACTCTCGTGAAATCCCGTAATATGAAAATACTTGCATCATAAAGATCATACATTGGTTCCAGAACAGGATATTCGATCGTAGATAAGAATTCTAAAACAACGATACGATACGTGGGCGGGAAGCGGAAGGACTGTGTGACAAACTCGCGTGGAAAAGAATACTAATATATTCACGCCGTATAGCAACCCCTGACTCGTCCCCAGTCGTCTTTTGTTGTCTTTTATGGGGTCGACTGGGGATGAGTCAATGGTAACCCCGTTCGGAGATCCTATCCCCGTTGTCACCCGATCCTTTGGACAGTTCCGCAGATAAAATTCACTGAGATCACTCCCAGCAACATATTCATTCGTTCTGTACACAAAAGCTCGACGATGAATAAATACCATTCTATTGCCTCAATTTAATAAAAGGACGCTTTAAACTTTTTTTGGTTACCACGGGTCCAAGTTTAATTGCGAACATCTTAAGTTTTCGAATTCGAGGGAGAGTAAAAAGTTTTCATTTGTCCTTAACAAATACGTACTTAATTTATATGCGAACTCATTGGCAGCCCAAAAATGAACATAACAAAAACCCTTTTCCTGAGTGACGTAGGTAGACCACATTATCTATTTATGTATTGGATTATCTAGTTACTACAAAGGCCACTTTATATGGCTGGATGCCAATTCAGATCTTAAACAAGTTTGACTACTGAAGAGCTAAGCAAGCGGAACAAAATACCTCTCTCGCGTTCCCTGCTTACAGTTCAGCCAATTAATCTCTTAGCATGGGCGTCTTTTTTAAAGCCCAAAAAGACGGACAGTTTGAGAAAGAACCGAGAATGTTCGTTTTAGAGCTGGTCCGTTCTTTTTGTACACAACGCTGAGATCACGCGATTGTGAAGGTGGTCAAAGAAAACGGGTCAATGTGGGTCACCGCACTCAAAGCTGCTCAACTGTTATCAATTCACTGATGTCACGCCAAGATAAGACTACAATTGATAACAATAACACGCCCGGAAATAGTGAAATATTTGGTCGTATAAATAATGATTCTTGCTCCGGTCTGCTGCGACAGTTTCACAAATGCTTGATTGCTATGTAGATTACACGCGACTAAACCAAGGATAAGGATAAGCACTTGACTAAAAATTAACTAACTAATTAAACAACTAACTAACCAACTACCTTAACTAATCATCCATTAGAATAGGTGAACACTTAGCGGCATATACGTCATACTTCACAACATTTTCGCTATCGTCACGAGACTAACGGAAAAAATATGTTACATATTGAAGGGAAACGGTCAACACGGGTCAGTACAATATACTGAACTGATCTATAAACACTTTGTCTCATACAAACATGCTAACTCCGATCTGTATAGAATTTTTGTTACGAAAGTCTCTGACAGAACGTTTTACCAAAACAAGGAAAAACGTTTCTCAAGACGCCAATCACTCAAATAGAATGGATTTCTAAATCAGGACGTGTTGGATTGACGGCAGCCAGTCACGTGACGATCACGATTAATGACTGACTACAAAAAGCATGAATTTAGACTGAATGTGATTTCCGTTGCAGGCTGCGTCCATGCCAATTTTCATGTGACATGATGATGGAATGTAGATGAAATTGCTAGTACTTATCACGCGACTCCATGGAAAACGAAACATCCAGAGGTAAGGCTATAAAAACGTAAAGATGGCTTGTAATCCCAGCAACAAAAGAAAACAAGACTGAAAGGAACTCTTCGGATTCCACGAAAGCAATTTGTTGTCTAAGTTGTTTAAAGTCAGGGATGACAATTCTGAACTGTTTTATGGATTTCGTCGTCAGTGTTACAACCAGTGGTGGGGTGGTCGGGCGACCCCATAAATACAATGACATCATCACAACAGTGGCTGCCAACAGGACGCATGCCCGATAAGCTGAAAAAAGTGGAAGGAGACGATACAAGGTTAAAGACCGAAAACGCCCAACATTGGTGAAAAGGCCTCTCGTAGTAGACAGTGGTGGAAGGAAACAACTCTGAAAGCAATTTAAAAGTTGCAGGTAAAACGCTTTCGATAAAAAAACTAGCCTCGAATAAACTTTCATTTGACTTTTACTGTTCGAGTTTAAAGCTCTACATTATTTTTCACCCTCGATGTCGTAGGTCTAAGGCAAAACAAAAACAAATGAATCTTGCAGAGCAGCCAAGAAATTTACAACAGGGGTCCCAGGTATGTAAAACAAAACTTAACATAGACTTCGTGATGAATATTGATTCGAAATTTCGCCAAGACACGAAGAAAGCTCGCAACTTGAGAAAACCTTGGACATGTATCTTCTTCAAAGTTACACTAAACCTTTTTATTTATTAGGAGCCAAAGCAATCACTTCGTTGCATTTAGTTACATCGAGCCCAAGCAAAATGGCCACCGAGGTCTTGACACTGCAGTGTACAAGGTTTTGTGTATTTTATGTTGCACATATGAAATGAATGGAAGCTATTGAAATAGCGCTGCTGCTGCTACATAACTGCAGCTAAGTATGAGTTATCAGCTGCTGTGATTTTTTTGCGGCTATGACGGATATCATTATTATTATTTTGCTTCTTTAGCACCACTCCATCGAAGTACATCAATCTCTGCATAAACTTTACCTTTCGCTGATGAATTTCTTCAGTTCATACTCGACCCATCGAGGAGGGATTGAAGCCCAGACAGCAAGGTGCGTTACTTTCCTTACTAAATACAACCTGTGACTGTTTTAGAATGCATAAATATCGTTAAAACAACTTTTAACATGGTACTCATATCTTAACTACAACTACATCAGAAACAGTTACGTGACTGTATAGTATTTACTTAAAAAAAAAAACACTTCACTCAAGGCTTGTCTCGTGGACTACTATTAAACTAGCAATTTTCATTTTTTATTTTTTACATTTGTGTACGTCTTTTAGGATTTATTAAGCATAAAGTGAAATATTTAGTGTCAATTAAGTGTAAATAAGGTGCTTAAAAGCATAGATATCAATAAGGTAAAATGTAGTTGAAGGAGCCACCTGAGATGTATAGTATATCACGCCTGTATAGTATATTTAACTGTGCAACATAAATTCAATAACGAGATTTTTTTGCTTTTCGTTGTTTTACAAAGGTATCTACAAAATGAAAGACTGAGCAGGTTGAACTGGGTAAGTCAATAATGCAATAGCTTACAGTTCAAACCAAGGTCTACATACACATATTCCTTGTAGGATCTGGCGACCGACATTAATAAAGTAAAAATATCGGCATTGTGTATTGTATACATGTTTGACAAAGGTTTTCAGTTAAACTCTATTTTAACACAAACAATACAGAATATACATAATTAAGAGCCACAGTCTGGAACTTTCGAGAATCCGCGGTCAGGAAGCGAAAATTCGAATTTTCTTTTTCGACACCAAAAAGACCCTTTTGGTAAACCTTTTTAAAAAATGATACCCAAAAGTTCCAGCGAGGCCTTATTTTGACAAAAATGGACAAAGTTCGAAAAGCTGCCCAACCGCCGTTGAAGGCCGAGGTAAATTATGCAAATTAGCGTATTTTCAACTCGCCAGAACATGACAACAAAAGCTCCGACTAAATTCACTTTTTCACCATTTGTTATTCATCCCTTGGACTTCCTTTTAAACTACATTTCATTGCCATGTTAACAATTTTTCTTTGCTATTTACACGCTTAAAAAATATAGCATTCGCTCTTCAGTTGATTCATCAAATTTTACCTTATTTCGGAAGATCACAGCGTCGGGGGTATACGCATCTACAGGGCAAAAAGGGATTCTATCGAACGGGCAATTATTCTTCTTTATCATACTGAAATGGTTAGTTTGGCCCGTAAAAAGCAAGCGCGCTAGAGGCAAAAACGTAGAGACCATTTTCACACATTTCGCAGTTTTCTCTGTTGTTCTCATATTACAAGCTGCATATCATTTTGAAACAAAAATCAATGATACTTTGGTCATTTTGGTCAATGCTCCCAATTTTATTTGTTTTTAAATTCTAACACTTTATATCTGTAGCAATAACTTGACTTTTTTAATCAAACTCGATTATTTTCAAATACGGGAACATTAAGCACTAAATAAACAATCCTCCGACGTGTGTACGGGGGAATTCGAACAAGAAGCTGTGCAAACGTCGAAAAGAATTATGTTTGTAATAGAAAACCGCCGAGTAGCCACCTTTCCATATTTCGCCAATCGATATGCTTTTAGTTGACGTACTGATTATTAGACTTGCTTACTTTAATAGGAACTTTGAACGACAAATATTAAAACGTTTACCATGAGAGATAAATTCTACTGCGTCACACCACACTTAACAGACAATCTTATATCACTAAAATTTTGATTTTGCGCCGTAAAAAGTAACGCTTAAACATGCATAACAACACTGTCAACAACGTGTTGCTGCTGAGACTATGTTAATATAAATAGGTATAAAGGAAAATACATTATTTGTATAAGGCGCTTCTCTCTGTTCGCTCTGATTTCAATTCAATATCCGACCTGAGTCAAAGGCCACCTACGAAATCTTTTTTGTTGCCTATATAAGTATAGTTATTCACTTACTCGTCTTTTTGTGGTACAGACGTCTGAACAATGCGGAAGATGTCTTATCCCCTTCAAAGAGAAGGCAGCAAATTGGAATTTTCTTGCTGGTAGGTGTACGTTTTTATTTTGTGGAGGCGACAACAGGTTGTCACGTTGCGTGACATACAAAATTACATGAATATGCACAGCAGCGCGTCCGCGAAAATTAGAAAAAGAAAACAGAAAAAGGAAAACGAAAACAAAAACCACAAGAAGAGTGGCAGAAAACTAACACATTTCCCTAAGAAAATTTTCTCGACTCATCGACAAAACCAATAACGAAAACAAAGCCAGAAATAAATTTAAAAAATAATAAAAAAAATAATAATATGAACGTTTGAGAATACAGAAAAGGATATTCCCATAACTTGGGGATGAAAATAGGATGCATTCCAGCAACCGATAAAAAATGGAGAGATTTTGGAAGGCCTGATTTACGATTGTCCTTCATACATGACAATTTTGTTATTTTCTTTGGCAGGGGGGGAAGGGGGAGGGTGGGGGTGAGGGGTATGAGTAAATCGCAAAAATGCAAGGCCTTAGCACAAGTGAGAATAAAACGTTCGGACTAAAACATCTAAACAAAACAAAACGCTGCCCCAAATATAAACGGTTCCACCTCCGCAGGTACGTAAACAGAAAACCCGACACGCCAAAATTTTGATTTTGAAAACCATATGCGAAGGAATCATGATTTATTCTGGCTTGGTGGTCCAGCCTCCCATATGACAATTCAAGGAAATGACGGTTTTCGATGTACAGTAGAATTTCCATAACTCAACTTAAACCGTCAATGGATACCCAGAACTAACCCGCTTAAACGAAAGGTCTTGCTATCGAGTTTTACTATGATGAAGTGAGATAAGTAGTTCTATTTAGCTTAGATTTCGAACTAAAAGAGGTTCGGGTTATAGAGATTGTATGATCGTATCCTGGGGGGACTCTCGTATGAAAGTGGCGGGGATGCTCGTCGGAAAATTAGAATTAAACCCCTAAAGGAGACCAATCTGGGCGTGGCACAGGCTTAATTTGACCTCTAAGGGAGACCATGCTAAAACAGACCACCAGGTAAGAGCTACTGACAGTGATTTTAATTGCGCTAAAGATTGACGGTGTTTGGTTTTTTCATATAGATGTTTCTTTAAGCACAACCCTAAGCGATGGGTAAAAATATTGGCTTACCGTAAACCCTAAGCGACACCAAAATTTGCAATTCACACCCCTAAGCGAGACGACGAGCATTCCCCTCACCTTCATTTAGGAGTCCCCCCGAGGGGGATCGTATGAAATGAGGGTGTTAATCGGATCCTGAGAGTCAAGAGCGGCCGCCACAGGAACAACCAGCAGCAAGATCACTAAGCGCCGCAATATACGGGGCCTTTTTTCTGCGGCCGGATTGAGTTGACACCTCTAATTCCAATTTCTCACAGAGCGTCTCGAGCAAACCCATTTTCAAGTTTTTCAATGAATTGTTAACGACCAAGGCACAGAGATTGTACTGATAGAAGACAATGGGATCGATGCTCTACTTCAATCTCGGATAGAATCGCTTCTATTGCCGTTTGAAAGTTTGCCTCCTCCTCCACAGCGCAAATGTCATCTTCCGTTGCAACAACTTGATGGCGAAGTTTGGCCCCAAGTCGAGCAAAAAAAGACGTGATTTGTTGCACTGTGAGAGATTCAGATGGTCTGAATAGTCGTTTGCCATCCGATTCCAAGGCTCGCCTCATCTCTTTCGCCACGAAGTCAGGGTCAACCTTTCTCCCGGTCGACTGCCCAAGATTAAACTTCGCTTCCAAATAGCTTCTTTGTTTCTCATTAAAACGGTAAGCCTTTCACGATTCTTTCAGAGCCCATCTCTCCTTAGGAGATGCTGAGACTAACGAAAGCGTTGACGTGGGTTCGAGGGTTGGCATAGTTGAGACTCCTTCCTGTAGGACTGCGGCGTATTCCGTCTTTGCTAGGACTAAAAGGGAAAGTCTCTCGAGTGAACGGGAACATTTTTCCACATAAAGATGCCGCTTTAGGTTAGATAGCTTTTGAAAGACCCTGATGCATCCTTCTTGTGGACAAGAATAAGCCGCAGAATAATCGATATCTTCTGATGGCCGATCTTCATCTTTCTTTTCCTTCTCACTCGTCGAAGCCCTCTCAGTCGTCTTTTTTGATAACCTTGAAGTCTCCATCAGAGAACGTGCCATCAAACCCTTTGTAACCACCATCTAGTCGAAAAACAATATTGACGTTACTGTAACTGCTACTATGCAAAGGAAACAACAAAATCAACTATCAATCCTCTTTCATAGACAGCCATATAACTTCACTAATAATTAACTGAGTGCAAGGAAATTCCAGAACTACAGCAATATGCACGAACGTATCCACAGTCTCATTGAAAATGCGCTTATAAAGAATATACACCCTAAAAATTTAAATTCCCTGACTTAATCCCTCCGCATAGCTAATCAAACAATATGACTCACTGAAATAAATGTAAAGAAGATCCTCGCAGTTATTAACGCAACTTATGCAGTTGCGAAAAGAAAGCCTGAAAAAATCAGGCTTGCCGGGATTCGAACCCTGACCTCTGCGATACCGGTGCAGCACTCTAACCAATTGAGCTAACAAGCCAACTGGGAGCTGGTCATTAAATTGGTTCGTAATATACCCGGGAAAGATGAAGATGAAATTATGAATATATGAAGTTCATATATTTGAACCGCGGAATGAAGAAATAAATTGGTCGTTAACAATTCATTGAAAAACTTGAAAATGGGTTTGCTCGAGACGCTCTGTGAGAAATTGGAATTAGAGGTGTCTACTCAATCCGGCCGCAGAAAAAAGGCCCCGTATATTGCGGCGCTTAGTGATCTTGTTGCTGGTTGTTCCTGTGGCGGAAAGATGAAGATGAAATTATGAATATATGAAGTTCATATATTTGAACTGCGGAATGAAGAAATAAATTGGTCGTTAACAATTCATTGAAAAACTTGAAAATGGGTTTGCTCGAGACGCTCTGTGAGAAATTAAAATTAGAGGTGTCTACTCAATCCGGCCGCAGAAAAAAGGCCCCGTATATTGCGGCGCTTAGTGATCTTGTTGCTGGTTGTTCCTGTGGCGGCCGCTCTTGACTCTCAGGATCCGATTAACACTCTCATTTCACACGATCCCCCTCGGGGGGACTCCTAAATGAAAGTGAGGGGAATGCTCGTCGTCTCGCTTAGGGGTGTGAATTGCAGATTTTGGTGTCGCTTAGGGTTTATGGTAAGCCAATATTTTTACCCATCGCTTAGGGTTGTGCTTAAAGCTAAAAAGAAACATCTATATGAAAAAACCAAACACCGGCAATTAAAATCACTGTCAGTAGCTCTTACCTGGTGGTCTGTTTTAGCATGGTCTCCCTTAGAGGTCAAATTAAGCCTGTGCCACGCCCAGATTGGTCTCCTTTAGGGGTTTAATTCTAATTTTCCGACGAGCATCCCCTCCACTTTCATACGAGAGTCCCCCCAGGATACGATCATACAATCTCTATAAACCGAACCTCTTTTAATTGGAAATCTAAGCTAAATAGAACTACTTCTCTCACTTCAACATAGTAAAACTCGATAGCAAGACCTTTCGTTTAAGCGGGTTAGTTCTGGGTATCCATTGACGGTTTAAGTTGAGTTATGGAAATTCTACTGTACATCGAAAACCGTCATTTCCTTGAATTGTCATATGGGAGGCTGGACCACCAAGCCAGAATAAATCATGATTCCTTCGCATATGGTTTTCAAAATCAAAATTTTGGCGTGTCGGGTTTTCTGTTTACGTACCTGCGGAGGTGGAACCGTTTATATTTGGGGTAGCGTTTTGTTTTGTTTTGTTTAGATGTTTTAGTCCGAACGTTTTATTCTCACTTGTGCTAAAGCCTTGCATTTTTGCGATTTACTCATACCCCTCACCCCCACCCTCCCCCTTCCCCCCCTGCCAAAGAAAATAACAAAATTGTCATGTATGAAGGACAATCGTAAATCAGGCCTTCCAAAATCTCTCCATTTTTTATCGGTTGCTGGAATGCATCCTATTTCCATCCCCAAGTTATGGGAATATCCTTTTCTGTATTCTCAAACGTTCATATTATTATTTTTTATTATTTTTTAAATTTATTTCTGGCTTTGTTTTCGTTATTGGTTTTGTCGATGAGTGGAGAAAATTTTCTTAGGGAAATGTGTTAGTTTTCTGCCACTCTTCTTGTGGTTTTTGTTTTCGTTTTCGTTTTTCTGTTTTCTTTTTCTAATTTTCGCGGACGCGCTGCTGTGCATATCCATGTAATTTTGTATGTCACGCAACGTGACAACCTGTTGTCGCCTCCACAAAATAAAAACGTACACCTACCAGCAAGAAAATTCCAATTTGCTGCCTTCTCTTCGAAGGGGATAAGACATCTTCCGCATTGTTCAGACGTCTGTACCACAAAAAGACGAGTAAGTGAATAACTATACTTATATAGGCAACAAAAAAGATTTCGTAGGTGGCCTTTGACTCAGGTCGGATATTGAATTGAAATCAGAGCGAACAGAGAGAAGCACCTTATACAAATAATGTATTTTCCTTTATACCTATTTATATTAACATAGTCTCAGCAGCAACACGTTGTTGACAGTGTTGTTATGCATTTTTAGGCGTTACTTTTTACGGCGCAAAATCAAAATTTTAGTGATATAAGATTGTCTGTAGTGTGGTGTGACGCAGTAGAATTTATCTCTCATGGTAAACGTTTTAATATTTGTCGTTCAAAGTTCCTATTAAAGTAAGCAAGTCTAATAATCAGTACGTCAACTAAAAGCATATCGATTGGCGAAATATGGAAAGGTGGCTACTCGGCCGTTTTCTATTACAAACATAATTCTTTTCGACGTTTGCACAGCTTCTTGTTCGAATTCCCCCGTACACACGTCGGAGGATTGTTTATTTAGTGCTTAATGTTCCCGTATTTGAAAATAATCGAGTTTGATTAAAAAAAGTCAAGTTATTGCTACAGATATAAAGTGTTAGAATTTAAAAACAAATAAAATTGGGAGCATTGACCAAAATGACCAAAGTATCGTTGATTTTTGTTTCAAAATGATATGCAGCTTGTAATATGAGAACAACAGAGAAAACTGCGAAATGTGTGAAAATGGTCTCTACGTTTTTGCCTCTAGCGCGCTTGCTTTTTACGGGCCAAACTAACCATTTCAGTATGATAAAGAAGAATAATTGCCCGTTCGATAGAATCCCTTTTTGCCCTGTAGATACGTATACCCCCAGCGCTGTGATCTTCCGAAATAAGGTAAAATTTGATGAGTCAACTGAAGAGCGAATGCTATATTTTTTAAGCGTGTAAATAGCAAAGAAAAATTGTTAACATGGCAATGAAATGTAGTTTAAAAGGAAGTCCAAGGGATGAATAACAAATGGTGAAAAAGTGAATTTAGTCCGAGATTTTGTTGTCATGTTCTGGCGAGTTGAAAATACGCTAATTTGTATAATTTACCTCGGCCTTCGACG
This sequence comes from Siderastrea siderea, assembly GCA_964030785.1. NCBI lineage: Eukaryota > Metazoa > Cnidaria > Anthozoa > Scleractinia > Rhizangiidae > Siderastrea > Siderastrea siderea. The sequence continues at coordinate 21,449,165 of OZ034969.1, forward strand.
GCAGTTGGGCAGCTTTTCGAACTTTGTCCATTTTTGTCAAAATGAGGCCTCGCTGGAACTTTTGGGTATCATTTTTTAAAAAGGTTCACCAAAAGGGTCTTTTTGGTGTAGAAAAAGAAAATTCGAATTTTCGCTTCCTGACCGCGGATTCTCGAAAGTTCCAGACTGTGGCTCTTAAATGGTTGAATATACCTTTACATTTAAGCAAGATCAGCTTGTATAACTGTTGTTTCTTTGTGATGATTCTCAGGAATATCCAGGACAAGTAGAATTCGACACTGGTTCCATTATTCTAAAACACATGAAAGAACTATTGCAAGTAAGTGTATATTGGGGAAAGAATTTTACTGAGTTTTTAATACGAAATTCATTCCCAGAGATTAAATTTGTTCACTGTCTCTATATATTGCAGCAAGATTCTTTTGATGGAGGGGAGACATCACCAAAGCAAATGCTTCTTGAAGTTTTTAGCTACCTTTGGACATATTTTCTCTTCAATGGAAGGGAGGGTGCACAGATAGCAACCAGAAGGTACTTAACCCTTTCCCGCCGGGCTTTTTTTTACTCAAAAAACACATTTTTTACCGTTAAAGCGGTTTTTTAATCCCTTTCTATCCACTGGAAAAGTTTTGGCCTCAGCCCTTCTAAAAACCTGGAAATCGAACATTGATCAACTAGGTGACTTGGCCTATTTTACCACCATTTTGCACCCAAAATTGGACACGTTTTTTCTGGTATAGCTCTGCCAGAATTTGGTCGATATTCAAAACGGACACACGTATGGATGGATCTGTCCTTGCTGTGTTAGCTGCTTATCAAAACAACCTGGTGACGTCAAAAATGATGACGTCACAAGTGGTTCAATGTCTCCGGGTCGAAAACGTCCCCAAAATAAGACTCTCGGCATTAATTAATCACGTTTAAAGGGTAGAAGATAAAGAGAAAAGAAAGGGAGAGAAAAAGGAAAGCAAAAGAAGCGAGAAAAAATTGGAAATGAATCCGCAAAAAAATTTTGGCTTATGCGCATGCGTGAAAGCAAAATAATGTACAATTTACAACAGAAGCTGACTCAAAATGTAGCTAAAGTGTAAGAAAACGCTTTTGTAGCAAAGTTTAGTGGCATTTGGCAACACAGCACTTAACTCTTTCCCGTCAAGACTAGTATTTTCCCAACGTTAACGTCAGGAACCATTGAACCACTTGTGACGTCATCATTTTTGACGTCACCAAATTGTTTTGATAAGCAGCTAATACAGCAAGGACAGATCCATCAATACGTGTGTCCATTTTGAATATCGACCAAATTCTGGCAGAGCTATACCAGAAAAAACATGCCCAATTTTGGGTGCAAAGTTGGTGGTAAAATAGGCCAAGTCACCTCGTTGATGAATGTCCCATTTCCAGGTTTTTTGAAGGACTGAGGCCAAAACTTTTCCAGTGGATAGAAAGGGGATAAAGTGTAGAAGATAAAGAGAAAAGAAAGGGAGAGAAAAAGGAAAGCAAAAGAAGCGAGAAAAAAATTGGAAATGAATCCGCTTATGCGCATGCGTGAAATCAAAATATTGTACAATTTTTATACCTAATCGTACCTTTTTGGTACGCTTCGGCTGCATATCAGGCGAGTTTGGTCGAGCCATGGTTCGTATTTTGGCGAGACGCAGTCGAGCCAAAATACCCATGGTGAGACCAAACGAGCTTGATATGCTGCCGAAGCGTACCAAAAAAGGTGCGATTAGGTATTTACCGTACCCAAATTCGTCCTAAAACCCGGCGTTTTTTTTTTCAGTTACCGTGATCTGTCAGGCGTTGTAGAGCGACACGTATTTACACTTTTCTGGTCGTCAATACTCTTCTCTAACTCCTCATCTGCCATTTTATTTAATTCTTTTGTTTGGAGTTTTATTTTCTGAATCTTGGAAGTCCAAGTTAAGAAAGAAATTTGGAAAATCCGGCTCCATTTTGAAACCAAAAAAGTTTCAGCGCTGTCCGTAAAGTTCACGCGAGCGCCCGCCAGTGTAGCCGCTTCCAAATTTGGCGCGAAATTGTATATTTTCCCCTCTCTTACCGTTAAACAAATTACTTTCTCGTTTAACAAATGTAATAGTTTTACGTTTCGTTGTATTTCTGTCGTAATTTTTGCCTCTAAAGTCTGCAAAAAAATGCGAGTTTCACAAACTGTCCATGATATCGTGGGATATCAGGTCAGTGACTTGATATCGTAGAAAATCATGACAGTAAACAAGGCTTCTCATTGGCTAATTCACAATTTGGGTACGGTAAACAACAGAAGCTGGTTCGAAATCTAGCTTAATTGTAAGAAAACGCTTTTGTAGCAAAGTTTAGTGGCATTTGGCAACATAGCACTCAAAAAACCGCTTTAACGGTAAAAAATGCGTTTTTTTAAGGAAAAAAATCGGACGGGAAAGGGTTAATGGCAAAAAAGAAACATTTGAAACAAAATATCCTTTTCTATTAACCACACTTTCAATCTTAACAGCTACGTCCAGAGTTGAAATAGTCTGCAACAATTTTTAAACCTGCACTCCTTTCATTACGTTGTGTCCAGGATATTCATCATTTCTTTGTTATCCATTTTTAAGTTCTCCTCTAGCAAAGAGGTAAAATAATAACTTATTACTGTAGGATAATTGCCTGTTTTGTTATCATAAGCTTAAAATTTCAAAATTTCAGGTTAGCCGTCTACCTGAACTTGTGCAACACATTTGTTTGGTCTAACATTTTTGTAGAAGTAGGCTTGTATAGTTAACCATACACCATACAATTCACTACAACATACAGCAACTATAACACAAAGTACAAAAGATTCGCAACTCATTGTACATTAATGTAGCTAAATACTTCAATGAAGGCCAAGGAATGCATAAAAACTGGATGGCAAAACAAAAGTATCTTTTTTCCCTTTTCTTGCACTAGGTATGACCTAGAACAAGGAGAATTTATCTTGGTAAGTAACCAATGACAGGGCTTTCTCTCGAATTTCAATTAAACAATGGGCTGAAAGTGTTCGACAGGCAGGTAGGCACTACAAAAACTGCAAAAGTCAGTTGTTCTTGCGTTTGTCTTGATAATGGCACTTTTTTTCAGAATTGGAACATTTAATTTTACGTTTTTCGAAACAATAATTTCACAACATTTTCCATGCTCGCTACTGAAAATTCTCCTTGAACACGTTTATCTTTACAAAACCTTTCCCAAGAATTTCAGTTCCGAACGTTGGTAGCACTTTGATTTGATAGAAGTCAGGGATTTAAACTCACAACTATAGTGATGCCAGAGCAAATGTTCTACCAGTGCTTCAAAAAGACACGAGTTCTCTGCATTTGCCCTGAATTCAGAAAGTCTGATTCCTTTTATTCCTTTTCATTTCCTTTCACTCGTTCTATACTGTTGCTAAGTTCCTGCATCACTACAACTGTTTTTTTTTTCACTTGCACACAGATTTCATGAATGGGTATTTACCCACAGTCATGACAGTTAAAATGGTGGTAAGGGCAGTTTGCAACATGCACCTTTTTTAATTTTTAATAATACTTTCAATTTACTTTTACAAATTCTAGAGCAGTGGAAGAGTGAAAAATGACTGTGAAGTTGTAGCCCACATTCTTCAGCTACAAACAAGGTTATTAAATGTGAGTAAGCAACACCTCTCAAGCTAAATACGATTTAGACCTGATATGATTTCTGCTTGCAGAAGGCAGGTTTGAGCTCATTTTCCTCGATTAACTCCATATAAATAAATAAGTAAATGCACTTATTCATCTCCAGTCCAAATGAATACTTTGACTGTAAAACCACTCAAAAAGTACCCATTCGTGGGTGCATAATCATAATTTTATATTAAACAGATTTAAATGTCACGACGATTTTTATTATATATTTTGTTTCTGCTACAAGTACTATTTGATAAAGGTATGATGTGGTGAACATTTTATTACAGAAGGATTTAACACACGAGTTTACTTAGCTTTTCTCTTGTTGACTTGCAGCAAAATTTCACTTACGAAGAAACTACCATATTAACTGAACACCTGGGCAGAATATTGTATTACTTAGAGCAGACAACTCGGCGGAATAGGAGAGATGTACAAGTCACGAGGTAATTCCTACAGAGGCTCTTCCAAATGAGAGAAACAGTGTTCCTAAAATAATCACCCATGTTTCTGGTTGTTCCACAAATATGCGTAGTGATGACAACAGAACAAAGTGGAGTGTAATTCAGCGAATACTTGGGCTAGTCATTATACAACTGGTTGACAGTGTAGATCAAGGGCGACTACAAATTTATTAATTACTGCCCAGGAAAACGGCTCAACACCAGGACACAAATTTCTTTCTAAATCCCAAAAAAGACTCAATGAAATGCAAGTTTAACAACAGCTTTCTATGTTGTAAATAACAAACAATTATTCTAATTGGACAGAAATAACTGGAAATCTATGGTGCACATGCTCAAATGTGGTGCAAATTTTATGTAGCAAGGGCCAATTAGGTTCAAAATTTGTTATCAAGTTCTGAAATAGTTCTCACCTACAGAAATTTTTTTAGGCGTATTAATTATTCCAAGAAAATAACACAGACATTTCCTCACACGTTTTACAGACCAGACAATGAAACTACACAATGCATTTAATGTAATAAAACTAATTAATTTAAACCGACTGTTTGAGCATAAACCTAATAATTCTCTGATAATTTACATTTTCTAAAGTATCTGACTTCACTGAAGATCAATAATAGTGTTCCTGGGGTGGGGAGGGGTACTCCGGTACTCCGTATAGTGGACAAGATGGGAAGGCTCCGCCCAAAAGGAGTTTTTTTTTTAAAGCTCACACTAAAGGAGATGGCAGCTAAAACTCAGTATAATATTTATAAAAGGGTGCCAATTTTGGCAAAACTAACAACACAAAACACAACTGGAAAGCTTTGAGCTTTGAGCAATTGAACCAGGGTAGCTGAAAGCCTGGGGAAAATGTGGTGACCATAGGCTATTCTATTGTTTTGGCTTATCCACGGGTCCAAGGAAAGAGATGCAATTTTTGCTCTAGGGATATGAAAGGAAGGCCATTTTAATAAAAATTAGTATATTGAAGGAGCCTCCCCATATACAACTTTATAAGTTTATTGAGTACCCTCTGGGGCAATTGTTTTGCTGCTATTTGCTTAAGTCTGTTATACTGTTTTTTTTTTGTTGTTGTTTTTGTTTTTGTTTTTCATTTCTTCATACAGAAGTTACGATGAAAAACAAGAGTTTGAGGAACTGGACTGGGTGAGTTGATTTTGTTATAACTGGCTATTGCATCTCTGAAAACAACCAAATATTTATACCTCATCTAATATATTTACCACAATAACAGCAAGAGGGAGATTCCACTCAGGCTAACCTCAATCAGTCTAAAGCTACATTGTTATATACCTAAAACAGCAAGGGAGCAGAATAAATGTTAAAATATGAAAACTGATGATACAAATTATTTAATATTTACTAAACACGCATGTACAAGACACTTGTTGTGACACAAAAAGCTAACTTCCAAACACAACAGCAAGAGCAACCAAACAAACCACTTTCAAATCAAGTATCGAGAGGAAGAGAGACAAGGGTAGATAAGTTCATAATGGATTAAGGAAAAGTCACTCTGTGGTCTCACTGTGGTCTCACTGTGGTCTCTTTCTAAATCACAAAAAAGACTCAATGAAATGCAAGTTTAACAACAGCTTTCTATGTTGTAAATAACAAACAATTATTCTAATTGGACAGAAATAACTGGAAATCTATGGTCTCACTCTGTGGTCTCACAAGGCAATTAGTTTTTTTTAATTCAATTGTCTTCTCTTCATGCAGAAACTGAGATGAATGGTGTCGGAAATGTCAGGAAATAACACCAACCTGTTCCTACTTTACAATAACTGCCGCAAGGCACACAGCAATGAGTTGGCTATTAGTTAAAGACAATAATTATTGTTTCATAATACACTTAACTAAGGGATAAAATGCCAATTACCCTGAGGAGAATGAAGAAAAAAAAGAATAGAAAACTGTTTTTTTTCTAATTCTTTTGCACACTTTCCACATTAGGTAGTGATGGTATTTTGTGTTGTACATCTTACAAAGTAAGGAATCAATCAGACTGCTGAAAACTGTGCTATCCTATGTCGAGTAATATATTAGTTATACTAGCAAGTTTTTTTCCTCAGGACAGTAGCAACTTCTTATAACCTGCAGCGCATTTCTCGAAACCCCAAAAAGTATTCGGCCCCAAAGTACCATTTGTAAAAATGCGAAGAGCTCGTTCTACAAAGCTGTTATTTTAAGGTGTCTCTAATTAAGATAAGAAATATTTAGCTTACAGCAAAGTTGTATTGCTAGAAACTTCTTTGGTTACAAGATACAGTGTGAATTATCTTGCCCGAAATCGGCCCGAAAAGTTTCGGGGCTTTTGAGGAATCCCATAACTGAAATTAATTAACAAGTTTCCGATTAAACACGTTTTGACTCCAAAATCCTTAGGTGTTCACATCGATGGAAATCTTTCTTGGGAGTGTCATATTAACGAAATCTCTAAGAAGATTGCTTCTGGCGTTAGTGCGATTAAGCGTATTAGGTATTTTCTCCCTTTTGAGATTCTACTTAACGTATATAATTCACTGGTACAGCCACACTTTGATTACTGTAATGTAGTATGGGGAAACTGTTCTAAGAACCTATCTTCTAAATTGCAAAAACTGCAGAATCGCGCCGCTCGCATTCTGACTTTCTCTAATTATGACTGCAGTACCAGTGAATTATTTCAAAATTTAAAGTGGTCGAAACTTGTCCATCAGCGCGCAGTTAGTAAAGCAATAATGATGCATAGCATTGTAAATAACACTGCTCCAGAATATCTGACTTCCCGTTTTGTTTGTCGCTGTGATTTAACTAGTTATAACCTTAGAGAGAATGAATACAAGCTTGCTGTTCCGCAACCCCGTACTGAATTTTACAAAAGAAGTCTTTCTTACAGCGGTAATGTGTTATGGAACGGCTTGCCTCTGGAGGTGCGGCAATTGACATCCCCCAGTATATTTAAGGGAAAATTAAGAGACGTAAATTTCGATTGACAAATAATTTAATTAGCGATATTCTGTTTTTACACACGGCCTCCTTGAAAAGCAGGTGTTTTCTTTTCATCTTTATTATTTTAGTTTCTTTTATCTTAGTTTTCAGATTAGTTAGGAAGTTAGTTTTTGTTAATTTTTCTATACTTCAATGTAAATGTATACCTGAAGGAAATACCGTGTTTAAATAAAGTTACCTTACCTTACCTTACCTTACACGGGCTGGCTTCTTTTGAAGCTCTCCAAAATATTAATATTATAAAATTCAATCACTTTTTCCAACTTATTAAAATCCAGAGTTGGGGATCAAATGCTTTTAATCACTAAATGGGTGTTAATTGGCATTGTTTAATGGATCATCAAGTTAGTTTCCCTAATTAGCCTATCTTCATAAAGGTTCAATTATTTAATTCTTCCAATACAATTTTGTTTTTGGAAGCTCATATGAGTGAATGAAAACTTGTAGCAAATTTGTATATCTGGTTTAAGCCAAGAGAAATTTATGATGTTGAAAAGCAGGACCATACCTTGACAGAAACCTCCAACACTACATTCCCACAAAACACTGTACATAGCTTCCATGTCAACTAAAACTCAAGAAATTGGCTTACTTTTTGTTACAAAAACTTAACAAATTGATATCCTATAGTTACAAGTAATATCTTTACAAATTGAAGGTTGCTATTATTTGGCATGCTTTGTTTGTTGTTAGTGCATTTGTAATTATTCAATTTGTTTTTTTTTTTAATTTTGTTGTTACCATCAAGTTAGGGATTCAACGGATTTTGTGTTTTCACAGTTTTGTATATAATAAGTTTAAGATCAAGAATACAGTTATTTTTGTATTGGGGGATGTGGGATAAAATCTGACATTGGCTATATCAATATAATTATATTTTACATTCCCACAAAACACTGTAGCTTACATCAACTAAAACTCAAGAAATCTGCTTATTTTTTGGTACAAAAACTTGACAAATTGACATCATATAGTTACAAGTAATACCTTAAAAGATTGAAGGTTGTTATTATTTGTTAGTGCATTTGTTATTATTCAATTTGTTGTTTTTAAAAATTTTGTTGTTACCATCAAGTTAAGGATTCATCAGATTTTGTATTTTCCAAGTTTTGTCTATAACAAGTTAAGGATTGAAAGAACATTATTTTTGTATTGGGGAATGTGGGAAATCTGACATTGGCTAATGTCAATATAATTATATTTAAGCCATGAAAAACCATTGCAGTTATATATGCAACTTAAATTCAGATTTGAACAGGGATGTGGAGGGGGGATGTATGGAAACCCAGGAGAAACGGGCGGTGTACGGGAGGTGGAGAAGAGGAGCATGAAGGGGGAGTCCCCGGCAAGGTGGCGGAAAGCAGAAAGAATAGGGGAAAACTATGCAACATTGCACAATTAATTTTGCCATCGAAAAAGCAAAAGAGGTGGGAGCCAACACAACTAGGGTGGGAAACGGGAAGTTTAAACCCCACCATGTTCCCCTCCAGGAATCGCCAAAACCTAAGACCCTGCAACCAGTGCAGTGCTCTACTATCTGACCTATTAATATTATTCATGACCATTCATCTCCCATGGGTATATTGCAAACTCACAAATGGCCAGCTCCCAAATGGCTTGATAGCTCAGTTGGTAGACCACTGCACCAGTATTGTAGACCTATGGGTTCTAATCCCATTGAACCTTCCCATTGAAATTTCAAGCTTTCTTTTCGCAACTGCCTTTAAAGCTGTGTACATAACTGCAATGGTCTCTTTGAAATTCCTCATTTTCCTTATTGAAAGAAATGAGTTATTCTATTTGACTTCTCCACCCCTGATTCTTAAATAATGTGAAATTTAATTCCATGAATTTGAATAATGAAAGTGACAAATGCAATAGGAATTTGCCACCTTGTATAGTGTCATGACATACAGGCAAAAAAACATGCAATAAATCTTTTGTTACATTTGACATAACCTTTCTAGCTGCTGTTTTAGTGCGTGTTTGTTAATATTTCTTTGTACCCTTGTCACTCTCCCGTTTCACCACTGGCATTCATGGTCAATCAGCCGAGCCTGAATTTCAGCCAAGGTTCTCCTCTTGTCGCTTACTCCCAAGTAAGCGACTAGAGGAGATGGCTGAAGTAGTGCAGTCTACATAAACGTATAGTATCAATCTGTTTGTATTTTACATCCAATCAATATAGTAGCCAGTCAAACATATGCATAGGTAAACAAACTGACCTGCAGCGTACTTTATCCCACCAGTACTAGTAACAGCAAGAGACATACCAGTAGGTCCCTGTAGGTCAAAAGGTAAATTGGTAAGCTTAAATTTTTTCACGCGTTCCTGAGTCGCGACCTTTTCTTTCTGATGGTTTTCGCAGACGAAGCAGGCATCTTCCTATCTCCTAGACAAAAGGAGGCCTTCATATTTTCAGCAGAGTTCCAAAGTTATTTTAAGGCTTTAACAAGTAAGAAAGAAACACCTTGTCCAATTCCTAGTCGTTCGAGTTCCACAGAGCATTACACTGAACAATATGACGATGCCATTACCAGTCCCCAGGAATCTGTGGACCGTGAAGCCATGGGACACAATAGAGATCTCCGAGTTTGAATAGCCAATTAGAGGGCCAGAACGTCATGGTAAGCCCACATATAAGGCACTAATGTGAAGGTAAGTGAGTAGAAGGAAAGTGAGTACAAGTGAAGGAAAATGTGTGTTGGTGGAGTAGGTGCGTTAATCAGTTGGTGTATATATTTATATAGGATTGTAATGTTATAAGTGCCTTATATGTGGGCTAGCATGACGTTCTTGTCAATTACAGCGCGCGTAAAAAGAGATTCACTTCACAATTATTATTTAACTGATCGATGTACGTTGTCGATACCAAGATTCAACTCGCGATTCATGAAGGATTCACTCAGATACAAGGGATCTGTACTTTGGAACATTGTTGAATACCACAATCAACAGAAGAGTTTTTCAAGTTTTTTAGAGCTAAGAAAGCATGTTGTAAATAGAGCATATTTTAAAGATTTTAATTTTAACGCCCTGTCGGCTTCAACAACCCGCCACAGACATAGTGATTTTATATATAATTAGCTTTTAGTTAGTTTATTTTAATTATCTAGTATAGTAACAGTTCTAGTTAGTAATTAATTAAATAATTAATTTTACTGTAAACATAAGAATTGTAATTTTAGATATTTAATTGTAATTTTAATCTTAAATTTAAATACACGACCCCACAAGCTTTTAGCTTTTATTATTATCGTGTTAAAATAAAGTTTTATCTATCTATCTATCTATGTCAGTAAAACTATTCGATGTTCGGAGAAAGTCTAGTTTACTTAACTATTCTATCAGAGTGATTCAAACAATGAAACATGGCCAAACGTCGAAACAGTGGTAACAGAATCGATCGCCTCGCACATGAGCCCTGCCTCCCGCCATTGTGGCACAGGGGCCCGTTTCTCGAATCTCGAAACTCCCGATAACTTTCTGGGCCCGAAAACTATTTTAGGTGTACAATATCTCGAATAGCTGTACAATTTTTATTGATTTTGAAAGCTAATTTTTAATCTTAAGCATATGGCTAAGTTTGCGCCAATAACTGCCATTAGCTGACAAATAAATGAGCTCAAAAAAATACTTACCGGGCTCAGAAAGTTATCGGGAGTTTCGAGAAACGGGCCCCTGGTTCGGATCCCGGACACGGTTCCATATCAGGAGCAATAATCGGGGATGGAGACCGTAGCTTATACATTTTAAGTCATGGAGTTGTCCCCATGATTTGTAACAACTTTTCTAGTTTTTCTGTGTTTCTGTGTTTCGTGACACACGCGAGCGTGTATGTGCTAGGTTCGCGCGCGGAAGAAATGAAATTCTTTCAGCACGTCGTTGATAATGGCATCCAAACATTTTAAATTTAGGTTAGGTTTATCTGCGCGATGGATAGTTAAACGGACTTAAACCTCCACAACAAAGACGAAATCTTGAAAGAAGTCCAGGGGAAATTTGCACAGAAAGGTAAAATAGGCGCGATGACCATGGCGCCGTGTCCCTGGAATTGACATGAATGAAACTAGCGATGGACCAAAAGGGAAAAACAAGATTATTCTTTACAGGGCTGAAACTTTAGAGGAACATTTACGTCACTTGACTAATATGTGTAAAACGAATTGCCGAGAAAATGACGAGATTTTACAGTGTTTTACTCAATAACCATGGAGTGTCGAAGACAGAGTTTGGTTGTGGACCTGGACCGTTGTAGAAAGTTAATACTGGTTGGGAGAATTACAAATTGCTGTTAATTTGTTCCACATGGTCTTCATGGTCGAGCTGTTGAGAACATAAAATAAAATAAAATAAAACAAGTCTTACTTCTGTTGAACTGCAGGGGAGAGCTAAGCTCAGTGTTTGGAAACAAGTTCTGGAGTTGAGGCAAAGAAGGAACAAACAAAGTTCTATCCACGTGGATGGACTTTGTAGAAATGATTGACCTGTAAAATCTTCTTAGCCTCCTACTTGCAACTGCAGCCTGCTTCTCTACTGCATGAGGGTTTAAGCTTACTCGGAGGCAAGGACACTTAAAGGATTCATTTGAATGCCACATCCGAGCAGAGTAAGCTTTTGTATTTAACATGTTTTGTCCTGACTTTTGTGGCCGAGCCACTCCAAAATTAAGGTACTAAAAGAAACTGTTTTCACTTGTAATGTTCACGTGCACTTGTAAACCGAGAATTTGTCTCGTCTGTTAGGAGAATTGATTCAATAGCTAATTTTATACGAGTTTTTTCACTCCTTGTCATATTTATGCGTGTTCAACCTCAAGTTTGAGCCTCCTGAAGTAAGCCTCTTCGTGTTTTAGCATTCAGGTTAGAAACTGATCGCCTGCTTTAGTTATTCGCATTTAGGTTTCGGCAAATGTTACATTTACAATTCACATTAAAGTTTTCAAATCTTTCATTGTTCATTGTAAATAGCTTACTTTCAGTTCGTGATCGTTATCAAAAATACTTCAAAACGTCGACAGTAGTTATTTTGGGAAACACCTTTATTGCCTTAGATGGACCTGAATTAGTTTAATCAATATTGAGCTTGGGAAGTATTACTTAACGATAATTGCTCGCTCTAGTTTATCTTTCGTTAATGAGTTCTGCTTCAAAATTGCAGTTTCCTTTTAATTTTATAGGATTAATTAAGAACCTCTTAAGTTATTGATTCATCATATGCAAACACGGGTGCTGTTGCTAACTGGAGCCTCGCCCGTTAACACTTTATATTCACTAGCTATCTCCTCTAAAAAGAGGAGTTCTTTTGCAACGATCTTGGAGCGTTAGGCCCCGGCAAAACGATCAAACATTTTTCGTCCCACATGGTGTTGGAAGAACATGCTTTACTGTTTAGCCGCCTCTCTCAAATTTGCATTAAAATGGTTTTCCCAATTTGATCAAACATTTCGCCATCCAACATTTTGCATTATGAACAGATGTTTGATCGTTTAGCCACCTCTGCCAACAAGCTTGCGCGAGCGGGAAAAAACAACCAATCAGAAACGGAATTAGGGCGACGTCGCAAGTTGTTACTTCATAATTTTCAGCGGTGATATGCAAGAAACGTCATGTGGGCTCACTTTGTTCGATGTTTGATCAAACATTGTTTGCTCGTTTAGCCACCGAATGTTTTGTGTGACAAACGCCAAGTTGGACGAAAATGTTTGCCCACTTAGCCGGGATCTTAAGCCCTGGCCAAACGGAGTCGCAAGTTATCGCAAGTTGAACACTTGCATTAACTTGCGACTCCGTTTGGCCATGACTTGCGTGTACTTGCGACGACTTGCGTTCACGTTGATCAAGCTCAAATTTTCACGCAAGTGAACGCAAGTTTTTCACCGTTTGGCCACCCAAAGCAAGTCGATGCAAGTTGGTCTCAGTATTGTTTTCCTTTGTACGGGCGCACGTGCAAGGCTGCACTGAAATGGCTTTCTTGCTACTTGCGTTGAACTTGTGTCGACTTGTGAGTCCGTTTGGCTACACAACGTAAGTTTGTGTTCGCAAGTTCACATTTCCTAACTTGGGCTGACTTGCGACTCCGTTTGGCCAGGGCTTTACATGTAAGAGGTTCGACTATTGTATTTTAAATACACAGACCACATAACGAATTCGTAAAGACACAGTTTCTTCTGCAAACTTGTCAAATTTGACAATACTATGACACGTGTTTTCGCTTTGGGTTAGTTTCATGCATATCCATTTGTTCTTCAATCAGACACGCGATACACACCCTTTAGGGGGCATCTAAAAGCATTCAAACAAAGAAAACACGCGTGCAAAAGCAAAACACAACAAATCTGTGCAAACAAGCTCGAGAACTTTGTGCGCTACGCTAGCAGAGTACAAACAAAAATCATTAATCTGAGTAAAATTCCACTGATGCGCACGACACACATGAGATTAAACCGAAAGGAATAAAATAAAATATGGCAACTGCGTGAATTATAAAATGGCATTTGGTGAAGACAACATTACCGTTCACCATGTAACCGTTCCACCCCATTAGATTTGTAAGTAGCCAGGTGGACAAACCGCGTGGGGGCTTAATCAATTCACGCAGTTTTGTGACAGCTGTCCCATATCAGACTTGGCTATCAGGTAATAATTGAAGTCACCGGCAACATAAAAAAAAAATCGGTCAAATCCACAGTCGTGAAAACCAAACCATTCAATCCCCATCTCATGCAATCCCACCATTTTATACGGTCTTACTTTTTTTTTTAATTACAGCATGTTAGAGTATTTGGCCAATCCACTCCTCTTCCGCTCAAACAATTTGAATAGGGTAAAAAGACAGTTACAAAATAACTCATTCGACTTTGCTGCTGCTGCTGCTGCTGCTGCTGCTGCTGCTGGTACGTTTATAAACGCCGTTTTGTTCAATCATTCTACAGCACTACCACACTATCTAATGCACTTTCAGGACATAAACTAAGAACATTTGAAAACAAGCGTCTGGAAGCAGAGTTCAGTTTTCTACCTAATAAACATCATTTTGACACAGATTCTCATAGGAAACATGGCAGCTATTAACGCAAGCAAATTTTGCCACGCACTCTAGCCACATTTGCTAACATTAAACTAAAAATATTTTGAAAATTTAAAAATGCTTTAAAGCATGACGGGGGCTAAATATGACAACCAACTAGACAAGGTCAGAAGACTTTTATCGTTAATAATTTCCATTTATATTGGGCAGCATAGCCAAAACATCAGTGACAGTAAATATTTAAAGGTAAAATTTTCTCACGGTAAAAAAGCAGACACTCGCTATTGTTAAGGGTTAATGTGAACTCGTCCACACATGTAGTTAAAAAAAATTGACTGCTTTGAAGGAAAAAAAACATACATGAAAAAGAAACGAGGTCACCTGTGGGAACACATTTCGAAACCAAAACCTTTCACTCCTTTGACAGAATACAAACATGCAAGAATTTCGAAAAGTAAAACTGATTTGCATTTCTTTCGAAATTTGCATTACTTTCGAAAATCTTCACGATCAGAGAGATCTGACCACTTACCACCATTTTCACTACTACGCGACTTTTCTTTTCAAAACACCTCTGAACATTTTGCAATACGCTTCCGTCAATCATACCTTATATGGGAAGTGTGTGATGTTACCGCAATTGAATTGAGCGAAGGAATAAGGATGGCGCCAAATTATCCCGTAAATTTGCGCTGGCGAGTGTTATATTGACTAGTAAGAAGCTTTAGAGTCGTCGATGTTGCAAGAATACTTCACGTTTGGCAGATATTTGTAAAGAAATTTCGACATTTCTTCAGAATTACTGAAATACCCGCTCGGTGGATTATCCTGTGCGGCCGATGGTAAGCGTGCGTTTAATCTCGTGAATAAGTTAAACCGAAGTGTGAACTAATAATTCTAGCTTTTCTGACCTAACAATAGCAAACGACATGTTATTCACCACGAGCATAAATCTGGCAGTATCCCCAAGTGTACGAGGACGAAATTCAGGAGTGGATAGAGTATCAACGGGAAAACAAATCATGATCGGCGTGCGATCAACCGATTCGTGAAGAAAATGGGTTTGACAAGAAGAAAGGTACGTATGACTTGTTGCATTTTTTTGGAAGGAACACTGCTAATTCTAATCACCGGCCTATCACCTCCGGAATGAATTGAAAAAACAAAATAATGTATAAGCTTATAATGCGCTTGTAACGTTTGTTGTTCTACGTTTCGAGAATGTAAACATATAACGTTGTGACATGATAGGGAAATTGTTATTTCTACAAGCGGGAACGGGGAATCGAGGAAATATTTAAGCTTACTTTCAAGTTTACTTCTTCGTTTTAACTCTTTAACTCAAGACAATTGCCAAGAACGTGATGAGGGAAACAGGACGATGTATTGTCGTAGGATCGCTGAATTTCACCGAGAACAGTTGCTATTTATAGATGAGTCTGAGAAGTTCTGATTCATCTATGAATAGCAACTGTTCTGGGTGAAATTTAGCGATGACCTACGACGATACATCGCCCTGTTTCGCTTATCACGTTCTTTGGTAATCACAGTGAACTATAACGAAGAAGTAAACATGAAACTGTGCTTAAATGTTTTCCTTGATATTTCCCCGTTCCCGCTTTTATAAATAAAGATTTTTCAAATTTTTCTTGCTATCATGTCACAGCGTTAACATTCACGTACAACAATAAACGTTATAAAGCGCTTATGCTTTGTTTTTCATTCCATTCCTCGGGTGATAGGTGACTAGAATTAGCAGTGTTTCTTGCAAAAACAATCCGACAAGTCATACGTACGTTTCTTCAGCTTTCTTCTTGTCAAACCCATTTTCTTCACGAATCGGTTGATCGCACGCCGATCATGATTCGTTTTCCCGTTGCATACTCTATCCACTCCTGAATTTCGTCCTCGTACACTTCGAGATTTTGCCAGATTATACTCCTGGTGAATAACATGTTGTGTGCTATTTTCAGGTCAGAAAAGCTAGAATTTTTACTTCACACTCCAGTTTAGCTTATTCACGACATTAAACGCAAGCTTACCATCCGCCGCATAGGATAATCCACCGAGCGGGTATTTCAGTGAAGAAATGTCGAAATTTCTTTACAAATATCTGCCAAACGTGAAGTATTCTTGCAACATCAACGACTCTAAAGCTTCTTACTAGTCAATATAACACTCGCCAGCGCAAACTTACGGGATAATTTGGCGCCATCTTTATTCCTTCGAGCTCAATTCAATTGCGGTAACATCACACACTTCCCATATAAGGTATGATTGACGGAAGCGTATTGCAAAGTGCTCAGAAGTGTTTTGAAAAGAAAAGTCGCGTAGTAGTGAAAATGGTGGTAAAGGTATCTCAGTAATATTTCCTATCTTACAGTTCTCGCCTAGTGATACCCATAATCCAAGTTACTAACTTAACAGACAAAAAACCGAAATGTTTTGTATCATCGCCAACTAAAAACCTTCTATCAAATCGAGTGCTTCGTTTGAAGAAAACATATAAATATAAGCTTATCTGGCGAAAAATGTAAATTGATATTCAAACCTTTTCTTCTGTTGGATGTCTTCCCATTCTGCCGACCGGCTGTTCTAAGATAATTCAGGCACTCATCCATAAACTCGTTTGAGTATATCCCCCCATCATGAAAATATTCCTGTTACGGGGAAACTGGAGCGGCAGCGCCGTAAAAACCAGTTCACTGTTGCGATCAGAACTTAAGTTGATATCCAACTGAATACAGCACTACTTGTCTGAAAACGAGGTTAGTGACGTAATTGGAGTGTGCATCACGATTCTCAGTTTCTTTTGATTGCTTTTGAGACGTCAGTGTAACTATGGATTGTCGTCTCAAAAACGAGCCAGTGATTAGCTGAAAATTTAATCCGCACCGTTTCTTGTTAGGTTCCTCCCGTTCCAAACAGTAATTTAAATCTTTTTCTTCAAGGGCAGCCAGAAATGTTAATTACTTTGTCGTTTGACAAATTAAGGTAAGCGAAATTCAACGCGCGCGCTACAATCCAAATTATCGAAAAGTTAAGGCAAGACGTGGTTTCAAGCGGTTTTTTATTTGGTCAACAGTTTGTTTTTGTCGAGGTGTTGTTGTGCACGTTTTGGACGAAAATATCGTCAACTGATCGCATTTTACAACTGCTTTGTCGACGCCACGTGCTGATTTATGACAAGGAAAGTCCGTAATGTGATAACTTTTGCACTAAACAAAGATTTGATTACGCACCAAACATTAGTGTGCACTGCACCACTTCAAGAATTTTTACTTTTAATTAGCTTAAAAAAGTTTCAGTTTTGCTCTTTTCCTGCCCGAAAATCGATTGATTTCGTCGAAATAATGTAGTATTTTTCGTCTCAAAATCGCAGCTACGTCATGGAAATGCGAAAGAACACTCCGACAAAGGACTTGCCACCCATCCCCGTCCCAGGGCCCTTTCTCTCCATCAAGGTTCCTGAACCTCCGTTCCTCAATTACTTATTTCGTCTCCCAGCTTCAGCAGTTCCAGGGAGTGTCTCAGCGCCTATTTCGGAACGTCGGGTAAAATCACAAGCCTGAGAGTTCTGTAGCTTCCGAAAATAGTGGAGTGGCCATAAAGGAAACCTTGTTAATGTTAAATGACATGGCACTACAAGACGCTGTACTGCATTTGCAGTGTCATCACTTAACACAAGAGTAGCCCCGCAGCTCTTAACAACCTCTAATTTCATTGGACCTTGGTATCACGCAGCTCTATTGTTTTCGGGGCTAGGGTCCATTGTTTTGTTGTTTGGTGTATTGTTTTCTCAGCAAATCAGAGAAGACCTTGTAAGAGCTGCGACATCGCCCTAACACAACCTGAATAGCACACATCTCGGAGAACGTGAATGCCCCGGCAGTTGCCTCAAGGAGCAGTGAAACGATGAAAAATAAACGAGAGGCGAGTGTTCGGTTTTTTTGTGTGTGTGAGCCAATAAATCATGAATACTTTTATCCAGGTTATTTTTGAAGGAACAAGAGAAATCATTACTGGAAAAATCTCGTGAAGGACAATGAAAAGACCTTTCTTGTGTTAATTAACAAGCTGCGTGGTTTCCTTCAAAATAATATCTTCTAGAAAAATTCAATTTAAGTTAAATGGAACGATTTTAATGACCAAAACAATGCAGTCAAAAAAAGAATAGAAAACACCGAACTTTTTAAACATTTTCGTTTGTTTCGGACGACTTGAGAGTAAACCGTTTTGTAAACCGACGATGGTTAAATGTCATTTTTACCTACCTGTAGAAAACATAGGCCCGCAATGCGTGCAGAACCGACGAAGTGTTGGTTCGTCTCGAAAAGAAAGCAAGCGAGGCGTGCGTGATTGCACGTTCGATAACATTCAAGCATCTGCAACAGCAAGTTGCAACAAAAGTGCGGTAACTCTGTAAGTCCCATGAAAAGAACAAGTAGTCCTGAGGGCTGCATAACCGTGCCATCTGGCTCCCGTGCTGGTGTGGCAGTTGTAAACAAAGTCTCCTATTAAACTGATAGAATTACAGCAACCAACGCTGAAATTTGATCAACTGAAAAGGTAACCAATACCCTGGAAAGGAGGTCAACTAAATTATTCACCCTCTCCTCACCAAACATAGCTCCGCAGACCACGCTCATAACCTCATTCTTCATTCAAGCTCATTTTTCGCTATCTTTTGATCACTACACTCAAAACAGACGCATTTCAATAAATGGAAGATAAATTTCGTAATAAAGTAACCACATCCTTACGATTGATCAGTATGGGCACCGTAACAGCCCAAAAGAATTTAACTCCTCCCCATACCTGGGAACCACGCTTTATGCACAGTTCCCTTTAATCATGTCAAGGGCTCCTTAAGGAGGCTCGCAACAGTTTTTTTGGAGTTGGAGTGTATCTTTTGAAGTCAAAATTTCGCATAGAAGGTAAACTTCGATTTCCTTGATACTACACCACCTTTTCAATAAATGATCAAAGTTTATTTTCTCTCTGGTTTCCTAGCAACAGCTGTCACCACAGCAACGGTAATGGACAACCCCTCATTTTAAATAATGTCGAATATCTCGAAAACTAGCTAGACACTTTATGACGAAACTTGACCTATTTGAACTACTCAACCTACACAACTTGTATGCGAAATTAGGGAAAAATCTGTAAGAGCGTTTTCATGTAAATCATGATCCATTTTTTACGGGCTGATATGGTCATTTCTGCAATTTTCTCCAATATTTCAAGAAAGATAAAACTTAACACTTTCTCTTTTCAGTTGAAGGATCTTTTATGATATCACAACATTCTTAATGTACATTGAGCTTCCTAGGTAGCTGCGATTTTAAGATATTTATATTTAAAAACTGCTAAAATGCAGCAGAAATCAGCCAAAAAGTTCGTAATTTGCATAAATAGAAATATTTCTAAATTGCCCTTAGAAATTTAGAAATATTTCTAAATTGCCCTTAGTGTCTGACTAGTTTTCGAGATATTCGACATTATTTAAAATGAGGGGTTGTCCATTACCGTTGCTATGGTGACAGCTGTTGCTAGAAAACCAGTGAGAAAATAAAGTTTGATCATATGTTGAAAAGGTGGTGTAGTATCAAGGAAATCGAAGTTTACCTTCTATGCGAAATTTTGACTTCAAAAGATACACTCCAACTCCAAAAAAACTGTTGCGAGCCTCCTGAAGCCAACTCGTGAATGCAAATACGGAATAAATCATTGCTATGCTCTATAGTACACGTTACAAGAAAGCGCATTATAGGCATTCACCAGTCGTTTCGATCCACTCCACCCTCGATAAGTATTTTTACTTGGCTCAAAGTGCTATTATCAGTCCTCCTTCTTTTCTTTCACTAGTATATGACAGATATTTCAGCATTTCCTTTCGTGACAAGCAAGGGTCTAACACCGCTCGGCGGACGTCTGCGTCTATACCTACGATACTTTCTTGTGGACCCTTGTCCTATCGTGCGTGCGTGTGTGTTCTTTTCGATGTCTGTTACAACTTCTTCTCTATAAGAGGTCAGCACAAAATTATACCACAACACAGTCGAAGCAAATCTTCTACCAAACCTCTTGACCAGCCAATTCAAAATAGCGACTCGGTCGGCCCTTGTTCTCACGTCATCCCATCCCATCGGCCATAGCGAAATACACACCTTATGAGCCTTACAGGACGTATTTTGACCGACCACACAAATCCACCGTCTCTACGACTGCACTAATCCGACTTCGTCGGCTTAAAAGACTTTCGGTAGTTTTAGGTTCTTGTGCATAGATATGAAAAGGTCATGGTAGTTATTGTTAGGCATGATTCCACTAATACACTAGCTAGGACGCTGCTAGGTTAACGTCATACGTCACACTGAAATACCCTTACGTCGTTATGTCTATGTCATTTTTTTCCTAGTTAATTTGCCGTTTGTTTACCTGCCTAAATCAGATTGGTAGCATATAACATCAAAATAAAATGTTTTGCTTTTGCGTAACCACGTCGATCGTTTATGTTAGTTTGAGCAATCCTGATTTTGTGTTCCATCACGAGTTAAAAACGTCTATTACGGCCGATTTCAATGGAGAGTGCTAGTGCAGACCCAGTTGTGCAAGCATGAATGCTGACCCAGCCATGAATAGACCGTAATGGTTCATCCCTAATCACAAAGAGGCATAAGAAAGAGGTAGATCTTCTGTTTCTTATGATTTTCCTCAGGAAGTAAGTATTTCAATTCCCGTCGCTATTTCGTGACCCTGGGCGAATCATGATTCCTCCGCCATGGTTCACCCAGGGTCACAACATAATCATGGAAATTTGCGCATGAAATAAGTTTACAGAAGAATGCTAACTTTCTGGGAATTAAAGAATTAAAAAAAACAGGAAAAAAGTAAAAGATTAGTCTCCTTCGCAGCCGTTTTTAGGGTCGTCACGCAACGCTCCCCCACCCCCCTTTTGTGAGGAGGAGCGTTGCGTGACGACCCTAAAAACGGCTGCGAAGGAGACTAGAAGAAGATGTGCTAATTTCCTTTACCGCTTTGTGATTATGGGAGCATCATGAAGAGTGATTCATATCTTTCGAATCATACTTGAAACTCCCCGGCGGTTTGCACTCAGCATTAAAATCAGGATTTTTCAATTATGCCAGCTACTTGCACTGTTTTAAAACCATTTTTCATCATTGGAAGCTGAAAAAACAATTTGCTAGTAAATGCTGGATGGCCGTACTTACAGAATTGAATGCAAACACAGACATCATCATAAGTTAAAAACACAGACTACAAATTAAATATGCTCGGGCAATTGCTCCTCCAAATGCTCTTCTAATTTAAATTCAAAATTGCGTATTCCAGTGCCAGCAGTGATGGAAATATCTTGTACTGTCTGTAGCATACTTGTTTTGCGGGTTTTGTTATCTATTAGTTTATTTTGAAAAATAGTGGCATAATTTTAGAAACACAGGAGCACTGTTAGTTGCTACTGTTACGAGCAAAGTTTCAATCTGTCAATGCCGATCTGTAAAAAGTGAGAAAACAGCCCTTTTCGCTAATGGTTGCGAACAGAAGACCAACATACGGACGTCGAGAGAGAGAGCTTGTTCTCAGTTACTTAGGGTCACCAGTTGTAATGGTAATAAGATTTTTAACAGAGGTATAAAGATACGATTGGGTATTTGACTCGGTTTCTTGATAGTGTCGATGAAGCGAGGTAGTTACGCGGGTACCGTGTCAATTTTTCACGGGGGTGGGGGGGGTACACGTCAAAAATGTAATTAAAGATACACGTTCTATTACCTTGACTGTTCGTGTCTTAACTCGGGGTGGCGGCCATTTTGAATAATCTCAGTGCGGTCGTCTTTTCGAAGTCTGGGATCAAGAAACCTCCGGAAACCGTTATTTTGTTCGGCGCGCGATCGGGAGGTCTACGACGCTGTTTGTCGTAGACCTCCCTCCAAAAGACAATTCGCCTAATTTATTCAACGTTACTTCCGCCCTGAGGGTCTTCTGTGGTTATGTTACGTGCAATGTGTCATGCAGAGGCCTTGGCATGAGAATAAGAGCCTCGTTCTGAGAAAGAGGAAGCCAAGGAAAGAGAGATTGCGAAATGGAGGAATCGGTAAGTCCTGTGAATCCACAGCGTTACGTTATGTTTCATATTTTCCCTTTGTATTTCGAGATATTAACAGATAATCTAACTAAAACTTTGTTGCTGCTCGCAATATGGATGTAAATTTGCTTCGAATCGTGTGACGCGCCAGATCAAGATTGAAATAGGAGTACTTGCAGAATACGCCGCCTCTTGTGACTATCATTGTATTCCTCTGTCGCAATTCTCAGTTGAACGAGCCAGATAACAATACCCGTTGTTGACATAAAATAAGAGCTGGGGTATTCTGCTGTTGTATCAACGAAACCCAGGTTATGTATGGTGTCTTTCTTTCATCGTTCTGTTTCATATAAAATAGTAGTGGCAGTATCCTCGCCGTGATCAAACAATTTAGAGTCATACAGAAGGGTAATCTAATGGGCTGTTGCAACTCGTAAAGAAATACAGAATTTCAACCTTACTCCTTAAAAATTCCACTATTTTTCACCATTCTCTTATATTCTTCAAGAGTTCTACAAATTCAACAACAGATGTGTGAATATTTAATGTGATAGCCCAAAAGACCAATATATCAATACTAGCCTGAATTTCAGACGTCTCCTATGGTCTTTTAATCTCAAGAGAGAATCAATTAGCCGCTAATGCCATTCTTAACACGTTGGACTTTTGATCGGGAGATGGGAGGGTCACTGACTCAAGGCTGGGTCTCTGCACTGCTTTGCTGTTTCCTTTTAGAAGAAACGTAACTCCCGAAATTGTCCCTCTCCACCCAGGTATAAAAATGCGTACCAATGATGGACTGTGGGTGGGATGGGCCCTGATTCAAGGCTTGGTCTCTACACTGCTTGTTGTTTTCTTAGACAAGGAACTTCAATCCGTATTGTCCCTCTCCACCCAGGTGTATAAATAGGTACCAATGATGGCCTGCTGGGGGCAATGTTCTAGCATCCCATCCAAGGAGGTTGGGGGGGGGGGGGGAGGGGGTGGTTAAGAGGTTACACCTATTTGCTTCATGCTACAGAAGCCAGAGTTAATTACCGGCCCTTTGGGCCACGCGACCCAACTGCAGGTTTAACCTGTTTTGTTGCTGAAATCAAAGCCACATTCTTTAAATTGGTTCGATCTGAAACACTCCCTAGATACCACGCAGCTCTAAACATCCTCTAATTTCATTGGACCTTGGTATCACGCAGCTCTAAATGTTTGGTCAAAAAATTGCTTTGTATTTTGCTGACGTGGTAGAGCAAAGATGAGAACCAACAAATAACTCAACCCACATATGGTGTCAACTCCAAGATTTTGCCCAGGCCACATTTGTGGGTGGAGAGAGCCCTCACCGCCATTCCCACTCGCCCTAAATATACCAATGCCAAAGGGTAATAAACCATAAGTAAAGTCTTGGGCAATGTGGGAAATGTTCTGAGCACCCCACAGGAGTTAACCTCACAATCGCCTGCACTCCCACCACATTCTCTAACCACTGATCAGGTACAGGCTGGAGAGACTTGTAGCACACTCGTACATGGCTTACTTGATTTGTGTGCATTTCAGGTGACATTCTGACTGTCGTGCCAAGGTCACAGAATACGTTCAATGCCCACTGAGACTCGGAACGTTTTCCTAAGTACTTGTATTTGTAACAAGGACTCGGAACAACATTTACCATGTCACTGTTCTCCAAACGTTAAGTGCGGCTGGATAGAAACAATTTTCCACCAAAACATGCACGAGAAGTACTAGTAACTCAGTACTTGTTTTCCTTAGTATCCGTTATGACATGGATGTTGACGTTAGTGATCAATGAAATTATTGCACAATTTCCAGGAAAATAATACTTGGTACTTTCCTGTCTGAGTGACTCCAAATTACAGGAAATGACATTTGAAAATAGGGAAAGGATGAACATTGAAATAATTCATTCCATAATTAAAAGGATATTGACAGCCAATTAGATTTGGGGGTTTAATTGTCATGACGTTTTGTTCGCCTTTTTTTCCACGAGTTTAAACGCACTCGTATGCTCAGCACGCGTGTGACATAAGGCGCGCGTTTATAGAGATATCATAAAGTGGCTCGACCAATCGTAGCGTGCGTCTTTCTTAGAATATTTGTAAAACACAATAACGTACGCATGACTGTTTTATACTGTATACTGATCCCTGCCTGTAGACTAGCTTATTTTATTTTATGATCTTTGTATTTGCACATCCTTGTGCAAAAACTTTAGAGGAAATTGGGTGCGTTTAAAACGTTTATATAGAATTCGTAATTTATTATAATCCCAAGGTAAATACGGGCCAGTTACTGGAGAAGATGTTATCCCATCCCCTTTGATCTTTTTGCTCACTGGCACGTCTGTTTTCGCCATTCCCCAATAAGGAGTGGGACAAGGAATACATGGCTGTCAAAAATAAGCGACCCGTTTCTTTGTTTTTTTTTTCACAGATTCCCTCCCTTTACTTTGATGAAACATCAAACATATGGCTTCGGCCATTCTCGGCGCTCATCAACTGCATGTTCCCAGTGGAATATGTGTATGGAGACTGGTGCGGCTGGCTAGCAAACAATGAAGCAAAGCGTGCTGATCCAGAATCTCCAACCAGTCCAAGTGAACGATGTAAAGATACGGGAAGTCAAGTTGAAGGATTTTGCATTCCTCAATTCGTGCTCAGAAAAAGCGATATTAGCCGTGTTATTGCATTTGATGCACAGGAACATTGGCAGCCTGATTTTGACGCAATGACAGAGCATGACCCTTTCGTTGAAAATGATGAAAAGAAATTGGTACCTATTTTTACTGCTGAACATGCAGATGATGACCCTAGGTATGCAAGGCTGAGGCTCACTTCCGAATGGAAAGACCACCGTCCTCGCTACAAGAATGTCTCCTTCCTTCATCATTCATTTCTGCTACCTTCGGCGGGTCATCCTCTGCATGGTCACAAAGAAAAATACTTTGATGGAAAAAACGCCGAGTGGTCATACAGTCTCCATGGTCCTGTGCGTAAATTTCAGACTGGTGGCTTTCCAAATTACGAAGACGATCAAACAGGGGTTTTCAAGTACCCAGATGCGTGGCCTGAACCGGCAATGGAATGGTTGGTAAGAACGCGCCCGAGTGGCTGGCCCTCGCCTGATCTGGTCCAGGAAATATTCGACTCTGGTTGTCATTTGGCCCCCGTTGGTAGAGGAAAGCGCGTCGATGAGCCCATTGATACAGTGAGTTATTGCCAAAACCCTGAAGCGACACTGGCTGCTTCAGCAGTACTTCCAGCAGAAAGCAACGCTGGAGGAAAATGGGCCATGGAAGAAACGGAATGGAGAACATCTTTTTCACTGGCAGAAAATAAGCTTGGGGAAAGCGTTTCTCCCGTGCAACGACACGTCATGGTTTTGCTGAAGATAATCAAGAAATTCTACTTTCCTGACGTGATTTCAACATATTGAAGAACCTCTTGAAGAACCTGTTGTTTTGGGAGTGCGAAAATGAAGATGAAGTCTTCTGGAAGGAGGAAAACTCCGCCAACTGCCTTTTGCTCATGCTGGATCGCCTCCAAGAGTGTCTACAGAAGCATCATTTGCCGCACTACATCATGCCACAAAGCAACCTCCTGAAGTATGAAGCTCCCTCAAGACTGAATAAAGCCGCCGTTGTCGTTGCTGAAGTGAGAAGAAATATTTTGCCAAAGACTGTCAACTTACTGAGAAGGCTCCAGTCAATGACCTATCAGTCACAAACATACCTTCAAAACACTGGTTTGCAGTTGGAAGACCACATCTTGAAAATGCAAGACAAGAGCCTTTCAGAGGAAGATCACCGAGAATTGCTAAAGGCTCTGTTCTCAGTTTTTGTAGGTAAATGCAAGGATGTCATAACTTGTCTACATGGAATCACGGAGCGCCAGGGCATCGAAAAAACGATAAACGTTGCTTTGTGTATTTACCTGAGTCAATACTTGCAAGAAATCTGTGCAAGCTGTGGGTTCTCCGCAATGACGAAAGCAACGACAAGAAAGTACTCGATGAGGATGAGTTTAAATTCTTTGTGCATGCAGAGGTTGAAAAACTTTGGTTGAATGAAGAATTCCCTGAATTGGCTCTCGTGTTCTTCGACCGTACCAGGAAAGGAAATGACCCCTCTCTGGCAATTCCTAAAACTCGTGTGATGATGCTTCTGAGAGCGGAACAGATGAAAATTGCACAAGAAAACGTAGCAGACGCCAATGCGGAATTAAAAGGAGTGTTGGATTTGCTGAAGACCATGAAGCTTCAAGAAAGGACCGAAGGCACGGCAGTTACAGAAGAGGAAATGGAGAGGTTATTCGACGTTGAACTTGGAGCCCTGATTCAAGAGATAATGAAGGATAACAAGTGAACAATTCACGCGAAGCGATGAAAGTCACTAAGAACCTATTGAAAGAAATTAAGTACAATTGACCACAAACTGAGAAACGTTAACCCACCATGTATTTGTTAGCACTGGTAAGCCCGTTAAGATAGCCAGACAACAGGAACAGCGAAATAAGGAAAGAGGAGGTGAACACAAAACACTTGGAAGATGGCGAACTTTTTCTTCTCTCAGACCTCGGTTATTGTCCCAATCAGTCTTCTTCTTTGCATTTGCTTCCCCACTTCTAAGTGCCTGGAGCAGACTAGTGCTACATAGGTACGTGTGTGGGTCTGTTAGCAGATAGGTCCATTGAACTCAAATGCTGATACTAGTAGTAGTTGTCACTACAGCTTCCCCCGCGTTTTAAGTGATAATGGCGAGGTAAAATAATCACAAACAATAACAAAATATATTGCTGTCAAGACTTGTTCAACTGAAACGTTTTTTTTTTCAAATGTTTATAAAAACGCAACAAGGCAACAATTAAAGTTTGTTGAAAGGAGTTTGCCCGGGGAATGTCATCTACACTGGACTTGAGTATTTGTGTTTCACGCTTTGTATTTAGTGTATCCATCGTTCGTTCACTTTCCTTCAGTTTAAGAAATACAAATATAAATAGTATAATAATGAACATGCACAGCTAGCTGAAACTGTATTTCTAAAACGTACAGAACATAACAATTACTTAACCCATTGACTCGCGTGTTTCGCATAAAATAAATTTTGTCAACTCAAGTAAAATTAAAATATTCTAATATAGAAAACAAAGGTTACGTATCAAGTATTAGGCAGAAAACAACCATGAAAACGAAAATTGCTGAAATTTCGTAGATCAAATTTCAACCGACTCGCTTGTGCAAATTAGTCCGTGTTTACAAGGGGTTACGTTGCTTCTTAATAAACCCCACCAACACTTCTGTAAAGTAGCCAAAATTGACAAAAAGGTTTTCCACCCAAACATTTTATTCAAATAAACAATACATTTGCTTTTAGAAGCAAAAAACTCTGTATTTTCTCGTGTGCATGGACACACTCATGTACGTAACTTTTGCAGACACTTCACATGACTTAATTAGTACCGCGGCCGAGGGTGGCCATGGTAACTCGCAACTGAAAAGTGATAAGTGGCAATTTCAGTTACAACTTACTACATACTAATTTTGAATTGACGACATACGACTTACTACTTGGGATTTACGAGTTAACAGTTTGCCACCTACAACTTGCGTCTTGCCCACTTAGCACTTACGACTTAAGCACTCGCGACTTTCGAGTTACGACTTACGACTGAGAACCCTCCCCTCCCTCGTACTTTACATACAGTGAACTTCAAAATGGCGGAGGATTGAGTCCATCTAGACTAAATACCCGGCAGTTCAAAATTTTGGAAGGATTTCGACTGAAAGGTTTATTCTAACATTCTGAAAGTATGCGGTATTTGTTTAGAATTGCCAAGCGATTAAAAAGACCACTTTGGTTTTGTAGTTGACGCGTTTTCGTAACTTGTGCATACTAGAAAATCGCTATGTTCGCGACACTTAGGCTAGACCTGCAATTCAGAAAAGCACAAAATTTGGATTGAATTTGCAATTAAAACCTCCTGGAGGTATTCGAAGTTTGTTTAGAATTTCCAAGCGATTGAAAGGACCTTTTTGGTTTTTGGTTCGCGATAGATGGTGAATTTCTTGCTTGCATGATCCCTGTCTTACCCGAGCCGTCAAGCGACCATAGTGATAGCCTCAGAAAACAGCCGACGTCTCGCGAGGTCGCCACTTGAGCCCTCGCAAAACAACGTCTGAGTAACGAGCGCAGAAATTCCATGCTGATGACGCGTCACTACCCAGATCTAGGTAGTGCTTCTGATTGGTTGAAACGCGAGGGAATTTCGTTTCAACCAATCAGAAGCACTTCCTAGATCTGGGTAGTGACGCGTCATCAGTATGAAATTTCTGCACTCGTTACTCAGACGTCGTTTTGCGAGGGCTCACCTGGGTGGCGACCTCGCGAAACGTCGGCTGCTTTCTCAGGCTACCATAGTGACGGATGCTGTAGAGTTGTTATCGTGCCAGAAATATGGCCCAAAAAAACACTATACTGTAATTTGGAATCACTTATCACCGCCATACAAAGTTATGTAGTAGGTCGCGCGGCTACTAAGCGATAACCGGTCAGAAGCGGTTCGGATCTCTCCCCTCCGCAGAGGTTCGATGGGGTGGTGTAGTGGATTTCCGCTGTGGTAATTCTAAACAAACTTCGAATACTTTCAAAACGTTAGAATGAGCCTTTCCGTCGAAATACTTGGAAAATTTCGGACTGCCTGGTATTTAGTCTAGATAGACCAGCTGTCCCGCCCGCGGGCCAGCTGTTCGATAGCCACCTTGAGCAGTGATGAAGAACAGAAACTTAAGGTGATTAAGGGCGACGTTAAAGAGGCCTGGAGTTGATGGATATGACTGTTCTACTGCAAATAAAATGAAGGAAATCACGTTTCTGCAGTTTATGTTGTCACCTTTCTCCGCCATTTTGAAGTTCACTGGCCTATTCCTTCTCGGCCAGGCATGTAAAGTAGGAGGGAGGGGAGGGGAGGGGTCCTAAGTCGTAAATCGTAAGTCGCAAGTGCTAGGTGGGCAAGACGCAAGTGGTAGGTGGCAAACCGTTAACTCGTAAATCCCAAGTAGTAAGTCGTACGTCGTCAATTCAAAATTAGTATGTAGTAAGTTGTAACTGAAATTGCTACTTACGACTTTTCAGTTGCGAGTTACCATGGCCACCCTCGGCCGCGGTACTTAATGGCCACCAAAATTGAAGCCACTTCAAAATTGAAGCCGCTTTGCGAACAAAATTGCAAAAATCATAGTAATCTGGATCAAATGATAAGTTAAACAACAACATTTACTGTACTGTAGCGTTTACCCGGGTCTTGTAAAATCTATTTGACGTCCACAGTTCGCGTTATTTGGCTTGTGTAAATATTGCAGTTTCCCGAGAATACCTTGCGCGCCTCGCCTTTGTTCAAGTTGAGATTTCATCTGGTATACAACAATTTCCCATGATTACGTGGGGACTTCAATTCTGCCTCCCTGGAAAACCCTGCGGGGACAATAAAGGAAGGCCTGGTGCAAATACAGTAACCATTGCCATTACCTTTAAACCCTCTTAACAACTAAATAGACATAAAAAAATAGGAGAAAATGGCAAGGCTAAGCATACCTCGAGTGTATATATAAGGCTATGCAAACGCAGGAAAAAGTTTTCTATTGCTTTTATAAAATAACTTCAGTCCTCAGCTGTGTTGTGACGTCACAACTGTGTTTACATACTCTCAGGGACACCTTTCAGCCAATATGAGCGTGCGTAGTATCTTAGTTATTTAAATAATGTTAAGAGTCCAAGTTTACCGATCATTAATTTTGTGTAGGACAGATGATTTGTTCTTAAGATTATTTTCAAAGCTTTATTTGCAATCTTTCCAGAAAACCTGAGTTCTTTTTAGTACAAGATCCCCACTAGGACCACAATGTCCAACCTTTGCATGTTGAGGACTGTTTAATTTTATTCTAATGAGTTTCCTTTGTACAGCATGTGTCCTTGACAAATTAACACTTTTCACACATTTTTCGACACAAGTGGAATTATGTTGTTAATGTGGATATGTTGTTAATGTGGATGTTAAATAACGTTGGTCCCGGACCTACCCCTGCGGGACACCAAAAGAAAGCTAATTCAAAGACTCTCGGCTCAGTGTCTTTGCAAACGACTGTTTTTTTCTCAATTAAACGCCGGACCCCGAAAAAAGGCCAGGTTCAAATAGACGCCTGGTCTACAGGGCGGAGTTTAAAATAAACGCCTCCGGCGTTTATTCGAGATGGGTATACTAAATCAGGATTGTGTCGACGAGGGCGCGCTGGATATCAAATGATAGATAACCAACGAGGCGCGTAGCGCCGAGTTGGTTATAATCATTTGATATCCAGCAAGCCCGAGTAGAATATATTGTTTTATTAAAAACTTAACCACCATTAAAAAAAAAATCAAGAAAGAACGGGAAAAAAAATGAGAAAAGAAACTTAAACGGAACGAGAATCGATCACATGACAACGAAAAAGGCGCCAAAACCTTGCGAAGTGTTGCAGCGTTTCATTGCAAAGCTGAATGAATCAATGAAAACTGCTCGAAAGTGAACAAAGTAGCACACGTATTGGAAAAAAATCTTCTAATTATTGGCTCTGAAATATGGTACACGTTTGATTTTTTCCTGAAACATTGTTGTGATCATCGTTCAAAGCGGATTGAAGCTGTACAATTTCGCCATATAGCTGCTGGAGTTGAATCTGAACAAGTTTGTAATGCATGGTTCAATTTTACCTGTTACCATCCCCCCCCGGGCAACCCCCGGGACAAGTCCAGCCCTTCGGGCCCGGGGGTGGGGAATTGTCTGAAACGGTTTTGTCCCGGGGGTAGGGGGGCGGGGCAAATCGAAAATAACTTCTCGTTTTTCTTGTGAAGCACGTCACTAGCTTATCACTTCTCAGTTGACACAATGGCGCCGGACCGCGTAGAGAAGACTGCCTATTTCCAGGAAAAATCTCTAGAATTTGTAGCACTGAGACTGGTTGGAGAAGAATAATCTCTCGAAATTATAATCTGTCTTCAAAGGCACGTTTATTATAAATTGTTAAACGAAGGTGCGTTTGATGCGTACTCGAATGGATGGCGTTCATCACTAACATAGAAATATTTCTTCAGCGTATTTGTATGAAACAAATGCACGGCTTTATATTAAACAGAGATCTCAGTCCAGTGTTCTTGTGAAACAAGCTAAGAAAAACTCCTTTAAAATGCTGTCATCAATTTGCTCACCGGACCTCTTTTGTGCATGTTCTATATTTAGAATAAAACACGCGGTGAAGAACATTTCTTTACTCGCCAGCCGAATGCCAGAGCGGTTAGACTTTTTCTTCAGTTTTCTTTTTCAATGTAGTGTCCATGTTTTTTAATACTATGTAATATCCTTCGTTCAGTAAACACTAGAAAGGCGTTTAAGTTCTTGTCAAAACGTCTGGTTGTGCTATTGTGCGGAAATCAATTTTGAACACAAAACAATGTATTTGTGGTCGATGAGAAGTCCCGGGGGTAGGAAATTGTCTATTTCTGCGTGCCCGGGGGTGGGGAATAGACCGCCAAGTAAGAAAAAAATTGCAAATCCCCGGGGGTGTGCCCGGGGGGGGATGGTAACAGGTAGAATTGAACCCTGCATAATCTGTTCGCACAACGGAGCCATCATGTGCGTGTTTGATCGAACTGAAGACAGAACAAATTTGAACAGTTGAACTTGAAGAGGTAATTTCTATGCAGCTAAGAAGCACAATTACCGTAGCGATCAGGAACATTAGAATTCACCATCATAGTTTGTTAAACGCAAAGCGCAAAATGCAGTTGTTCTCAGTTTAGAGGTTGCGGACGGAATGGTAAAAGCAACATTCAAACAACTGGAAAAGCGATTCAACTCCGTTTACATGGCATCCGATTTCTATCTGAGCATTTAGACCTGTTGGAACACAGAGCTACAACGAGTGCAGGTAAACCAGTGTCAATTTTGCGTGTTAAAGCCGAAAAACAATCTCACCCTTCCTTCCTTCTTGGTAGTTTGCAGCTGTATTTTTTTAGTACTTGTTTAGACTGCTTCATGATTTTCGCACCGACTCGCCATGAATGTGTGATAGTTTTTATTAAATGCTCCTGCCCCATTTCACTGTGTTTTATTTTATGTCTTGCCTTGACATTTTGAAGTGGAAATCCTTTCTGATAAAACCTACCGTTTTTTCTAATTTCAATGATCGACGTGACGATCGATGAAAGAAATGAATTGTAAACACCACGCTTAATGCCTAAATTTCTATTTCTGCGCAGTTTCTTCAATCAGTTTTGACTTGTGTTAGAGGACGCTGTTGGTGATGCTTGTTGGTGACGCTGTTGGAATCTCTGCTTAATTTAAATTCGCTACCAAGTCCATTTTTTCTCGCCGGGTTGCTCGCGAGGAAAAAACTTTCAGCTCACTTTGTTGTTGAGTGTTCATTGACCATATTTGACCGCAGCAGGTATATGAGCTGATAGCCTAGCTCCGTTGAGCCAATCAAAATGCTAGAAATCCAATATACCTAGTCCAGTTTTTAATAATTAAATTTATTCATTGATATTCAAACCAAATCACCATTTACAATTGTACTTCTAACTAAAACAGATGAAACAAACGACGCATCAGGTATCTTGTCAATCTCTTTTAAGCCATGGTTACTTATCTGCGGTCTTGTACATCAGGCAAGGATCATCTCGAGGGTCTCTCCAGCGTTTCTCCAGCAGTACCTTGAATCGTTCCATAATTTTGCCTTTCTCAAAACTGATGGAGCAGGATCCTCGCCACCACCTTGTTCTAAATTGCTTGCACAATACGTTTGCTGTCGAGCAGTTACCCATACACTTCCTTCATGTTTCACGGAGAAACGTAACGTTGATAAGAGTTCGATCACTTTTCCTGTGAGTGGCGTTTTTTGGATAAATAACTTACTAGATTAACTTAGATGAGACAAAGTTGACAGACTGAGTTGATGACATTGTTTCACGTTTTTTTTAAACTTTCCTATTAAAATTTGGTTCTTGGTTCAATAAACCTCCAATACTGATGTTAAAAGAAAATGGATGGCTGAAAAATGCATTCAATAAATAAACGCCGGGTGCACGAGGCCGAGTTTTAAATAAACGCCCCAGGCGTTTAA
Organism: Siderastrea siderea; assembly: GCA_964030785.1. Classification (NCBI taxonomy): domain Eukaryota; kingdom Metazoa; phylum Cnidaria; class Anthozoa; order Scleractinia; family Rhizangiidae; genus Siderastrea; species Siderastrea siderea. The sequence goes on from OZ034969.1 coordinate 21,482,602, forward strand.
TCGAGAAAATACGGTACATACTGTGATCCTTCTGAGAGGTAACTGTTAAAACTTGAAAAGTTGGAAAAGAATCAGTGTTTACGGTTGCATCGGGAAGGGCGTTAAGTTTTTCTCCTCTAAAAATAAGAGCTATTCTACAGAAACTTCGCCTTGCTATCGGGAACTTTAGTCTCTGTTCATGTCTTGTACTACGTCACGATCGTGGTGATCATCAAGAACGTTATAAAATGAAACGTGCATGTTTATCAAACCCGGCAAGACAACAAAGTGCCTAATCGCGTTTGGTCATCCTATTGAATGACGTTGATTCAACTAGTCTCTGGTTCTCAGGTGTGAACAACGTTGAATTTATTTGGCTACTTTGTTTGACATGGTATACAACAAAATTGTATGCAGCAATGTTGAGTCCATTTGACCGATGCTTTCAAGTCAGCTGCAATCTAGTAAGGCATTACAAGGTTTCGAAAAAGCGACGTGGAAGTGCGGTAGTCTTGTGGTTAGCGCGTCGAATTTTTGAGAGCCAGATTAATAAAGCCCTCCAAGTTCAAGGCGTGTCTTGAGAGTCGTTGGAATACAGAAAGCTGTAGTAAAGAAACGAAACTTAAGCAAGATTCACTGTAAATGGTTTGAACCCAGGAGTCATGTCATAAGTCGGTAAAGTGTGATCGTCCGGGTGAGTGTGGTCCTGAGAAGGACTGTTTGTGATGACATTGACTGATCTTTCGACAACCTGAGCGCCATTCATCATCAGAGTCAAGTCTCACGACTACATTCACCCGGACGATCACACTTTACCAACTTTAAACAAGATTCATGGTATCTTAGGAAAGTTTCAGAAATCCGGCCTCGGGTGAAGCACTGAGAACTATACTCAACATTCTGTCTCTCCCAATTCATTTGAATACATGGGTAAGGGTGACCGCTGGCAAAGTGTCGGAGACCTTGTGGTGGATTAGCCGACATCTTACCAAAGGGGGGGGGGGGGATGATAATTGAAGCTGCTTCGGGCTACAGAAACCAGATCAATTGCCAACACACACTGTTCAAGTGGCATCTCTGTGATAGAATTACGGGCAAACTGAGAAGCATATTCTCTTTAATAAAAAGATGCCGAATCACCTAATATTATCAGACAAGATTGCCCTCCATAGACAGCAGAGCGTGAAATTCGATGGAGGCAGGGCCAAAGACATATTTAAAAGGCTATTACTATTTACTTTTTTTTCAGTGATCTAATTGTTTGCCGAGCCTTTTATTTACAACCCACTGCTTAATTAAATGACAATACATTGACTTTTTGTCTTTGGTTTCTTCAGCAAAAAGAAGAATTGAAAGCAAAACGATGAAAAATAGTCGAAAGAAAGGATAAATACTTTATTTGGCGTGCAGATCGCGTTAAAAGGCAACATGTAGCTGAAGTGGGCCTGATTAAGAGCCTACGGACCTATTTTTCGCGCGTTGCTAAGGAAGTGAAAAATTACTTCCGGTGGAGGGCGTCAGCATTTCACTCAAGTTCTAGTGCGATGGTCGGTGCGCTGCGTTCAAAAATTTATCGATAGTTTAACGAGCTTTTCATTTGGAAAAATAAATTGAAGCAGCTTGTTAATGTACCGGGGATATTATGTGTTTGAGGATTTCCAGCTCAAGCAACGCGGAGAGGATTGGAAATGCTGCAATGCCGCTTATTCCCAACACGGATTATTTCTACGGTGACTTTTTAAAATGCAAACACCGGGAATTCAATTTGTGAAAATTGCATGTAATAGTATCAACTGGCCTGAAAATACTTTTCATATGGATGCCAACATCCGAGAATCTCTTAACAGAGGGAATTTGGAGTTCGCATAAAGCCTGTCGGTAATATTTGCGAGAAAACGATGGTATTTTTGCTGGAATGTTTTTGATATTTCAATACGCACCGCAAGTAGTTTTTGGTAAGTTCAGTTTACTCTCTAAGTTTACTGCCTAGCTTTAGAAGATCCCAAAACATATAAAGTATAGCTTATTTTTATAGTGGAGCTCCAGCGCGCGGAGCGCCAGCGGAGCACCATGGGTAAAAAAATTGGGTAACCTATCGATGCGAGCAATTTTGGTTCTGACGTCAGCGTACGCCCGCCCGTACGTCCGCACAGACTGTGGGGGAGGAGGAGGGGAGTCCCAGGGCAAACCGACGGGGGAAGGAGAATGCCAGGGTGGGGAGGAGCAACTTCCCATGCATTCTCTTAAGTGAAATCCAAACGATGTTCTCACAACTTGCAAAGCAATCATGGAGGCATCAGTCACAGGATTCGTGTTCTGCGCACGAGCAGAGTTTGTCAATCCCGAAGCGTATACAAAACAAAAAACATGGCGGCCGATGCGAGTGCGAAATTTGGTGGCTTCTCTTTAGTTTATTCAACGTGATGGAATGCGCATCAGAATTTTTAAAACAAAGCCTTAAAACGTACTTAAATAGTCTTTCCAACAAACGTTTGTATGGCTTTAAGTCTTTTTAGCCAGAAAGGTACTAAGAAAACTCTATGCTCAGGTTAGTTTAAACATTGTAAGTGTAATTCCTTTAAGGCACAATGGAGCACACCTGCCACTTTTTGTCCCCTCCATTTGGTTTTGGTTATAAAATTGTCAAACCACTTTCATTTTTCTTTTTCTTTGCTCCACTCTGTGGTAATGACACTGAGACAAAGAAAAATGAAAATTAAATTAAACTAGTTTAATTAAAAGTTTTCTGATCAAGGGGTTTTTAAAAAATTAAAAAATAAAAAACATAACAGTTACATGTCTGGAGCAAATATATACAGTTCCATTTTAGGCAATTTCTATTTCTTTCTTGGTGGAGTCGGTCCACTTCCACCCAAAAGGCGTTCCTGCCATGTTTTCACATTCTGTCTTCCACTGCATCCCATTTGCCTTCCAGTGTTGTAAACTTTTTCGTAAAAGATCAAAGATAGATACTGTCCATCCAAATGAATAGATGATCTGCTTCTGTGGGTAGCATTTCCACCATTATTGAGTCCATCATGGGTATACCATCCTATTTTTAAGTTCCTTGGAGAAGTCCCTTGCACAAAAACGTCACTCCAATAATGGCTCCTTGCATGACTATAGTATATGATCCCCACTAGCTTGTAAGTATTTCCCCGAACAAGCATGTTCTTCTTCAGGTGTGGATGATATGGCAGTGGACCATCATTTTTCTTGACAATTTCAAGCACAATAATGTCTGGCAGACTTTTAATTTGTGAATTGCATATTGCCAGTGAATCACATCGCACACATTCGACCAGGTCTTTATCAGTTGTCAGGTCTTTAAGTACTTTGCTGCATGATGCTGAAGTCCAAGTTATACCCTTTGTGGCTGCATACCGCTGGAAATGTTTCGTTAGATTAAGAGGACTGGCACTATTACTGATGTAAAGCTTGTCTTCAGGAAGGATATTCTCCTTCACTACTCTAAATGTTGCCTTGGATATCTCTTTTGTTGGGTGTTGGTGGTCAGCATGATTTAAACATCTTTTGCTTGTCTTAATATTTATTGTTAGAAACTTACTTTCGATTTCAGTAAGCTTATGCCTGATGGAGGGTAAGATTGCCTCAAGGGAGCACTGTTTCCCTATGCCATATTACGTTCCTCCATTATCAGTTCTGTTGTGTAACCATTCCCATAGCATCATTTTACTTTCATGAAACTTTTCATTCTTGAACAATTTGTGTCTTTTTTTAAGTGTTTGCATGCACTGTGACTCAGCGCTTCCAGTTGCATTAAGGAAGTGTGGATTCCTTACCAGTAAAGCATCTTGGTGACAGGAATTTGGAATTGCTCCTGATCCATTTCTGAATGAAGGGAACACATCTCTGCTTGTTGTTGCATTTGCTGTGACCACTGAAGAAATTCTTGCATTAACTGATAAGGATCGACGTGCACCAGTGCGTTTCCCTTCACATTTGTCTTTGTTGCAAACTGTTAGTAACCTGTGAAATTTTGAACAATGCATCACTTTTTCTATTTCCAGTTTTTTCTTTCTTTACTAAGGAGTCAACAGTTTGTGGTGAAAACTGTGATAGTTGGCCAAGATAAGATGTTGAACACAAGGATGGTATTTCTGTAACTTGTATGATCTCTCTAGATTTTTTTCTCAGCTTGCATGTTAAGATCAAGAAAAGTAGGATGGGGATTATCTGGTTTTGTTTGCAAGTTCCAATAATGATGGAAAGTCACATTCATTAAGTCATCTAAAAATTGATCATCTCTTTGGACAAGGTATATCCTTGTTGTCTTCGGGGTCCATACAACAAGGTGGCACCATAAGCTGGCCGTGGCCAACAAATTTAGCTGCGTTTGTTCCTTTAAAGGGACATTTATATTCAGTTATGCCTCGGCCACTCGTTGGCTTTATACCTGTACCGTGCATCTCCACTATGTCATTGGGAGAGCAACCAATTATCTCTGTACCTTTCCAACTGATCACCCACAAGCCAGCCTCATGTACTGTGGCGTGAGGATTTGTTTGGCTAATGTAGTCCAAGTAGGTTACTCCAGCATTATCTTCACTTATTGTTCCCCACTCCATTGAGAACTTTGCAATGCTGCTGGGTTCTTCAGCAGAGTCTGAACTCATGCCATGCAAAGTAGACCAGTATAGTGCAAATTCTTTCTTTCCATGGAAGCCTAACACTGTACCCATTTTGCTTGCATTATTGTACTTTTTTCTTTCCTGAAACCACTTCTCTGTCCTCTGTTTCAGAAAATGTCTCTTGTCAGATACTTGAGGTGGAGCTTCTTGTAACATCTTATAGCTCTGCTGGTCTTTCAAGTTTACAGTTGGAAGTGAACTAACTATGTTTGGCAAATTAGGTCTTCTAGTGGCTTGATGAGAGACTTTGGACCTAACCATCTTTTTGGACTTGCAGTTCTCTGCGAGATGACCCAGGCATCCACACCTAAAGCAAGTTTGGTTTGCTAACCATTCAGGCTGTGGAGGATGGGAACAATCTTTTGCCCAGTGACCTAGCATACCACACCTAAGACATACATCACTTGGCTGTGCTTTCTGTTGTGACTCTTTCTTCGATATGCCCTTTTTATCTGTGATACGCTGTCTTGCTGCCTTTGAGTTATTGAAAGAGGGGCTTAACCCATCCTTTGCTAAGTAAGTTACACATCGCCTCTTAAGAAACTTTATTATGTACATAAACATGGCCTCTTCTGTTCCCTCACTTCCACCACATATGAGGCTGCTCAAAGCTGTCCACCATGAATACACAGCATCATCTTCAAATACTCCATTCTCTGCTGCAATGTATGACTTGTCACAATACCCAGGCAATTTAAAGTAGTTAGATCTTATATTTCTGTCTAGCAGAATGTTGAAGTTTGTGAAGATCTTCTCATTATTAGCACCTTTCAAAGCTTCAATTGTCTGAATTGTTCTATTAAGTAATGCCTTGGAAAAAGCATGATCAATAATTTGCACAATTGCACGGCATTGATTGATAAGTTCGTTCTTGTGATTTGGCTCAATGGAATAATGCGTTGGCAAACTTGTTACATGAGGTTGATGAGCAGACTTAGGTGAGGCCTTTAAAAGTGATTCTCTAATTTTACTAAGACATTGCTCCTTTCTCATAGCCTTGTTATGTTTGTAGGTTGTTGATTCCTTTGTCAATTGCACTTCACCTGGTTTTCATCTGCAAAGCTGGAGCGTCATATGAGGATGATAAACCTTCCATCATGCCAAGTTCATTTGTGATGTTGAAGTCAGCTACAAGGGTCTTTCTAGATTTCAAAGAAGCGCTGGACTGTTGGTGATGTTTCTCTACCCCTTACGAGGGAAAAGTAATTCTCAACGTCATCCTGACACACTTTTTGGAACCACATTGATGTAAGGGTAGTTTATGTTAATGTATCCTATTGTACCAATGATCCCTCTGATCATCACCAATAGATCTTGGTACATTTTGCGGGGTATAAACCGTTGTCATGCAGTACTTGAAGATTTGTTACCTTGACGTTGCTGAGCCTCTCTGTTAATCTCATGAAACCATGTCTGAAACCAGCGCAAGACAGCTATAAGATCTTTCATATATGCGCCATCAAGAGTAGTTGTATTCATTGTCTTGAAAAGCTTGTCGCACATTCTGATATAGGCACGAGTCTGCTTAGTTTCATTGAGGGTAAATTAGGGAACTTACTCCTCTCCATTGCACTTGCGGTTTCTTCACTTAATACTTCCCTTGCATATTTGACTTTCATTTTAGTTCTGCCATCCAAAAGTACATGTTTATCAGAAATTTTAGTATCAAGATATTTTGATACAGCAACTATGTGATCCCATGAGATGCTCTTTCCATCTCTTCCTCAATGTGTAATTTTGATTGAAAACAAAATTTCTTAGTTTCTTAATCATATGTGGGGAATCTGAAATCCAGTGGATATAACCTCCAGTCGCTGGGTTTGTAGACACCCAGGGAGAGCATCTGTTTGACTTTCCGAAAAACTTTGAATTCCATGGCCCTCCTTCACGAACTCCATACGTAATAATAATGTTACCATTTGAAACTTTATCCAGTGCTCGCACTAATGGCCATAGCATGTTCTTATCACGTTTCTCGGCAGTGACACTGTAGACAGGGAATGACGCTACTGGCCAGGCAAAATCCCCTTCACGACTGGTGAGGAAAAACTGACATATTTGCCGTGCAGTCTTTTGTAAATTTGTGCCCTTCTGAGTTTCTTCATAGTAGCTGTTGTCTTCACCATCAAAGTAATCCTCTTCTTCATCACTGCTTTCCTGAACTGCATGGTTATCACTACCATTTGAAGTCACCAGGGATTCCTGAAAATCATCGTTGCATATTTCCTCAACATTATAGTCAAACTCCTTGGCAATACTTAAAGGCCCACCTTCACCCAAAAGGCCTTGTGCGCCGCGCTTGCTGTTAATGAATTTCGTGTAACACGAAATTGTTTCTGAGTGGGTTTTCTTTCAAAATCCGTTTCCTCTGGAGTCATCTTGGCGAAAATCGTCCAAAAGGATCAGGGATCGCGCGGTCTATTTTAAAGTGGGGGGGCTAACTCGATCGGGGTGGGGGGGGTGTGTGACAGCCCCACCCAAAATTTTTGCCTTTTTAGTGACTACAGTGGGCGGCCAAGTGTGTTAACAGGTTCCAGTTTATGCCCATCATATAGAACATGCGCAAAATAAATTAGATCATGGAAACACATGGGCTATGCGGAATATCATGATTAATTTTATTTGGATTGATTGTATTATAATGGGCCAAAGCTATATTAAGGGTTTCAAACTCTTTGACGTCTACCAGTGATAAATAATGTCGATACTTGCAGGGCACGTTTTGGTGGCCTAATCCGGAATAGAAGACAACGTACAGTTAGTGTTTTCTCAGTTTGGACATTATTCCTTTCCATGATAACAAATGAACAGAATGCGGTCGGAATGTTTTAACACAAAAATTACTCAGAATAGGAAAACTGCATTCTTTTTGGGAGTCGGTATTCTGGATATTCTGTTATTTCTAAACCGGAATAATTAGTTCCCAAAGAATGCGTCTGAGCATGTTCTTTCACCTCTACAACCTTGACGTACGGCACATTTAAGATCTCAAACCCAAAAACATTTTTCTTGAACCTTTTACAAGCAAACCTGTTATCCGCATTACAGAATAAGGCCAACTGAGAAAGCTGAGCTGAGTATCATGAAAAATATATTTCACCAAAGTTAGCCTGTCGGTCTGGTCTGACCGCTGAATGCCTTAATTGTCATCGTTATAATTAGGAGCGAAAGAGATCTTTCGGCAGCTATCCTAGTTACAAAGTTTACATGCATATAGAAAAGCTTAAAGAAGTAACGTTGATTTTCAGCAAATATCAAGACATGCTGTTGCCGATAATCCTATCTGGAGACGGACTACAGTTCGTATTACCCAGGCCAGACAATAACTAGAGTCCACAAAAGTTCAAACTCTTCAATAGCAGAAAAGAGTCAATGAGAGTTCACGAAAGTTAGAGGCCAAACGATAGCAAGAGTGTCAACTTCCGTCGATTGTGGTTAAATTCTGAGCAGATTCAAACTCTTCAAGATAGATTCCCCTGGAGCGCAAGTGAGTTTCAACTAATCAAGCCAAATGAGAGCAAGGAGATTTGAACTTTTGTAGATATGTCATTTCTGTTTGGTCCATATCAAAATAACATCTAACTGGGGAAAACCAAGTACTGGTTAACCCTGGAACTAATCACTGACTTATTATGAACTTTCCAACTTTTTCATTTATTTAATTATTTATTTATTTTTGTAGCAGGAAAAAGTAGGGGGGCTAAAGCCCCCTCAGCCCACCCCTCGCGCGGTCCCTGAGGATGCAGGAATTTATACTTCAATTATCAGGCTGTCGTTTCCTGGAATTATTTTTTGACTGTGCCGGCCAAACGTATGTTTTTTCGCTCTTACTTGGTCCAGTATGTTTCCTGCCAAATGATACCTCGCAAATCAAGATACTGTACGGCTATCCCGAAGGAAAATATTGTCAGTATTCGTCTCAGAGGAACTTGTATGATGAAGCAAAGAAACGGAAAGTGATGTTGTTTGAAATCCTGGTGGTATTAAATGCGGGACCTTGGCAAGAAAGTTTGATTCGTTCGATTTGATTTAATCGCACGATGTAAACAGAGCGGCCCGTGAGTGTGTAATAAATGAATGGTTTTGCAGGACTGTTTTCTTTCTCTTCCTTTGTGTCTATCGTTGTACCATTGAATAAAAATAATTAGTTTCTTAGTTAGCCATAGGTTCAGGTAGATTTGATCAAAGATTAGTACAAATGTATGGCTGGCTTTCAAAGGTTAAAATTGTAATGTGGGAATCACCGGACAAGTGCTATTTTGCGAGCGATAATCAGTGAGTTGCTATCGAGTCCTATACGCTGTTTACCTTCATACCAACCTCTATAATGACTAGGAAGGACCTTCAAAATCACTGTTCCCTTGTGACACAATGAGTTTGCAATTTGCAAACTAAAACAATCGAATGCCGTAGTAAATGTTTGAGTCTTCTGCAGAGTCACACAACAATGAACAAATTGACTTCTCGCTTTATATGTCATTGAAACTTTCACATGGCGAACTACAGATAACTCCAACGTTTGGGGGAGTAAATGTCTTCCATGGAAGCCTAAAGATGTGTAAATTGGGGCCGTAGTTTGGGCCAAATTCCCAAAGTAAATCGATGCGCTATGGCTACTCCGTGACGATTTTCTCGCTCGGAGGTATTTTCTGGTAGCCAATCAGATCGCGAGAAGAACAATAGAACCATTTGAAAACAATAACAAACGGTGACAAGGCCGTTTGGGTGAAGGTGGGCCTTTAAGTTCTCAAGCCCTATGAGTTTCCCTGTTCTTTTGCACAATCTGGTACCGTCACGTATGTCCATCTCATCCCAGTGGAGTCCAAACAAACCCTTAATTTTCATGTTTTGTATTTCCTTCCAACAGAGCTCAAGATTTTTTGTGTCAATTGTAGTGGTGTTCATATCGGCCATATGGTACCCTTGAACAAGTCTCCATAGCCTCATAGCCTTCGCTTTACATTTAACTGCCAAGGCTACTGCCAGCTTAATAGTTAATGTGTCTCACCTCATACCTTTTCGTTTGGTGGGGTTATTGCTACTGTGGACCAAATTAAGTTGATTTACTGCATCCAGTATGAATGTATACAGTACTGATTCTTTCTTCAAAATGTTGTTGTTGACTGCAAAGTCCATCATCTTGACCAGATCATCACTGCAAGGGCAAAAGTTTTAAACAGCTACTTTCTTTCTTTTCCTTACGAGCTTTCTCAAATTCCAATTAATCTCTCTGAGTTTGTTGATTTCTTTGCTCATATTTCTAGCTCTTTCAAGAGGCTTTTGATTCGATAAGAGTGACAACCTCACTCTGCTGTTAGCCAGTGTTTCACTAGAGGTATTTTGCTTGGATGTCAGTTTAAAACGTAAAGAGTTGTTCCACAGTCGTTGGCAATTCTTACATCTCTCCGATTGTCCAATATCCTTGATAAGCATAAGGCATTCATTAGGCCGTCCTAAACGTACAGTTTCCTTTATGACCGTATTGTTAAACGCATGGGGAATTGTCCAGTTGGACTCTATAGAGAAGTCACAAGTGGTAGTCAAAAGCTTTTGTTTTGAGTATTCTAGAATTTCCTGATTGTAAATTCCAGAACATACTTTGCACAATTCTACCTTCCTCATCACATGTAGTATGTTGTGCACAAGTTGCTCATATGTTTCACCCTTAATTTCATCTTCGTGCCACTGAATGTCACGATCAAGAAGCCTAACAGAGTGCCAGTTTCAGCTAGCAAAATTTGTCTCTCGTTGATATTGTGTTTTTCATTTCTTACAGGAGAAAATAACAGTTGGATTGTTCTATCACCACTGATTGCAATATTCCAGCTGGAGGGGAGTTCCGTTACTAATAAAGAGTACAAATGGCCCATGTCAAGAAGATGAGATGCCATTTTGGGGAGGATGCGCTGTTCATGAAGGGTTGATGACGGAGTGTTAGCTCGTTGCGCAGGAAAATGTTTGAGGTCTTGACTGCAGGAAAAACAAATAAAATTCTTGTTTCTGGTCGTTGACAGGTCACCACTATGGGTTCCCGTGAATAAACGAATTATCGAGCCCACTAGCTACGCGTTCAACTCGTATCTGTAATTTGTGCGAGTTGTGATTTGTGCCTCGACGGGAAGCTTCAGAGCCAGCAGGGAACGAGTCATCATCCTGAACGTTTTCTCAACTTCACTTCGCGATAATAGCACCAACAAAAAGGCCAACAAACACATAGTTTTTACAGAGATCACCGTCTTTTAACTTTCGAAAACACCTGAAAACAGGCCGGCTGTCAAATTTACCGCGCAAAAAGAGCGCCCGCCCAAAATACGCCGCTGACCAAAAAGAGCGCTTTGCAAGTTGTGAGAACATCGTTTCTCGGTCCCAGGCCTTTTTTCTATTCCCCCCTCCCCCCCCGGAGAATGCCATCATTTCTTGACGGGAAATCGCGTGGTGCTTTTGGGCAACCAGCACTTTTCTTGGCGGCAAATCGCATGACCATCGTCGCTTTTAAAAAAGATGTTTCTTTAAAAGATTAAGCTTATTTAGCAAAACGATTATTCGACAGTACTGAAGTTTTAAACTTGAGAAAAAATGTCTAATATCTATCAATGGAAAGAAAAAGTTGAAAAGAATACTCAGTTGTTTTTTTTTTCAAGTTACGAAATTTGCCTTCGTGGACTTCACCTTTGTTTTCATCACGGCGGAGATCTTGTCCTGTTCTGAAACACAACCGAGTAAGTGAGCTAGCTCAGTGGGTTCTAGAATGACCTTTCGAGCTCGGATTCACAGAACAGATTCCAAAATATTGGAGGACAATTCGGAACACTTTCGGGCTTTTTGAGAAACACTTTTTGAAAGAGAACGAGCCAAAAAAAGCTCCTAAATATATTTGGGACCGAAAAGCTTCATGACTATTTTGGAGGAACGCACACCAGCTCATTCCTTGGGAGCTCTGCTTTTAGGCCTGGCTAAATCTATATATGAAACATGCAAAAGACTTGTTTTAAGTGAATAAATGGAATTTGTGATGATACTGTTTTGTTTAATGGCAATTTGGGATTACGGGTAAAAGACCAGAAAGTTGACCATTTCACGTCGTTTGTTCCAGCTGTTTTTCGCTAGTTTACCCGTCAAAAATGTTTAATAGTATAAAAATGCATGTTGAGCCGATCTGCCCCTAGCTTTTCTAAGCGACAGTACGAAAGAAAAGTACAACCAGTGGAACAAAAAAGGTTTTTTGAAAACAAAAGGTTACTGGGCGGAAACTTTTAGCAATAGTGCACCGGCCGGCCTCTGGTTACAACTGCTGACTTGTTTTCAAATGGGTACTCAAATTCTTAAAAGCAGTAGTTTTTTTGGGTCCTGAACGGTTTGATTTACCTCCATCATTTTCTCGTACTTTTGAATTCTAAAAGGCCATTCGACCGTAAAATACATGTCATAACAGTGTACTTTTGGTCAATAAGTGGATGAAAAATGAACAAAGCTCGCGAAGGAAAATTCTTTTTAAGATCAACAGGTGAAGGCAAAATTAAAATCAAATGATATGCCAGTAAAACGATTCCCTACGTCGGCTCAAAGTTGAAAAGAAAATTGTAGACGGTTGTGTGATTATCGTGTCCAGCAAAGAATCACACGAGGCGCGCGTGGTTCGGGCGTGTTGTGTGTTGAGGTAATGTATACGCATGCGTATATAGCTAATCGACTTCCCATAAATTTTAAATTCTAGCCACCTCGTAGTTTTAGTTTGGATTAAATTTTTTTCCGGCGATAAACTGTCCAATGCTAGTTTTGCAGTATTTCTATGTACTACTGTTTGGAAATTAAGCTTTTCTCAAGAAGCTATAGCTATTTCAAAATTTCAAATGTCCCGCAAAAATTGAGTTTTCAAGAAAAGTTTCAAAGCGATGCATTAGTAGATAAAAAATTAAATTACGATCATTCAGCAATGCAGTTTGTGCAAATAAGTTGAGAAACAGACGTTTATACGCTTTTTCTTTACCAGTCACGTGATCGTGGGCGTGGCCCGATGACGAAGTCCAAACGCATGAAATAACTCGTATCATCAAACATAGCCACGCAATGCGTGCAGAGTCAATGACGTTTTGTTACGCAATATGGTGAAATTTATGAACGCAACCATACTTACGGGTTTCACGCCACTGTGTCCCCTCCCCCTTCCCCGACAACTTGCGGCTAATGTAACATGTCTTCGCCAGAGCAAGGAATCAACATATTCAGTTATCATAAAACAGGGTAATGAGCAGCGTGACTACGTGACAGTTAATTATAGCGTGACATTAGAATTGCGTGCGAAGTAAATAAAGCTCTTCGTTTCCCTTCTCTTCAAAGACAATATATCCTAACACGTCTGTTTCTTGCATTTTTTATGTATTCAACTCCCGACAGGCGTGAAAAAAACTATTTAGTAAGTCACCATTAGAATGATTTGTCACTTGCGTTCGGTTCGAGATGTTTTAAGCATTGCGTTGCATTCCAAAAGTTCAAATTACAAGCAGCTGTCAACTATGCAAATTTGTTCAGCATACGCTTTGAACTACAAATAACCCGAACTAAAGTTTGGTATTTTGTAAAGATTTTACTCCTATTTTACTTTGTCTAATTTGCATAAGCTGGTTGAAATCTGATGTACGAAGTTTAATTTATGCGAAGAACGCAGATTCTCACAGTTCATCTATTTTTAGAACCCGTTTTGGGTCTCGGCTTGTACTTGCAGTGCTTGTAGCCAGATAAACATTCTGCTTCTTCAAGAATAAATAAATTGTATTAACCTTATGCAAAAACCGCTTGCTTGTTAGCTCGGGATTCTCATTATTTATCTTTTTTTCTTCATCTTTCTTTTGTAATTCCACTAGAAAGCGAAAAACAATTGACGCCTCAAGCTGGTTGGAAGTCAAAATGTTCTACTACGAAAACTAAGAATTCCGCTTGGAAATTAATAATTAAAAGGAAAACAGAAGCAAACATGTGCGGCAATTCACGCACTTTTTAGATCTCAAATTGACGAGTCCGTCTTGTGTACAATTTCTGGTATCTTTGCTTCTGTGATAATTTGTACCACGGCTATACATCGGGATATAATCCTGCCAGACCTGAAGTATACAGCGCGGTTCTTTTAAGCTTTGACATTAGCCATAACGTCACTTTCGTGACGTCATTGGCTAAACATGATGCAATTACCTGACAACGAATTTTCCTTAACAACTGGGATCGAAAAATAGGTCAGTGGGTCCTTAATAAAGGTAACATTTATATAAATTACATTCTTATGAAAAATATAAACAAACGGGACGACCTGTTTAGCACAGGAAGTTTTGGAGAGCCCTTGCCTAGTTCCCAGGCCTCCCTATATAGACGCGGTCGATATAGTCACGAGGTCCGAGTGAACCGAGATGAACTGACAGTGAAGGCCTTGGAAAACGCCACACAAGAACTAGGCAAAAGAGCCCAGAAAGAGAAGAGAAATAAGAACGACATCCCAACATGTGTTCTTGAGATAGCGGGTCTGCACTAGGAAGAGTGGTTTTTATCCTCTTTTTAATCCAGGAAAATTGTTTGACTCATGCCATAAGGACATTTCCGTGGGAGGTTATTAAATGTTGTGTTATTTATATTGCATGTTATGGAACGTGGTTATCAACACTTATATGTCTTTGTCAAGAGACTCTCACGCAGATCACATATCTTCACACGCAATGATCAAAAATCATTTATCGATTTAAGTTCAGCAAAATCTAACATCCAAAAATGTTAATTTCCCTTTTCTCGATAATGAGCAAACGCATATTACATGTACTCTGTACTTCAAAGTCACTTCACCAACGTTTGTTTGGTGAATTAAATGACACACGATGTTCAAATGCCTTGAACAGTTCATTTCACAAACTACTCTACTTCAAACTCACTTTTACCAATCAATGGTGATGGTAATGCCTTTATTTAGCGCAAACGCCATACAAATGTTCAGAAGTGTTCAACAATTCAATCAAACTACTCTACTTCAACCTCACATTTACCAATAAATGGTGATGCCTTTATGTAGCGTAAATTCCATATGAATGTTCAAATGCGTTGCACAATACAACTAACAGGCGAAATGCTGGAGATCGGACGTCAACAAGGCGCCCATAGCAGACGCTGCCGTGGGTACGGCTACATGAAGTTACTTTACTCTTCCAACAAATGAATGAATAGATGCAAACAGGCCAAACCACAACACCAGGACCTGCGTCCCCGTCTTACCAGACAGTGATATGGTTCGGCAATACTGCCTTCTCCAACCAATGAGTGAATGCAAACAGGTCAGACGAAAAGGCAAGGACCGACACTTAAGTACCCCACACTTCCCAAACTGTGATGTGGGTTCTTTAATGTCCTCTACTAGTTTAGCAGGAGTTTAATAGTTTAGGTGCAGGAGACTGACCATGCTATAGTAACCAAAAACATGCCCAACCCATCATATCAACACTCTTGTATTAAGTATAGTAGCTCAATGGTAGATGTAAAAGCTGTTATTATAACTATCACATATTCCCTACACTGTAAAAGTACAAATTCTTGGGTCCCGTCGAACGGATAGAACATGGCAAGTGGCTCACCAAGGCCCGGTATTAACCTGGACTAGACACTATTCCGTCGCAGGGATACCACCAGCATTTTGGGATCCCCAGCGGTTCGCTGGTGCCATTTATACACCTGATTATGAGTCACGTTGCTCGAAAGCTGATTAACGTTAGTCCAAGATTAAATGTTTACCAAATACTTCATCTCTCTCGTTGAAAATGACTACAAAAATAAAAAGGTCCAAGTTAAACCTTAAGTGCGAAAACCTGGAAAGCTCTCCCTTTTTTAGTTATATAACTGGATTCAAAACTCATGTTCATCCTGGATTAAATTAATCGAGCTTGGACAAACATGTATCAAATTGTCTTTAAGTAATCTCCAAGACTGAATACTAACATTTACCGGATAAACGTTCCATTCTAGCACAACATTTCCTTCTCATACACGTTATACTGTGTGTTCGACAAACAAACTCTCCCCAAATCCAGTTTATGTTAATTTATAGCATCTAAAAATTGATACATTGCGTTGTTTCGTTGTTCTTAATTATGATAAGTGGCTTATGATTTTGTACTTTACTAGTGATTCTCATAATTGCTATTTATGATAGATAACTTTGGCGACAATATACGTCATCACAATCTATCAAATATCACGACACAAAAATCAAATCCCGTACAAGCTATAGTAAGCCCAGGGGGTCAACTTAACTTCAGATATCAAGAAAGGGGGGATGTCTTCTACGAGAGAGTGGTAAAAAGCCAACTAAAACACAAGAATTTAAAATTAGTGCACTGAATTATTACATATCAGAACTTCCAGGCAGAGTACCTACTGAAAACACCAGTCTGACATGTGGAAGCTTCAAGAAAGGTCTTTATAGTTGGTCGACAAAGCGTAGACCGACAACCGGCATGCCATATGGTTGAGGGTTTCTATTTCAGGTTCGCTGCACTGCTTTGAATTAACTTGGTGGATCTTTTCACTGTTCACTGTTCACTTGGTGGATCTTTTTCTGTTCGCAGAAAAACCAAAATAAATGACTGATGTGACTGACTGACTGACTGACTGACTGACTAACTGACTGACTGACTGAGTGACTGACTGACTGACTGACTGACGTGATGTGGTTATTTGCTCTGCAAACTAAGCTCTATTAGGCAAGATACTTCAATGTTAGCCAAGCTTATCTTGCGCTCATTGAAAAAAAGAATAAGCAGCTTTCCATAATACTTATGTCGACGTACACTTATCGTTCATCCATGAAACTATTTTGGTCGTCTGATCTGATGACCTCTAGCGGAGCTTAAAAGAAAACATCAACTGATGATGAGTCATCAGACCACGCCGAGGTCACATTCCTTGGTATCCGCATCCTGTCGCGCTTATTCATGTTTGATCAGTTCTGATTCAGTAGGCAAGCACACTAGTCGATTCCCAAGGTGGTGTCATCCAACGGAAAGCGAAGCAAGTTTGTTTCACTTGAAACTGTCCAAGAACATGTGTCCACAAGAAAAGAAGCCAATGCATGCCCAACGGAATGAAAGAAGACAAGGAGCAACGAACCAAATGATCACGTCAATCGCTGCATTCTTCACAAACAAATCAGGGACCAAATTCAAAGTCACGCGATGCTGTCAAACTTTCCCAACGACTACCAAGAGATGTACCGAGAGCTTTCAAAACACATCACAGACAAAAAGTAAGTTAACCAGAAGATTTATCTCAGTTAATCGGTAAACGCCGATACCGAATGATTCCTTCTCCGTCGTCGCAATTTGGCGACCGACACTGACCGAGCTAGTATCGATTGAAAATGACACGTGACCCTCGAAATGACAACTACCTCGTGCATATTATTATTTCAACAATTTGTGTTTTCAGCACCCAACCACGTCCAATAATTCCAAAATTCACTTCGAAATGGACGCTGCACTAGATATGCTGTTGGAACTTGTGGTAAGCGTATGGCATCTTCATCCACAATCACAAAAGAAATCACGAAAGATGAATGCTTCTCGATGCAAGAATTTTAAAAAATGGAGACGTACAATCCTGTCTGGTTGTGGTTCACTTCTTCCAAGAATATCTTTATCTGCTGATAATTTATCTTGGATGAAGGGCCGGAAACAAAAAAAATTCTTTTTTTACTAATTTCCACCCACTGCCAACTGACAAATAATAAATTTCTGTCTTGGTTCTAGTTTCAAACTATTGCTGTAAGAGAACAACATATAGAGAGAGAGAACACCTTGCACCTTGGGGTGCAGCAAATAAGGTGAGTATATTCTTGATCTAAGATAAAAGTATTGTCGAAATTTCCAGTTGAAGACCAACTAAGACAGGGAGCAAGAATTTAATGTCCACCATAAAGGAGATTGGGAGTGAATACTGTGATTAATACAGAGGGAAGACCTTTCTTTTCTCACAAGGAGAATGTATCAAGTATCATGACAGCCACCACTAAACAAGAACGAAGAAAAGTCTATCCCAATTTCTTCCACCTCACAATTGCAGCAAAAGAACCAACATTATGAACAGTAATTGGGCATCAATCTAGTGTCTGACTTAAATGTTTTCCCCTGCTTTGAACTGGCTAGCTAATCAGTTTGGAGGGTCGGTCAGTCACTGATCTTTTCTTGCTGTAAATATTGAATATCCATGTCAAAACCCTCCTTTTTAAACTTCAAAAGCTAAGTTTTTGCATTTAATGTGTTTCCAGGAACATCCAGGACCAGGAATGCATGATAGGACTCACCCATGTAAGTACCAAGCCATCTTTGTGCAGTATAATAAATTAAGTGTGGGTTGTATATCTTCTATCACACTGCATTATAATTCATCTTTAATCCCTCTTGATCCTTGCCTTTTTAAGGTTTGCCACTATAAGACATCACTTGAGGAACAAACTCATCTTACAATAATGGTCTCCAATGCACCCTTCATTTTCCATTAACTACAAGATTGCCACATCTTTAACAATTGCCATTTCTGTCTTGATTCTAGATTGAATCTGCTCTCATCAGAAGCGAGCTTCTCAACATGGAGAACGTCAGGTGTGTGCAGTGGTGCTTCTCGTGCAATATAGTGGTAAAAGAAGTGCTGTGGACCATTATAACTGGTTAAGATTGGGTGATGCTGCGAGAATGATCTATTCACAACAGGAAAACCAACAAACAAAAATTAAAAGAAGATGCAAAAGTTTCCTACACCCAGCAATTGTGGTGAAACAACCAGCGTCATGATATCTCGTTCAACCACCACGTTGCCAGTAAAACTGGAGCAGTGATCCTGGAAAAGACAAAGTACCATATCAACCTGCCTTTTATGACCTCATGTTTATGTCTCCTTGGAGTTTAAATATGCCTTGAATTGACTGCTCATTCCTTCTCTCCAATAATAGTTTCTTTCAACACCAACTAGCACAACGTGGCTGAATGTCATGTCCAAGGTGTGGTGATCTTTGACAACATCATCAACTGTGAAGGGTCAACTAGCAACCGATCCATCGTTGTAATTAGTTAATATCCATATGAAAATGATCCTTTTTAAACTTCTATAACTAAGGTTTACCAATTTAATGTGTTTCCAGGGTTATCCAGGACCAGGAAGACATGACAGTACTCATCCCTGTAAGTACCAAACCATTATTGTGGATTGTTTGTCTTCTAATACACTGCATCATAGTTCATCTTTTACCCCTCTTGATCTTTCCCTTTCCAAGTAATTCCACTGTAAGACATTACTTGAGAAACAACATCATACGAAAATGGTGCCCAATCAACTCTTTATTTACATTCACTGCAAGATTGACACATATTTTCAGAATATACCACTTCTGTCTTGATTCTAGATTGAATCAGCTCTCATCAGATGCGCCCTTCTTAACCTGGACAATGCCAGGTATGTACAGATGGTGGGTAAAAAAGTGATAAGACACATTATTGTAACTGGCTTATAATTGGGTGATGCTGTGAGAAAGAGTTATTCAAACAAGGAAAACTATTAAACAAAACATGAAAGAAGCTGGCAAAAGCTTCTTCCACCTAGCAATTGTGGCAAAATAATCAGCGTATAAAAACCTATCAAGCCTGCCTTTTATGACGTCATGTTCATGTCTCCTTCAAGTTTAAATATGCCTTGAATTGACTGCTCTCCCCAACACGTTTTATGATCTTATGACAACATCATCAACTGTGGAGGGTTAATTAGCAACTGATCCATTCGTTATGAACTTCTATCACTAAGGTTTACCAATTCAATGTTTCTAGGATCATCCAGCACCAGGAAGACATGATACGAATAATGCATGTAAGTACCAAGTGTGGAATGTACATTTTCTAACACACGGTATTATAGTTCATCCTTAATCCCTCTTGTTCCTTGCCTTTCCAATTAATGCCACTAAAAGACATCACTTGACGATTAAACTCATAATACAAAAATGGTCTCCTGTCCACTCTTTATTTCCCATTTTGTGTTAGATTAGTTAAGATTATCAGAAAATGCATCTGTACCATTTCTGTCTTGACTCTAGAATCAATCAGCCCTCATCAGACGCGACCTACATAACCTGGAAAATGCCAGGTATGTACAGGTGATGCTTCTTGTGCAATATAGTAGTGATGGAACATTGTTATGATGCCTTAAACTGACGTAAATTTGGATGACGCTGTGAGGAAGATCTAGCCACACAAAGAAAACCAGCTAAAGAAACTGAACAGAGGTATGCAGAGGGGTCTTCCACCTGACAATTGTGGCAAAACCACCACCATCATGACATCCCGTCCATATTGCCAGTTACACTGAAGCAATGACTGTAAAGAAAACACACACACGCAAACACACAACGATTTGAATAGACAGCTTAATGAAAAGCCTCATTCCAGTTTCTGATTTCTCTTGTAGAACACCATCAATCTATAAATCTCTTATCTCCAATAATAGTTTACGAACAAAGTGGCTGAACTTCATTGATTATCTCTTAGCATCATCATAAACTGTAAACAATTAGCCACTGCTCTGTTCTCGTTGTAAACATAAATATTAGGGTCAAACGCCTCCATTTTTAACATCAACAACTCCAGAAGAGAACAACTAATTCTTTGAATTTGTTGTCCAGGAACATCCAGAGCGAAGACAACATGATAGGGACTGTCTTTGTAAGTATCAGTCACCGACTAATCACAGAGCTTTTCAAAATAAACCACTTCTGTCTTTTCAAGTGATGTCCCCACAATACATCACTGTAATAACTAACCCATCGTAAAAAAACCTTTCCCTATCCATTCTTCATCCCCATCCACTGCTGTAAGTTCCAAGCCATCATGACGTGGTAAAACCAAGTGCTGGTTGTGGATTGTCCATTACATTGCATTACACTTCCTCTTGAAGTTGTCACTTGATGTCCAGATAAAGCAGAACTTGAGTAATTTACTCATACGAAATGATGATGTACCATTTCTGTCTTGACTCTAGAATCAATCAGCTCTCATCAGACGCGACCTACTTAACCTGGAAAATGCCAGGTATGTACAGGTGGTGCTTCTTATGCAATATAGTAGCGATAGAGCATTGTTGCGATGCCTTAGCTGACGTAAATTTGGATGACGCTGTGAAGAAGATCTAGCAACACAAGGAAAACTAGCTAAAGAAACTTAACAGGTCTGCAAAAGGGTCTTCACCTGACAATTAAGGCAAAACCACCACCATCATGACATCTCGTCCAACCTCCATGTTGCCAGTGACACTGGAGCAATGATTGTTAAAAAAAAAACATGTAACGATTTGAATAGACTACTTAATGAAAAGCCCCATTCCAGTTTCTTATTTCTCTTGTAGAACACCATCAAACTATACATCTCTTATCTCCAATAATAGATTAAGCACAAAGTGGCTGAACTTCATTATCTCTTAGCAACGTCATAAACTGTAGTCAATTAACCACTGCTCTGTACTTGTTGTAAACATAAAATATTAGGGTCAAACGCCTCCATTGTTAACATCAATGTAACTCCAAAAGAGCATAACTAATTCTTTGAATTTGTTGTCCAGGAACACCCAGAGCGACGACAACATGATAAGGACTGTCTTTGTAAGTATCAGTCACTTACTAATCATAGAGCTTTCAGAATAAACCATTTCTGTCTTTTCAAGTGATGTACCCACAATACATCACTGTAATAACTACCCGTCGTAAAAACTGCTCCGCTATCCCCATCCACTCTTGTGAGTTCCAAGCCATCATGAGGTGATAAAACCAAGTGCTGGTAGTGGATTGTCCATTACATTGCATTGCACTTCCTCTTGAAGTTGTCACTTGATGTCCCTATAAGCAGAACTTGAGTGATTTACTCATCATACGAAAATATTATCCAATCTTCATTTCCTATTGATAGCAAGATTGAGACGGCTATTAAAACAAAATTATCTCTGTCACTTCTAGGGTGAGGCAGCTACAATGAGACGCCATCTGCAAAACAATGTCTATGCTAGGTGCTAGGTAAGTACAGATGGCTCTTCCAGTGGGGTATGGTCCTTCAGTATTGTTAAAAAGCAGTACTGAAATACAGTCCAACTCATAGTGGGTGATGGTGTGAGGACCTTTCAAACATCGTAAGAGAAGTAAGATCTAGTCTCAAGAGGAGATAGGAGCACCCAAGCTTCCATTGAAAGATGCAAAAGACTTTCGTGCAATAGTTTTCAAATTGTCAAAGACAGTAATAATAACAACATGTCTTTCGTGACTACATGCTGCCACTGAGATTAGAGCAGTGATATTGAATCTCAGTTCACGTACAGAACACCACAGAGGCCTTTAGATTTATTTTTCTTCGCAATACGTATTTGCTCTGAATTCATCGCTAAACAAACACACTCTCATTTACCCTCTTCTGTCCATGCATGGTTGTTTACTTGGTAACTTCATAGTAGCCCAAGTGGTCTTCTTACCTCAAACCTTCCTTTAATAAGATGAGTTCCACAATCGTCCCTATTCTTCAAGCAAAACATTCAAACCATATGAACGGTCAAAACCAAACCAAACGCCTACCAACTGACGCACCTTAGTAGCAAAGAAAAAACTTGTCCACTGGATGCCTGGCCAATCGTGCACCTTTCACTTCAGTCTAAAATCGCTAATATTTCAAGAGGTCAGTGGGTGGTCAACATCTTAGGACAGCAATTAGTTTGAGACAACTCATCCAAATGTTCCAGCATAGCTTTGGCACCTTGTTGCATTTCTATCTTGCTTTGTAAATCTGTGACAGTCAAGCAAGCAAAACATAACGTCAGCATTGTGATATAATATCATTCCCTGATTACACTGTAACATGACCGACATTCTCCCTTCCCTGCTTAGATAGTATACCTTTTTCTGACGTTTTGTTAGCTTGCTCTTCAATTACAACACAGGCTGAGCATGGGTGTGTTTTAGATTTGATATTAACCAAACTAAATAAATAAGTAAATAAGAAAGTACATAAATAATAACACGTTCCTAAAAACGTTCCAAGACTTACAAATTAAGAAAAAAATTAAAATTAAAAGGTACATAAAATCTAAAAGTATAAAATTACAAAAAGGAAAAACCAAAGCAAATTGTTTCGTCTTTGAAAGCACGTAAGGTGTCTTAGCCCCAGTGAAAAAGAGGTTCAGATTTTAAAGTATGGCACATCTGTAAACAGCCGAACTAGGGCAAAAGATAACTGGATTGTAACTTGCACGTGTTCCAGTCAACTTAATCAGTATTTCAACTCTTTTTTTACGTTTGTTTTTCAACAGGAAGACCCCAGCAGTTTCCTCGACAAAGTGTCTCTATACGGATACATTTTTAGTATTTGTATATATTTGTATATATATTTCAGTATTTGTATACACCTATTTTCAAAAAAATTGCGACTTGAAAAATATATACATATATATTTATCTTTTGTTTTCATATTTCGTCTTTTGTTTTCACGATGTGAAGACAAAAGATATATATATATATATATATATATATATATATATATATATATATATATATATATATATATATATATATATATATATATATTTTTCAAGTCGCAACTTGTTGAAAACGGGTGTATATATTTCAGCAACAGACATAATAGTGAGAGAGATATCACTGGAAAGAAAGAAAAAAGTCTTATTCCATTATTTATTAATCTATTTAAATGTAACACGTTTGATTGAGATATATTTGTAAATAAAATACATATGCATATTGATAGATGTGTGTGACAAAAAAACCTTGCAACGTTCATCAAGCACTTATTCTAATTTTAATAAAATAGTTCTGGAATGAGAGACTTTGTCCCTAAAATGAAATTGCAAGAAGTGATTCACATTGGTACAGAATCGTAGACGTCGAGAATAGTCTCGGACAGTTTGTTTGTGTAATTTAAGCTCAAAAGTTACATTTCAAATAAACTTAGTGAGACGATCGGACAGGTAAACGAATTACCGGGTCAAGTTTTTGCGAAATAAAGGCGACAGAGCATGAAATAAGTAATCGATACACATTCGGAGGGCGGTCATGTCTACAATTAGCTCAGTGTGTGGTTGCAATCTAACAAACAAGTAGATCAGTGTGATTAAATTTTGCAGCAAAAATCAGTGAGCATTAGAGTTCTCATTAAAAAGAAGGTACAAAATGAAAACAGTTGATCAACAAGATCAAGTGTACGATCATTAAGGACATTCGCCACCACAAATGCCTTGCAGCGTCTTCAACTAGTATAACTACTTTATATCGAAGACCTCAGAGTATTTGCAATTTTTTAATCACAACATTTTCTCCGATCTAGAAAAACGACAGGCATTAATCCTCTTCCTAGTCCCACGGAATACAGGCGGATTATTGTAAAACGAAATCTTCAAACTTAGACAAACAATGCATGTAACGCGGTACAAGATACGCTTCGGTAAAGTAAAGAAAAGGAAACATTGAGGTGTGGCTACTTAATCTGTCACATACTAAACAAAAGAACAGTTGGCTCGGTTATGCAGAACACAAACATAAATTTTACCAACAAACGTATCTAAGTCAAGGGTCATTACATTCGGTTAGAGACGCCAAACAAACAGTCTTTATTCACGCAATTTATTCGCGTAACTTCATATCTAGGATGCTCCTATCAAGGAAACCTTGCACGGCGTTACACTGCAAATGTTTCAAAACAAAATGGCATAGTTGCTGAGTAGGTTTTGGCAACTGGTTAGATTAACGGCACAAGGACAGCATGACATTCACATGAAACCAAAAGGTCGCCAGTTCAGATTTAATCCATTGATTTTACCGTGCAGTTGCACACGATATATCAAATATCAAGAGTCTCTGCTTCCGTTCTGGGTCGTTCCTAAGCACGCAGCAAAGAAAGCCCATGTCTCGTCTAGTTGAGTTGCTTTGTTCTTCGGATAAAACGCTGACAACTGGTTGTGTTGCAACTGCTTTGCACTACCATCAACATCCAGCCATAAGGAACAAACTAGAGAACTGTGCTACCGCCTACACGAGAACGGAATGTGATCAGAGGACAGTTAACGGTTAGATACATGACGATGGCAATATTTGATAAAGAAAAGGGAATTAGAAGCGATTCGTTGAGTATGCATGCAACATACGATAGATAAAGAGTCATCCACAAGATGCTGAGAAAGAGTTCGGCAAAGGAAGAACAAACCAATCAAAGCAGGCCATGAGGAGAGGCTCAATCCAGAATCCTACCGCAATAGACCCAACTTTGGACTTTGGAAAATCCATCAACATTGGACATTAATACTGTTAAAATCATCAGGCTGGAGAGTCATATCTAACAAAAAAGCAAGAATATAGTTCTCTTCAGTTAGAAAATGTTTCCGGGGGGGGGGCAAGTTGTGCCTCCCGCAATTGGATTTTCGCTACCAAACCAATATGAAAATTCGGGTTAGAAGACCGCTTTAAGAGTCTGTAGCCAAGGAAGGCCAATCAAGACGACCGTGCTTTACCAAACTAGATTGCCAACGTAAATATTTGCAGGTAAGATTGAAACTATATTTCGCGCCATAAGTTAGTAAAGATCAGCCTTGCTTTCGATAGTATTGAAAGTAAATCGGCAATTATTTGTGACTCAGTGTCTATAGCTTGAACTCGTAGTAGAATTCTTTCATTTTAAAAGGTCGCTTTAGGAACATTTAGTGGACTGGAACGCCATAAAGATTTGCAAGCAAAACTCAACAAAAGATATGCAAGTACAACTCAATCAAGCGTTGTGACATCTTATAAACTTAATCAGTGTCAATCACTTGGGTTACCCTGGTAACATGAGATTTTAATGAAATGCAAAATCAATGGAAAATGTACAGGTGACTTTATAAAGTCGTGTGAAACTTCAACTTTTCATATTGTGTTTGAAGCCTCCGCGAAAATTTCGTACAACAGCAAGACATGCAAATCAATTTGGTGAGTCAATTGTGCAGGTTTTTTAAGGAACTTAGTAATCTGCATGTGTATTATTAGAATACAAAAACACTCCGTAGATTTGTTTGTTCTCTTGCTGCACAAACGGGACTAGCGGTCTGCATGTACAGGAATCTGCGTCTAGAAATAGAGAGCAAAAATTCACCTCCCAAAACAGTAGTTTTCTAACTGTATATTATAACCGAATCGCGCATGGATCGCCAAACAGGACAATGATATACATAACGGAAGAGTAAGCACGTTATTTTCTAGTAAACATACAACCGATGCATGTATGCAAGCGATCTTGCTTTTCCGCAAAAACAAAGAGGGCTGAGCTATTATACTTGACATTCTAATTTTAAACAGATGAGTCCAACCAAACAATGAATTGGAAAATAACTTCAATCTGTGGCTACAAGGCTTTGAGACTGTTTTGTTTGGATATTGCATTCGCATATTTTTAGGGCAAAGGCAAATTAGAGCACGGTCTTCATTATAAATATTTCAACAAGGACTCGTTTAATTGCTAACATAATTTAGTAAATTCAAAAAAAAAAACAAAAAACAAATTGATAGACTAACGTTCCTTTCTTCGGAGAGTTTCAAACTTCTAGTCAGAGTAATATTAGTTCAAAGGTAGTTTATGTTTCACCGTTTTATATTCACGTGTTTATGAGTAGTGGTGGATGTGACGCCCATGCACACTATTCCTATCTGGTGAAACGTAATCCACCAAACCGACTGGAAAGTTTTATATCATAAACTGACCGTTGGTTAACTCACGTTAAACATATATACATGTAGTATATTTCAGTTTTGTTTTTAATACTATATGCTGCTGGTTCTTTTCCAGTACGAGCACACACAGGAGGCATACTGCCATATCATGAGAAGATTGAGAAGATTTCTTCGCTTGATATGGAACTGCACGTGTCAGTATTCCCAGTACATAAGGGAAAGGGGATACCAAAGTATTCACATTGCTTTATATTTTTCCAACAACAGGTTAGTGAAATACTCTAAGTTAAGTAAAGTTGTTCATGTGTTGCACATTTCAATGTACATAGATGGTCAGGCTCGAGATTTACCTCCAAACAATACACAGTTTAAAAAAATTGCCATTATACCATCGCTTCAGCGAGATTCAATTATGACTATGTCGTTTCTTTACTTATTTAAGTGAATGCTTTTGAAAGAAACAATTTTGTCAATGAAGAGAATTTAACTGCAGCTATGTCTTAAACATCTTTATTTGTTTATGCACAGTTGACAGGGTCTAGGCATTTAAATGTCAAGCCATGATATACATGTGTTGACTAAAAAGTACCGTTTTGACAAAAGTTAAATCATAAATTGTATACCTCACTTTCTTGTTCACAAATCAGCACATAATAACTAGAACTTGGTTTATTATTTTCTGATCCCAATAGAGCGTTTCCATATGACGTCACGGCAACCATATTGGTGTACCAAAAACAATGAAACGGCAGCCAAGAAAAAGAAACTAACAAAGCTTTTCTCCTGAATTGCAAACCAGATGTTCTACACTACACATGCCAAAAACATGTGAGATATAGTTGCCCAACAAAGTTAAAAAAAAACTGATTGTAGTTTTCTTACAAATTTTTCGTCTTTACACAGCAGCATGGATAGCAGTGGATGGCAAGGATTGGAATATGTAAGTACATTTTATTTTGTGATACCCACGTCATTTGCACAACAATATAGCTATTCCATGATATGCACTATGGTTGCAACAGTAGCCAGCAGCGAAAAAAGTAAACGATGTCGTGGCCGTCTGGGTTAGCTACCTAACTTTGCTGCTTCTGGAACTGACTCGTCACCACAACCACAGTATTTTTGTTTTTGGTCACAATTAACGGATTTAAGCATTTTGGTTTCCAGTCCACCCGTGCCCACTTCCTCGACCTCCCAAGTATTAGCCTTCAGCCTGATGAGAATCTGTTCCAACACCTTATGGCCTTTTCGAGGATAACGTACTCTCTATCTATCGACCTCGCAAGTTTTAGCCTTCAGCCTGATGAGAATCTGTTCCAACACCGTATGGCCTTTTTCAAGGATAACTTACTATCTGTTAATTGTGGCTTCACCCACCACGGTGTGCAAGTAACCCTTGATGAAGACCTCTCGCCTACGCTGGGAAACACCATCGTATTTCCATAGCTTAATTTAATCCACCCCAGGCCTTCCCTTACTCGTCAAACAGAAGCATGGCGCCGAATTGGGTAACAAGTCACTGGCCTCACTAAAGCCAGAGATTTCTCAAGCTCTTGGGTCCCTCTTGGAGGACCTCCACTCTATTGAGGACACTAGTGCCATGTGCATTGGTAGCTTTAACCCAAGAAGTAACCCCAATGGTGGTCAGGGTCAGGCCCGTCGTCGTCCCTTTTTATCCTGCATTCCGTGCAAAACGGCATGGAGCTCTCATGACACCCATGACCTTGTGGGTTGCTGTTTCCTACCTGAGTGAGACAAAAGACTTTGGGCTCACTCCCTTCTTGTGACCAGTCATCCTGATATCCTGGTCGATGAGAAAGCAGAACCCAATGAAAACATTGATGATGTCATTGTTCAAGCTGTCCAGGCTGCTGAGCCTTCTGCCTTGCAAGTCAGCATTGCCCAGTCCCTATGTGATGCATTCAGTCTTTTCTGCTCCGTAACTCCCGCTGCAGTCCTGGAGAGTACATCAAGTTCAGTAAGCCCCGAGTCGGATCCGAATAACTTATGGGCTGTTGTCAACATTAGCTCAACACTGCCTCTTCAACGTAAGGCTTCCGCAGTACAACAGGAATTTCCTGGAGTACCTGCAAGACAGGCTTGACTACCTCGAGGCTGCTGGAGCATTCGCTAAACCTCAACTGGTCAATGTTCACAAAGAATATCTTAATACTTCCTTTCTTGTTAAGAAGCCAAGTGGTAGTAGCAGACTCATGACATCCTTTGGCGAACTTGCCCAATACAGCAAGCAACAACCCTCCTCGATGCCAAATGCTGATGGTGTCCTGCGAGACACGGGGAAGTGGCAGTTCATAGTCATCACTGACTTGTTAAAGTCCTTTTACCAGATTCCCTTACCTCGTTCATCCATTAAGTACTGTGGTGTTGTCACACTATTTAAAGGCATCCATGTCTACACTTGCTCCACTATGGGGATGCCCAGCTCTGAAACGTACCTTGAAGAACTAATGTCTTGTGTACTGGGTGACCTCATTCAGGAAGGGTGTGTCACCAAAATTGCGGATGACCTGTATGTTGGAGGCAACAGCCCCGCGGAAGTCCTTCACAACTGGTGTCGCGTTCTCGCCCTTCTCCAGCAACACAGTTTGTACTTGTCAGTTTCCAAGACCTTTATCTGCCCCAAGAAGGCCAGCTCCCACAAGCTTAATGCTTTGTCCTCAGTTGCACCTCCATGAACAGTGCAAGGCTTACGGTCTTTTGCTGCTGCAAACGAGGTGCTCCGCTGTGTCCTGCCACGATTTGCCGAGCTACTTGACCTCTAGATTAGGTTACAGCAGGAAAGGAAGCTAGAGAATGAATCGTGTGGTCCAATGAGTTACTGCTAGCATTAAAGAGTACTCAGCATGCCTTAGAAAACCACAAGACCATCACAACCCCACAGCTTAACGATACCTTGTGGAGTGTGACAGATGCCTCCATGAAAAACAGAGGCAAGGCTGCCTCCTTTATATTCACCGGAATGCTAAGCTGTTCTTGGCCAGTTTCTTCAGTGTAAAACTGCGTAAGCATCAAGTGACCTTGTGAGATTGAGACACTAAGCATAGGTGCCGCAATCAGTCATTTCGCCCCTTACAACATACAGTCGCCTCATGAAACCCAGCCTTGTGTGCAGGCATATGAGAAACTTAAGAAAGGGGAGTTCTCAGTCAGCTCCAGGCTTACCACCTTCTTGTCTACAGTTGGCTGCTATTCTGTTCATGTGTGCCACATTGCTGGTGTTGACAATCTACCTTCTGACTTTGCTGGCATGAACCCAAGTGAATGCCTTCACTCCAGCTGTCAGATCTACAAGTTCATCGTCGAGTTGGAAGAGCCAGTCGTGTGCATCGTCTCTGTCACTGATGTCCTCGAAGGGTCAGCCAGGATGCCCTCCACTAGCCGAGCAACATGGCAAGCCACCCAACTGGAATGTCCACATCTCAGAAGGACACAGTCACACCTAAGCCAGGGTACCAGACCCTCAAAGAAGACTTCCAAAATTAGTGACATCAAATGTTATCTTAAAGAGCCAGTGTCACCCAAAGTGCTTTGCGCGCCGCGGTACATTTTTCGTATATGAAAAATCCGCCATTTTCTTGATTGTTGTGAAGTCTGATTTGTATCTTCTTCCATCGCTACCGTTAGCGATCCGAAGGCACTAGTGTGAGTTTTGACTTGACGTCGTCGTATCGATTTAGTTGTATATTTCCGAATTCTGAAGTGTTTTCGCGGTGGAGAAGGAGATCTTTAAATTGAATGCTTCGTAGGGTTCAAGAAAGCTGAGGCAAAGGCCAGGTCTTCCGGCCTCTATCAAAGTTGTACGGCTGAAGTAGTCCGTGTATCAGTAGCGGAAGGAAAGAAAATCATCTACGGGTTTCAGCAATAGTACTGATACTGACTCTGCATTTGCCCAAATAGTGCAACATTCGCATTGCCGGATGAAAACAGAAGGAACGTTAATGTTCCACAAAATAACAGTACGGGCCTGCTCCAGAATAATGCTTGTGGTCATGAGCTTGTGCTGTTTTTCTTAGGGGCAGTTTACATGGAGGGAGGAAGATCTTAGCACTAAGAAGATCCTAAAAGGCGAAACAAATTTTCGTTTGATTTATATGCAAAAATTTCGGTCGCGGTGGTTACTGGAAATCAAATAAAGCTGTCGGTCTTTAGGAGCTGAACGCCCGGCCGCCGCCATATTTGTTTTTCTGTCCCTAGTACTAGGATCTTCCGAGCGAAGGTAGTTTACATGGTCCTAGGATCTTCCTATCTCTCAGCTAGAAAGATCCTAGTGCTAGAAAGATCCTAGCGCTAGGGCCAAGCACAACATTTTGCATGTAAACTGAATACAGAAAACATATGGCGCTAGGATCATCCACCTTCTAGGATCTTCCTAGCGCTAGGATCTTCCTCCCTCCATGTAAACAGCCCCTTAATTATTCCTTGTGTTCGCTGCCTGCGTTTGTTTTACTTTTACAAAAAGTGTAAGTGGCTATTCTGGTTTTGTGTCCATCGCCATCGGCCGATGCGATTGATCGTGCGGTCAATCAATTGGACGGTAATAGATCCATACGCATTGAATGCGAAGTCAGAGCTTAGAGTAGTTTTCTCCAGTGACATCTAACGATAAAGACATCAAAATTCTTACTACTTGTTTTTGTCTTTGTTTTTATAGCGAGTAGAAGTGGCTGCTCTGGTTCTACGTCCATCGAGATCGATCGATCGATTGGTTGCTATAATAGCTCAATACGCGTTGACTACAAAGTCAGATCTAGAGTTGTTTTCCCAGTAAAATCTAGCGATGAAGATATTTTCATTTTCAGAGGTTACTACTGTAGATATCAGCTCGCTGAAAGGCCAGTGCGGCACGGTATAATTTGAGAAAAGTCTGGCAAATGCGCCAGCCAAATGCTAAAAGCTGTTTCAAAACAAAAACACAAGCACGCAAAGTACTTTGGGTGACACTGCATGGCTCTTTAAGGATTTTGTTATTGCCACTGATGGCCTCCTTGTTGTGAGACCACCCACCATTTCAGACTCCACAATGTGCTCCGCTTTGTTCTAGGTGGTCAATTGAAAGCCCTCCACATCCGATTTTGTTATCCCTCCAAAAACCAAATCAAGCGTTTTGCTTTGGATGTCGACACGGCTATTGACTCAGTCTCATCTGCCTGTCACGCCTGCCAGTCTTTAAAGGCTTATCCCCAGACACCTCCAACTGCAATCAACTACAGACCATCACCCGGCCATTGGCATTTCCTTTGCAACAGATGTTTGCGCACATTACTGCCAGCTAATCCTTGTTCTGAGAGAGACCGTATCTTTGAACACTCTGACCTCCATTATCCAAGATGAAAAACTTGATAACTTTCGCAATGCCATCCTAGTGCTTTACTCTTAACTCCATTCTCTGCACCATGGCGGTGTGACAATCTGTGTGGATCCTGTTCCCAGTTTCTGCACCCATGTGAATGACAAGTCCCTCCTCTCTCATGAGATCAATTTGGAAATAGGCAGTGTCAAAAATTTCAACAAAAATGCTGTTGCCGAACATGCTGTTGAGTAACTTGGTATGGAACTAATGCCCTTTTCCCCCGAGGGAGGTCCTACCTCTACAGTCACCCTTGCATGAGCCACTGCCAGTATGAACTCTCACTTTCTGTGTGATGGCCTTTCTGCTCATGAACTGTGGACATCGCATGACCAGTTGACTGGTGAACAGTTACCCATTGTAAACCGTCAACTTATCCTCAGTCAAAATTTCTCCCACGAACTGAATCACTTGCCCTGTCGGCCACAAAGACAAACTGAAAGCTCACGACACGCACCTCATGATAGTTTTCAGTGAAAACCTTATGGGTCAACTCCAAAAGTTTACTACTTCACAGTTCTGCAGCAAAGTTTACACAGTGCCTATGTCGGAATATTACCCTGTGTGCCCTACCGTTCTTGTTCAGTTCCCTCAGGGTCCCATTCGTGGTCACCATGAACCCTCCAAAGACGACATAGTTTAGTGCAACTAGAGTACCACAAATGTAACTTTCCCACAACAGTAGATGATTGGTTACAAGAAGGTATTTTTCGTGTTGGTCTCAATGACAACTTTACTAGCACTTGTTGCTATGCCCACAAGGTCATACCAACTGTAACTGGATCCAACGTCATGCACCCGACAGCTGACATCCTGGCTCTGTTCGTTCCTCCACCTGCCTATGGTGCTTATGCCTATGGCCACACACCTGATGCTACTCGCCATGAACCCTGCCGCAAATTACATCTGCCATGGTTTCAACAAAAGGCGTCACTGACAGAAAGTGTGTTGGGCATCTCTATAAAAGATGCATCTGAGTCAGATCCACAAGCTGCCCACATAGTCACTAACCATGTGAGTTAAAGTTGAATCTACAGTCAAAGGCATTTTTACTGACCTTGACTTCAGTATTACCCCTTCAACATCAACAACCGTCTCAGACTTCAGGTTAACTCAAGTTGTTCTTGCAACACCATACATGATACTGACCGCAAGAAACTGCTTTTCGTTCAAGTGGATTCTTCTGTTGTCTGTCTTCTGGATTACTCTAAGACAGTCATCCCAACCAAAGATCAAGTTGGGTGAAACTGCATCATCAAGAAAGAGACACCAACAAACCAGCTGATTCAAGTGCATGAACCAACAGTGTAGATCTGCAACATGGTACTAAGCTGAAAAGTGAGCGTCCATATTTCACCGCAAAACCTGCTTAAGTTCGCTTCTGTCTCACAAACACAAACAAAATAAATTAGAAAGGCCACAATCAGACCATTGTGCCACATCCCCGCATTAAAGGAAAATCATCCACAACTTCGACCAGACCAGGATTTTCTCTAACCATCAAGTCAACTGATGACTCTTTCCTGAGGTCATTACCCCTGGTCTAGACTACCCTTGGGCATCTACTCAGCCCCTAAGGAGCTCAACCCAGACAAGTTTAAACTCATAAATGGTCCATGCACTATTTACGGCCATGTAAACACACTAAATCCAGTACAGAGATCGTCACGGCTGTCCTCAACATGTTTAAACCTCACGACAAGTCTGTCGCAAGGGGGCACCATTACTTCTCGTTTAAGTTCTATCCTCATCTTAGAGAAGTGGTTCCTCCTTTCTGTGACCTTATTAACATCAAGCAGGAAGAAAAGGATTTTCTTTGGGCTGGCCAACACAGTGAAGCATTTATACAAGCCAGGACCGTTAGCTGTTCTGGTCCTCGTTCCTACAGCGAGTATACGACAAACAGGAACGAGCAGTCAGAATGAACGCGGGGCCAACTCTCCCTGATCTCCTATCGGGTGGCTTTGTCAATGCCAAACCAGCTCCTAGTTTATCGGCTAAGATCTGGATCCCTGGAAAGGCCGTTGGTTCTCTACAATATGAGACTGACACCAGACAAATCCAACCATCAGTGCCAAACGATTCCGTACCAAGGCCACGCCAACCCTTAATAACTTCTAACGAACTTGCTAACTGCTCACATACTACTGCTCCATTACCCTCTACGACCAACAGCAAGCTCATCACCAACGTCTCCAACTTTGCCTATTGACTTTCGGAAACCTGCAGCAGATGAAACCCCAACACCTTCCTGATCTAGTTCTCCTGTCATTCCTGTACCATTTCACAGCAACTCAAACTGTTACCCTGAGTGGTTTTGTAGACAACAGTGGAGCCACCTACAAAGAATCATGCTTAACATGTCTTTGGTGTCTTCTAGCTTTTGGGACTTACTAGAAAACCACTAGGGTAATGTTTTTCACAATCATGCTGATGCTAAAAATGAAACGATACACACGGTGGAAGTCAGACCTACAGGCAAATAGGCGTTCATAAAATATTGTCATTGTCTTTGGCCAAAATTTCAAGTAAACGTAACTGCTCCAGGAAGTGTTATTTCGCCATTATTTCCAGTTGTTAGAAATTGCATTTTTGGCCTCGTTGTCCTCTACTTAATTCTACGAGTTTTGTTGTTGTTGTTGCTGTTGCTTTTCTAGTTGTCGTAAGGTGTTTTGCACTTTGAAAACTGTGAACACCTTTTATTAACTTTTATGCTTTCAAGGAGATCAGCTATCCGATCAGAATTCATAGATAGCTTGAAGGAAAAGAACTCGAGTTCACCTGTGGCCTTGGGTTGTTTTCTTGCGAGCTTTCCTCGAATTCTGATTACATAGCGAGTTGCTTTGATTCATATTTTCAGTTTTGAGAAAATGCCAGTCGGTTAGTGCTGTATTTTTCCATATAAGACTCCTAAACTTAAGACACCTATAGTTTATATTGTTTAATCATGGTAAGCACTTTGAAAAGATGGCTGTTGTTTTTGGCACATGCTAATGTTGCATAGAGTCCGAGATACTTGATTCAAAAGCAATAACTACTGTTTTCTTTTTAGGTAACAGAAGAATTATGAAGCTGTTGAAAAGACGTCTCCTGTTATTTAACGGACAGCAAGCGTTGAGTTTACTATGTAATGCAAGATTTAAAAGTCACATCATGTAATATATGTAAAATGAAATTAACGTTCGGAAAGATTAAAGAGTATTAAAATGATTAATAAAAAATGCACCTTATTTATTCATTAACGCCTAATGTATGGAAGCAAAAGAACACACCTCCATACCTTCCTCCACCCACTCTCAGGGTTTATGGAAACCGGCTTACGAAGGGCAGGGATTTAGAATACCCGTTTTTCGGAAAGGGAGTCCAAGATATTTTAAGCCTCTCGTAAACAACTTTCAGATTAAACGTTATATTTGCGTCCAATTAAATACCTTGAGGTATCGAACGTTTTATAGATTGCTCTAATGGTACAGTGAATTTATACTGTAGCTACTTAAAATTTGGAGTGACACAAGTGCAAAACGAGTGGCAAGTGTGTTCATGTGCGTAGAGCCCACTACAGAATTAAACCCGCAGTTTAGCAAGCATCTGGAAGTAGGTAATTTTCAAATCAGCTTAACGGATTCTGGTTGGTGGGGATAAGAAAAACAGTACACCCAACGCAAAGTCGCATACTCGGTCCAAGTTTTAAGTACGAAGACAAGTCTTTGTCTTGTCTTGTTATTCACTAACAGTTCTGTGGGTCAAACTATTTTTTCTTCTGGTCACATCTCATTTACATAATGTAAAATCCTGCATAATACCGGTCCAGCTAAACGTAAGCCTCATATCTGTCCTAAGACAAACATTTCAATGCACAGAAGTTTTAAAAGGCAAGATGACGAGTCCTCGCCTAAGGTTTCCGGCCAAATAGCCCCACACCATCCACGGTAATAAACTGTTCAAATATACCGCTGGCGGGTACTTGGCTGTAATTTCTGAGAATTGCAAACTTCCTCGCTACTCGTGTTTGTTCCCTTCAGAATCCTGCCCGTTTCTTCGCGTAAACATGTTCACTCACCAGAACAATATGTTACTGGGAAGTCATATCTACCATGCTTCTATGTCTCCATTATGGTTATGGTTCTTCAACCACGGAGGGGTAAGGGGGGTAGAGGGTGAGGCAGGAAGATAGGGAGGAGGAAGAAAGTTAAACATTCCCGCTTCTCGTGTGTTGTTTACGTTCGAATTTTGTGTCAACCACAGCCCCATTCACTATTGAAGTAAAGACTTTCATTTCAATAGAAAATCAATGGAAAATCTGAATAACAAAAGTGTAGCAAAATAGTCAACTCATTTGGTCAATTAAATGCAATAACAGTCAAATAGGGGGCTTGTCAATCAAAAAGCGTGATGCAATACATTTTGTTTTCCGTTTCATCTTGAGATGATTGAAAGTCATCAGAAGCTGACTTAATGCATGTACACACTGAAAACGTATACGGTTTGTGTAAAGAGTGACATGTACCCCTCTGATTATTTCCAAAGCAGATTTGTAAAAGTAAAGTCCTTAATGCATGAGCTAAAAGTTTCCCGTTTCAAATGCGTTTAACGCACGTGAACAATAATAACAACACACGTGTGATCATTTCACTGATTTCACTGGGTTTGAATAAAGAGTGAGAAACTCGAACCATTTCCAAAAGTGATTTGCGAAAAAACAGCCCTTCGTGTATGAGGCAAAAGACTGGATGAAATACGTGTTACTCTCTTTTCAAGTGCACTTGAGATACCTTAAGGCACGTGCACATTCATAACAACACATGCATGATCACTCCACTCATTTCACGTAAAGTTTGTGTAAAGATTCGTAAAAGTACAGGCCTTGAAGCATGAGGCAAAAGTGCTCTTGGGATGCCTAAAACGTACGCACGTGCACATTGACAACAGCGTGTCAGGTTCGAGTAATAAATGACATTTGGTTTGATCGTTTCCAAAGCTTATTTTCAAACGTACTACCCTGCATAAGCCAAAAGAAGCCCTGGTGTTGACATGTTTTGCTTCATGTTTCAAACACACATGAAATGCCTAAGAGCACGTGCCTATTGCTAACAACATATATAAAGGTTTGTGTAAAAAGCGGCCGCATAAACGTTACTCGCTTCGTTTCCAAACTTAAACCCTTCATGAGGCAAAAGTAAGGAAATGTATATAACGAGAGTTATGTATTGGCAAATGAGGATTGGCACAAACGTAATCAGGCTAACCATAAAGCCGAACACTACAAAGTTCACTGCAAGACAATTTTAGGAGAGCAATCAATGAAATGTGATAAAAGGCCTGCGTGACTTTTCGGTTATTATCTTGCAAATAATAATTTCACGATTCATTGACTTTGAAAACATATCGAGGAAAGCCACGTGTCACCATCACGTGGGGAACTTTAATTTACCTTAAAAAAAATGTCGTCGGTTGACGTTTTTACTAAACAGGGTAAAAACCAAAATAGACAAGAGAGATAAGAAAGGAAACAGGAAAGACAATTATGAACAATGAAGCGGATACGCATCCCTTAGCACGAGAAACTCTTGACGCATTAATAATCTTACCAACTGTGTCAAAATTCACTGCCGAAAATTTCACTGCATTAAAGCATTGCAATCTCCAGACACTGGGATGTTTTCGATTACGGGCCATTAAAGTCCCTACACTGAATACCCTCTCTTTTGTCTGGTTTTGCTTTTACGAACCAACTTTTGTCGAGTGGTATTTTGCAAAAAATACTGAATACTGCCATCCGAAGCCCTAAAATCAACTCCCAGGAAATAGCATTTCAGAGAACCCAGACTTGTGGGCGACACCCACAATGACATGTCCAATCCACTCTTTTCAGATCCCCTCAGGAGTGTTAAAATGCTGCATCTCATACTGTCCCAGGTAGATCAACGAATAATCTTGGTCTGATACAAAAAAGGGAGAAGAAAAAAGAAAAGAGAGCTGCCTACAGCTACCACTCCATGCTTAATGGTTTTGGCCAAACCTAGGCAACGTGACTTGTGCCTTCAAGGATTAACCCCCCTCCCCCCTCCCCCAAAAAAATGTATAAATGGCCGCTTCCGGATTATGACGTCATGTACAAATGTCCCACGTTGTCCCGAAATGGGAAGCAGAGTGGGAAGGGGTGAGTACTGGTGGAATTCATGGATTCCACAAAGAAAGGCTTTACTCCAGGGTCAATACGAAGTACGAGGTAGGGAAAAGGGACAGAAAGTCAAACATTCCCTTTTGTACAATTCAGAATTCGATACAGTCCTTCACCGAAATATCATGCTCACTGCCAAATTAAATCAATCATTTTTTTTTTTGCGGCGCTATTATGGCGATGTTTCGCGTTAAGTCATCTGTGGTGATAATGTGTTAGCCAAAGCCCTATTGGCTGTTTTAGAAAACATTTTTGTAGTTTTACGCTTGGCAAATCTGTGTAACAAAGTTGCAGTACGTTAGCTGATAAGGCCAATTAAATGCATTTACATTCAAATAGACAGTCTATCAATAAAAAAGCGGAATGCAAACGGTCTAGAGAAGCCTAAAAGTATGTGGGCTTCGATAACAACATATGAGGGTTTTGTAAACAGTGACACAAACGTTCTGATCGTTGCGAAAGCTGATTTTTGAAAGTACAGCCCTTTATCAGACAAACTAAAAGACTGGATGCAACACGTTTTGTTTCTCATGTCAAATGTTCTTGAAATGTTTATGCATGAAATGTTGATGCTTAAAAGCACAAAGAACAAGTAATGGACGAAATGTGATTAAAGTTTGCGTGATCTCTCCGCAATGGTATTGTCTTGTTTAATTTCACGACTCGTTGACTCTGAAAGCATACCCATGAAGTAGCCAGGTGTCAAACCACGTGTAAACTTCAAATAAACTTCAACAAATACCCCTTGATTGACCTTTTAAGAAAGGGGGTCAGAAAATACACTGTTAGAAGCACAAACAGCGAAGGAAAACGACAAAACTCACTCAAAACTCACTGCCGAAAATTCCATGTAAAAAGCATTTTTGAATTCTACCATTAGTAAAAACGCAGTTTTCACTTTTCTTTGAAAAACGGTTAAAAGTTTTTATTGAGTTCGTTATCTGTACCGTAAAATCCCGGGTTTGGGTGGGAGGGGGGACTTATATCCGAGGGGCTTATAAACGGTGTTAAAAAGAAAGACGTTTTTAAAATGAACTGAGTAGAGAAAAATGGAGGCTAACTTTACATGGAGCACTACCAAGAGTCGTTTTCAGTTTGCTGGTCTTTAAGCTCAACATAACTACAAATCGGTAATTTTAGTCAATAGTAAAAAGACTAGTCAAGAAGAAGTTGCTTTGATTATACTATTGGTCTGTAGTGTACTTGCATTTAAGATTCCTAATTCCCATTTGAAGATTTGTACTGTTCCGTGGGGTCATATACAGTAAGGGAATAAGGGAAAGGGGGCAGGGAACTTAGATCTAGGGTCGCTTACTACGAAATATTTTTCCGTTCACCCTTTAAGCCCCAAAAGTGATCAGCATCAGACGTCTCTTCATCATATCAGTTGCATTATAACACATACAGGTCAAGAGAATTAAGCAAATAATCACCAAAGATGATCTGCCTTAATTTTGAAACAACTTCTCCCAATTGCTACTCAATGAAATATATGGTGACCAGTAAGGAGAATTTGTATAACGATGCCGGGGCTTCAAGGGTTAACGGGTGTTTATAGTGGACCTGTAAAGGAGGGTGCTATGACCGGGAGTTTACGGCATTTGAAAACAACAGCCATTCGCAAATTTACGAGGCGACAAAACGTTTTTGTTTAGAAAAACAAGGGCTTTCCGCCGTTATACGCAATCGTTCTACACACCGAGACAGTTTTTGCTCATACTAGCATTTTCGATTCATTCAGACTTCCATAACAGCTATAATAACCATAACTTATAACTATAACAATCAGTAACGACAATCAGTTATGCAATCAATCATATCAGTTTTGTCTCACTTATACCCCACCTAGAGAGAAATTGAGGAAACACATCTCAAATTAGACAGCAAAAAAACACAGACAGGGTCGATTTCCTGCAAAGCTTTTAAGGTGCCATTTAAAAGAATGAGTTATTTTTAACCAAGTAAGTTATTTGTAGCCAGGTTTTGAGCACAATGAACCGAATTCGAGTGAAAAATATTCATCATGGCCGCATGACATTGCCTCAGTATCAAGAACGAGCGTTTCTTGTCTGGTTTTTATTTTTTTCCCTGGGATACAAATAAGGAAAGAAGAAAAAAACAACAGTATGTTACTACAGCTTTGGCTGTTTCGATCAAACATGGCTACGCTTTTTTAAGCGTATTCATATGTTACACGTAAGCCTTATATGTTTGCTTCATAGGGCGACTGCCACATAATAAATTGCCAACGAAAGGAACACCAATTCCGTTCACTACCGAAACCAAAAAAAAAAGTAAATTGGAAACCAAAAGTGAAGTAAACCACACCAAAATACTAACACGTTTTTCCCTTGTAGAGCGGAGACTACTGTTAAAGAATACATTTGATATAACAATAATTAAAATACATTAAATAAACAACATTTAAAACTGTTCTGTAGTCGTACGAAGCGTCGTTCTTATTCTTGGTATAAGAGTTTTTGGTGCAGAGTAGGCATTCACTCTCTCATGTCGATATCACTCAAGCATCACGGCCACGCTATCTAAGAAAATTATTTTCTTAACTGAACATGTGCCCACAGGTTTGCCACTAGAATATGAAATTGACATAAACAAGTACTCATTCAAACCTCTGCCTCATCCTTAGATGGAGACCTCGTTTCTTCTGAACGTTTTCTCCGTCAACATAACAAAGAACTGCACGTAAAGTATTAGTTAGCGCTAAGACGCCGAGAACAATTGTCCGTGCTTCAGTGAAGTCGTCACGCGTGCCGCAAAAGATGACCTGCGACAAAGAGGAACAAAGCCTCGTTCTGAAGAACGAAACCAACGGATATCCGCTGGTTAATGTCAGTGAAAGCATAACGTAGCATAAATTTTTTTCAACGACACAAGATAGCAACTAAAGGTGTAAAATATAAATAATTGATGAAAGGATGCACTTAAGACAAAACAGAAATCCAACTGCCCCTCAAAAGACGAAAAGTTCCCTAAGTTATAGTCCGAGTAGCCTGGGAACAGGCTTTTCGGGGCGCCCTAAGACTGTTCGCAGGCTACAGCCGAGCAAATACCACAAAATCCTCCCTAGGGGGTGGTACTCCCTTGCTTAGCCTTAACGAGAACGTGCCACTGGATAGGGTATGGTTTCCAGGGTATTCTGTCTCAAAAAGGGTACAAAAATTCATAGCTTTTTGGGGGCAAAATCGAGTAAAAACGTTGCCGATGGAATAAATTGAAACCCCAACGCCATCTTGTGCATGTCTTAGACTGGATCAGTAAATGAGACACTGTGTCTTAAACTAGCTAGGGAAAAAAAAGATTTTATATATCTGTAGGCCCAAGGCTTACGGGGCTAACGGCACCTTCAACGACAAGTACATGTACCCCCCCCCCCTTCCCCCGATAAAATCATTCACATCATGATAGGCGGCACGATAGTAAGGGCAAATATGAAAATAGAACTGGCACAGCGTTATCTTTGTGGACTTGGTGGTCTACTTTAGAAAGCACTGAAGGTGCACTTGCCACACATCTTAGCCGCAACAAAATTCCCACACGTGCCCTGCAAAGTTCAAAAACTACTCTGTAGTTCCTCAGATTATCAGAGTTAATTAAAGGAACATAGAAGCATTGTTATATCACTGTATATTGGCTGAGGAATGCTGCAGGCAAATCTTTAACACCGCGCTTGCCGGCTCATCGCTCATTTTTGCCTGCATCTTGAAATATTATCTGTGGGTGACGACACTAAAATTCCGGGACATCTTTTTGGGATTAGTTCAAGAGAATAATATCCGAATGACTCAATCAGTAAACACTTAAAGACAGAGCCGTATCGGCTCTGGCATCTGACACAGCGGTCAAACGCAAAAACCAACGTCACTTCCGGTTTTTCAGAGCCTTGACCTTTGAATCAGTTCAAACGTCTACGAGTTCGTATTGAGACGATGCATAGATTGTCCCGAACCGAATTTCGCGCCCAGAAAACTTGTGAATGACAGTCACTTCAATTTGAACACATTACTCAACGTTTTCAGAAACGGCGGTAAGCTTTGCGGTTCAAGTGAAACTTTGAAAAATTATGGCGAGAACTGCGCACGCGTCGTACGTTTGACCGCTGGGCAACGTCATCCAGAGGGACTTATAGCACCCAGAAGGTTCACAGTGGTCGAACGCAGAACGCGTGCGCAGTTCCCGCCACAATTTTACAAAAGAAAATATAGACAAGTGTCGAAGGTTCACTTAAACCACAAAACTTGACGCTATTTCTGAAAACTTTAGCATGTCACTTTGAGAATGTGTTCAGAGTGAAGCAACGGGCACCCATAAATTTTATCGGCGTGAAATTTGGTTTATCAGGACATTTTATGCATCAAATCATACGAACTTCGCGCTCGTAAAAGTCTGAACTGATTCAAACTTCAAGGCTCTGAAAAACCCGAAGTGACGTTTTTTGCGTTTGACCGCTGTGAACCCAGAAGGTAACGCAAGCGAAAACGCCACTTTCGGAAAAAAAATAACGTTAATTTCACATTCTTTAATCTACCTCGTGATCACATCAACTAGCTCAATTAGTATTGGTGGTTTGGTGGTGTGGCAGCCATGTTGGTGGTACTAACAAAAGGACCTATAAATGAGAAACCTTTTGCTTATGATCACCAACATGGCGGCGATGACGTAACGTGCAAACCAAGAATAATGTAGCCGAACGATCCGGGAGCTGAACTCGTGGGGACGGCGTTCAAGCTCAGATAGAGAAAGGTAAATTCACTGTCGTTTGTTCGTACATACACACATCTGTATTTCATCTCGAATGGGCCTTATGCATGATTGCATCACTTGCCCAAAACCTCGTTTGCACTAAATTATTCTCGTCCTCTGGCACGTTGCACGTGGATATTCGTCTCATTTTTTGCTGCTTTGGGGTTTTGTTCGTGGTAAAATATACAGGTTTCTACTCTGAAAGCGAGGCTTGGTGGTGAAATTATCTAGTCTGATATAAACACGCAAAAGGGCTATTTACAGAGGAGCTAGAGAGGCTAACATCTTCGAAAACTAAACAAAAACAGAACAAAACAAAGCAAAACAAAAACAGAAAACAAAAACTATCAAAAATCGTAAAAGTTCTACTACTACAAGACTACATTAAGATAAACAGTCAAAAATATGCAGTGCCGCACGCTCTCTAAAAACCTCTGAATTTGGTCATTTCACGTTGTCGTTTTGCAGAGAGCAGCAAAGAAATGTATTAGACGCTCATGCAGAGTCATTGTTTTGGTCCATTCTAGCCTATTGGTTTGTGACGTCCTTGTTGCCGACACGGTCGTGTTGCTTAAGTCTCTACTGTCTTTATAAGAAAAGGTCACAAAATAGGTAGGGAAATCAAACATTATTGTTTATAATAGGGTCAGTTTTTAAGGGACCTAACAACACCACCCTCTCCAAGATACCGTCCAGTACCCCCACCCCCGGGTAAGGGTGGACAAGGATGTTAACAGTCAGGGCACTGGTCTTCAAAGGCGACAGTGCTCAACTAATGTTAAAGTGAAAAAATTCTGCAATCCGCCTTCGACAGTATTTCCCCTTAATCATTTTACGCTCAAAGTAAAACCTTAAAAACAAACGCCCAAACAACTCTTGGTATAGCCCCAAGCAATGGTGGTCATGTTTCCTTTTGAAAACCAAACTGCAAGGAAGATTAAGCTCCGGATGAAAGCGGTTTGCGTTATGAGGACCGTAGAACTACACCACGCACTGTGAAACAACTTCTGCCAGAACAGCCTTTATGGCATGGAACTAAGTGACGAATGTTTGATGCGCATTAATTGTTGATTGGTTGTAATCTTCATTGTGAGCTAACGTTAACAGTAGTTAACTAATAAATTAAGGTTAGGTTGCAAATATTTTCCATTCATTAATGCTGCTCAAGACATTGGTTGAATGATTTTTAAACGAACTTCAAACAAGCCCATTTTTCATCAAGCACAACAATAACCATAATCTATTTACAAAGGACCACCTTTTGAATCACACAAAACTCGCTAACTGGTGAATGTGCAACAAAATATAGGTTGAATTCAGTACTTGATATCAGAAAGATGTTAGTCAGTAAGCTGAATAAACCATAACAATTTGTAGACTGAAAATTGTAAGGCATATTAAGTAGAGGTGAAGGTATGATGGTCACTAGTTAGTGTACACTGGACTTTTTACCCTGAAAAGATAATCTC
Source organism: Siderastrea siderea (assembly GCA_964030785.1). Taxonomy (NCBI): domain Eukaryota; kingdom Metazoa; phylum Cnidaria; class Anthozoa; order Scleractinia; family Rhizangiidae; genus Siderastrea; species Siderastrea siderea. Next base: position 21,526,763 of record OZ034969.1, read on the forward strand.
AGCCTGATCTTTCCCATTATGTCGCTTACTTAGACAAGAAATTTTACTTCACATTGCCCCATGCAGATAAATATGTACGACATAGGTACCCCTTGCCATAGACTAGCATCCCATCCAGGAGGTATTAAGAATACTCCTAGTTGCCTGATGCCCTGTATGTAGAGTCACTGCTACAGCTGTGCAATAAGTACTGTACCACAGAAAAAAGAACGCTTGTTGGCTATATGCCACCTGGTTATGACTATAAAAAATGTAACAGTTGAAGAAAAAGTTACTGAGAATCCTTCCTTACTCTCTCTCATTAGACAAGAAATTTATTCCACATGGGTCCCAGCAAAAAATGCTGGGGGTACCCCTGCAGTGGAGTAGCATCCTATTCAGGGTGGGGTATGATTCTCCTAGTTGCCTAATGCTCAGGATAGAACAAAGGAGATCTATAGTGTTGGCTCAGCCATCACCATTACCTTAACAGAGTTCTCAGCTGAACTACATCTGTACAAAGGGACACTGTTATATTAATAATAATAATAATAATAATAATAATAATAATATATTTAGGGCATTTTACATACTCTATGCCCTTACAATACTTAAAGGAAAGTTAAAAAATCTAGAAAAAAGCTAAGCTGTGCACTTAGCGCTATAACACAGAAAAGAAAATGCTTGTCAGCCATATGCCACCTTATTTCGACAGTACACAAATGTAACAGTCTATGGAAAAATTCCTGAGAACCCTCTGCTTTACTCTCACTTGACTGGAAAAAAAAGAAACTGGTATAATGAAAAGTGGTCACTTGCAAGGGGTGGTCTCTTACAAAGGGTCCAAGATATAGAGATTTCAGTGAAAAAAAAAAGACATTTGGTAGCATGAAGAAGATGTTGCTCAAGAGAGATGCTTGCTTACAGTGATTTGACTGAAAAAAAGAAATTTGGTCTCCGGGAGAAATTATTATTATTTTATTATGGACAAATCGTTATTCACAAGAGGTGGTCTCTTAGGAGAGGTCTCAGATATAGTAATTTCACTTAAAAAAAAGAAATATAGTATAATGGACAAGTTGCTACTTCAGAGAGGTAGCTTCTTATGAGGGGTAGTCTCTGACACGAGATTTCAGATATAGTAATTTGACTGGAAAATGAAATTGGTATCATGGACAAATTGGGTGGTCTCTCGCAAGAATTCCCATCTAGAGTAATTCAACTGAAAAAAAAAAGGAAATTTGCTGACATGGACAAGTTGTTATTAAAGAGAGGTAATCACAATGATAGGTGGTCAATCTGACAGTTTCAACTGTTGCATGCCTTCAATTAGCAGTATATATTTTAAACTAGTGATCTGGGAAATAATCATTGAATCAACTCCCTTATTAACAAAAACACACTGCACTCTTTTCAAGTTCTTGACAAATACCTGAAGCTTTGTAACAAGCAACCGCTACCTAAATGTAAAGGTTGTCAACTGAATTTATTTGAAATCAACCTTTATTAACACCTTTCTTGTACAAATCCCACAATTCTGGTTTTGGTCCAAACAAGAACTCTCTAATGCTTGGTGTGCTCTTTATGAGAATTGTATCTCTGATCTGTTTATTTTGCGACTGCATCTTTAGGTGAAGCAACACACACAAATGTGCAAAAACTAGTGCTCAGTACTTTACACTTAACACCAAAATATTATTATTGAACACTGATTAAGCACCAGTTGCAAAAAGTTCAATTACAAAAACATCTACACAAACAAATGAGCTTAACATACCTACACATCAGCTTAAATATGCAAGAGCTGACTCAGGCATTGTTTTGTAAACTATCAAAAGAATATTAAAGCCCCCGACACTGGACATAAGATCAAAACAAACTTTAACAAAACAAACAAGACGAATTAAACTGAAGGAGGTGGTGAAATCGAAAAGGTGGCCACGGAATAACTGAAAATGAAAATTGTTGACCTTTCAGTTTCTTGAACAGTGTTTTTCAAAAACAGACAAGACAATGTAGCCGCAATTGAGGTGCGCGTATGCGGAACGCTTTCTTGAACAAAGCACAACACAAAATGCGCCTCTAAAGTGCGGGATTGCAGAAAAACGCAGCACACTCATTTGCATCTCATTGAATAACAAATGAATAACAAAACAGCACATCTGTTATTTGCCTCGTTCTTTTAAACTCTGAATTAATTTTCCGCAATCCCGCACCTCACCAAATGCGCTACCTCAGTATTCAGTTTGCTTCAGTGGCATGGACACGCAATTTAAAACTTTTCAATCACATTTTCGAAAAACTCTCTGTCATTGAGAGATTAAAACTGGCGTAAGGTACACGTAAAAACATAGTAGGACAAGTCTTCCAATTAATATCAGCTCACCTACACTGTATTCGTACAAAAGCAGCAAGCAGATGCAAGCGGCCTGCAGTTGAAAATTGATTTCAACTGTGCACGAAATTTAGTAAGGCGCGACATAACAAATCCTTTCGAACTTAAAGCAGGTGAACACATGAAAAGGATACTGACCTTTCAAGCTGGCTTGGTCAAACACAAATGAACAGTTTGTTTCGACCTTTGCTCTGGTCCGCCATCTTTTTTTCTTTTGTGAAGTGGTTCCCAGGCGTCACTCTTATTTCCGAGCCGGCCCGAAGAAACTCGTGTAGCTCCACCATGGGCGCGTCTCTCGAAAGCCCCGAAAACATTTCGATCCCGAAGTTTAATGCTTAGAAACTTCTTTATTTACAGGATACAGGCTGAATGTACCCTGCCCAAAATCGACCCGAAACGTTTCGGGTCTTTCGAGAAACGCACGCCTGGTTTCTCGACGAACATCACATCAATGAACAATTTACTCATGAAATACTGTAAATCTATTAGAAAACTATAAACTAAATGGTAAAACTATATGGAACCGTGTCATCATCCTTGTCCTCTTTAATTTTGCGTGCTGTTAGTTTAGTGGCATGTAACATTGTTGTACTAGTACATTGTTGTACTAGTACTATTCTGGAATATCCTCGAAGTCCATTCGGGAAAGGATGAAAAGACAAATAGTTAGGTCGGTGAGGAAACGAATCTACGCAAATTCTATGTCCACAAAGGTAGAACCACTGCCGGCGCAATTTTTCGCTTAACGAATACTCGGCCACTTACTCGGCCACGTATTTGAATAAGAATGGTGGTTTTGTTTTCATAGGCCTTCGTTCTACAAGATCAGCAAAATGTTCAGACATACGTGAATTAGTGTCCGGGTATTCTAAAGTGGCTCCCAATTTTTCGTACATTGGTAATTTGTCTCCCAACGGCGCTTAAGCCCTGTCCACAGAAAAATGCCTCAGTTTTCAGAAGCTTTCATTTCCATTTGGCTGAAAACCCACATTTCCGCACCGCTTTTAGTTGGACTGAATGGCAAAGTATAAAATGTGCAGTATTGCGTAGTATGACGAAACTCGGCCTGAGCAATGATGTAATGGAAGTGAATGGGTTAGAGTTGACCAACAGAGGACGCGGACAGATTTTTCTGTACTCAGGAGCTAAAGTTTGTAATGGAAAGGCGCGCAAGAAATTCTAAAGAATAGTTTAAGCAAAAGGAACGGCTTGGTCGACGTCCGCGGAACAAGGTATTGTTTGTTAAAGCCTCGAACACAATATGAGTAAAGTAAAGTATAAATTATCGACCACAATAGAGGAAAAAACCACTAAAACACTACGGAACAGCCATAACTGTAGGTAGGTTTTGTGCGATCAACGGGGGGGAATGTAGTTCTTCGGTGACAGGTACAGATGTTTCGAAAACCTGCGCAATGTCATCAATGATCAGAGTCACCCTTTGACTCTGACGATGACTACCGCAGAGCTTGTCGTAGCCAAGCGTTACTGTCCCAGAAGGCCTTGTCAGGTCTACACTCACCTGGAGATCGTAAAACCTACCTATGACATGACTCCTGGCGTTAACGTGGACACTAAAAAGGCACCGATATCGAAGCAAACTTAAAACAAAAGAGCTGAATAGAGTACACAAAACAGCAGCCGAAAAAGCAGGATGCGGAAGGCAGAGTGACGAGGCCTTATGTGCCACTTGGCATGAAGAAAACAGCTTTCGTAGCTAATAATAATAATAATAATAAACCTTTATTTAACCACGATCTGTTTTAAAGCAAATACATGCTTGAGGGGTCGTGTGTACGTGTGGCTAACTACCTACCTAAGAAAAATTAATATTACATTGTAAAAGCTAGTGGCAAAAACGGGCACGAATTTCAAAGCAGCTACGTTCAGAGCCCTCACTGTTCTGTGTTGCTAATAGAGAAAGAAGCTGTAGGAATGACATTGATATGCAACGTGACATTGTGAAGCCGACGAACTACAACAGAAAAGTCGTACGTGCTAGTCCTCAATCTCGTAATCCGGCTTGACGTAATAGCAACTTTCAGATCAAAGTACGAGATGCAGTCAAGTTTTTAAGCCTTAACTCCTCCCTGTTGCTAACCGTGACCGAAGCAGGCTCTAGGAACGAGAATAATCTAGCACAAACTACGGCATGCTTACTAGGTAAGTTTGAAGGTCCCTAATTTGTCTAATTATGTTTCGGCGGCGAAGCCCAAAATGAGGGGCATCAACTCCTGCCCACTCCCCTCGCAGCCCCGCGGATAAAACACTACCTTCGCGAGAACAACTCCGGCTTCTACACAAGTATGGATGGGACTGTTAAGATATTTCTCAGGAAGTAAAGGTGAAATCAGACACCACAAACACAACACTTGTTAAAATACAGACCATTTTATCTTATAAATAAAATATTCATTTGGTTTTACAACAGTTTAGGCAGGTTGTCGCATTCTCCAAGTAAATCCCCATTTATCAGCCTGTGACACTATCCGGTTTTTTCAGCTTTTGTCAGGTGAAACGAGGGCAGAAAAATAGGATGCTATCGCAAGTTATTCGTTTACATATTACAGTTAACAAGTTGAAATAAACTGATGAGCTACCTTGAACACGTGTTGGGGTTAGGGTTGACTTCAGGTTGTAGCAAGACGCTGTCGCCATAAATCTCTTCAGTAAGAAGACGAAAGTTCATGACTCGAGAATTCAAACTCTCCTTTTCGTCTGGCCACCAACTCTTTTATTGCGCCTCATTTATATGGTCTCGGGTACCCGAGACACCCCCCCGGACATCCCCTCCCTCCCCCCCCCCCCAAGTTACCCTGGGGGAGCTAACTTCTTGGTAAATGTCGACGAACCGTTTACATGAGGATCACCAACTCGTCTCGGGGAGGCGAGACCGGACTCGGGGGGCGAGTTGACTCATCTCGGTAGGTAGGGTAACCCTAACAGGCGGGACAACTTTACCGTCGCTTACCCGGGACGATTTTTGCGTACAGCGTGTCAAGTAACGTCTGGTTTTTGGTTTAAAAAAGACTAATTCAGCGAAACGTGTATCGAAGAAATAATATTTAAGCAAACAAAGGCTACAATGATCGAATCAACGAAAAAATTGGAAGGAAAAGGGCGTCCTGAGGTCATGGATATCAAAGTAACATTTCGGAATAATTAAGTAGGGTTAACTAGATGGGCCAACTTCTTATCATATAAACGCTCGACAACTCCCGCCCGGACACCGTAATCTTGCAAATCAGATTGAGCCAAAGAACCTTTACGATCAATCAGAAGTAAAACCAAAACTAATGTTGACTTGCGCATTTCTGCGTAGTACTGTGGTTACCTCCCTGCGTTATTTCAGTTCATTGCACTTGGCTAAGGTTGTCTTCTACAGGGAACCACCATTTGGGTGGGTTAGGTTGGTTGTTGTTTTTTTTCCGCGTTCTATCGATGTTTTCGGTTGCTTTGGTTACTCAACGTTTTCCACAGTTGAACATATATTTTACAATAGGTGTCAACCGTTTCAACCTATAAATTGTTATTATTATTATTATTATTATTATTATTATTATTATTATTATTATTATTATTATTATTATTATTATTATTATTATTATTATTATTATTTTAAAAAACATGGTTGAAAGGCGTTGGGACACTGCAACCAAAACCGGTTTACCCTGCAACGGTTTGTTCAAACAGAAGACGAACAAAATATGTCCATTTTGCTTCTAGTTTCAAGACAGTCGTTACAAAACCGATCGATATTTTGTGTATATTAACACTAGTTTTCTATAGCTTGCTGCTAAGTGGTTTGCTACTTGTAGCTTGCGCCATGCCAGGGAATTCATCATCAAAGGCGGCACGCAAGACGTCCTCCACTCTGTTTGCCAGGATAAAGTCCATCTCATCCTGATATTAAAAGAAACAAAATCACACTGATTAAAGAATAAACGAACACCTTAAAACATCCTGTACACGACTCCATTTTAGCTGATTATTATTTCGAGTGCGGCCAGCAGCGAGAGTGCGGCTAGGGTAATGGAAGAGAGAAGCGGATAAGAAAAATCAACAACGCTTCTTACCTTTACATTATCTGGTAATTCCGTCAAATCCTATATTTGGAAGGAGAAACACAAAATAATCAACTACCATGATTGCATGATGAATAATAAGTCTTTAATATTTAAGCACCCTGGCGCGAGTGAAATCTTGATGGACAAAGACTAAGAGAGGCTTGGATGACATGGGTTAAAGTCCTGAGCAGAGGCAACAGCTACTACAGTCGGCAGAACAATTTGGAGACAGTGAGCATGCAGCCCATTTCTCCTCTAGAAGACGCGGATAATGATGACAAAAACAAAACGTAAACATTGCCATCAAGTTTAACTCAAGCACGTTACAAACATGGAAGGATTTCTAAGCACTGTAAATCTCTCAAAAAGTGGTTAAATATGACCAGGACGCGAGTAAACTTTAGTGGATGCACTGATGCGGTAAACAGTACAGAACATCTGTTGGCCACGAGAGGCCGCTTGGTTAAAACGTCAATAGATTTTACAACTGCAGCTGTATTGGGAAAATAACTTTTGTTGAGTCTTGATTCAGATTGACTAGCCTAATGAAAACACTTTTTTAAAATAATAATGTAAACACTTTTTAAGACTGAGAGCCAATTTTTCTGCGCAATGTTATCGTAATTTTAAAATCAGTTTTAGTGTTGCAAGTTAAAACTCCCACGGTCGAACCCCTTTATCAACTGTTATCAACTCCGTAAATATTTGCTGACCTTTTCGTTTCGTCTTGGTAGTATGACTCTCTTTAGGCCCGCTCTGTGAGCTGCCAACACTTTCTCCTTAATTCCACCAACCTTCAAAGGTAAACAAGCCAGCAATGATGAATCAAGATCACGCCCAAGGGGCAAAACTTAGGAAAGACATTTCATAGACAACAATTTAATACAAAACTCAACGGTAGAACAAGTCCTCTCAAGGTGATTTTCACCTGTCATGGCAGTGTCAGACCGGGTGCATCGGCCACTGGAAAAAAAAAGAAACTTTCCGTCATTGGTGCAGTTTTATAATAACTGTTATTTAACTTACGAATCAACATTTGGCCAGTCAAAACAAACGCGAAAACGCAACCAGTCAGTCGAAAGGTGAAGCGAAAAAAAAAACAAGGGCACTGGTGCCAAGCGCGGAGAAATTGTCTAATCCAATCATGACTGGTTACGGTTCTGCAACTTGATTGGCCGAGAAAACAGATTTTCTGAGGTGGCAGGATATTACACAAAGTTACTTAAGTCTTTTGACTCAATCAAAGAGAGGTCAACAAGCAATAAATCTTTTTACTCTTGGTTCTTTTTAATCTTTTCGGCTTCTTCAACATGAGTTCTCTAATACAACCAACAGGCAAAATAGTGAGGTACCTGAATAAGGCGACGAGCACAGTGACGATTGTAACACCAGCAGACGGGCCGTCTTTACCTACAGCACCTGCTGGGAAATGGATGTGAACATCCGTGCGCTCCAAAAGGTCCACGCCATCCTCTGATGTCAGGCAGTACTGCAAAGGTCAGACAGACAGACAGACAGACAGACAGACAGACAGACAGAGACAATGAGTAACTTCCACTACCTTACGCAAAACAAAGACCTAACCAGGAAACCCATAGTTTTTGTGCTTTAATAAGGCATTTAAGGGGCTTCGTCAAGGGGATTTTGCTAGTTTTTGCGCAAAAACTGGGCTAAAATAATCACCAAATACTACACCCATTTGTATACACCCTAGCACACCAAAAGGAAGATTTCAAGTGAATTCTCGAAGAGGCAGCATGATTTTTTTTAACAACACAATGGTAACACTTGAAACCATTCGCCTAGATTTTTCCAGTTACAATCTATGTCCATCCTAGTGACTTTCAACAAAAGTAAACCATTATTTTCAGGTTCCCTTTGAAACATATGTGACTTTTCGTTTTATTAAAACGTTGCTACAATTAGCTTACGTAGTTCTTTGAAGACCCCGGTCACTTACCTCAACAGAACGACTCCTAAGCCAGCTTAACGCCAACTGTGCTGACTCCTTCATAACATCCCCTAAAGATGGAAGTGAAAAGCAAAGTGGTGAACCTTTCTTTAGACCCCACCCTGGAATTACTCAACGTACCAAGTTCTCCAGTCAGAGTCTATGTTTCTTCCTCCCACCCCACCCTGGGATTATTCAACGTGATTAAGCTGTCCAGTTAGATTCAATTTTTTCCCCTCCCACCCCACCCTGGGATTATTCTACCTACCAAGCTCTCCAGTCAGAGTCTATGTTCCCGTCTCCCACCCACCCTGGAATTATTCAACCTACCAAGCTGCCCAGTCAGCGTCAATTTTCCTTCTCCTCCCATCCGCGTGGCTTCCACAAACATGATTTCCCCGCCCATTGCCGTCCAAGCTAGGCCTGCGAGAAAACACGAAATGCACATGGAGTGAAAGACAAACAACATTGGTAAAACGAAAACCAAAGTTGTTATATCTGGCTAATCATAACTCATTTAATAGTATAACGAAGAAATAAGTTCAGTTCCACTAAACAGAGTGAATCGAATGTTGGTAACCTGTTTTCCAACTGTTGGCCAACAGACGTGCGACAGTCAGTTGACAGCTGTTTTTTTGACGGGTGTCACAATTAGCGCTAGACGGCTGGTGGCCCAGGTTGGTTGGAAAATAGCCTTGCTTCCCGATCATGGTTCTTATTTTGTACTTGTCCAGCGGAAATCCTACACTAAAATATTAACAACTCACCAACAGCAACTCCCGGAGTAGAGAGTCTTTGAGCCACTTCAGATTCAAAAACAGGAGGCTAGAATACAAAGCACAACTTAGGCAAGGAAAACGCCTCATACAAGCCTTGGGCATTGTTTGCAACGAGCCGTTTCAACCCTAGACCCGCTTTTTGTTCATTTGGTTGAAAAGTTCCGCCAAAACACTCCTAACGTTTGAGGCAGTTATTAATTGTTGAACAGCCGAAAATGTTAAGCTGTTTTTCTGGGTTATGCACGGGTTGAAAGAGACAGTCAATCTAACCTAACACGACGGTCTTCTCCAAAAGAAAACGAAAATCCCCACTCCACCAAAAACGGCTTTTGCCAATGGAGCAAGACTAACTCACATGAAAATTTTCAGTAATTTTCCAACAAACCTTTGTGCAAAATACCACTTTAATCACTACCGGCAATTTTTCTTTATTAGATCGTTCTTACCCCTAAAACATCGGTTAAGAACTTTTCCGTGACCAAAAACGCTTTCTTATCCGCAGAAGCAACAGCAGAAGTAGCATCAATCTTGGACGGGGCGGCTTCATTTTCTTTGCCGCTTTCCTCACTGTTCTCTTTAGCTTTCTCTGATGCATTTCTTGTGGTTTCAGCCACCTACGAATAAGAAAGGAAGTGCGTTTGCAAAATTGCGTGAAATATCTACACTGAAGTTGTCTTGAACTTAAGCTCTCTTGGTCACGGGCCTTAAACTGAGCAAGTATTCAGTATCGGTATGAGCATGGTTTCGGCATGAAAAAAAAATTAAGGTTCACATGTGACACGCGTCCCATTTACTTCAATTGAGACTCTTTTCCCAGAAATAATATATATCCTGTGGCAGATTCTTGTACCCGCGAGAACGTTTCATCCCCGGGCGGTTCGGTCTATCCCCAGTAAATACGCTAACTACAAAATGTGAACGCCGACGACTCAGCAAAGATAGACTTACTGGTTGTCCTGTGGCAGAAAAAGAATATTCTGTACCTGTAAAGCTACTGCTCGACACACGCCACCAATCTTCCGCTCCAGTGACCGCACCCCAGCCTCGCGAGTGTAATTACAAACTGTAACAAAAATAAATCGAACCTTGCTTTAAACACTTATTAGTGCTCCAGCCAATGTTCTTAAGAAACGTTAATTGTCTCGATATGTCCACAGCAAATACACTGCTAAGTGGGTAAAGGTTTAAACCACAGACTGTTTTGCGGGTTGCTCGGGCCATAAGCTGTTTTGTGAGACTCTTTGTATTTCAGTACGGTGTCTATTTTAAGGTTCACAGAATTTGAAAATATGAAAATTTTTTACATTCCACTGGAAAATAAACGCATATTTTCCTTCCTGATAGTGGGTTGTCATCCACGTGGCCGGAAAATGGCAAATTTACCACTGAGGCGACTAGGTAAGTATAACACAAAGAGAGTTTAAGTGGAAAACATAATTAAGAGCCAGTATCACAAAATAAGGTTCTTCTTCAGTTTACCATTTCTAGTTTCTACTTTTCTACTTATTGTTCAGCCTGACTTTGTTCTTTACTCTCTGATTGCCTGTATTGAATTGTCAGGGACTTCGATGTCTTGTGTAGTGAGTCCGTGCTCCTGAAGTACAAAAACCAAGAATGATAAACATATAGTTTGAAATTGCATTCACTGTTTCAAATACATGAGAAGACCTAGCTTTTCCTTTGTCAAGGGGTCTCACTTGGGCCCTTGAATTGGTTTTTTAAGAGTAAAAATCGAACTCGCCATTCTAAAAACTGGAAACATCGTTTTCCCTCGATTAAGCTGCTGGGCTTCTTGTTATTTTTCGGTTTCATAAGGCGGGGTGGGGGGGGGGGGGGGGCTAAAATACTTTTAAGTATTAAAATAGAGGGAGGGAGCCTATCGATTATTTCCGAGTCGCAGTATCGTGCATGCCAATAGTGGGTGGTGTGAGGGCTTAATGGAGGAAATAAAGTATACAAATGTATTTTAGCTTTTGACAGAAGAACACCCACCTTTAACTGTTTGGGAAGAAGGTGTCGTTTAGAAATTGCAATCTTTTCTTCCTGCGTGTATCCCGGAACCATGATTAACTGAAAACAAACAAACATTAAAAAATAAATAAATAAATAACATAACATAACATAACATAACATAACGTAACGTAACGTAACGTAACGTAACGTAACGTAACATAACATAACATGACATACGATGGAATGACAAAAATATCCAGAGGGCAACACAGGTAAATCTGCCTTTTTCCTCATGAATTATACGTAAGCAGGATCAGAATCAAATCAAGAATGCACAAACATAATGCGCATTCAGAATCAGAACCCAGATGTGTACTTCTAAGTACTTAGATGAACTTAAGCGCTTCCACTGCGATCCCGTTTCCATTTCCATTGTTAGTGAAAACAATGCCTAGAATACCCTGAGTGTCAAGGAGTGTTTTTTTACGAAATAGATAGAATGGTAACTGTTTTACAGAAACCCCTGCTTACTTCCTTCCATTCGATCCAAAAGAGCGGGAGGAATTGTGCTGACTGTATTAGCAGTCGCAATGAACAGAACCTGAAAAAATAAGGAATTGTGAGTGACTTCTAACCCCACATTAGCTGTATCGATCATACGGTAAGACATTTTTGCGCATTTTATTATTTTTTTTTAAAGAACCACTGAAAAAGAAAGCTGAGACCTGACCAAAATTTATTACCAACAAAAACATTTCTTCTCATATTTACTCCACTGTTGACAATTACTACAAGAATGTCACCCATTCCAGGTTTTAGCGATCATCAAACTCCAAAACCTTGTATACTGCTGAGTTCAATTTATCAAATTTCAAAATACAGTTTGCACAGAAATTCCATGTTACAGTGAAAAGTTTCAGTAAGTCATCAAATAACTTACTTGTGAGAGATCAAATGGAATGTTCAAGTAGCTACATTGGAGTTAAGGACATTACCAGTCATTGTTTATGATAGGTAATTACAGTGGTACCCCAAAATACAGCAATGCCAAGGGACTAGCAAAATGTGTTCTTTAAAATGGGGGTTCGTTATATCAGGGTCTGAAACATATGGTTTGTTATATTAGTTAAGGGTCTTCATCATACGGGGGTTCGTTATTTTGGGGTTCCACTGCACACACTATGAAAATGTAGTATTTAAACTGAAGATTCAACAATATACTTATCACAATGGTCCGTGAAGCAGGCTAAAAAAACCCCTGTCCACGGAAGTCTGAGATCAGTAGTATCTCAGGCCTCAAAAAGTCTACCCCACTCTTTTTTCACTGGCAATTTCTTCTTCAGCCACATTTAAACAACGTATATATCATGTAGAGTGAGGGGTAGGTTGTGATGGTAAATAAACAATTAAAACATTTATAAACAAAGGGCAATATGATAAAGAGAGGATAGGTATTTGCTACACAATAAACTACAGGATACTGGTCTACAAATGTCCAGTTTTGCTCAGGATCCAAAACTTCCAAAAGAGCAGCAGATGGGTCGCCATGAAGACTCTTCCCCTGTAAAAACAGAAATGAGTTGATTGGAACAGGACAAGTCAAAATTAAAGGCTTCCATACACAACACTATAAGTCACATTTTGTTGTTCTTGATTAAAGAATAAGGATCAAAGATAGACACCTCGGAACAAGCCTTTATTCGAAAATCTGACAATTTTTGACCAGTATTGATTTTTGAAGCAAAGTTGCCACTTGTGCCCTTTTCCTCAAATCTAAATATTTTTGTGCTTGGCATTAATTCTGCCGGATTGTGGGAGCGCAGTGGTGTGGTGGTTAGCGCAATGGACTTCAGTTCTGAAGGTCAGTGGTTTGATGCCCAGTCCCTGCCATTGTATTGTTTCCTTAGACAAGAAACTTCACCCCACATTGTCTCTCACCGCCCAGGTTATAAAATGGGTACCAGCGACATACTGCTGGGGGTAACCCTGCAATGGACTGGCAACCCATCGGGGGGGGGGGGGGGGGGTAGCAGTTCTTTCAGTTGCTTCATGCTACAGAAACCGGGAGAAGCTCCAGCCATGTGGACCTCCTTGGCTCATGTGCGACTTTACCTATTAATTCTGGTTACTAACCAGAATTGTCCACTTCATCCAGTAAGATGACAGGATTCTTTACCCCAACTGTTTTCAGTGCATTTAAAATTCTTCCAGGCATAGATCCTATGTATGTTTGCCTAAAAAATCATGAACCACAGTCAGACATCAAAAAACAAAATATGAGCAGCCTTCCAAGTAATTGTAGAAAAAAAAAATAACACGAAGCATTGAGCAGGACAGGAAAAACAGAGAGGGAGCTTATTTTATTCCTGCATGTTTCCCCTCCCTCCCATTTCTATGGGCATCCTCTCCTTAATCTCCTCCCCCAAGGGAGAAGGGAAGCAAGCAAAATGGGTAAATGGTAATACATATGTATCCCTTACCTGTGGCCTCTGATGTCTGACTGGTCACAAATTCCTCCAAGCAATATCCTGAAAAGCAACAACAAGTAAACCCACAGACCACTGGTTGGCATTTGCTAAATGTCTTTGTTACCTATCTGTTTTGTTGATTTTTTAAGGGAGCAGGATTTGGGCAGTGGAGAGAGCACTCGCCTCCCACAGATGTGGCCTGGGTTTGATTAACGGACTCTTCATCATATGTGGTTGAGTGTGTTTTGGTTTTCGTCCTTGCCCCAAGAGGTTTTTCTCCAGTTGCTCTCACTGTTTTCCCCTTTCCCCAAAAACCAACACTCCTAAATTTCGATTTGATCTGGACACAGTGAATATAGAGCCACCGACCATGGATGTGCCACTGCTAATTACTAAAATAAATACTGTACAGATAAATGTTTTGTCAAGAACAAAAACATTTAAGAGTTCTTTTCAGGTAGTAAGAGAACTGTCCAAACTGGTAATTGTTAACTAATAGCGAGAAGACATTCATCAGTACCTCTGGAATTCTCTGCCAAGAGTATTTGCAATAGATCTTCCAACGCTAATGTCTTACCAACACCAGGTGGACCAGCAAAGCACAGAATTGGTCCTGCAAATCAAACAGAAGAAAGTGATAATGATTCATGTACAGTGTCTTATTTATACCCAGCTTTTGGTGATCAAAATAATGTCTTGCCAACAGCCTACTGTGACTGTCTAATTGACTGACTGACTGACTGACTGACTGACTGACTTATTGAGTGACCGACTCACTGACACACTAACTGAACCATTGTATAGTCACTAGGCTGAGTGAGTTCCAGACTAAACTGATCGGTTGACCTATAATGGCTAAACTAATCAAAAACTAAATTGATGGATTGCTGACTGACTTCTTACAACAGACTAGCAGTCAATTAGACTATACAGATCAACTGGCCCTCAGTCTGAGTCTCAATAGGTGGAGACACTTAAACTTAGCTAGGCAAACTGACTGATGGACTGACTGACTGACAGATGGACTGACTGACCTGTTGACCAGGCAACTGACAACCTACAGTAACTGAGAGATGTACAGACTACCTGCCTGCAAGCCTGTCTGGCAGACTGACCAGCTGATTAAAGATAAACTCAAATCAGTAATTAAAAGATGAACCTTTGATTGATACAACATATAAAGCAAAAAAAATCATAAATGAAGTCCTGAATTTACCTTTCAAACTCTCTTCTTTAACTTCTCCAGACCATAATGATCTTGATCTAGATCAAACCTTTCAAAAGAGTGCTATTGATTAGTGTACATGATGACCACTTAAGCTGCACATCATAATATAAATCTTACAACTAAAAAAGTAGGGGCCTTGGAACTGAAAATTTTGTAGAGCAGGTTGAAATAGAGTCAGAGGCCATCACTGGTTTTTAGTTTGTACATAGAATATAGTAACAACACAGTAACTTTGGACACTACTTCCACGCATATGTAGTTGATAAGTCAGACTCCATAATTGCACTGTCCATTTCATGTCCTCTCCTAGTGCAAAATTGATGACTTCAGTCTGTGAATTATGATAGGATAGCCCATTACCCAGAAAAAATGTAAAACTATTTGTTTAATAGGCAATTGCATATTAGAGATGTCATTTTCAATGACATTCTTCCCACAAATATGCCATTCACACAGTTTATCACACACTGCTAGTCCTTCGTCAGAGCAAAATTAGGGCAATTAGGGCTAACCCTCCAAACAACCGTTTTCATCCTTTTTTATGGTAGTCAAGTTAACTAACCAACTCAGACACTGCTAGGACCAGAGAAAGTAATTATACAAAAGTCATGTACTTAACGTGGTGTCCAAATTAGGACTCAGGGTTAATATTTTTATATGGAGAACATTTTGGGTGAAGACAAAGAAAACTGTCTATGAGAATGAAAATGTCTGTATTCAAAAGGTCTCAGGGTTTGAGTGTACATTAAAGACAAATTATCACATCTTGTGAAGAACATTACATTTAATCTAGTCCTTGCTTGAGAGATGTCTAACTTAATGTCTTTGGTTTCTCGGCTCCAGGGAAGGTCAACCATCCACTCCAAGTAATTCCTTCAGAAAAGCAAAAAATTAAAATAAACACGTTACCTTCCTCCCTCTGCCACTTCCAAATATTTAAAGTCATCGCAGAAAATTAAAACACTGACACAATGTGAATACCTCGAAGTAATCAGGGGTAAACAGAGGTACACAAGAGTTTACAGGGGTAATCAGGGGTAAACAGAGGTACACAAGAGTATACAGGGGTAATCAGGATATATAGGGTATTATGGGATATCTGGGTGACTATATGGTTCGGGTGACTATATGGAAGCTTAACATGAATTACTTGCCGGCGGCCAAAATGGCTTTTTTGAAAGCCTGATTACCCCTGTATACTCCTGTATACCTTTGTATACCCCTGATTACCCCAGGAAAGGATACGCTTCCAGAGGAAGAGTAAGTGCTCGAGGGATTCCGATTCTTATATTTGTTAGGCTGTTGGTGGGACTTGTTGTTTTAAATTCTGGATAAAGTTTCATAGACCTTTTTGGCCGTGGCGTCACTGATAGGAATAGAGCTACTTTTCAACTTTAAAAGAGGTGTAGAAGGAAGGGGAGTAATAGATTTCGAGCTTGTGGAAGTTTCATTGTCCTTTTCCATTCCGCTGGAAGGGAATGCACAATACCCATGATATAAAAACGTTGCTCAGGAGTGAGTTGGACGTCAGCAATTTCGTGAAAGAAGAACACGCTTCCCCTACAGGCTATATAATGCCATTTCCGGATATTTTCGGACAGGATGATAACGAATTATTTGTTTTTAGAATATTTAGATTTGGAAATTTTCTTTAACATAATAAACACTGAAAATATTCTATTATTTGATAATATAAAAAATTGACCGATTTCCGAAAAACGGTGGAAACTGGTGCAGATCCGCGCTTGTAAACGAATTCTCGTAAGAGGTTATGCATTAAAAAAAAAATAATTCGTGCCTTTGATGACACGCGCGTGCCTGCTCGCAGGATGAATTGTTTCCTAATCGTAACACTCAGTGGCAATGTCCTATGGGACGAGGTTGGTGGAAAATGATGTTGCACGGTAACAAAGTAACCCGACCGTAGGGAATTCAAGATTGTGAGACTGAATGGAATTATCATCTCTAATTCTTATTACAATCACTCAAAGCAAAAACGAAGCATGATAAATTGGTTTCAGATTATGGAGGTAATCAGGGGTATACAGAGGTATACAAGAGTATACAGGGGTAATTAGAGGTATACAAAAGTATACAGGGGTATACAGGGGTATACAAGAGTAAACAGGGGTAATCAGGGGTATACAGAGGTATAAAAGAATAAACAGGGGTAATCAGGGGTATACAGGGGTAATCAAGAGTATACGAAGTAGTCAGGGGTATACAGAGGTATACAAAAGTATACAGGGGTAATCAGGGGTATACAAGACTAAACAGGGGTAATCAAGAGTATATAGCCGTAATCAGGGGTATACAGGGGTAAACAAGAGTATACAGGGGTAATCAGGGGTATACAAGAGTATACAGGGGTAATCAAGAGTATACAGAAGTAGTCAGGGGTATACAGTGGTATACAAGAGTTCACAGAGGTAATCAGGGGTATACAAGAGTATACAGGGGTAATCAAGAGTATACAGAAGTAGTCAGGGGTATACAGAGGTATACAAGAGTATACAGCGGTAATCAGGGGTATACAGAGGTATACAAGAGTATACAGGGGTATTCAGGGGTATACAAGAGATACAGGGGTAATTAGGGGTTTACAGAGGTATACAAGAGTATACAGAAGTAATCAGGGGTGTACATAAGTATACAGGGGTAGTCAGGGGTATACAGAGGTATACAAGAGTAAACAGGGGTAATCAGGGGTGTACAAGAGTATAAATAGGTATACAAGAGTATACAGGGGTAATCAGGGGTATACAAGAGTATACAGGGGTAATCAAGAGTATACAGAAGTAGTCAGGGGTATACAGAGGTATACAAGAGTATACAACGGTAATCAGGGGTATACAGAGGTATACAAGAGTATACAGCGGTAATCAGGGGTATACAGAGGTAAACAAGAGTATACAGGGGTAATCAGGGGTATACAAGAGTATACAGGGGTAATCAGGGGTATACAAGAGTATACAGGGGTATACAGAGGTATCCAAGAGTATACAGTGGTAATCATGGGTATACAGAGGTATACAAGAGTATACAGGGGTAATCAGGGGTATACAAGAGTATAAATAGGTATACAAGAGTATACAGGGGTAATCAGGGGTATACAAGAGTATACAGGGGTAATCAAGAGTATACAGAAGTAGTCAGGGGTATACAGAGGTATACAAGAGTACACAGGGGCGCTCAGGAGTATACAGAGGTATACAAGAGTACACAGGGGTATACAGAGGTATACAAGAGTATACACGGGTACTCAGGAGTATACAGAGGTATACAAGAGTATACAGGGGTATACAGAGGTACACAAGAGTATACATGGGTAGTCAGGGGTATACAGAGGTACACAAGAGTATACATGGGTACTCAGGAGTATACAGAGGTATACAAGAGTATACAGGGGTAATCAAGAGTATACAGAAGGGGGGGCGAATGGTCCTTCTAAAACTGCGGGTCTCGCAAAAAAATAGCCGAATTTTGTGAGTCTCGCAGTCTCGTCTTTTCTGTTTTTAGAATCGCCTCGCGGTCTCGGAGTCTCGTATTTTTGTACAGCTAGCGAAATCTAGCTACATTGTAGGTCGCTTCGTATCGATTTTGTAGGTTTTTTTTCTAAGCGATGTCGTTGCGTTTAATACTTCGTATAGAATTATAATAATAAATTTCAGTTTGCAAGCTTGGGCCATCTACAAGTTCTACAGCAAATGATAGCTAATAATATCAGCTTAAACGGCCAGCAACACAATTTACACAGGCTATACTTTTCATAGGTAACTGAAATAGCTCACATTTTAAAACAAAGGTGTCGTATAAAAGCGGTCCAAACAACACCACCGAGCATGACGCACGATACCGAAAAGTAATTATAGAATGTAATGGCTTGTAATTATTTTACCTTTATTTAAGACGTGCAATATAAACTAACTACACACTAGCTAACTCTTACTCGAGTTACTCGCATTCCGCTATGATCTCCTAACATCAACAAAAGCTTGCTTACTCAGGGCTATTAGAACGAGCTAAAATTAATCATGATAACTCACGGTCGGTGACCAAGTGACCAGATATCTGTGGCATGGTTTACTAGTACTGATAGTCTTGTTTCCGGCAAATTGCCGGCATATAATAAGAACAATATAATTTATGGAGTACTTACGTGATTCGTGCTTTCGCTTACGATGAGAAGCTAACTTTTTGCGCTTCACAGTATCTTCCATGTCGTTGTCTTCCATGACATATGAAGCTGAACTCCACATTCAAACGCGGCCGCTATTTTGAGGAGTTCCAGAACAAGATTGGTTGCAAGTGACAGTACGTCAATCAAAAGATCAAAGGGAAACGACGAAGAGCAACAACCGGAAATAAAGTCACGTCCAGAAAAACAATGAGCTACAATGGAGTCTTTAATATCACTTAACCGTTGACAGATTTGACGTATCGTACAAGATTTTAGCTGGTTAAATAAAAACTATTAAAGCTAAACTAATTAGCTAACGTAAGTCAAAGACTCGAATTTCTGAAATCTCAACGTCTCGCGCTCGCATTCAAAACAGACAGTTTTGTTGGGCGCGCGCAGACTGGGTTCCAATTTACCCGTAAGACTCAAAAATTAAAACGAACAAACAAAAATGTCGTCGCGCTCTCGTCTGGATTTAACATTTTGCGCCGGTCTTTTAAAACCTGCGTGTAGGCAAGGTTGAAAACGACTGAAACTTACGTGACAATTCACTTGAATTATGTCCTCTTCAATGTTATCAACGCGATCGTCAACTCAGCCGCATATGAAGCGCAGTAAGCTTATATTCAGAGGCTGTGCAACTGAACTGTGCTAAAGAGGATGGTGACTTCAAACTCTCTTATCTCCAGTGAAATCATATAAAGGCCCTAGAATAGTCGCTTTTTTACCATTAGTTTCTTTCACTGGCTGTTTTGACCACAGAAGCCTTTTCTACGTCCAGGTCGCAGGAAAAAGGTCTGGCACCGTTTCCGTGCCAGGGCAAATTTTTCGCGAACTCCGATTCATATTTCTGAGAAAACATTCCCATTTAGAAAAAAGACAAAAAAAAAACAACAACAACAACAACAACAGACACACACACACACGTTTACGGTGTTGTTAGCAAAAACAATGTAGACTACAGTAAAAGGTTTTTATTGTCTTCACATCATGAAATAACAGGGAAAGAATTTAAAAGAAAAAATTAGTGTAACAAAATTAAACTTGCAGTGAGCGAAAAAAATACCTTGTGTGAAACAGACAGATTTTGACTCAATAAAGAGACTTATTCATGTCGAAATGTTGACTAACCAGCCGCTACAAAGAAAATATTACAAACAGTGAGGTGAAAGATTCGCTTTCTATTTTGCTAAAGTGGTAGTTTCAATCTCAGTTTCACCGTAGACCTATTTACTTGCGAAACAAAATTAAAAAGCGTACAGGAGAATTTCAAAACAATTCATCGCGCGCTATATTTTTATCAGCAGTCGGCTCGCTAAAAAAATACTGCACATTTCCGGATAAAAGAAGTGCTCTCTTATTTGCTTAATTAAGTGATAGTGCGATAGTTTGGTGGTAATACATTTTTTTTCCGTAATGCAATAAGAAAAACCGAACTGTAGAATAATTTCAAACCATTACCACGCGCTATGCATTGTAAATTCGTTTGGTACGAAATACTCCAAATGTTCGGATAAAAGAAATGCTTTCTATCTTGCCGAACTGGTAATAATGATAATTTGACTGTTATTGGTTTTTCCTGGGGCGAAAACAATTCTTCAAACCTTCAAACGGGTTCTTTAAATTGAGTTTTGATCGACAGCGAAAGGAAATCAATCGAACAAGTTTCACCAACAGAAAATTCTTGACAACATGGACACTTATCAAAGATCATCAAAGGTAGTTTTGTCCTCGTTTGAATACATACCTCTATATAAGGGACTTTTTCAATGTATTGTTTTTATGTCGGAAATGTTGTCTTTTTGTTAATTCTGCCATTGTGCTCCTGCAAAACACGACATATAATCCCAAAGTGGTGTCCATGTACGCGTTGCTCAATCCTGCACTCCGTTGAAGGACAACCTTGCCTGATTGCAGTATTTTCAAAACTCCGTTGTTAATAATAAAGATTTTCAAGCACATTCCACTTTGGTAGAATTGTTGCTCTCCATCGCATATGTTTCCAATCCTCGTTTAGGTTAAGAATCGTTGACTTGCAAATAACTGTACAGTGGTATAAACAGTAAGCTAAAATCCACCACCGCTTTTGAAAACATGATATTTGAGAACGAAAGCCTCGAACGTTTACAAACATTTAGAGATAAGTTCAGTTTTCACTGGGCTTCAAATAGGCTCTTCAGGCAGACGATAAATCAAAACAAGTACAGAAAGCAGCCTGTCTTACCAGGATAAAGACAATCTTTGTTCCCAAGGTGTAAAAGAAGCATTAGTCGCCTTCGTGAACAAAGTGCCGATGAATTCACTTGAGGTAGAATCAATCTGCACGAGGAGGAAAACGTTCCACTATATTTGGTGCCAATGATCCAATGATTTGAAAACAAATGATGTAATGTTCTTCGGCAAGCACCGATCCACCCAAAACGTCACCTTTTCAAACGTAAAGAAAGTCATCAGGGCGAAAGAAAGCCCAACCAAATAAACCTGGAATAGTTCAGACTTGAAACCGCGTGCCGAGAGTGGCATGACAATTTCTGCACATGCGCAATTGCCTATCTTGTCGTGTCGAAATTTTAAAAAATTTGTAACTTGGGAAGAACATAATTTCGCTTGCGCTCGGTAAATTTCTTTGATTTTTTGCGTGTTAACTCTTATATGCCCAAAGAGTTTTTCAAGCGAGATTAAAAAAATTCTGTCGGACGGGAGAAAAGTTAAAGGTAAATTCGAAAAAAAGTGTTTTTTGCTGAAAGTTTTCGACAGAATTTTCTTAAACTTAAACCTTAGGTAGCTTACTAGAATCAAAGACCGTATGCAAAATTTAAAGAAATTTCACCGTCAAATTTTCAAGCAAACTCAGGATATCTCTATTTTATGGTCATATTTCAAACTCCAACTGCGTTGCCATGGCAACAGATTTCTTAAGGAATCCACAAAAAATTTACACTTTGATATTATCATTATTTTGTAGCAAAATTTGATCGTGATTGGCCAACTCTAACCTAAATATTTTAACCACAAATATAATGCATCGAAAAAAACAAGAACCCTTTCGAGCCACCTTAAAGTCTCGCTCTCGCAACATAAAACGTCAAAATGCCTCGGGCTCGCAAAGAAAAACCCAGGTCTCGCGGTCTCGCAAAGTCTCGCATTGACCATTCGCCACCCCTTACAGAAGTAGTCAGGGGTATACAGAGGTATACAAGAGTACACAGGGGCACTCAGGAGTATACAGAGGTATACAAGAGTACACAGGGGTATTCAGGGGTATACAGAGGTATACAAGAGTATACAATGGTATACAGGATATTCAGGGGTATACAAGGGTAATTAGAGGTATACAAGTGTAATTAGGATATACATAGGTATGCAGCGGTAATTAAAAGAATATTATAGGATAGCCGGGTGACTATATGGATCTTAGCATGAAGTATATGCCGCCGCCGTACACTGGAGAAACTGAATATACTTATCGGCAGTCCAATCTTGGATCACGCTGCATCTTCTGATGGCGTTTAGGATTGATCTCGTTGTTTGATTAAAATTCTATCTTCCGTCAATATTTTTTCGTGGACAAGGCATGCAGAAGGGGAGTGATCTCATGGATGCAGGTCAGTAATTTATTGATGTACTATTTCACAACTGATCATCATGCACTCAGTCAGTCAGTGGTTGTTATGTAGCCCTTTGCTGGTCATGTTTTTGCACATTTAATACACAAGTTTGTTGACGTGGATTGCTACTCTTTTACAAACTGACAAGTGCTTTAATAGCCGGAAGAGAGTGTTACCTGATGTTCAAATAATGCTATAACAGTCTTCAAAAGTGCCCTTTTTCGAGATCACTTAAAAGCCTGTTGTGGTTGGTATTTTTGATACTTTAAGTCCACACTATGACTCGTATGATGCATTTTTTTTAAACTGACAAATGCTGCTTTATGTTGTGTGTCGAATTCTGAAGAAAGCAAATCAAATAATTATTTTTGAATTTTGTTAATTGCAATTACTCAGTCTTTCTTAGGTCAGCAACACTGAACACGTTTATTTGCTTTATTCATTGGTTAACATATTTAATCAACACACTTGTTGATCAATACACGATGACAATTTCTGCTTTTCGTTAAGCTTTGCTTGTGCTCATTGATTTGTGTATTGTTAGCTTTACCCATATACTTTGTTCCCATGAAGATCCATACCACATCTTGGTCAGCATTTTACTTGTTTTGCAATTTATTTGTATACTTGAACCAGTATGCCACACCACAATTTTTAAAGTAAAACCCTAGTATGATTGCTAATGGTGGACAAAATATGTATGGTACAAGTGGTTTTTGCATTTAGGGGGTATTCTAGTAATAGGAAACAACTGCATCAGTTAATTTTTGGGAAAAAACCTTTCGCAAATAGCCAAAATAGTGTTGATTGATGTTTAGAGGGGAACTGACTCCACTAATACGATCACTGATCAATGGGCCACATTAAATAATTAAGGGGAAAAAAATGATTGTTGCATTCAAGAAGTATTTCAGTCAGAAAAATAACTGGATCAGTTAATTTGTGGGCTAAAAGAAGTGTCATAAGATGATCACATGTAACAATGTGGTTGGTAAGACAGGGCTTTACTTGTACATTGTACTTTTAAGACCTGCGAGACCAAACAAGGTCATGTGGGTGAAAGAGATTCAATCTATTTGCAGAATGTTTTTAAAATGTTATGTTAAATTTGTTGAGTGCCAGCATTATGATACATTTTTTGCCAATAAGTTTTTAATCAATTATATATACATGAAGTAAAATTTATGTTTTACATTTTTTTCTCCAGGTTGTCACAGCTTTTGACTGCAGTGTTATGTTCTTATCCAGTCTGTTAAGATCTTGGCAGAAAGCAGAGAATGGCAGCAATAAAAGTCACTAGTTTTCAATTCAAATATTAATTATTCTAATTATTGATTTTTCAAATGTCCTTTTGCCCTACACTCTTTGGTTGTACAACATTCTTGATACTGAAACAGTCCAGTGGAGTGCACTGATGTTTTGCAGTCTGATCTCTATGAGAGGTCTGTCTTGAGGCAAACTACATGTTTATTGCTCCTGATGAAAGGTGAAGTGAAAAAGCATGTATATAAAGATTTGAGAAATAAAACCCAGCATCTTTGTGCCTTTTTTCCATCTTGCAACTCATCTTACATTAATTTTGTAGCCAACCTTCTTTTTAGAAGGAAGTTAGAAGCAGTTGTGTGAGAGGGGCATCAATGATGATTATGACCCTTCGTTTTAGTCTTTGCCCTATCTGCACTTTTCAGATACTACGTGTACTTGTCTGGAGCATTGAACATTGATTGATGCAGCATTTGCTCCTAATTAGTGAACTCAATTCTGGAGCGACTTCCTCAGTGTTTTGTGCTTCTATACCATTGTTTTTTTTTTTTTAATTCAAAGTTAAATTCTGTGTGGTATCATTTAGATATTATTCTGGTAAATATACTGCTCAACAGTTTCCTTTAGCAATACAGTCAAGTTTTTTCATTAATTACCCTTGACTAAGATTAACCAAAAATTGTCAGCCTTGTTCTGAAAAAAGCAAAGGGTATTGAACCTGTCTGCTGTTGGAATGTAAATGAAGGGTTCACAGGCTAAAGAAGCTGGCTGCAGAAACAATGAGTACATTTGTATTGGCAAGGAGATGCACTTTGCTTTGCTATTATAATTTTATATTTTCCAGTGTGTTTTAAATGAAGTTATGCTGCACTGACAATTTTGTTGCTAAGAGGGGTGCACCTTGTGTTTGAAAGGTACTATTTTGTCCTGTTCCAGATCTGTTAATATCATGTCATTTTCCATGATCTTTCCACCTTTTTTCGTTCTTGAAATACATTTAGGTGTTTTTTCGTTTGTTTTGCTCGTGTATTCAGTAGCTCAGATGGCAGAGGTTTTTGTTCATCCTCCATCACAGTTCCCATAACTGCAAAATAGCAAAACATTTCACCATCATTTCAGTGACAAAAACAGACGTTTTTGTTTGGTTGATTTCAGATGCAGTGATTTAAGATAGGATAGTTCCAACTTAGCATTCTCTGCAAAAATATTCATTAGAAAACTAATCACTTGAAAATATTCAATGGGAAACGATTTCAAGCTCTATTCACCTGAAAAGCCAATGAACTTTAATATGTGGAGGTCGTTTGTTTCCTGTGCGAGGTACTGTCCAAGGGTTTACATTAAACAGTGCACAATTTAAGTTCACTTCGCTTCACTCCCAGAGTTACAACCTCGAGGTAGATGTGACCATTGAAATAGAAGCTGGTTTGATCTGCTGATCCTGTAGTGCTGTTTGTTTTTCGGTACATATATTTTGGAAAATGAATATTGGGATTCTTGTTGTTTAAATTCTGTCATTACCGATTTTGAGCAACAATGACTAGTAAGACTTAGGGTATTTGGATGTTTATTAACTTGATCTAACGCATGTTCAAATACTTTTATTTTAGAAAGCATTAAGAAACGACGAAGTAAACATTGGCAATAACTTAATCGAGTTGCTGTACACTGGCACGACTTCTCTTCCAAGATATAAACAAACAAATGTTCATCTTCAAACAGCGATTTCAAAAATCATCGACGCGAAAATATAGTATCTTAATATTTCTTTACAAATTATCAAACTTTCCATCACGAGACACTCGTATACTATCTTAGCAAACAAGAAAATCCAAGATCCGTTGAAGTCTTGTTGTCAAGGACAGCTATCTATAAGTTAGCAGAACAATGTCCCAAAACGTTTAGGACAACATGGTCTGATTGTTACCGAAACTAACCTCCCTGATTATCAAGGAACTAATAATATCAAAGGTCCATGAGGATGCACATCTCGAACACATGTAAGTGGCCGTAAATCCTCGCCATATTGAAACTTGTTTCTTTTCGAGGCACTAATACCGAAGCCATTGAAGAATATGCTGTCAAGAATACTTGACAGCAGAGCTCTGCATTATTTTTTGCAATCTGTGTTGAATCCTTGAACGAGCACAGCGCTATGGAAGGTCGACTGTTAAAGTGAGGTCGTACGCAAAGGACAGGTTAGATCATAAAATTTTACAACAAGGTATAAAACAAACAATGAGCAATTTATTTAACCTTTAAGGTGCACTGCCAATAAAAACCTTCATAGAAGTCCTAAGCATAAGATGTACCCTTTCTAAAACTATCGGCATGCGATTCACAAGCGACAATTAAAACAAGAGACGGTTGAATAGTACAAAATTAAGCTAAAAACACAACGCGAGCGGACAAGATTGTGCTCTACTTGTGAATTATTCCGCCATATTTTTCTTCTTTGGGTAGCGTTAATGAAGTCCATAAACAAGAAGCATTTAAAAATTTTCATCAGAACGAATCAAAAGTCATTTTTGATATGTTAAATAGGAATAAACAAGCTACGGAAATTTGCGTTTCAAAACCTTAGAGAACTTGACACGATCTTAGTTAACGCAAAAACTGTACCTTGGGGCAATTACGAAACGCTCAAAGTATCCTTGGGGAAGAGGTGTCTTCATCGCCGGATAAAACTGAAAATACCATTTCGATTTCTTCGATCAGAGTCACAACTTCAGCATAAGTGATTGTACAGATTACCCAGGTTGTTTTTGAGGGCTTTGAGCGTGCAGGAGGCTGCAAGGAGCCGTTACAATGACGTGTTAGATTTTGATTCGTCGTCCGCCATTTTGAAAATCGAATGGCGGGAAGAGGACCTGGGTTTTACTGCGCATGTCCAGCCGTTTTTGAGCCCTGTCGCGACACAGCGGCAAAATGAGTGCGCGTGCGCTAACTCGTTCCCGCCATTTTCGCGGGTGGGCGCGAGCGAGGAGACTGGATTCAATGTAAACAATCTGGGCAAAGATGGCGGCAATTTTAAAATTCCCGGCGTTTGTTTATATTTGCTCGAGATAAGGCCGTCGCTGAACGGATAAGGTTTTCGCCGTAAGGACGGTTCGTAGAGAGTCTGTTCTTTTACATATTTTTTTTAGCAAAAAAATTATCTTTGCCACCAAAGTTTATTTTTCGTTCAAAGTCGAGCGTTCGTGATGAATTGTCTGAGATATGTTTTCGTCGTAGCGGTGCTAGCTTTCGCGCTTTCTAAAGGTAACTTACCTACACAAAAAACCTGTTGTCTGAGGGGTAAAACTCGATTTAAGTTTGTATGTAAGGGAAAGATGCTTGCCCTCAGTGGAGACTTGGCCCGTGTAGCGGAAGTGCAACCAGGAAATTTCGTCTGCGAGCTACACCGGAATAAATTAAGAGCCAGGAACAACGTATGCTCGTGCCCGTTACCCAGCCATTCTGTCACTATGAGCAACACCCCAATACCCGAGAGACTGTACGGAGTGTTCGATCAAGTTGGCAGAAACATGCCCTCATATCGACCTGGGACGCGGTGGTGTACGAGTTGTCGACGAAACGCCGATCGAAAAGTTTTATCTCTGGCCGAGTATCAAAGCCCAGCCAAGAGGAAAACGGTAGGGATAGGCAACATTAAAATGTTTCCCACAAATAACATTTTCCCAATCGTATGCAAAAGGGCAAAAAAAAGGTAAAATTTGTAGAAAATTCCAATGTTCTACCTTTGGTTGAAAGAAACGTCTCTGAGTAAAAATAAAGTATAAAGAAAATAAGAAAATTAAAATAAATTGTGGAAAAAATGTCTCTGAATAAAAATAAAATAATACCAGATTCCACGCAAAGGTACCCTAGATCAATCAGATCTGGCCAAATCACTAAAAAGAAATACGACTTTAAAAGTCCCACCATTGATGGAGTTTTTGTAGGGGGAAGGGGTGCACACTTGACTTCCTTTTGTAACTTGTTGATAGGAAAACAGTGTTAGTAATACAATTAAGACTGTTTTATAAACTAATTACAGATCAACAGAGAAACTCAAGAAAGGTCTTGTGCTGCACCAAACACGGTATGTGTTTTTATCAAATGAGTTAATCGGTAATTACATCAGCAGAATGAATTTAAATCACCTTATACCCACTTTTGCAGGGGCAGACATCTTCAGGAAAAACAGTTACTGACAGTACCACTCAACATCAAAAGCCATCAGGTGACATAACAATAAAGCATAAAAGGGCTGTTATCCATAACTGGCAACAGGCTGTTAAGTTTATTAAATATAATTGTTGAATTGTATTGTATGACCACCTTCTTTTGCTCGGTAGTCAGTTTCTTAAAAGCTAAATGACAGCCCAAAGAAACACACTTTGAAACAGGTTTTTTAACTGCAGATTATGGTCTAATAACATTTACAACTCCCATTTTTTAGACAACTTTGCAGAACAAGGGGAAAAATTTCAGCTAGCCCTTTACCGACACTACAACAATGGTGGCCAATCCCTGTTCCAACCAGATGATATGAAACAATTTTGTCAGGACCACTCAGTAAACCTCTTCAACATTCTGGTTGATTCTATCACACGTGCTGATGGACGTCCCACCAGCAAAAATCACACTCATTTACAAGAACAGAGAGTTAAGTTGGACTCCTTCATACATTGGCTTACTTTAGGTATTTTAACCCTACATTGTGCAAGCATCTTAACATTACTGTGCACCAACACTTTTCTTTACATGAATCTGATTTTTTTGCTGTGTCAGCACAAATAAAGCTTGTTTATGATTACATAAAATTCATGGCATGATATTCCAATTCCATCAGGTCTCAGAAAACATCACATCTCCAGAAACAAGCTGGAATGTTCCTTTCTATGCATGGTTTGACCAGATCAGCACAAACTGCAGGGAGAGTGTTAGGGTTCAGCACTGGAACAAGACTCAATGATGCTTTCAAGCAGCAGCAGGCAAAAAGCCACAAGGAACTAATGGACAAAACAGTTGAAACAGCTCATCAGGTAAAGTAATTATCATAACTAATTTGATAATAAATAAATTTCTATAGTGCCAAAAAATAATACCCTAAGCTCCAATAAAATATACTACATTACAAATGTTTTTTAAACAAATACTGCAAGTAAAATTAATAAAAATAATATCCTTTCGTGTTTCTTTTTAGAACAACAAGCTCATAATCCATCTTCTTGATGACTTCCACATTGTCAACGTTATTGGTCGACCAACTGACAAAGCCAGTGCAGCGATCCACATGGCATCAAGTTTGCTTGACATTCAGCAAACAGCTGCAGTGCCACTTCCACAAGATGTCGCATCCATACATAGCACCAGCTACATTAGTAAAAATGGACAAGATGTTCTTTGTCGAGGAGGCATTGTTAAGACATACATTTTAAGAGAAATGGGAGACTTATTGACAAATTATGACAGAACATACCTGGAAACATTGCCTGATGAATTTCACCGCATCAAGCCAGACAAAGTCCAACAGCAACTTCAGGAACTAAGGTAGTTTATTGCATAACCTGAGAGAAACAAACAGCAAAAAACATGAACCAATTTCAGAAGCTTTTACTTCATCTTCCAAAAATAAATGTTTTGGCCACGTTTTTGACATTTACATGTACTATCTAGATCAGGTACCTAAACAGTGAACTTTTTTTCACTGAGTGAAAGAGCAGACAGCAGACACTGGCAAGTGAGAGGTTGATTAGCTTAATACTTTCCAAAAATGTTGCGCTGTGATATCAGCTCTAGCATTAGTTTGAAAATACAGTTATAAGAACTTAACATAAAAACTCTTTCCTTGTTCAAAGGGTTTACAGTCAGTCATATCACCAGGAGCTACACACCATAGAGAACTGTGTCTTAATTGATGAATTCCAGCAAAACCTACACAGTGTAGATGACTACAGCTCAGCCTTAACACATGAACAACAGTGCAGCCCTGCCTTTGGCAACTACCTCAAAAAGTTTTTGGTACCATCTCCTGGAGACTGGCCAAGCTGGTACTATGTAAAGAAGTTACTGGCTAATGCTCCTGAAGAAAGTCCCTTATTGTCCCTAATACCTGAACAGGGACCATTCCATGTGACCCTGAATGCACACGAAACTGCTGTTGACTTACATAGATTCTTTTTTGCAGAGTTACATAAGTATTTATTTAATTCTGCTATGCCAGAGAAACCAAAACCCGACCGTGTTTCTGTTCTTGTGGCTGCTGCATTCCTTGGCTGGCTAATGCTACGCTCTAAAGTTTTACGTTTATTTAAACTGTGCAAGGATCTTGAGTACGTCTGTCTACTTTACTTGTTTGAAGAAGTGTTGCCATTGTTATTTTTCCACTATCCTGTCATATTTAGAAGCTCTAAACTTGAAAACTATTTGCCAATAATGAGAAGGTTTGCTGTGTTGTTTACCTGTTGGAGACGACGCCACTACGACAAGTCTACCTTATCATTATTAAGTGACACGCTTCATCAAAAGCTGAATAACAGGCAGTACTACGATATGAAACAACAAATGTTAGCTGCCATCACAGAAAAAAAAGTGGAAATCTGGCATTCTCCCTTGAGAGATTCTATTGAGCGACACTATACTGCAGAGCAGATCAGGCTACATGCAAAACTATTAAGTGTAGACAAACTACAGCAAGAATTTCGCAAGCATTTTGTTCCAGAATATCAAAGGGGCACTGGCGAAAGGGATCAGACACTTCTTGCTGGAAGATCAGCAGAATTCATAATACAAAAATTGCAACTAATTGCAGAAAACCTTCATAGTCCAAAGCAGGTTAGTAGAGGCAAAAGGTAAATGAGAACAGGTACCTGGAAAAGGGGCAATGAGAGGCATTTGTTTGAAGTTTTGAGGGCAATATTATACCAAAAATTTTCCTTGGGAAGGGAGGTCATTTGAGTGGTGACCATTGCCTCAAAGAAAAAGGGCAGATAAAAATTAATATGCTGTATCTACATGTGAGACAATGTAAAGATAGTGCAGTCAAAGTGCATTCACTCACAGTTGTTTTTAACAAACATTTATAAATGTTTTAGGTTACCAAAAAGGTGGTTTTACCACACATTATTTTGACCAAAAATGTTGGTCCTAATCCCTATAGGTGATAACTTTTGAATCAATTTGACAGGTTCCACGAGAAATTGCACAGAATGGAAAGCTTTTAGGTGAGCCAAAATACCAGCTTCCTTCATTTGGCAACACAGTCATTGATGCCAGGTCTCTCCCACTGGGATACAGTCATGACAAAATAAAACAGAATCTTGAACCAAATCCACATGTATTGTGTGACTTCCCTGACTGCAGCAATGAGAGCACATCACAGATAACAAGGCTTGCATGTTTTCACACTTGTCATCTTGTTTGCCTGGAAAGAAATGGAAACTCGTGTCCTATTTGCAAAGATCCCTTTCTGAAAAGAATCACTGATTTAAGTACCTCCTTCAATAAAGGTCTGTTAGAGAAGAACACCGACAGCACTTTTCCAGACATAAATCAAAGTCGCGAACAGAATGCGAGCCAACCAGACATTAGCACAACTAGAAATGCAGACTTTTATAACTCACAAGACTGGGAAAATATGGTAAGTAGAAGCCTTGAACAGTTGGTGATTCCACAACCAAGTGTTCCTCACACAGCAGTCCCAGCACAAGAAAGCAGGCATACAGCCAGCAGCACTCCTCATTCAAGGCAAAACCACTGCTCACATTGTGGGCAGCCTGGTCATCGCAGATCCCATGGTTCTCGAATTACATGCCCCAGCCTACTGCGATCACGCAATCAATCTTCACAACAAACAACACAATCATCAGTACAACCACCATCTGCCAATTCACAAGTACCTTTATCATCACAACCTTCCACACTTCATGTTCCTCCTTTCACAGCAGACACTAGGCTACTTTCTGGGAGCTGCCTGCTTTCCTGTCTCAGTCAACAATTGGAGGATGCCAAGGAAGCAATGCATGTACAGTAATTTCTCTGTTACTGGCTAAGACATACATAGCAAACAAACCCTTACTCCAAGTGAACAATAGTCATCCTCTTAGCCAAAGCTGGCTTGTGGCCTTTGTTTCATGTATGCTAGGAGGGAATCAGGTGTATGACACATTCATTTCTTCACACAATCTGAATCCAGTTTATCTTGGGGTAGTTCAGGCCATTCCTCTTGTCAGAAGCAGTCTTGGTAATATCAGTTATGAAGAAGAACTAACAGTATGTTTTGTAAAGGAACCTTGTGCTGCTGAGAAGTCTGCTTTAAGCTACCAGCTTAGCAGAAGACTCGGCAATGCAAATGCTGCATTTACAATCATAAGTGGAATGACTATTACATTTGTATTAGATTCAACTGATGATATTGTTGTCATGGATAGCCATATTCACCCTCCAAACGGCGCCTTGCTCGCCAAATGCAAACACAGTGACATTGAGGGTCTTTTAAAGTGGTTAAAGACTAAGTTGGACGTCACCATTAATTTGTGCACAGTTACGTTCATTCATTTTCATTGACATAGTATGTGTTTTGAAACTATTTTCGAAGATTAATCCAACGAGGAAAGTTAGGAAGATATATTCTCGAGTCGAGTAATTATATTTTTAAGTCAGTTGTTAAAAAGGGTTGCTCGTTCGAAGGCATATTTAAGCTTAAGTCACAACAGGCTTCGCTGTCGAGTGAGCGACACTTTTCATGCAAATAATAGAAACGTACAACAAATTAAACGTGTAAATTACAAAGTGTCAATGGTATTTAATGCAGTCAGTAACTGCGGTAAGCTCACTTTAAAAATACATCGAAATTTACCAAGATAAGAGCTATTTGTGAGCCATATTTTTAGCGATCCTCGGGTACTGACCGCGTGTTTGAAAGAGAGCCATGATTTTGTTTAGAGCTTACGGACACTCAGCTCGTTATTTACACAATGGCACTTACCATTTTTTTAAATTGAAGAAAGCCTTTCTCCAGTCATTTACAGAGCATCTTCATCGAACTTCCATTGCACTTGCGAATTAGTAAATCCGTTTCCGTCCATTCCTGTCCTAGAATTACAGCTTGAACGGGAAAAAGATGCGCCGTTCGTTCCAACGATCAATACTTTCGAAACCTCGAGATTCCAACTTAGGTTCCAACGCGCGAAAAAGCCGAGCATGCGCACTCATTTTGCCGCTGTGTCCCCTGTCGCATGCTCTGGAAACTGTGGAGGCATCTTCTTCAAAGGCTAAGTCAACAAGGTCCACATTCATTTGATAAATTTCATTATTTCATCATTCATTCATTCATTCATTCATTTTTATTCCTTCAGTCAGTCAGTCATCCAGTCAGTCAGTAAGTTATTAATTTATTTTAATTATCTATTTAAATGGCTTTGATTACTAAAGCTGTCAATTCTAGTTTTAGTTCACACAGGAAACATATACTGATAACCCTCCTAACCGGGCCTCACTGTTTAATACTTGATTTAAAGAATATTTTGCTCTCAAGCTGGTTAGAGCAGATCACACAGACATATTTGTTCATATAAGGTAAGGAAATTCAAAACCAAAGGAATTAACTTACAGTTAGTAAGTTCAATGGAATAAAATGGTCTTAATTTACTAAAAGGGCCCACCTTCAATTCTTTCATTGTCACTTTGAAAGCATGTTCTGGAAGTTCAGCTGACCTGAGAAAAAATGGAAAAATAATATTATTATTACCTCCTGAATATTCCAAACAGTATCACACTAAAGTGCATTTGTAATTTGCGCTATATAAAGTTTAGTTATATTTTTATTTTGTTGTACAATGGACTTTATTACCCTTGCATCAGGAGCCCGGTCAAAAACCCGGCCAGCAGGGCTATCCGGGTTGTTGGCCAAGCTTACCAGGAAAATGCGGCCTGGTAAAGCCTGGCAAGCCTGGCCACAGCCAAGTTTTCTTGGCAACCTTGGCCACAAAAGTCTGGCTTTCTCGGTCATGTTAGTTCCAAGGCCTACTTTCTTGGCAACCTTGGCCAAAAAAACACTCGGCTTTCCTGGCCACTAAGATGTTAGCCAGGCTTTCTTGGATTTTCTGGCATTGAAAAGTAGTCGTGAGAAGCCTAGCATTTTTCTCATGGAGTGAAAGTTATTGGTTGTTTTTGCTAATCCCTTCACAAGATTGAGACATCATTATGAATTAAAGGAAAACAGTGGAATCAAGGACGATTTAAGACATTATCATTTTTGTGCCAGTGACAATTGGGGACCCAGTATTATTGAAAGCCTTTGATTTGCTGCTAACAGACTTTTTAAGTACATTTTCACACTGAATGAGTATGTTTCATACTCAACAAGTACTTTTTTGTACTCAATGAGTTTATCATTGACGACCTGTCTAAATGCTGCTAAATGATTGGTTGATTTGTACTTATTCAGTGTTTGCAAGTTGACTTAATGAGTAAGCGATCATTGATTGGTTTATTTTATACTTATCAGTTCATTCCAGTTTCCTTTTTGGCGTTCCAGTTTAATTCTAGCCAGTGTTCTGGTTACTTTTATTTGTCTGAGTGCTGACTAAATTAAAATTTAGCTGATCTTCGCAGCTACAGTTGTCTTGCTTTTGTCACTGGCCAGGCTGGCCTTGGTGTTTTATGCCCGGCCAGTCTGGCCTGTGACCTGGCTCAACAAGGTTTTCAAGCCCGGCTTTGGCCCCGGTCTACCACGGCCAGGCCAGGCCGGGCTGGCCGCCTGACCACGGCTTCCCCGGTTTTTTATCCCTTGGCCAGCCCGGCCATTAAGCCTGCAATTGTGGCCGGGCTCACCTCGGCTTTCAGGCCAGGCTTTGGCCCCGGTCTACCCCGGTCTGGCCAGGCTCCTGATGCAAGGAATGGCCCTTGGGGCTATTTTCTGTGATATATAATACTCTCGCATAATAATGTAATATTTGTCACATTACATTATATAAATGCATGGAATTAGAATGCAAGAACAAGGAAACATGATAGCAAAAATATTAATTAAAAGCTAGTCTACTGTGTAACAGTTAAACAGATGTTGCACCTCATTTTCCTCTGTAGTTCCTCAACATCATCTTCATCATCATTATCATCATCGTCATCAAAGCCTCAGCCCATCCTCTTTGAATCTCTTGGCAAAATCACGTTACCACCCCGCTTGCAATTTAAAAACAAAACAATAGTTGTTTTGTGTCCATGAAATGCAAGTGATATATTAACAACTAATTCCTCAAGACTAAACGCCTTTCCGTGTCAAACAGGAAGGTAACATGGTCAGAAAAAAAGAAAATTTTCAAAACCGGATACCAACCTGAAAGACTGCCAAGTTTTTAGAAATAACAAATTTAAGAGGAAAATGGCATTATCCATCATGATAGTCTAACAAAGTTAAGACAATGGTTATTGAAAGTTAATAATTAACTTGTACCTAATAATACAATTAACAGCGATGTAATTATTAGATGACTGCATCCAATTTTAATCAGTTGTCAGTACTTTTATCATTACCTTCTGATTACTGTTCTTCCACACCCTTCGGTTTATTTCAGGACCACTTTTGAACGGGCTGGTGCCCGTCATTCCCTAGAAAATAAGGAACATGAACTGAGATAATGACAAATACTGCCATTACTCATGGTCAACAGCAAATGACTAGGCTTTAAAATACGGTAGTACACTAACAGCCTATCACGTGATTACCGATGTTTAACTTATGACAGTGATAATGAAAACGACAATAATGACAATAACAAAGATGATGACGATGACCACGACAGTGGAGTTGTTGTTGATGATGATGACGACAATAACACATACAATTATAATACCAGAATGTTAATACCAGTAATAAAATTCTACAGTACAGTCTACATGGAACAAAGACCAGACCAAAGAGAATGGTGGAAACTGACGTTACTATATAACTAACTTACAGTAAAGCACTGAATACATGTACACTTTCTTACCTCTTTTTGCCTCTTCAACAGATGCAAGGACTTTTTAAACCTCTCAATTAAGTCTACTGTATTCAAGATCTGCAAAACGAAGGTATACAATTGAGGAAACTATACATCATCCCATAATTAAACAGATAGTTAAACGAGTAAAACATTAATGGCACAACTAATTAATTACATCTAAGACCTATTTTATTAATACTTAATGACAGGAGGAGTTCCAAGTGCAAAGCTTGACAACTCATTCTCTGACAGTTGTTTCATTCTGACTGGCCAACCTCGTACCCAGAGTCCTCAGGCTTTTTGATCAGCGGGTGGTCACCGGGAGAGACTCTGGGGTATTGGAATTGTTACCACAGGAATCCTGCGGTTAACTGTTCTCAATTTAACTGTGATCAATCCACAGTCAACAGGCCAATCATGAAAATCAATTTTTCTTGTCGATGCCCTCTTTGACAGGTTTACATCGACTTGACGATTTTTCCAATTTTTCGCAGATTTTACAATAATCGCAATTCTTGCAGTTTTCGCAAAAATCGCAGACCTTGTCGATGCCCTCTTTGACAGGTTTACATCGACTCGACGATTTTTCCAATTTTTCGCAGATTTTACAATAATCGCAATTCTCGCAGTTTTCGCAAAAATCGCAGACCTTGTCGATGCCCTCTTTGACAGGTTTACATCGACTCGACGATTTTTCCAATTTTTGGCAGATTTTACAATCACAATTTTCGCAGTTTTCACAGAAATCACAGACTTTGTCGGGGCCCTCTTTGACAGGTTTACATCGACTCGACTTTTTTTCTAATTTTTCGCAGATTTTACAATAATTACAATTTTCGCAGTTTTCGTAGAAATCTCAGACCTCGTTGGGGCCCTCTTTGACAGGTTTACATCAACTCGACGATTTTTCCAATTTTTCGCAGATTTTACAATAATCGCAATTTTCGCAGTTTTCGCAGAAATCGCAGACCTCGTCGGTGCCCTCTTTGACAGGTTTACATCGACTCGACGATTTTTCCCATTTTTGGCAAAAATTGTAGTTTTCGCAGCTGCGTGCAAACCTGGACATAAGTGGGCTAAATCTATATATTATTTTCCGTCTCAAAATCGCAGTTACGTCATGGAAATGCACCAAAAACACTCCAACAAAGGATTTGTACCCCATCCCCGTCCCAGGGCCCTTTCTCTTCATCAAGGTTGCTGAACCTCTGTTCCTCAATTGCTTATTTCAGCTTCAGTAGTTCCAGGGAGTGTCTTAGCGCCTATTTCAGAACGTCGGGTAAAATCACAAGCCTTAGAGTTCTGTGGCTTCCGGAAATAATGGAGTGGCCATTAAGGAACTGCAAGACGCTATTGAATCAGTGAAAGATTCCGGCAATTCCACTTTCCTATAAAAAGGTTAACTCTGCTAGTTGAAAACAACAGAAAAGTTAAGTTTCTGCATTCATTTTTCACAAGACAAAATGCAAAATTGCTATATTTTTTGTTAATGTTGGTCGATAAGGTGAAAAATTGAAAAAAGGTACCTTTTTGGAAAAAAAAAGGCGGGTATTTTTAACTTTTGAGTGAAAATATTTTTACGTCAATATTGTCCGCTTTTTATGCATTTCCCACTTTTCCAACACAAGGCTTTAGATAAAAATGTCTGCCTTTTCATTGCTAAGAAGCAATGTCGTCGTAGCTAGAAAAAGTTACCTTTTTGAGGTTAGAAGCGATCTTATCAAAAGCGCGAAAAAGGTACCTTGTTCGCACTATTAAAGGAATAATCTCATCAGAAGGGCGGAAAAGGTACCTTGGTTGCATTAAAGAAATGACGTTTCAAGCTATTGGAAGGCCATTTAAAATCCTTTTGACTGGCAGTTGTCAATCGTTGGCGCCATTTTATGAACGTATTGAATGACGCAAGTCAACAGTTTAATTATTATTATAACCAGGAGCCCATCACAACCTAGCTTCAACGGTACGCAGACGTTTTTAGGGGAGTATAAGGCCCGTTTCTAACGTCGAACTTCACATGTGCTGAATCTAATGCTAATGAACAAAACCTATCGTTAGAAACGCCCCTAGACTGACGCCTGCATGGGAGACTATTCACGGCCCCGGTATACTGACAAAAAATCCATACCTGCTATTTAACAGAAATGGAAGTTCAGTATTACAATAATTGCGTCGTCCATCATTGGCGTATTTTCCGCGGTGAAATGGTCTATAATGGGGAATCAGCTGGGTAAAATATTTTAGCTCGCCCCTTTAAGCCGATCAAAGGCGTGAAAAGAGGTCCGAAAATACTGACTACTACAGATAAAGCAGTAGCTACGTTCGTGGAGCGAAACACGCTCAGATCAGACTTTCAGAGGAGTCCTACTTGTAAAATAGTTGAAACAATTTTTGCAAAACAAAAATTTTCAACTTCCAGAAACAGCAGAGGTGTTTTTTTTTTCTAAAAAAGTCTAAACTGAGCAGGTTAATATTAGTGTCTTGTTTCGTGGCTGATTTATTTTTTCCCTCCAGAATGGTTATTACAGTCTTCAGTCCTTAAAATGTTTTGCAACAATGTAAATTATAATCATTTCATTGGGCACTGTGGCGTATTTTGCGGGCTACAATAGGAAATCAGCCTATATTTTAGCCCGCTGAGTTCACCAGTCAGAAGCGCGAAAATTTAGCTACCAACGAGTCAGAAAACTGGAAACCATTCAAATGTTCGCGCTGTTTTCTCTGTAAGCTCTGTTTGCATCACTCGCTTCTTTGGTGCTCTTGTGTTTGAGTAAAAAAATAGCCGATGAACAGCCAAATTCTCAGTCTGGCTAAAGAAGCCTGGATAAACAAGCTCGAAGAGCGGGCTGTAAGTGAAAATAGTGCCTGTAGTAGCTCCATGCAAAATGGAGACGTAATAATGTCTGTTTGTCGTCGACGAGCGAAACTCGCTCGTTCGTTCAGGCAATCGCCAAACTGCCAATTCTGATTACAAATTTTACAATTAACATCAACACTGCTAAATGACTTTTATTTTCTGCTGGTTCCACTGAGGTTTGCATCATTTTTCCTTCAAACATTTTGGAGCAGAAACTCTTTTTAAAAATATTTTCCGGTTGTATTCTGCCGTGCTTCTTTTGTAAACATTTGCAATAAAATTAAACGCCGTGTCGGTTTAGTCAACTCATCACTCACTATATGCTGCTAATAATGTCTTTGCTCAGTACCCTCTGAAATGATTATAACAGTAATAGAGTTGATGTTCTTGGGCGTAAATATGTTTTTGGCCCTTCTCAGAGTTCATTTTAATCCTCGCCTGCGGCTCGGACTAAAATGAGCCTAAGTCGGGGCAAAAACATATTTACACCCGCGAACATCAACTCTATTGTTATATTAGTTTTCACTCGTCACTTGTACTAAATACAAGTGACGTTTTAGCCGTTGGCCGTAGAAAAGCCTAAACATTAACTGTCAACCGTAAATGCCACCATTCCTTTTGAGACTCCCCTTATTTAATAACACTAAAATGAGCCTGAACAGGTCAAATGGCAAGTTTGCATTTCCACTTGTCCTCAAATGACTTTTGAGTGACACCTGTCATCCATATTGGCAACCACGTGGAAAAATCTTTCACTGAACCATTGACAACGCTTCCAACTGCACTTCGGCATCGAAGATGGCTCACACTTACGTGAAGGTTAAACATGGGGGAAAAGTTTTAAAACTTCGGCCTGCCACACTTACAGTCACAAACCTGGCCATGATATTCAAATTAGAAGCACAGCAAGGAATATACATCCATTCAGAGGAGGAAGCAGAAACTATTTTGCCTTCAGAAAATGGAACCTTTCAAGTGGACGATTTTTCGAAACTTACGTTGTGGCAGAATGGGGAACCGCCAGTGTCAGTGATACCACCAGCAAGCTCTCTATCGCAATCGCCGTCTACGTCTCTTGGAATACCCTGATTTCTTACCAACAACCTAGAACTGCGTAAAACAAACCTCCCACCTGGTCATGGAAGCTTTGAAAGGCCAACTTTTAAAGTGGTCAAGTCCCAGGGATGGAAAAAATCGTTCGTGGTAGTAGAAATAACGTGCTCAGGTCACGTGTTTGATAAATATCAAGTTCACCTAAATTTGAAAGAGGAAACCGCTTCAGTGCGTGTCATCGAAGAAACGCTTAAGGAACAGCTTGGTTTTGACGTCCGTGTCCTGGACTCCAAGCATTTGCTGATAATGGAAGGCGAGACAACAACAGGTAAGCGTAGGCCTACTATTTCAAAAATGCCACGGAGTGACAAATGGTGCACAACTTGTATAAAAAATGTATGTATGGACGTTAACTTGTTTACGTATAAACTACCGCTACTACTGCTTAAAACAGAACAAAATGAAAACATATATAAGGTGTGACGAAAAAAGAAACTGAAAAAATTCAAATTTGAATGATGTAGTAGCTTTATAGGAAACCTGGAGTTTATTTTTGGAGGATTGGCGATTTTTTGTGTTTTGCGCGAACTAATTTTTGCGATTGGAAAAGGCTGGTTTTTCTGGAAATTGCGTTCAAATGGAACTGGTAATATTTTCGTTTTTTATTTGAGTAAAAGCAATCGAAATACAGACAAAACAACATGCGAATGTAAAACAGAAATAATCAATGTCACTCTATGGCATTTTCTCCTTCAAACCAGTATTCTTCTATGTCTTCAGGCTCCTTGGGCTTCAGGACGAGTACCTTCAGACGATCCTTTAATTCCGTATACCGCCGACTGCATTTCCATTGTTTTATTTCTGAACGTTTTGTTTGTAATTTCATCGTTTTTCTTCTGGACGAAAGAGACGTTTGAAGTAAGCGGAGACGATTCTTATGTTATTTTTGTATATAACTTCTACATTGGTGTTAATTTTTGCGGAAAAAAAATTGCGGGAACTTTATTTTGTGGGCACTATTTTTTACGGATCGCGAAAAAACCCGCGGCAAAAAATCGCAAAACTAAGAACCCGGAAAAATTTAGTGCCACACGGTACGTCTTACGCTTCATGCAACTTGATCGCAATTTTCAACACCATTTCCCGCTATTTAGTCCCTGAGTTTATTTATTTTTAGTGTTTCTGGACTGGTAGGCTGTAAAACAGTCCGGTTTTTCCTCCTCAAAATCGCTCTTTGCAAGGCGCGAAGCGCCAGCCTCACACGAGGACTTTTTTAGAGGCTAGGAGCTTTTTAAATACAATTTATGCATTCTTTACGCATCCGTTTAAGGCTGGTTGATCATCTTGCAAGTCGTTTTCAGTAAGAATTGCGAAAAAAGTGCAAAATTTGGGTTAGCGTAGCAACTTGTGATTTATGAAAAATTCAACCTTTGTAATGTAACCCTTGGCATTATCCACAACATGCTGAATAAGTTTGGGATCGCTCTGGCCTCTTGGGACAAGGCTATGGTTGTACTCTTAACTTCTAAACCCTTATTATTATCAATTTGCGTGGCCAAATAGTAAAGCGGCCTGGCGAAAACAGGCGCTCTGCCGTCCGATTATGCATTATCGGCCTTGCAGCTGATTGGTTCATCCGATTAATTTTAACCAATCAACTTCCATGTACTTTGCTCACGCGGCAAAACCATTTACGAGCAGCAGCGTTGCAACAAGTTTTGAAGTACTTGCATTTTGTTCTTGAACGTAAACATGGACGAAAACGAAATAATTCTACTTTAAGATGACTTCAACTGGAAGAAATTTGCAGTAAAAATTCGGTTTGGGAAAATCAGAATCTCAGGAAAACTGTTATCTCCTCAGAAAGAAAGAAAGAAAATATTTTAATTACCTACAAAATATTAAATTGAGCATTTATACCAACTTTGAGGCGAATTCCATTACAGGTTCACAGTTTTGGCGAAGCAGTCGTAAAATTCTGGTAGCCAAAAAGAATGAAATGGCAAACTTTAGAAAGGGAAAGGAGAAAACAAAGAAAGCAAAAACAGGAGATATTTTGGCGCGTTTCCGAAGTCTCGTTTCTGATGATTCAGAAGAGGAGGACGATTTCTTGGATACCCGCCCTGTTTCATTATCTTCTGAGCAACCTAACAAGACAAATGTCGGCATCAACTCTCCCGAGGAAGAAGCTACTAAAGTATTGAAGTCAATTTTTAAGTGCTCCATTTGTTTATCTACTGTGTGTTTGCCAGCTGCAGCCTGCGCGTCCTGCTACGCTATTATGGGAGTAGTAATGTGGGCCCATATGGACACTAATGGAGGCTTCTGATTGGTTGTTGGGGTTGCTAACCGGAAGTGTAACCGCGGACTGGTGGTCGTCAAGGGATCGCGAGCTCAACCGAAAGTCACATGACCGGAACCGGAAGTGACGTCATGACAACCGGAAGTCACGTGATTTGGGGTGGGAAACCGCCGACCAGTCGGGCAAAAGGATCGCGGGCTCAGGGGACCGGAAGTCACGTGATTTGAAAGGAAAAAACCGCAGACCAATGCGGGCTCAGAGTCCAAAGTCCAATTCAGGCACCGGGGGAGGTCCTTTTACTGAAAAAGAAGGCGCCATGTTGAAAAAAC
The DNA here is from genome assembly GCA_964030785.1 of Siderastrea siderea. Taxonomy (NCBI): domain Eukaryota; kingdom Metazoa; phylum Cnidaria; class Anthozoa; order Scleractinia; family Rhizangiidae; genus Siderastrea; species Siderastrea siderea. Next base: position 21,569,147 of record OZ034969.1, read on the forward strand.
TGATTTTTTATTCCAAACTGGTTGTTACAAAGAGTCCCAATAGGCGACCGCGTGGGGGCATGGATCCAAGGTCTTTCAACAGCTCGACAAGCCATTTAATGAGTTGCATTTCCTTTTTTTAAATGACTGTTCCTTTTGAGTGTTCCATTTCCTGATCCAAAGAAGAAATGACCAAAAGCGGAGGATGAGATCTCGCCGTGTAAAGGTGTTCCATTTACATTTTGATGAGTGTTCCTTTTAATGAGTTCCATTTCCTTTTGATGAGTGTTTCATTTTATGGGTTGCATTTTGATGAGTGTTCCTTTTAATGAGTGTTCCTTTTGTTGAGTGTGAAGACGTCTCATAGGTAACCGTAGGGGTATGTCTGGAAGGTGGCAGGATCGACGACTCTCTTGTCGTACACCAATTGATAACGTTTGTAATCGGGCAAGGTTAGCAATTTGTAGTGTTTTGGGTCACGTACGATCTGATGCGTTTTGGTGACTAGAGTTTGACGCGGTTTGTTTTGAGGCTTTTTGACTTCGTCCAGGACGTTTTGACGCATCACGTTGTAATTCAATTGGGTTTTGCCTTCCCAGTTGAGGCGAAAACCTCTGACTTTGCATTCCACGTGGCCATTCTTGGTTTTATAACCATAATTCTTGGGGCCGCCCGACACGAATTCTTCAATGTAGTCGTCGGGGTCCAATTCGCTCGTGAATTCACCAAGGTAATCCCCCAAGACTGGGTTCGGTTGACCCGGTTCCTCTAAGTAAATGACGGAGTCGGTGTCATAGTACAGGACGCGTTCCCCCAATTGTTCCAAGGCTTGGTAGAGACGGAGTCGAGCCCAACAGGTGGTGAAACAGGCCACAAATATGTTGAGGTTGGGTGATACGGGGATGTCCTCATCTTGATGTTCATACAGCACTTCCACTAATTGGTCATTGATAACGGAAACGTGACGCACGTCAAATTTGTCCGTGTCCAAGAATTGATGAAATTGTTGGGGATCATCAAATTCTTGGACTTCGGTCTTGTTGAGGCGTTGTCCAAACTTGCCCCACATGGAATTGAGCATCATTTTCGCTAGTGTTCTCAGACCAGCATTCTTCTGGATCTTGTTGTATTCCAACTTGATGCCTTCATGTTCCTCGTAATCGCGAAGGTACTGTTGACGTTTGGTTTCGTCGTCCCCGACTCAGGATGGCCACCCGCTTTCTTCTTGCTTGATTTTCAACCAGGTGTTGACGTAGTCTCGGAACAGTCCTTCACAGGTCTCGCCAATTTGCTGGACCTCGTACCCCAACTCAATGGCTTTGTGCAATTCCGGAGTACACCACGTGCCAGTCAGGATGCGTTGTTCGTCTGTGTGGTTGCATTTGGCAGTTCTTTTCCATGGGCGTTTGGGCATTTGTTCTTTGACACAAGTAGCACAGAGGGGAAAGGTGAGTTTGCTCTCATGGCGGTAAGGCAGCACGGGATGGTACAAGGCACGTGGAGGCAGGACTTTGCATTGGATGAGACCAAAGTACTGATGGATGTCGGTGTGACCCGGCTGGGAAATGAAGCGAGGATGGCCTTTGGGGTACACACAGGTTTTGTTGACCCAAGGGTACAAGGAGGTGACATCGATGTAATGGATCTTTTGGCTGGGGGTGACATGATGGTAGAGTTTGACGGCATTGGTACGACCTCCACAAAAGGCGTCGCGGGGATTGAGCGGGTCGATGAATTGAAGGTCCTCCACGAACGTGCGGATGTCGGGCGAGGTGTCTTTGAGGCGGTCCCATTCGCATTCCCACATTTCCACCACGTGGTACCCGAGGCCTCGAAGCTTGTTGATTTTTTGTTGGGTGATCTCGTACACATCTTGCATGGTCCGATCATAGTGACGCACATGTTGTTCGTGACGGTTGGGATAATGGCGGGGACATCCGTGGGTGAAGCAACCCTGAAATTCGTACACGGTGTTCGTGTCTGGGCAGTAGCCGTCCACGAACCCCACGGTTGGGATGCGAACCTCATCGGCATTGCGCACATGTTGTACGTATTGGCGATGACTGGGATGCCGATGGTCCGGATAGGCGTTGGCCATCAGATCATGTTGTTCCAAGTGATCAGGAGTCAGGGTCTCCAAGGCCTGCTGTCGCTGTTGGTGATCTCACCAGGTTAACCATTCGAGGGCCACGTTGGATTAGATGACGCGATTCCGCCAACCGTTGGTGGGTTCACTGGCAATACTGTTGGGGATCATCCGGTTCATGCGTAGATCCCGGTTGCAGGCGGAGGCAATGGTGATATGTTCAAAGGGATTGAATCCTGCCAGGGTTTCAAACAACCGTTTGAATGTCAGGCATCCTTCTTTCAAGAGACGCACATCCGATTCGCAATAGGCAACCAATTCTTTTTGGAAGTCAAATGCAACGTTTTGGGTACGTGGCTCTTGATGCCACTTTTCCAATTCTTGCTTGGCTTTGGGGGACATGGTTTCAGGCATGTAGTAATCGAGGGCCGGGACGATGCCCACGTACGTTTGGTGCTCGGGGAGGTTGAACTTGTGAGGGAAGTAACCCTTGCGGAGTTCTGTCAATCCAAACGTTTTGGGAAAGGCCGACAGAGGCATCTGGAAGAAACTGAGAGAATCGATGAAACGAATGCGATCGTGCTGGACTTCCAAGAGTTTACACCCGTTCCGGAGTTGTTCGACGATGCGGTTGTCACTATGGTATTGATGAACCACAAAGTACCCATCGTAGCCTTGGAAATTATGAGCGAGCACATTGACTTGACGCGTGTCGTTGAGTGTGAGGGTATCCAACCATTCCAGAAAATCGCGCAGACAATGTTCGCCTGGGAACCGAACGGGTCGATCGTCGTCTTCAGTTTCGGCCACGACGAGATTGGCGATGTGCTGTTCGTGGGGTTGCATGGCTTCAATGTCAAAAAACACTTGCAAGGGTGGCATACCGTCGTCCACGTCTTCTTGCTGCTCCTCCTCCTCTGGCGCATTGGCTTGCAAGGTTTGAAGTCCCGCGGCGGCCCCTCGTTTGGCGCGAGGACCCCCTTGCCGCTTGCGTTTCCTCTTCTTTTTCTGTTCTTGAGGCGTAGGGGCTCTTTGAATGAAACAAAGGTGTGTGTCACCGTGGACGTACTCGTGGCAGGAAGGACAATCCAGGTAACTGCACTGGTGCCGTTCAATGTTTTGAACCCCGACGTCCTGCTTGCGACATTTAGAACAGCGACGGCGACGAAAGCACACTGTGGACTGGGGGTTGCTTGCGGGTTTGCCTGTATGGTCAACAGCGAGATGTGTTTGGAAACAAGTCTCTCCCAAAAAGTCCCGATGACATTGTTGGCAACGTCGGGTAGCTTTGAGACCTCGTGGATAAGCATGAAGGAAGTCGGGGCACTCTTTTTGGCAACAGGCCCGGCATTGCTTTTTCTTGGTGCATCGATGCGCTCCCTCTGTGTTATAGGGTTTCCAACAGTGAGCACACACATAACTGGACCCGAAAAACCCTGGTAAACGGGTAATGACATCGTAATGGCCATGGTCGTGGAGCAAAACCAATTGTTTGTCTTGGATGGGTCCAAACGTGGTGATATGGAAGGACCGGTGAGCATCCACCAGGATGATCTGGTAATTGGCGAGGGACGGTGCGGCACTGAACTTGGTCAAGGCATCGTAGCTGCAAGGACCCAAGGGCACGTTGGCTTCGTGTTGGAGCTCCAGAGCCAGGGTTCTCTGGAGTGGACCCTTCCCCCGCTGAATGGCTCTCTCTTTCGGGTGTTGGTCTACCTTGGCTTTGGCTACCACCAAGGCCCGGGCGCAACAGAGCTCATCTTTATTTTGGATGCGGATGACGCTCCGTTTCTGAGCTGTTAACATTTGCATGGTAGGATGGCCGGGTTTGCCACGGCGCGGTTTGCCGGTTCCCTGAGGGGCATGATGGACTTGGGTGATGGACAATTGAAATGAATCGTCTATTTCAAATTTTTCATTGCTGTTGAGGGCTTAGGCCAATCGATCGAAGAGGGCGTCCAAACGAGCGCCTCCTTCACGCCATTCACCGGCTCGTAATCCCCATCCTTGAAAATTATTGTGGAGGCGGTTGGAACCGATGGTAAAATAGAGTCGATCTTGATCGTGCAGCTTGGGAGTGGTGGCTAACACTTGATTCACCGCTCGACGTAACCCGTCTTGAAGCGCTCGAGTGATGTTTTCGTCGTCAATAAAGTTGCCTCTTTGTCGTAACTTGGTTTTGAAATGACGTTCGCGGACGCCCATACGGCTACTCAAACGATCGACATAAGGGTCGAGATCAAACTCAAAGGCGCCCACGGCGGCATCCAAGGCACCACCACTTTGCTGAAGGAGCTGGGATTGAAATGCATGTTGGCGTTCCAAATGATCGAGGAGGTCATTACAGAGGTCATCCTCCTCGCTGTCTCCCATCTCTTCCGGGTATAACAAATCAGAGGGCGTCTCTTCTTTCTCAGAGTCGGATATCTCTAGGCCTAGCAACGCCAATTGGTCTTGTACGGAAAAGCCACTTGGCCCCGCTTCGTCTGGATGAGAGGCCATGATCAGATGAACCAGCTGGAGGTCGGTGCCCGTTTTTTATAGAGAAAAAAGGTCACGTGGGAGAAGGGTCTGGACCAATCACCAAACAGGGCACAGGGTGCCCCAGGAGGGGGGGGGAAGGGATGGGGGGGACCCCCCTCCCCCCTCCCTAGTTGGGTCCCATCAGGCCTCGCGGGGAACGAATGAGAGACTATAAAAGCAAATCGTGCACCGGGCTGGGGCATCTCAACATGGCCTCTTGTCCAGACGAATTACTGCAGCAGTTTGAAGAGTTCGAAGCTGATCTTGAAGTAGAAGCCATCTTGGCGAAAGTCAAGGCTGACTGTGTGTTGGACGAAGGGGTCCGTGAGTTTGGAGAAGAATTAGAGAAGGAGAGAGAGAGATTGAGACAAGCAGCCCAGGCAGCCCAGGCAGCACGAGCCACCTACGTACGTGACCATTGGACCCCAGGCCATTATCCACAGCTGACGACAGCCTGGTTTATCGAGGGATTAGACTACTGCTGCCCTTATTGGAGGTACGAATTTAAGCGCCCTCAAACACCACCGCCAGCACCACCGCCATCCCCCGATGCTTCCCGAAAAAGAACCCTGCCGCTGCACCTGCCACTGCCGCAACCGCCGACGCCCAACGACATACCAACAAAGCGACGACGACGATGACTCCCACGACGACGACATTGACTATGACGACGACGACGACGCGGAGCTCCAGGCCAAAGAAGAGCGACTACGGGCGCAGCGACGGGCTACCAGAGCCAGGTACCGGGCCAGCCATCCCGAGCAAGTGGCCGCCGAGAAACGACGGTATCGGGATAGATATCCGGAGAAAGTGGCTGCTGCGAGACGACGGTATCGAGAAAAGTATCGGGCCCGACTTCGTGAGGTCCAGAGACGATACTATGCCTCTCATCGGGAACAGCGGAGGGCGTATTATAAACAACGCGACAAAACGGAACACCGACGGGCATGGATGGCGCAATATAAAGTGAAACGGCGAAAGGCCATCGCCTTAGCAGCGAGAGAGAGACGGAGAACGGCGGAGAAAATAAAAGCGTTGGGACCTCTTCGCCTGACGGTGGTGTTAGAGGACTGCTTGAAATCGTCTTCGGTGAACACCCCCGTGGAAACGTACTTGGAGACATTTTGTCAATCCCTCGAGGCGGATGATAGACCTCAGCCCTCGTTTTGTGAACTTTTGGATGACTCTTATGCCCTAACGGACCTGGATTCGGGGGAGCGTTGACGCCTGGATCGACCTCTATGGGACCAATGGCTTGATGATTTGTTGGAGGACCTTTCAAAGGACAATATCAGTGACTTGTCGATTGACAATTGTGTGACTTGTCGTTTGAGGAATGGGCAGAATGTCAGACGGATCCGTTTAATTTGGACGATTTTGTGAGTTAACCCTTTCATTCTATCGTATTACTATTTGGCAGAACTTTTTGAATCGTATTAGTATTTGGCAGAACTTTTTGAATCGTATTACTATTTGGCAGAACTTTTGAATCGTATTAGTATTTGGCAGAACTTTTGAATCGTATTACTATTTGGCAGAACTTTTGAATCGTATTAGTATTTGGCAGAACTTTTTGAATCGTATTAGTATTTGGCAGAACTTTTGAATCGTTGTGACAGAACGTTTGCAAAGGAATGAAAGGGTTGTCTCCCCTTTGGAGGAAAAAAGAGGCAGTGATTGACATTTTCATTTTTTATTTTTTCTCAACATGTAACGGTTTGGCGTGACATTAAATTACAATTTCAAACGTTTCTTGGTTTGCATGATTTTTTTGACCACGCGTTCCGTTTTGGTTTTCTTGCCGGGTAAGCGATCAATGGCTTGGATCATCTTAGTATCGGCTTTCCATTTATCTTGCAAATTCTTGGCACGGCTGTAATCAATGTCGTGTTGTTTGGCAATCTGGTCCAAGCGATTGATCCCGGGATCCCCACGTTTCAGACGTTTGGCTAAATGCGTGCCAGGTCCCATGTTCTGATAGCCAGGCCAATGAAATTCTTTGCCGGTTTTGGCGATCCATTTTTGAACATCCAAGGCCCCACCGGATTGGTGGCGTTTCCGTTTGATACCCCTTCTCTGGGAGGTCCGTTTTCTCTTGGTGGTCATCTAGTCACTGTCGTCGTAATCCAACCGACGTCGTAACTTTTTGCCTCGGTACCAATCTTCTCACCCGGGTAAGGGTTTCAATTGTTCCACTTCACGAGCGGGTCCTTTGCCTTTGCCTTTGCCTTTCGCGAAACCACTTTCGGCTAAATGTTTTTCCCAAGTCTTGCGACGTTCTCGCACGGCTTCTAAACGCGACCGGATATCCCCTCGACTGGTAGAAGGGGTCTCTTTCTTGAGAATGGGAATTTTACTGGTGGCGGCCGCTCCTTTCCCTTTCTTGGTTGCAGGGGTAATGGGAGGTTTGGGGGTCGACGGGCTGCCTTTTATCATGCGCTTCAACCATTGTTCCACCGGTCCCGTCACCAAATCCCCGGCCTCTTCCTCTTCCTCGCCTGGCGGGCCACCGAGTGCCCCCACACCCACGCTTCCAGGAAATTGACGGATCCGTTTGGTTAACTTGGTTAATTCTTGACTCAAGGGTTTGGTTTGGGCATTGACGAGGGCGGGTGGGAGTTGTGGGTCGGCTAACAACACATGTTTTTTGGCAGCTAACGTGGCGGCTTTGTTCAACAAGACATTTTCGGTGAGTTCTCCTTTGTAATATTGAATGAGGTGTTCCAAATCCTGGTGGGGGATCATGTACACTTCGTCCATCCTAGGTTACACGTTGGGCAAAGTTCCCCGTCTTCCTGGTCACGACAGCTCTCACAAAGCGTGGACCGCAGGATATGTAGGTACTCTTGATACAACTGGTCATATTTATGCTGCCAATAATGACAATTGTCTTTCCATTTCTCTGTTTCTCGATTGGCCTCTTGTAACAGACGCACCCACGTGGGAAGTGTTAACGAGCACATTGACATAACACGTGGTGAAGCCCTTGAAACAACCCGCGTCCTTTTTGTTGGACCAACCACGCACGACGCTTTTTCACCGAATGTTGACGACGACCCAGGTTGCGTAGCACCTTTTTATAGGGTCGAAGCTTGGCCCTGATGGGCGGGGTCACGGGAATCTTGTTTTTTAAGAAGTTCAAGGCCAGCTCACTCACAGCATTGATTTGATCCGCATTGGCATGTTGTAAAAGCTCTTGACGTTTGGAGTGATTGGCTTCTTGTAGCACCGACCGTAAAAACGGCAATTGACGTCGGAGTCGTTGCATCTTGACGATACCGTTGGTTGGCTTTTTGGATCGTGCGTTTTATACGTTTATCCGTTTCCATCGCTACGGCTTTCCCCAACCCTGCCATGGTGGGGATCAACACGTTCAAAAAAGAACCCCCTTGTTGACGTCGTCGTCGTCGTCGTGTTCTTCTCCTTCTTACCATGGGCGCGTGGGGTGTGACAAGAAACGTTGAAGGGCTTTGTTTTGTTTGATGGCATCCCGCGTCTCTTTATAGCCTTGACGGGTGTTGCGTTTCAAATCTTGCCACCAACCCCCACCTCGTTGTCGTCGGTAATGCTGTACATTATCGGTAATCCCTTTCAAGGCTTGAGCACCTAATTTGCCTAAAGCGATGCCAAACCCAGGCGCTGGGCCTGATAGAGCCATACTCATGCCATGGGCTATTTTATCCACCAAACGGGGTTTGCGACGCATTAAAGCCCCTCCTCCTTGACGTCGTTTCGTTCTTCTTCTTCTTCGTCTTCTTTTTCTGACGGCCATGGTTCCAAGAGTGTGGGGCTGGGTGGGGTCTCCTTTTTATCCTTGTCGGTCCAATAGCCTTTGGACATCAACGGACGAGGACATCCATCCACATAGCATTGCGCTTCCACGGGTTGGTACACAAAGTGACGATGGTAATCTTGCACACATCGTTTGGGTAACGGACGGTTGAAATCCACAATGGTATCATCCAAGGTTTGCATCTTGATCAAAACTCCTTCCAGTCCCTCCAAGGGAACCCCTCGTACATGGGTTTTCAATTCGGTCAAGGTTTTGGCATAGGTGGTAAACGCAAATCGACTCATGGCCACTTTAAATCGGTATTGTTTAAAATCGTTCCATCCTTTGACTACCGTGCCCACCGCGGCCAAACGCACCACCAAGGTACTGTTGTCCAAGAGGGGTCCGGCAATCATGCCCGCGGCCATCAGGAGTAACGCCATGCCATTGAACATGGCATTGACACACTTGAAATGATTCAACATTTTGCGATAACACCACCATTGTTGGTGGTAATAGGCATACAAGGAATCCATGCGTTGTAACAGGTCCGGGGGGAAGGGGAGGCCATGATGTTTCGATCCATTCAATAAAGACACTACGGTTTTCATCACGTCGAAATCCGGGACGAAGAGGTTTGCACGCTCGGGGCTCCTCCCTGTTTATAACTGGTCACGATGCTATTGGTCATGGTGACATTGGCAATTTCCCGTCCTTGTGCCAATTGTTCTTGATCTTGTAACATCATGCGTAAACGACGTTGTAAATCCGCTTGACCCAAGGTGCGAGGCTGACTCCAAGAAGTCCAAGATCCTCGAGGGGTGGCTGGATTGGAGGGAGGTGTCCAAGGTAAGGTGGGGGATCGTCGTCGTCGTCGTCCTCGGCCTCGTCCTCGGCCTCGGTCGGGTCGTCCCCGGGGCGTACTGCGTCGACTGCCGCCACTGCCTCCACTGCCATCATCTCCACCTCCGCCACCCCCGGCACCCGCTGCGGCTAATGTTCTTTGTGTGACTTGTCTTCTCCGTGTTGTGGGCGATGGGGAAGGTGTCGGTGTTCTCACGGAGACGGTCGACGGGGTGTGAGACGCTTGACTTCCTACCCCGACAGCGGACGCGCCCCCGGCAGGGTTCATGTCCTGCAAATTGGGCCAGCCTGCTATCGTGTTGGGGGAGGGGAGCTGTGCCAAAAAGGCACTGAGGTCATCGGGTCCCATTTCCTCCATGGCAACGTCGATAAGGCCTTGGTCTCCCGTGAAAAAAAGGTCTTGCAGGGCCCCTGGGGACGGTTGATTGGTGGTGGTCGTCCCGACGCCGGCGGGGGACACCGTGTCGTACGCTTGCGGAGGTTGACGGTCATCGTCATCGGCCATGTTCGCTGTTTGGACCAAGGACCGATCAAAGGGTCTCCATTTATAGACGCTTTTGATAGGTGCGGGTCTATCCTTCGTCTTTTAACAGGTGACTCAACAACCGTTGTTGATCAGAGGAGGCCGGGTGTAAATCCAACACCAAATAGCCATACGGTCGCGTGGTGGCATGATGAAAAGTCTCTAAACTGTCTTTCCAGGTGGTGGGAAACGATTGAAGCAAGACATTGCGCACCCCCAATTGATCCCGGGGGTTCTTGAACGCCACGATGTAATGGGCATTGCGGGAAATACTTTTGGCATATCGGCCCACGGGAAACATGTCTTGGCACAAGTACAGGACCGTCACACCTTGATGATGCGAATGTTTGATGAATAAATCCAACACGCGTTTATCGTGACTCCCTTCGTCCATCAAATCATCCAAGACCATCACTCCTTTACGCCCTGGAGGAAACCATTGCACCAACGCGTCATGATCGGGAATCCCTTCGTGAAACACCACCCCACGATCTTGCATGCCTCGAAATCGATCTTGCCAGGCCCCACAACAATAATGCACTTGGGTGGGTGGGGTGTCAAACAAGTCCGAGTTCTCTAACAAGAGTTTTTCCGTAAACACGGTTTTCCCACATCCCGATGGTCCCACCACCAAAATACTGGACGGGGTATGAAAACGAAACGGTTGACCCGTTTGCATGATGAGGACTAAGACCCTGAAAAAAAAGGCACCTTTTTATGGAGTCGGTGGGACTCGAACCCACGCACGACCCCCGATACCTGTTTTTTTGGGGGTCCAAGGCTCTACCGACTGAGCTACGACTCCTTAGGATACACAGACTGGGTTTTTTTAAAACATGTTTTTTATTTAACAACATTGATGATACGGACTACAACAGATTTGGTACCATCTCGCTTCTTGACCTACAATCAATTGTTTGAGGCGTTGACCGGCTTTATGGTCATTGCTTACATAATCATGATCGGAAAACTCATTTAAAAAGTCTTCCAAGGTACGTCCACGGGCTTTGGCTTTCAAGTACAACAACGCGTAATCGCCACAACTCTTGCTATAGATGGCTTGCAGGGACTTGCCATTGGTCACCACGTACTTCCAATGTTTGACCATCCACGCTCGCAACGGGGCGGCTTGTTCGTACGTTTCCAGGGGCAAGGCATAACTGTCTAGGACTTCACACACGTTCTGATCGGTCCATACCGCTAACCAAGGTTGCCCCGGTTGATCGTGCGGGTCGGTGTTGACAATGTACCCTTGGGGTTGGGTCTTGACAGGACTCTTGGGTAAACGATCACAGGCCACCGTCCCGTAAAAGTAACGTTTCAATTGGGGGTCGTCGCGGGCTAAATAATCCAACTGCACATTATTCAAGGCCACTTGTTCCATCTTCTTTAGTGTTGGTAAATGTTATACAACACGGCTCCGTTGCGGTCAATCTCCAACAAGTTCTCAAATTCACCATACACGAGCACGGTTATATTGGTACCGGGCGCGGCTCCAAATTCCAAGCTGAGTTGTAAATCTCCGCTTTGCTTGGGGTTGAGGGTTTGACTGTCAGCACATCCATTGGCCACATTGTCATACATGAACAAGGTACAATTTTTAGTTTGGCCCCAATCGAGCGGTTGTACCATATTGCCTTTCTTTTTACACCAGGCTCCACTGGCTTGCAGAAAACGGAAATAGCCTAGATTATCTCGGGTGCCATTGTTGCGCACCAAGTGCAGGGTTTCATAAGGGTATTCTTCTCCTTTGACAATCTGTTTAATGGACGTCAGACCAAATTTCTGGAAGCAGAAGGGATCTCGGGTCACATCCCCATTGAAGGCGCGGCTGTCCAACAACCCCACAATCAATCGGTCAGGCACTCTGTTTTGAAACAGGTTGGGGATGTCAAAGCGGACCAGGTTGCCTTGCATGCTGAAGGTGCGGATTTCACTGCGGACGGTCGGGTAAGTGGCAATTTTTCCTTCATTGTGTCTTTGTTTAGACAAACTCGTGTAGATGGCGTCATTCAAACGCAGTTGACACAAATGAAACCGTAGTCTCACATCGCCTTCCATCAATCGGCCAGCTAGAGCCACTCCATTCAAAAACAGGTTCGGGCCATTGAAATGAAATTTCATCTTGATTTCTATCCCAGGCACTAACAGTTTTCCGGTGTGAAACACTTCCAAGTGAGGGGTAAACACCAGACTATGGGTGACGCCTCCAGCATACTTGGCGGTTTCGGCTACCATGGCGTCCAAAGCCCCTTTGTGATTGTCACTGAGAGCTTGCCAGTCAGCATGGTCTCCTACTTTGTCCGAGTTGTTGTTGGTCCATTGGGGTGGGAAATCCCCTTGACTGAACCAGCCTTGGGGTCCCAACACGGTCTTGCCATCTTCTCGGTCCTAATTCAACAAGGTTTCTAGGTAGGCTTTGTAATGATAGGTGTCGGATTGAGGACTGATCAAGGTGCCATTCAACTGCAAGTCAATTTGTTTGATGATGGAATGGGCCAAATTGTTGACGGGCCACAATTTTTCATTAGCCACTAAGTTGGCATTGTTACTCTTTTTCAAGCTCAATTCCATGGTAAAGTAACTGCGTCCCAAATCCACAAAATCGTCCAACCCTGGAATAATGAATTCCATGGGATTGATGCCAGAGGTGGTGGGTTGGATGGTGACCATGCGATAGGCATTGATGCTAATGTCGGTCGGAGGCACCTTGAAAATCCGTAACGCCGGGTTCACTGTCCCTTCGGAACGCTGGTGAGCCGGCGCGGTTTGCGTACTCACGTCAGGCATGTTTAACGTCGTCGTCGTCGTCGAGTAGTGGCACCCCGTTGTCGTGAGGGGTTTTTATAGCGTCGTCGTCGTGCTAAGCGTTGTCTCAAATCAAACCCGGGCACTCTCATCACCTCGGGACTCAACCATCCACCACGTTGTCGTCGCATGAGTTTCCAAAAAGGAAACAACCCTCCCCATTGAGGCAAACCACGATCACTACGAATCCGTCGAGGTCGCGAATGCACGGGTTCCATGTTAGACTCCAAAAATATCTCGCGCTCGTCTCACTTGCTTGGGAAACAAGGCACTGGCCACACGCACGGCTTCTTTCACGTTCTTCTGATTCAACGCTTTCTTGGCTTGTTTGGTGATTTCCTTTTTAATGACGTCTTCGGCTTTGCGTTTCACACCTCGTGATAACCCGGCTTTTAAACCACGCACAGTATTACTAGGCAGTTTCAATGGATTCCGGGTCCTTTTAAGGCCTTGGAGACCGCCACGCATGACCTCCCTCATCAGCCCGTTCCCGTGTTGATCATACCACTCGTCCGTACGAAATCGTGTCAAACTTCCCCCTCGCATGGTGTCTTCTTTGCTCTTCACCAATGTCTATGCTTCCCGTGACCCCTTTGTCTTTTTATACCCCTTTTCATCGGCCTTTTTTCTTCCGAGTGGTTGCCGCTTCCATGGCTTTTTTGCCGCCGTAACCCGCCGCGCCACCCACCGCTCCCAACGCTGCGGCCTTCCCCACGGCCATCAAGGCTGGAACGAGAGCGGCGAGCGGCAAGAGACCGCCTCGTTGCCTTCTTCGTCGTCTTCGAACAAACTCTCGTCTTTGGCATCTTGTTGTTTTCCCCTTTTCAAGTCACACGCGTTTTCTTTTTATGCCTTTTTGAAGTGCAAGGTGACAATGGTATGACCTTTGCCAAACTTGACCAAATCTCCCCCGGTGCCAATCGTTTCGGCCACTTGAATTTGAATGATTTCCACGACTTCATTGCGAAGAGACATGTATTGAATGTGCAACGGTTCAAAGTACAGGGTCCCTCGTCCTTCCCGCTTGTACTGGATTTCTCGCAACAAATCGGTCACGCGATTGCCCACAATCGTGCTACCTGCCACGTCCGAGTACACGTGCAACGATCGGGTGGGCTCTCCCACCACGGCCCGAAACGCTACATTCAAGTTGGTGAAACGCCAATTACAACTCATACTCAATACTAAATAATCCGGCAAAGACGAAAAACGGTCCAAAAGACTGGGTTGTGGTCCTCGTCGCTCAAATCGTTCCAATCGCTGTTCTTTGTCATGTCGGGGATTTGATCGCCCATGAATTCTTGCTGTAAGTTAGGTCCCAATATCCATCTACTGCTAATTTTACGTAACCATCCCATCTTGAGAGCCAACTTGGTGTAGATGTCCAAGGCTGGCATCTCGCTGTTGCAATGACAGACATTGGTGTTGTCAATGAGCAGATCGTCCCCTTCCCAACGAAACTTGACGTAGGTGTGTTTGCCCTGAGCGTTGGTAAAGCGTCCTCCTTGAATCGCCGTTTCCAGGCGTCGTTGTTCCAGGTGAGCAATGGTGGCTTTCATGAAACTCACCCCATCCACCACCCAATCCAAATCTTGAATGTCGTTGATGAGGGTTTTAGTGGATCCTGGGCGACCGGCCATGGTGCCATCGCTTCTACCCGGTGCGGGATAGGTTTGGTCCCAGGACGTCGACATGATGTACCCATCTTTTTGCACCAAGTCGTACAAATTGACGCGCGCATCCGGTAAGGAAATGGCACTCAACCCCACTTGCCAGGGACCCCCTGTTAACCGTAACGGTTGAGGTAAACGAATCTTGAACGAATTGGGTTGGTTGTTGGGAAATTCATGTCGGTTGGCATGACTCGGTAACGTCACGTAGAACGACATCTTGTCTTCTTTCTTCTTCACACCACCTCCCTTTTAAAGTGTAGGGTCAGGATGGTATGTCCTTCCCCAAATTGGACCAGATCTCCATTGGTTTCGGCCATTTGGGTTTCCACGATTTCCACCACTTCATTGCGTACCGGGACATATTGAATGTGTCGAGGTTCAAAGTGCGTGGTGTCTTTGGGATGGTACTTGATTTCTCTTAAGAGATCCGTGATGCGATTGCCTACCATGCTACTGGTCCCAATATTGCAATACACGTGCAAAGGACGCGTCGAAGGAAATTCCACGGACGGACGAAACTTGTCGTTTAAATTCACAAACCGCCAATTACACGATAGACTCAACTTCACATACTCCCCCTCCACTTTCCAAAAGGTGGGTTTGTTGTTGGCATCGAGGACATTCGTCGGGGTGGGAATGGTGGAAATGCCTTGAAATTCTTGCACCACATTCGGTCCCAGGCGATAGGTCCCGGTAGACACTTCTTCCAGCCATCCCATTTTCAGGGCCAAGCTTTTGCCCCATGACACGCGCGCCACTTGTCGTTTGTAATCCACATTGCCGGTATTCAACAACAAATCCCCTTCCGAGGTCCATTCAAAGGTCGGGTACAACTTGAGTCCATCGTTCTCCGTCCATTTGTTTTTGGGTTGGGTTCGTTTAGCGCGTTCTTGCTCGTAACGGTACACCAGTTGGTGAAAAAAGTGCGATCCCGTTGACGACGAGGTCATCTCCTTTTTCATGTCTTGACCTCTCACGACCCATTCGCGCTGTTCATGCCACCATATCACGACCCCTAGCTTGTCTATGTCAATCACGCGTTCGTGCCATCGTACGTACAACAGAGGCTCGGCGTTGCCGACAAAATCTTCCCCCACGGTGGGAATGGAAGGTAAGGACAAACTCACCATCCCTACCCTCCATCCTTTGCCCATAAATCGTATGGGTTTGGGCAAACGATTTCTGAACTGATGGGGTTTGTTCTCAGGAAACGCGCGACGACTGGCGTGACTCATCAACGTCACGTAAAACGAGGAGTGGGGGACGAACGTCATGCCTGTCTAGTCGCGTCGGCGTCTTGTCTCTCTCTTTTTCTTGGGCGGTCGGAGGGAGGTCACGTCTCCCCTGGCAATCCAACTGTTGTACTTGTCGGGCCACCCTTTCCACTTGACCAACCAACGATCTTTTTGACGCTTAAGTAACTTCTCGATCCGAAACAACGCTTGATCGGACACATGCACTTTTTGTAAATCCTCCTCGTAAAACGTGACTTGGACGGGGGTGTCATCCCATTCGCGAATCTTATAGGTGGGCACAGGACCCGGCACCACACGATGCACCACAAACACTTCTTCGGTCCAACCGGGTAAATACCGTTTTTCAAATGTACGATGAATCTTGTTGAGACGCACTCGATCGCCGACTTTGAAATGGGGTTTTTCCTTTCTTTTCAACCGTTTGTCGTACAATCGTTTCCACACGGCGTCTTCGTTGTCCCACGTCACGTCTTGAGGGGCCATGCGAATACTTCGATGACGAGTGGCATTGTACCCTTGGACCAACTCGGGTAAGACATCGTCAAATTTCAACGTGTACAACGGTACAACCGTTCTTTCAAGGTCCGGTTAAATCGTTCCACCACACTGGCTTTAGCATCCCCTTCAGTCGAAAAATGCTTGATCCCCCGATCCTCGAGCCATCGTTGAAAGGTCCGGTTGTAAAATTTCTTTCCTCGATCCGTTTGCAATCGATTGGGGTGACGTCGTTGTTTCACAATCTTGTCAAAGGCTCGGACCAACGCCACCCCGGTTTTGGCTTTCAACGGTTGTACCCACGCGTACTTGGACAACACATCCACCACCGTCAGTAAATACCGTAGGCCTCGATTACACTTGGCCAAGGGTTGCACTTCCACCAAATCCGCTACCCATTGATCATCTAAACCTCCTACGATCACGGGCAAGGTCGGAGAACGACGACGTCGAGGTTAATGTAACGTATAGGCCAAATCCCGTTCCAAGACACGTTGGGCTTTTTTCAAGGGGAGGCGATGGGCCTTGGCAAACCGTTGTACGCCTCCTAAACTCCCCGGGGCGCGAGGATCATGGTAACGGCTCAACCATGATTGTGAGACATCCTTTCTCTTTCGAGGTGCCATACTTTCTGGCAATTCATCCCACACGGTCGGTATGGAAGGGATGGTGTGGGGGTGCGCCTTTTGAATGATGCGATACCAACTCCACGCGTTCGGGTGGGCTTTTAACCATAAGACAAACACCACCCATCGATACAGGTTCAGGTGCACGTGGGTTTCTTCAAAGACGTGGAGAGGATGCGTGTCCTCGGAACAAGGGGGAATGGGGATGGGTTCGCCGGGTTGGTGATCATATAACATTTGGCAAAGGGTTTGATGGCATTGCCATTGCACCAGAGACAAGAGACCCTCCCACGCATAACACAACCACACAGACTCCATGGTCACACTAATAAAAAATTTTATTCGTACTCCTTTATACATTTTCTTAAAAGAGACCACTACGGTCATAAGCGACACTCTCTAAACCTTTCTGCCAGGTCTCGACACTGTCACTGTACTTGGGAGGTGGGGGAGCTGGAGCCACCATCATTTCTTGACGGTTCTTGAGATCTTGGATTTCTCGCAGCAACTGTTTTTCATAGTCTGTCAAGGGACGGTCTCGTTTCACTCGAGGTGGAGGTCCTGGGATGTCTACCCCACGTTTGGGATACCCTTGAGCATCACGGGTGGACAACGGTGGCTCGGCGAGTGGGTCGGCTTTTTGGGGGGGATGGTCATGAAACCAACTCCAGTACTTGGGTCCCATGGGTTGATCGGCCCACCGGAAGAACTGGCACTTTTTCTTGGAACAGGTCACATACAATCGATCGGGGTTCTGGGTGGAATGGCTCTGTTGAAGCGTGGCTGGTTCACGGCAAAAGCACTGCAAACCACTCCACATGTCCAACACTTCTGGATGAGGTTGACTATACACCGCTTTCATATAGTCTGGGGCTTGATCTTGCCCACAAAACAGCAAACACGGTTGGATGGGGCATTTCACATAGTGCCATCCCTTTTGACATTCTCGTGCCTCCAAACGCACGTCATGGCAAGGGCATACCATATAGTCAACCGAACTAGCTAGGGGGACCTTTCTTTCACTGTTCGCTTGAGCAAAGTCCTCCGCCTTGTCATACACGGTCGTCAGTGTGAATTGAGGTGGTGGTGGCGTGGATTGCTCCACCATGTCATTCAATTCTTTCATCATTTCTTCCACAGCAGCTCGGGTGTCTTCCACTACCTCACGGACCACAGGATCACAGTCGTCGGGTGTCACCACCGGGTCAGTCTCTTTCTCCTTCTTCTTCTTCCCGGTAGGGTGCACGCTTTGGGTTGGTTTTCTCTTCCGACCCGGATAACGCGCTGGAGAGACATCGACGGACATCCTGCTAAAGGTTGTTTCACCCCCACCGCCCATGCCCTTTTTATACCCTTGAACCCTTCCTGGGATTGGTCACCTTTTGATACCCATATAAGGGCCTCTCGTCTTCCCATTGGTCAGCTTGTCATGACCTAATAAGGTCCTCTCGTGTCCCCATTGGTCAGCTGTCCCTATTTAAGCAGCTCCCTTGGTCCCCCGACTCGTCATTCGAAGTAGATGGACTACTACCAAGATCTCAACCGAGAGGACTTTGCTTCAGCCAACGACTATTTGGCCGAACGTGTCAAACGGGGTGTTGTGGTCGGCTTCACGTTCCAACAGTGCCATTATCACCATCTCATTGATTTCGCTTTGGCCTTAGGGTTGAGTCCAGCCGGGATTCTATCCATTGTAGGTCCTGACACCGGCTACGTATTTCCCAACGCATGTGCCCCAACCCAGACATGATTGGAGAACAAGATCTCGACGCCTTGGAACTCCAAATTGGTCATGGACATGTCGTGTACACCGGGGGAGCCAGAGGCACCGACGAATTAGTCGAACAACTGGCCAAACAGTTTGGGATGCAAGTGGAAGTCCTGGTACCCCCCAACCATCCTCGAGCCCACTTCATCACCCCTTCCATCGTGGAAGTCTTGATGCTAGCCAACCCGCATCTTCACCAGGCGGCTGAGAATCTAGGAAAACGGATGCCCACTCATTTTTACACCCTGCAATTGCTGCAACGCAATTATCAAATTGCCAAAAAAGCGCATACCATCTATGCTTTTGGCATCTTGGAACAGGATCATAAACGCGTGAAAGGGGGCACGGGTTGGACCGTGCAATTGGCCATGGATCAAGGCAAACCCGTCTACCTCTTTGACATACCCAGTCAATCATGGTACCGGTCCGACCATTACTATCAGGTCAACGAGAATGCCACCACCCTGGTCACTGGGCAGTCAATTTGTCCCTTGGGGTCCCAAAGGGCCTGCCCTTCATCAAAGCAGTGCAGTGGTGGGATCCCGTGATTTGGACGACAAAACCCGAGCCGAAATTCAAGCCTTATTCAACCGCACGTTCTGTCTACCCGAGAACATGGATCAATTACGCCTGGAACTCGAAGACTTTCATTTGTAATTTTTAGTTTTCACTTTTGGACATCGTACATAGCTTTTGTCAATTTTTAGGTTTTACTTTTCCAATTGTAGATAGCTTTTTCAATTTTTACTTTTCCAATTGTAGATAGCTTTTTCAATTTTTAGTTTTTTCAATCTGTACATAGCTTTTCCAATTGTACCTAGGCGCGCCCCACCCGCGTGGCAAGAGATGGACACGGACAACCATTTGTAAAAAACATCAACTCTTTTTTAATTAAAAAATTTTAAAAACAACTGACATCACTGAGTTTGCACGTTGATCATAAATAGTGTCTCTTGACTTACATGCGTCTTGACTCACAATATTAAAAAGGTCAACAATAAAATAAAAATGTTCAACGGCTCAAATTGGCCATGCACCGATTGTAGGCCTCCATTGCCTCCCTCTCCATATCCTCCAGTCGTTTCAGTTCCTCTCGCCGTTTCAATACTTCTTTATAAAAATAGGCAATGGAGGCACAAGCGTCGTCTTTATGGACGATGGGCAAGCGCTCCGCCAAGAAACAGTCCAGTTCTCGAAACTGTGCCAGGGTGATTGGCCAAAATTGCTCATCTGTGCTCCACGTTAGACGTTTGTGTATCCATGGGATCACTCTTCTCACCAAACTCTTCTTCATCATCTTGTACGTCAGTGGCTCCAGAGGCAACCCATTCTCGATCTCAATGAAACACAACACGAAAAGGCGAAGGAACGAGGCCACGCTCTGCCTGGTGAGGGGACGCCATACTTCCTCGCGTCGTTCGTACATGTGGGTGGTGTGGCGCTGGACAGGCGTCCTCCCCGACCCAGCTCTGGTCCTCAAACTGTCTTCTCCTCCCACATTAACATAACTGCCCAGCGAGCCCAAGGGCCTTCTCGTTTTCACCATTTTTAACACCGCAAATTGACAAAAGTCAAGACAGCACAAACTCAAAGCTAGGAGTGACGTCCTGGGGCCTCGCACGACCTATATACCCCGACCCACGCAAAGCATCATGGGCCATCTAAGGAGGGGGGAGGGGGGTCCCCCCACCCCATCCCACCCCCTCCTGGGGATCATGGGATGACTCCCTCTCATTGGTTCATCACCCCTCCCACGTGACCCTTTGTTTCTCTATAAAAAAACCATGTTTTTATGTCCGTTGACTTTTTCTGGAGAGTTGAAGGGTGATGATGGTTCTGCCTTGTTTAAAGGGAGCCGGCTGTCCATTGGCTGTTTGAATGTCAATGGCAATGCTGTCAAAAATGGTTTTACGAAGAGGAAAATACATCCGTTGAGTGGTATCAAACTGATGATCGGTATTGCCGGCATCCAAGGTACGTAAAAAACCTTTTTGTTGATTTCCGACAATGCTCTGTGCGACGAGATCCGTGTAAATCATCAGTTGTTGTTGTCCTTGTTGCGGTTTGACAGTTTGCGTGGTGGGAAATGGTTGCCGACTGAGATTCGGACCCAAGAAGAAGTAATAGTTGAACTCGGGATCAGTAAACGTGACGGACAGAATGCCATGAGGTGGATATTTGTCTGCAGGACCGACGGTGGGTGTCCATTTGTGTCGATCGTCGTAATCCACGATATTTTTCACCAGATAATTTTTTTCTTGGACAATTTGTTGCGTTGGCGTTCCATCTTTCATAAGTCCCATCAGTTGAGCGAATTTCCATGCCATTTCAAATTCCATGTTGGCTGGAATGAGTACATACAACGAATCTAATTCGGGGGCGACGTCCGTATTGGTGATTTTCACGTAGCGTTGAGCGAGGTTGAGAGCGGCTAGTTGTTGTCGTTTAGCTAGATCGTCCACGTCCATTTTGGCTATATCCATCATGACCTCCATGTGTTGTTTTTCCATTTCGTAAGCGATGGCGATCCATGCTTCTTTCAGGTTGTTGTAATACCCTGGCGGTAAATGAATTTGTTTGGTGACTTGAATGGCAGCCGTTCCCTCGGCACGTTTTGGCATGTATCTGATATCTGTTTTCATCCAGTGTTTTTGACTATCTTCTTGCGTCCAATTCTGTTTGGTTTGATGTTCCAATTGTTGATTAAAACCAGGGTGTGAGATGTGAACCAGGGCCGCTTCCCAATCATCTTCGACCAAATAGTGTGAATGAGGAAGTCTGGCGGTAAATTTTTGCCGCGTGCCTTGCGCTTGATCACTGAGGAGGGTGATGTAGAAACTCATGGTGACAACAACCACCTCACCCATGGGGGTGCCTTCTTATACCTTCCCCCGGTGCCTGAATTGGACTTTGGACTCTGAGCCCGCACTCCCCTGCGGTTTCCCACCCCAAATCACGTGACTTCCGGTCCCCTGAGCCCGCGATCCATTTTCCCGACTGGTCAGCGGTTTCCCAGCCCAAATCACGTGACTTCCGGTTGTCATGACGTAACTTCCAGTTCCGGTCATGTGACTTCCGGTTGAGCCCACGATCCCTTGACGACCACCGGTCCGCGGTTACACTTCCGGTTAGCAACCCCAACAACCAATCAGAAGCCTCCATTAGTGTCCATACGGGCCCACATTACTACTTATGGGATGCATCCCTTGTGTTGAGCAGTGGCATGCTTCGAGCGCCAATGCATCACAATGCCCCTTGTGTCGTACTTCTATGAACTACGTGGTTATACCTGTAGTGCGCGAGATCTGCAATTTGCTAGGAACCCCCATCCCTAACAGTGGAGAAGAGCAGGGAGCTGTTAGTGACACCGACACCATTCCCTACGGCGTCGGAGATGAAGAGGAACTTGGCCTTCGCCCAATGCTTTTATTTCACTTAAATGGCTTGCCCGTTTAAACGTTGAGTTAATACTAGAAACAATATGTTGGGTTTTGGTTACTTGCTAAAAGGAACGTTTGAGAATGTTTTAGTTTAGCTTTGCATCAAAAGTAAATTCCCCCTTAGTCCAAGTCTTGGGTATTGTGACCCCATTTCGTTGACATTTGTAAAGGTACCTAGAGTACCAGCGTGGTGCACTTAGCAGAAACACTACAGTGATTAAAGTAATGTATTATCCACGCTAAAGACGACTAGCTTGTCGAATAGTAAACAGTAACATCTTGTTCTTTAATTTCTAGACTACAACATTTGTATTGGTTAACAAAAAATAAAAGGTTAACATTAATCTCGTCTCTAGTTGGCACGATTTTCAAAATTCAAAGCTTTTGATCTGTAACAGTTTCCATGGCTTCGACTAGCAAATAATAAAAAAAACAGTCGAGAGGCCTAGCATCAAATTTTAAAACATGGGCCAATAAGAAATCGCGCAAGTTGAGGAACTTCTTCCAACATGCGTCAAAAGTATGGTCGCCCAAGTTCAACTGGACAAACGGGTTCCTTTCACTCAACCTGAATTTGATTTAAACGGTGTGATCCTACCGTATGTTGGCCATAAACTGACATACCATGCCCATATACCGACGGTCCTTTCAAAGCGTAGAATGGTTGGAGTAAGCATGATCATGGAGATAAATATCTTGTGTTGTCGATAAATGACAGGATAGCGCTCTCCATAAGAGCACCATTGCCAATAATAACATTTCCAAAAATCTGAGAGAATGGTGGGTTATTCTGTGCAAACTCTGCGTCACGCCTGTTTCTTAGTGCCTCGTCGTCAGCCAACGGATCGTTGCCGAAAGAACATTCAGATGTTAAAACACCACTAGCATTGGTATACATCTGTATCGCATCCTGAATGCTTGGCACAACTGTGGGGCTTAATGGAAGAATTCTCCTTGTTGCTCGTGCGACTACATCTGGGATTCGATTGTCCTTTCCTAGGAAGTATAACAAAGTAGTCTTATTATAGTAATTGTACTCAGTCGGTTTAGAGAGTTGGAGACAGAACAAAAACTGTGAGCTGTGCTACTTAATACGTGCACGATCTCTCTTTACAACCACAGAACCAATCGGCTAAACCTGTTATATAATTATGTGATACACACCGTCGATAGAATGTGAATACCACGACCTTAAGACCCTCGCCAGTCCAACCTCAGCTACATTCATAGTTATGAAGGAAACACAGAATTGAACAACTGGGTCATGCATGTCTATCAATAAGTCATTTTCCATTCGCCAGAGAATTTCTTTTATTGGGTATACGACACGTTGATTTACCTCCAGCCATTTGCGCTCTGCAAGCAAGTTCTGTTCAAGAAAAGTAAAATAACTTTTACACACTAATATTGACAAATAATTACTAGTCATTCACATATTTCTCCGATTGAGATTGTCCTATGTCCGCCGGTTAAGTATAGTTTAATAAACGTGCAGGAATGCTTTATCAAGTTTAAAGCACGAGGCGCAGCCGAGTGTTTTAAACTTGATAATACACGAAGTGCGAGTTTATTCAACGGCTTCAAAAACGTCTGGCCCCAGTTGTTCAAAGGCTGGATAACTTTATCTACTGGATAAATCACTATCCAGCAGATAAAATGTATTGGTTGGAGTGCATTTTATCCGCTAGATAGTGATTTATCTGGTGGATAAAGATATGCAACCTTTGAACTACTGGGCCTGATGTAGATCTATTCGTTCTTGCACTAATATTTAGATTTTGGGTTAGTTTGGCTAAGAAAATTGGACGTAAAATTTAGCCGTGTCTATATGATATATAAAGACACTCATTAGACTTTAATTTTCTTTGTATTTTCTTTATGAATTATTTCAGACTTCAGCCCATTCGTGTTTAACTAAGCTTTGGTGTGCGTGCATTGAACCCGTCTGCATGATCCGTTAGTTACACTTACCTGCCTAGAGCGCGTCTGCATATATGGTAGACTTTCTCAAACGTCCTTCGCTTCTAAAATTCTGAGCTCGATTTGTGGGCAAGTCTATAGGCAATGCGATGGGATATTTTCTGTACTTAAGCATTTTATATTTTTCTGTATGGCATGTTGCTCTTTTAAACAGCTCCTACGCTATTTATTCGGTGAAATAAGATTTTGTTTTGACTGCTCGTTTATAATAATACTGCACAAGAGTCATTAAAGCAAGGAATACGGAAGCTTATTCAAAAAGAAGGTAGAGTATTAGTCTGTGTGGTTAACAGCCTCAACAATAAGAGGTACTAACCTGAAGTGTGAGTATATTATCACCGCATTTTTTCTTGGCATGGAAAACAGTTTGACTATTTTTTAACTACACCCATCACTCATGGCGAAAAAGGTGAATCTGTACATAACAAGCTTCTCGTTCTGATCACAGTGCAACTTGTTGCCGTAGTAAGGCGCAAAATATGGAACTGGATTCTGTCTCCGCACAGCATCCTCTCTTCTTCTGGAATGATTCACTGGATTCACTCGTTTCAGTGATTTTGAAACTTGACTGCCGCTTAGACTTAAGCCTTTGCTACGGATATAACCTGTCATCATTTTGCGTCCGTAAGTTGGGCCGACCTAAAGTTTAAAGACAAACTTTAAGACAAACTTTCGCAAAGGAAATTGTATTCAAACAAACATACAAAAATACATTAAAAAAACAAGCTTATTTCGTTCACGCAATCTTGAACGATGGAATCCAGTTCGTGGTCGTTCATTCGTCTTATCCCATATTTAACACAAAACAATCGCACGTTTCTTTCTGAAAGGCCTCTTGTTACTCCTGGAAAGTTTTGCCTGAGAATGTCACTGACATGTTGTACGTTTTATTGCCTTTTACGAGACTTCTTATTAAAGAGACATTGCTTTCCATATATTCCGCTATATTTGTCCCTTGACTTATTAGACTGGGAGTGGATTCCAGCTGAAAAATTCATAAAATGGCACCAACAGTTGACAACTGTCAATCACAAGGATTTTAAATGGCTTCCCAATAGCTTGATGCGAACAATGTACCTTTTTTGCGCTTTTCCAGGTGATAACATCGCTTCCTAACCTCAAAAAAGGTACCTTTTTCGCGCCTTTGATAAGATCGCTTCTAACCTCAAAAAACGTACCTTTTTCTAGTTACGACGACATTGCTTCTTAGCAATGAAAAGGTAGACATTTTCATCTAAAGCCTTGTTTTGGAAAAGTGGGAAATGCATAAAAAGCGGACAATATTGACGTAAAAATATTTTCACTCAAAAGCTAAAAATACCCGCCTTTTTTTTTTAAAAAAAAAAGGTACCTTTTCAACTTTTCACCTTATCGACCAACATTAACAAAAAAGATAGCAATTTTGCATTTTGTCTTGTGAAAAATGAATGCAGAAACTTAATTTTTCTGTTGTTTTCAACTAGCAGAGTTAACCTTTTTATAGAAAAGTAGAATTGCCGGAACCTTTCACTGATGCTATACTGCATTTGCAGCGGGTTGATACAACCTTGTTAGCACACATCTCGGTGAACTTGAATGCCCATTTGCCTCAAGGAGCTGGTGAATGAAAAATAAAAGTAACAGCTAGCTGAAAGTAGCCTGTGCGTTGACGCCTCCTATTTCCCCCTTTTGACGAAGGAAGGAGACGTTGACGTCTGCATGCAGGCATCAGCAGAGAATCAGTGCACTTAAGCCAGGCGAGTGTTCTGTTTCATTTCATTGTGAGCCAATCAATCATGAATACTTTTATCCAGGTTATGTTTGAAGGGTGGATGGGAATAATGGGACAAGAGCGGTGCGTTAATAAAAAAATAATCATATTTCCTTGATAAATTGAATTGAAGTTAAATGGAACAATTTACTGACCAAAACAATGCAGTGAAGAAATGAATGGAAAGAGAGCGATCTTTTTAAACACGTAGGCGCGCTATAAAAGGGGGCTTATTGTTTGTTTCGGACGACTTGAGAGTAAAACGTTCCGTAATAAACCGACGTTGGTTGTGTCATTTTTACCCACTTGGCTCCTGTATAGAAAAAACGACTTTCAGTAGTTTTAGTTTCTTGTGCATAATTTAGTATAGAAAGGTCGTCGTAGTTATTGTTAGGCATGATTACACTAATATACTAAGACTTTTTACATGTTTAAAAAACGATGCTAAAGGGTCGGTCAATAATCTTGGGACACCTTGTCCACTTCTCCCCCTTCCCCCCTTTGCAATGTTGAAAAGACCAGAACGTGTGCTCTTTTCTGTCAGAAACGCCAGCGGTTTGTACAACATTGAACGGGGAGAGGGGTATCGTCCTCAGACGTGTCAAATGTCCTAAGAATTATTGACCGAGACTGTAGGTTAACGTCATATGTCACACTGAAATAGTCGTTATGCCTGTGTCATTTTGTTCCTAATTAATTTGCCGATTTTTCCCTGCGTAAAGGACCGATTACATGGCAAATTTTAGCCACGTTAGCCGGGCTGAGATTTCAGCTCCTTCCTGAACAAATGTTTTTTAAAAGACGTTTGCGATTACTTGAAGAGAGTTTCAGCCCGGGATGAAATTTCCAGCCCGGTGTGTGGAACCGGGCTGGAAATTTCAGCCCGGTCAAACGGGCTGACAAACCAGATGTAATCGCATTTAAATTTCACCCCGGGCTGAAATGTGAACTTGGGTATGCGCACCGCTTTAGTTGTGCACAAAAAAGTTTGTGAAACGTTTTCCTGCAAATTTTCCCGCCCAATTTTAAAAAGTGCGCCCGGGCTAAAATTCGCCATGTAATCGCAACATAATTTCAGCCCAGTGGGCGGTCCGAAGTTTCATTCCGGGCTGAAATTCGCCATGTAATCGGCACCTAAATCAGACTGTAGCATATAACATCAAAATAAAATGTTTTTGCTTTTGCGTGAGCGCGACGTTATTATGTTAGTGTAAACAATCCTAATTTTGAGTTTAATCACAAGTGAAAAACGCCTTTTTACAGCCGATTTCAATGGATAGTTCAGACTCGGTGTCTTAATTTTAAGCATGAATCGACAGTCATGATTCGTCCATAATGACAAAGCGGCGAAAGAAAAAAGGTAGATTTTCTGTTTCTTTATGATTTTTCTCGGGAAGTAAGTATTTCCTCTGTAAACTCCTTTTATCGCAAATTTCCATCGCTATTTCATGACCCGCCACGGTTCGCCGATGGTCAGAACATAATCATGGAAATCTGCACATGAAATGAGTTTAGAGAAGAATGCTAACTTTCTGGGAATTGAACAATTAAAAAAAACAGGAAAAAGTAGAAGATCTGCTAATTTCCTTTACCGTTTTGTGACTATGGGAGCATCATGACGAGTGATTCATATCTTTGGAATTATGCTTGGAAACGGCACTCAGCTTTAAAAACCAGGATTTTTTCGATTATGCTAGCTACTTGCACTTTCATTGGAAGCTAAATAAACAATTTGCTAGTAAATGCTGGATGGGACTGATGTGGCTGCATGTCCAGAATGCAAATACAGACATCATCAAAAGCATGAAAAACAAGGTATCCCATTCATTAAAAATGCCCTTCCAAATGGTGTTCCAATTTAAATTCAAATTGCGTATTTCAGTGCCAGCAGTGATATGACGGCATGTCTCATACTGTCTAGTACTGGCATACTTGATATGCGGGGTTTTTCTGTTTATTAGGGCCTATTTACAAGGAGGGAGGGTTACCCTAGCAAGCGGGTTAACCCTAGCAGGAGGGTCAAAGATGGGCCGGGTTTACAAGCAAAATTTCACAGGTAGGGTAACCCTACCACCCGGGACAACTTAATACACTTGGTAACCGCACGCGGTTACTAAGGGTCTGGAAACAAGTAGAAAGTTTCACCCGGGTAGGCAGGTTAACCCTACCTGGAGTGTTTACAAGGGATAAAGTTAACCCGCATGCAAGGGTAACCCTAGCACGCAGATAGGGAAACCCGCCTACCCAGGTAGCCCTAGCTGCCTTGTAAACACGACGAAGAAAAAAAGAGGAAATGTGTGAGTGTTAGGGTAACCCGCTTGCTAGGGTTACCCTCCCTCCTTAGTGTATTTTAATAAATAGTGGCGTAATTTAAAATCACAAGAGCACTGCATGTTAGTGGCAGAAAATGCTACTTGTACGAGCAGAATGTCAATCTGTGATTGCCGATCTGTAAAAAGAGAGAAAACAGCTCTCTTCGCTAATATTTGTGAACAAGACCAACACAAGAACGTCGAGAAAGAGTTTATTCTCGGTTACTTAGGGTCACCTGTTGTAATGGTAATAAGATTATTAAAAGAGGTATAAAGATACGATTGGGTATCTCATTCGGTTTCTTGATAGTGTCGTGGAAGCGCGGTAGTTACGTGGGTAACGCGTCAACTTTTTCATGGTGGGGGGGGGGGAGGAATTCACGTCAAATATGTGATTGAAGATAAACGTTCGATTACCCTTATTGTTCGTGTCTTTGCTTGGGGTGGCGGCCATTTTGAATAATTTCAGCGCGGTCGTCTTTTCGAAGTCTGGGACAAAGAAGCCTCCGGAAACCGCTTTTCTGTTCGGCGTGCGATCGGAAACGCTACTCGTCGTAGACTCCCTCGAGTTCCAAAAGACAACTGCGCCTAAAATTATTCAACATGACCTCCTCCCCGAGAGTCGCCTGTGTTTATCTTACGTGCAATGTGTCATGCAAAGGCCTTGAGAATAGGAGCCTCGTTCTGAGAAAGAAGCAAGCTGAGGAAAAAAGAAATTGAAAAATGGCGGAATCGGTAAGTCCTGTGTATCCACAGCGTTATTTTATGTTTAATATTTCCCCTTCGTGTTTCGAGATATTATCAGATAATCGAACTAAAACTGCGTTGCATCTCGTAATGTGGATGAAAATTTGCTTCGAATCATGTGACGTGTCAGATCGAAATTGAAACCATTGCGTTGAGTTAATTGAAGGTCAACAATAGTTAGGAGTACTTGCAGAATACGCCGCCACGTTTGACCATCACTGTATTTCTCTGTCGACAGAAGAACGAGAACGAGCCAGATAACAACAATACATGCTACTGACATACAAATAAGAGCTGGGGTATTCTGCAGTTGTGTTAACGAAAGCCAGGTTTTCCTTTCTTTCCATCATCGTTCTGTTTCATATAAAATAGTAATGGCAATATCCTGGCGGTGACCAAACAATATTTAGAGTCATACATGTACAGAAGGGCAATCTGATGGGCTGTTGCAACTCATAAAGAAATACTGAATTTCAACCTTACTCCTTAAAGAATTCCACTATTTTTCATCATTCTTTTGTAGTCCTATAGAATTCCACAAATTCAACAACGGATGCATGTGAATATTTGATGTATTAGTCCAATATATCAATACTAGCCCGCTGAATTTCAGACGTCTCCTATGGTCTTTAAGTTTACTCTCAAGGAAGAATCAATTAGCCGCTAATGCCATCCAATGATGTCATGGTACATCAATGAAATTTATGCACCCTGGAAGCATGATGGAGAAATGGTTAACGTGTTGGACTTTTGATCGGCAGATCGGAAGGGCACTGATTTAAGGCTTGGTATCTGGGTTGTTTTGTTCTTTCCTTTGACAAGAAACGTAACTCCATACTGTCCCTCTCCACCCAGGTTTATAAATAGGTACCAATGAGGGCCTGCTGGGGGAAATGTTCTAGTATCCCATCAGGGGTGGGTGGGAGGTTACACTCCCAGTTGCTTCATGCTACAGAAGCCGGCGTTAAGGTGATTCCATTCAATTGCATTGCGCATCCTCTCTGAGCATCATTTATGCGTGATTAGCGCGCGCACGAGCGCGTGCACGTTCGGAACTTGTAGGCTTTCTATGAAACCTGACATATAACCTTTGAATGCAGAGGTCCACACGATGCGCAATTAAACCGCACTGGTTCGGTTTTGCCGGATCTCTGGTGTAGAGATGCTGGAGCCAGACGTCACTCAAAGTGTAATTGAACAAAACTGAATGCAAGGCTGGCACTACGGCAAAGGGCTGATCTATTTAAGGCCAATGTTTCGGCTAACAAAACTAGCCTTCCTCAAGGCCAGAGCTATACCGAAGGAAAATGCTATATATATATATATATATATATATATATATATATATATATATATATATATATATATATATATATATGTATATATATTTAACAAATAAAAAAGCCAAAACCGTGCTTTGTGCTGTGATAAAGCACGCAAGGCAGTGACGAGAGCACGAAAGAAGTGTAGGGTGAACACGAGCCGCAGGCGAGTGCTTCTCCCCACTTCTTGAGTGCTCTTGTCACTTTCTTGAGTGCTTTATCACAGAACAAAGCACGGTTTTGGCTTTTTTATTTGTTTTATAATAAAGCTTTGCTCACATTTGTAAAGAACCTGGCTTTTATTGCAAGAAATCAAGTTTTTTTCACAGCTTACAAGCGCGCGCAAGAAAGGATTTCAGCTTGCCAGCGCTCGCAGAATGGCGTCACGGGCTACTCCGTGCATCTGTACTCTGATAAGGCACGCTGTTTCAACCAATCAGAGCGCGCGTTATATCGAAACTTTATTATAAATATATATATATATATATATATATATATATATATATACATTTTGTTTGTTTATATCTAAACTAGTTAATCATTAACCATTTGTGTATTTTTAAATTCAAATTTTGGAGCCGTTATAGCATTTTCCTTCTGTATAGCTCTGGCCTTGAGGAAGGCTAATTTTGTTAGCCGAAATATTGGTCTTAAATAAATCAGCCCTTTGCCGTAGTGCCAGCCTTGCATTCAGTTTTATTCAAAAACCTGACATGTTCAGAGAAATAAATGGTCGTTTTCTCCTAAACGAGCATGGTGACCCCCATGTTCTTATACATAATTTTAGCGGCACACACTCGAGTACAGTATATCGCGATGTTAAGAAAGTTAAAATTCTACGTTGAGGTATTTTTATAGTCCTGAGAAGGACTGTTTGTGGTGACTTTGACTGACGTTTAGACAACCTAAGGACTCTGATGATAACTTGCGCTCAGGTTACCGAAACGTCAGTCAATGTCACCACAATCAGTCCTTCTCAGGACTGCACCCACCCGGACGATCATATACCGACTTATGATATGACTCCTGGGCTCAAACCATTAACAGCATTTACAGGACGAGAAGGGCCAAGGAAATACGTGGCTGTGAAAACCAGGTGATGCTTTTCTTTATTCTTCCCACAGATACCCTCTCTTGGCTTTGATGAAACATCGAACATATGGCTTCGGCCATTCTCAGCGCTCATCATGGAACTGCATGTTTCCAGTGGAATATGCGTATGGAGACTGGTGCGGCTGGCTAGCAAACAATGAAGCAAGGCGTGTGGATCGAGAATCTCCGACCAGTCCAAGTGAACGATGTAAAGATACGGGAAGTCAAGTTGAAGGATTTTGCATTCCTCAATTTGTGCTCAGAAATGATGATATTAGCCGTGTTATTGCATTTGATGTGCAGAAACATTGGCAGCCTGACTTTGACGCAACGACAGAACATGGCGCTTTCGTTGAAACTGATGAAAAGAAATTGGTACCTATTTTTACTGCTGAACATACAGATGATGACCCTAGGTATGCAAAGCTGAGGCTGACCGCCGAATGGAAAGACCATCGTCCTCGTTACAAGAATGTATCGTTCTTTCATCATTCATTTCTGCTACGTTCGGCGGGTCATCCTCTGCATGATCACAAAGAAAAATACTTTGACGGAAAAAACTTCGAGTGGTCACGGCGGTCCTGTGCGTAAATTTCAGACTGGTCGCCTTCTAAATTATGAAGAGTATCAAACAGGGGTTTTTAAGTACCCAGATGCGTGGCCTGAACCGGCAATGGAATGGTTGGTAAGAACGCGCCCAAGTGGCTGGCCCTTGCCTGATCCGGTCCAGGAAATATTCAACTCTGGTTGTCATTTGGCCCCTGTTGGTAGAGGAAAGCGCGTCGATGAGCCCATTGATACAGTGAATTATTGCCAAAACCCTGAAGCGATACTGGCTGCTTCAGGAACACTTCCAGCAGAAAGCAACGCAGAAGGAAAATGGGCCATGGAAGAAACCGAATGGAGAACGTGGCAGAAAATAAGCTTGGGGAGAGCGTTTCTCCCGTGCAACGACATATCATGGTTTTGCTTAAGATGATCAAGAATTCTACTTTCCTAATGTCATTTCGACGCATTATTTGAAGAACCTGTTGTTTTGGAAGAGCGAAAATAAAGATGAAGTCTTCTGGAAAGAGGACAACTCCGCCAACTGCCTTTTGCTCATGCTGGATGGCCTCCAAGAGTGTCTAGAGAAGCATCACTTGCCATATTACATTATGCCACAAAGCAACCTTCCGAGGTATGAAACCCCCTAAAGACTGAATGAAGCCGCCGTTGTCTTCACTGAAGTGAGAAGAAATATTTTGCCAAAGACTGTCAGCCTGCTGAGAAGGCTGCAGTCGCTGACGTATCAGTCACAAACATACCTTCAAGACATCGGTTTGCAGTTGGAAGACCACCTCTTGAAAATGCAAGACAAGAACCTCGCAGAGGAAGATCAGCGAGAGTTGCTGAAGGCACTGTACTCAGTTTTTGTGAGCAAGTCCAAGGATGTAACAGCAAGTCTGCATCGAATCACATCCTTGGAGCGCCAGAAGCTCGAAAAAATCATAGACGTCGGTTTGTATGCTTACCAGTCAATACTTGCAAGAAATCTGTGCAAATGATTGTTTCTGGACAATGATGAAAGCAACGACCAGAAAGAACTGCACGAGGAGGAGTTCAAGTCATTTGTAAAGTCAGAGTTGAGGATCTCCGCTGAGTGTAGATTTCCTTGCAGTGGCACTTGTATTTTTCTACCGCGACGGGAAAGGAGTTGATCCTTCTCTGGCAATTACTTCCACAAGTGCGATGGGTATTCTGAGAGAGGAAGAGATGAAAGTATATCACAGGAGAACGTAGAAAACGTCAAAGCGCCATTAAAAGGAGTGTTGGATTGGCTGAAGACCACTTGCAGAAAAAACGACCAAGAAACTTCAAGGAAGGCCCGAAGGCGCGGTGGTTACAAAAGAAGAAATCAAGAGATTAATGGATGAGGAACTTGAGGTGCTGTTTTAGGAGAGAATGAAAAATAACAAATGAAGAATTTGTGAAACTCACTTTTTATTGCTAGTAATGAAGTAACAAATAACCGTAAGTTTAAAGACAAAATTAGGAAAATTCAAGCCAACGTTAATCAGGTCTGGACCTAGTCAACACGTTTACTGTCTCTGTGAGCACAGCTAACTGGTTCTCTCATTCCAGCGAATACGACACGGAATTCAAAGCCTTTCTTGGTGTCAGGTGGAGGTGAAATTCACACGAATTCTCTATCGCGTACATTAACAGGTATGGGTGGGATTTAAAAACTTCTCTAATCCAGAGATAAAACTTTGAAGCTTTATTGTAAAGAATGAACAGAACTAAAACATGATTAAAATGAAATTAACTTTTGACTACAAAATTTCAGAGTAATTTGACAAACTTTTCGAAGCAAAATATATATATAATGGTGAATGTTCAGAAGTATCAACGTTTTCAGAGGACCGAAATCTAGTATTGACTATGGAGTGAATTCAGCTGATTAAGAGGAACTTGGGCTGTGATACAGATCACCAAACTGGCTCATCAAAAATCCTGTACGTGTCACATTCAACTAACACACGTCAAACTTCCGTGAACTTACTTTCGTCACATTTCTGAAAAAAAAAAACGAAATGAAGAAAATGAAATTAAGAGCCACGACGATTTCTTTCTCTAAAGTGAAGTGCAAGTCAACGAACCTTCGGGAATTAGAGGTTAAAATAATTTTGAAAGAGTTAGACAATAAAATGCGACAACAACAGCAATCTTTTTAACCTGGACCAAGAACTAAAACAATATGACAATTTTGAAGGGAACTCCAATCTATACCCGTAAAAAAGGCCAAGCGGCAATGTTTAGATCCAAGTGTCGATGGATTGAGAAGGAAGAGCGCCAATCAGTTACTTTTTTGTCAATAGAGAAAAGACATTACAATAAGAAGGTAATCACTGAGCTGGAAGAAACGATACCTGACGACCAACAGATTCTTTCAGAAATCGAAACATACTATGGAGGACTTTACAATTCCAAGACCTTGGTAAGTCAAGAGCGAGGCTCTCAACTTATATACCATAGTAGTAATGTAAGTCCGTATGGAGAATTGAGCCTCGTTTTGATGTAAGGATGACGTCATAACCGGAACCGGAAGTCACGTGTTTTTAAGAGGGGAAACCGCTGACCAGTAAGGAAAAAAGGGATCGCAGGCTCATGCAACCGGAAGTCACGTGATTTGGAAGGGGAAACCGCTGGCGAGTAGGAAAAATGGATCGTGGGCTCAAGGGGAAGTAAAACTGCTGAGAAAACGCGGGCTCAAAGTCCAAAGTCCAATTTTGGGAACGGGGGTGACCCATATATGGCCCAGATATGGATTTGATATGGGTTTGATATGGCACATCAAGCAAAAGGCATTTATAAGTTGGAAAGATAATATTTTAATGTAAAAATCCATCCATGATGATGAGAGTTCCATGTCACAAGGGGAAGCAGAAGCAGATGATGAGAGTTCCATGTCCGAAGGGGAAGGAGAAGCATTGCGACGCTGAGTTCTTAAGGGAGGAGACGATATGGTTTTCGATGAAATAGTGGAAATCCATGTTGCTGGGGATGTGGCTTCAATGAAATTTCCTCGCTACGTTCTTTTGATGGCTCAAGAGAAAGAACACATAACTGAACGAATGGAAGAGAAGTAAATTGGGGCGTCCTATTCCTATTAGTTCCTTTTAATACGAGTGTTCCTTTTAATACGAGTGTTCCTTTTTAATGAGTATTCCTTTAAAGTTCCTTTTAATAATATGAGTGTTCCATGATGAGTATTCCTTTTGATATGGGCTGATAATATGAGTGTTCCTTTTAATGAGTTCCTTTTAATAATATGAGTGTTCCATGATGAGTATTCCTTTTGATATGGGCTGATAATATGAGTGTTCCTTTTAATGAGTTCCTTTTAATAATATGAGTGTTCCATGATGAGTATTCCTTTTGATATGGGCTGAGTGTTCCATTTGAGAAGATGAGTTGAGATGAGTGTTCCTTTATCAAAAGGAGTGTTCCATTTCACAAGAGGAAGACGAGGCGGCGGGACCCAGGGGCTGTAGACACCCGAAATACAATACTATCATGACAACCGAATCGTTCAACAACTCCGGACCGGGGACATGCAAGATGAAGCCAAGGATTGAAGGTGACGTCATGGGCTCGGTCAAGATGATGTCATTGATGGCTCCCAAGCCAGCAAGCAAGCAAGCAAGCAGGTAAGGATTCCAAGGGACAAATCACAGATGATGACGATAGCGATTTACAGGCGATGTGGCAAATGAACGTGAAGGTGACTTCATGGGCTCTCACCACGACGAAAAACGCAAGGGTTTCCAATGGGCAAGGAACGGCAACGACTTGGTATACTCTTAGGAAAGTGTGTCCTTGGTATCCGTAGGGGGTATGTCTGGAGGGTGACTTGGGTTTCTTTTCAGCAAAAACGTGGGAGCTCTTAGGAAGCCATGTCATTGGTATCCATAAGGGTGGGTTTGGAAGGTGTGTGGATCCACGACTCTCTTGTCATACACCAGCTGGTAACGTTTATACTCGGGGAAGGTGTACAGTTGATAGTGTTTGGGATCGCGCACGATCTGGTAGGTCTTGACGACTTGGGTCTGACGGGGTTTGAGGAGGGGCTTCTGGATTTCGTCCAGGACATTCTGACGCATGATGTTGTAATTCAGTTGGGTTTTGCCTTCGCTGTTAAGGCGGAAACCTCGCACCTTGCACTCGACGTGACCATTCTGGGTTTGGTATCCATAGTTCTTGGGACCCCCTGACACAAATTCCACAATGAAATCGTCAGGGTCCAATTCACTCGTAAACTCGCCGAGGTAATCGCCCAAGACCGGGGTTGATTGATTCTCGTCTGTCCAGTAAATGACGGAGTCCGTGTCGTAGTAGAGGACACGTTCCCCTAGCTTTTCCAGGGCTGCATAAAGTCGGAGCCGGGCCCAACAGGTAGTGAAACAGGCTACAAAGATGTTGAGGTTAGGTGACACGGGGATGTCTTCGTCTTGGTACTGGTAATGCACCTCCACTAATTGGTCATTGATAACGGAGACGTGACGTACCTCCAAAGTACTGGTATCTAGAAAACGGTGGAAGGCTTGAGGGTCATCAAATGTTTGGACTTGGGTCTTGTTCAGACGTTGTCCAAACTTGCCCCACATGGAATTGAGCATCATTTTAGCGAGGGTACGCAACCCCGGATTCTTCTTAATCTTGTCGTACTCCAATTGGATGCCTTCATGCTCGAAGTACTCTCGAAGGTATTGCTGACGTTTGGTTTCGTCTTCACCGACCCAGGATGGCCACCCGCTGGCTTCTTGCTTAATTTTCAACCAGGTGTTGACGTAGTCTTTGAAGAGTCCTTCACATGTCTCGTCAAAATGCCAGACCTCATAGATGTACTGGATTTCGTACCCCAAGTCCACCGCTTTAGATAATTCGGGGCTACACCATGTCCCAGTCAAGGCTCGCTGTTCGTCGGTGTGCACACATTCTGCGCATCTCTCTAAGGCTCGTTTGGCCATCTCTTGTTCCACACAGGCAGCACAGAGAGGAAAAAGGAGTTTGGAGTCATGACGGTAAGGCAGGACAGGATGGTAGAGATGACGTGGCGGCAGGACTTTGCATTGGACGAGGCCAAAGTAGAAACTGATGTCGGTGTGTCCCGGATTGAAGATGAAACGAGGATGGCCTTTGGGGTACACACAGGTCTTGTTCACCCATGGGTACAAGGAGGTCACATCAATGTAATGTATTTGTTGATTGGGTGTCACGCGATGGTACAGTTTCACGGCATTGGTACGACCCCCGCAGAAAGCGTCACGGGGATTCAAAGGTTCTGTGAAGTCAAGGGTGCCCAGGTACGTTCGGATGTCCAAGGAGGTGTCTTTGAGACGGGACCAATCACATTCCCACATTTCTATGACATGGTATCCGAGCTCTCTTAACTGCTGGGTTCTTTGCTGGGTGGTCTCGTAGACATCTTGCATGGTTCGATCATAGTGACGTAGATGGCTTTCGTGACGAATGGGGAAACAGCGACGACACCCATGCCAGAAACACCCGTGAAATTCGTAGATGGTGTTGGTACTGGCATCGAAACCGTCGACATGGAAGTTAGTGCCAGGGATGCAATACTCGCCGGCATTACGGGCATGTTGAATGGTCTGTTGTTGTTGGGTGCACCAGGTTAACCATTCCAGGGCCACTTTGGAGTAGTTGATATTGTTCTTCCAACCACGCACGGGTTCACTGGCAATACTGTTGGGGATCATGCGATTCATGCGTAGATCGCGGTTACAAGCAGAAGCAATGGTGATGTGGTCGAAGGGGTTGAAGCCCGTTAGCGTTTCAAACAACCGTTTGAATGTCAAGCATCCTTCTTTCAAGAGACGTACATCGGATTTGCAGTACTTAACCAGTTCTTTGCGGAAGTCAAAGACCTTGTCGCGTTGCTCTTGATGCCAGGTTTCCAAGGCTTGCTTGCCTTCGGGGGACATGGTTTCAGGCATGTAGTAATCGAGGGCCGGGAAGGGGCCTACGTAGTTTTGATGGTCTGGATGATTGAACTTGTGGGGGAAGTACCCTTTGCAGACATCTGTCAATCCAAAGGTTTTGGGAAACGCTGACAGAGGCATCTGGAAGAAACTCAAAGAGTCGATGAAGCGGATACGATCGTGTTGGACTTGCAAGAGTTTACACCCGTTCCGGAGCTGCTCCACCAATCTATTGTCCCGATAGTATTGATGAATGATAAAGTAGCCATCGTACCCTTGGAGGTTATGGGCCAACACATTAACTTGGCGGGTATCATGGAGTGTCAAGGTATCCAACCATTCCAGGAAATCTCGGACGCAATGGTTGCCAGGGAAACACATGGGTTGGTCGTCGTCTTCGGTTTCGGCCACGACGAGGTTAGCGATGTGTTGTTCTTGGGGTTGCATGGCTTCAATATCAAAGAAGACATGAAGGGGTGGGAGGTCATCGTCTTCCTCCTCGGGTGTGGCATCCACCCCCACCCTACGTTTGGCGCGAGGCCCTCCAGACCGTTTCCTCTTTCTTTTCTTCTTCTTGTCTTGAGTGGCTATTTGAATAAAACAACGATGAGTTGCACCGTCCACGTACTCATGACAGCAGGGACAATCAATGTAGCCACATTGATAGTTGTCAATGTGGCAAGCAGGAAGTAGGATTAGACATTTAGGACAGCGACGGCGCCGAAAGCAGACGGAGGAGTCTAGGTTGGTCACGGGTTTGCCGGCGTGGTCCTTGACCAGATGCATTTGGAAACAGGTGTCTCCAAAAAAGTCCCGATGACATTGTTGACAACGTTGAGTGGCTTTCTGGCCTCGAGGGTACGCCTCCAGGAAATCAGGACACTCTTTTTGGCAACAGGCCCTGCAATGACGTTTGTTGTTGCATCGATGACGTCCCTCAACCTCATAGGGTTTCCAACAATGGGCACAGACGTAACTGGATCCGAAAAAGCCTGGCAACTTGGTAATGACATCATAATGGCCTTTCTCGTGCAACAGGATCAATTGTTTGTCTTGAAGGGGACCAAAGGTGGTGATATGATAAGAACGGTCGGCATCCACCAACAGGATCTGGTAACCGGCCAGGGAAGGAGCGGTACTGAATTGGGTCAAGGCATCGTAGCCACAAGGGCCGAAGGGCACGTTGGCCTCGTGATGAAGCAGCAACGCGAGTTCTTTTTGAATTTTCCCTCCTTTGCGAATTGAATGCCATTTTGGGTGATTGTCCAAGCGAGCTTTGGCGGTGACGAGGGCTCTGGCACAACAGAGATCATCCCTGTTTTGAATATGGATGATGGAACGTTTCTGGCCTATTAAATTTCGGAGAGGTTGATGCCCTGGTTTCTCCTGGCGTCGGCTGCCGGTGCCTTGAGGGGCATGATGGACTTGAGTAATGGAGACTTGAAAGGAGTCGTCCATTTCAAATTGTTCGTTGCTGTTGAGGGCTTGGGCTAAACGTTGGAATAAAGCCTCGACACGGTCACCGCCTTGGCGCCATTCTCCTGCACGTAATCCCCAGCCCTGAAAATTATTATGGAGTCTGTTGGAGGCGATGGTAAAGTACAGGCGATCTTGATCGTGGAGGGGAGGTGTGGTGGTGGTCAACACTTGATTCACCGCGCGACGTAACCCCTCTTCTAGAGCCCGAGTCATGCTCTGATTGGGAATGAAGTTACCTCTTTGACGTAACTGGGTATTGAAATGACGTTCACGCACTCCCAGACGGTTGCTCAAACGATCGACATAGGGTTGGAGTTCAAACTCGAAGACACCCTCCGCATTGGCATCCAAACCTCCCCCAGTTTGTTGAAGAAGATGGGTTTGAAACGCACGTTGGCGTTCGAAGCGATCCAAGGCCTCTTCACAAATCTCATCACTGTCCGGCATGTCTTCGGTACATAAGAAAGGTCCCACACAGGAAGTTGTTGTCGTCTCGTCTTCTTCTTCTTTCTCAGAATCGGACATCTCTAGTCCAAGCAAGGACATGATCTCGCCTCTAGCGAGGCCACTGGGCCCCGCTTCCTCCTCATCTTGGCGAGAGGACATGATCAGATGAACTCACTGGAGATCGGGGCTCTGTTTTTATAGAGAACCAAAAGGTCACGTGGGAGGGGAAGGAGCCAATCACTAAACAGGGTGCCCCCTGAGAGGGGGTGCCCTAGGGAGGGGTGGGACGAGGTGGGGGGACCCCCCTCCCCCCTCTCTAGTTAGGGTCCATGGTGCATGACGGGAACGAATGAGAGACTATAAAACAGATCGACCCTCGAGGTGAGTCATCTCAAAATGGACGTTGGCCATGAGAACCTATTAGAAGCCTTTGAAGAATTTGAGTTAGATTTGGAAGTGGAGGAGATCTTGGAGAAAGTGAAGAGGGAGTTGGAGGAGGAGGAAACCTTTGGTGAGTTTGCAGAAAGGTTAAAGCAACTGGAACCGGAGAAAGTCGAGGCGCAGAAACGCCGAGCAGAAGAGGCCGTTCGTTTACAGGAATATTGTTACCCTCAAATGACCTGTGACTGGTACATCGAGGGCCTGGATTATTGTTGTAACTATTGGCGGTACGAGTTTAAGCGGCCAGCCACACCTCCCCCAGCACCGCCACCATCGCCCGATGTCCCGCGTAAGACAGTTCCGCAGTCGTCGTCGTCACAGACCCCCAGTCAGTTACCATCAAAGCGACGACGACGATGACTCCACCAACGACACCGACTATGACCCCCACGACGACGACGACGATGACTCCACCAACGACACCGACTATGACCCCCACGACGACGACGACGACGACGACGACGACGACGACGAGGACTACGAACTGCCCAACCTTGAGAGAAAACAACTGCAGCAACTGGCCGCTCAAGCGAGGTACCGGGCCAGGCATCCCGACCGAGTAGCCGCCACTCAACAACGGTTTCTGGCGAAACGTCAGAGCAAGGTACTCCAAATGAGCGCCAAATGTAAACGGTATCGGGCCGAACACCCAGAGAAAGTGGCCGCCTACAAAAAAAAGTACCGAGAAAACAATCGAGAGTTCATCGCGGTGTCCAAACAGTGTTACCGGGACAAACGTCGTAAACAGGTGGCGGCGGCCCGCCAGCGCTACAAGGCAAGGTATCCAGAGCGCGTGGCTGAGACTGATAGGTGTTACCGGGAAAGGAATCGAGCCAAGCTGGCGGAGGCCCAAAGGCGCTACCGGGAAAGGAATCGAGCCAAGCTGGCGGAGGCCCAAAGGCGCTACCGGGAAAAGAATCCGAAACAGCGCCTGGGGTATGACCAACAATATCGGGAGACCCATCGAGCCCAGCTGGCGGAAGCCCAAAGGCGCTACCGGGAAAAGAATCCGGAACAGCGCCTGGGGTATGACCAACAATATCGGGAGACCCATCGAGAGGTGTTGAGGGAGAGAGAGAGGTGTCGTCGAGCCCACCTGCTGGAGAAAAAGAGAACTCGAGAGAAAATGGAAGCTTTAGGACCTTTGACATTAACCATCCCCCTGACGGATTATTTGAAATCCATTCCTGTGACGCAGGAATCTGTGGATACAAACGGACCGCCCACGGACTCTCATACTCTGTTTGATTTGGATTCGGGGGGCGTGCAAGTTGCGGACTCCCCTGATTGGGAGAATGTT
This sequence comes from Siderastrea siderea, assembly GCA_964030785.1. NCBI lineage: Eukaryota > Metazoa > Cnidaria > Anthozoa > Scleractinia > Rhizangiidae > Siderastrea > Siderastrea siderea. The sequence goes on from OZ034969.1 coordinate 21,610,315, forward strand.
TCGTATTTGCAGGAGTTATTGAAAGACATGTCACCCGATGATTGGCAGCAGGTCATGAACGATGTCGAGGATTTTGATGTGGAGGCATTGTTGCCCCCTGAAGACCTCATTCATGACATGTCATCCGACGAGGGCGTGGATTTATTGTTTGATTTAATGTCTTAACCCCCTCGTCTCAGTATTTTGGCAGAACATCCGTGTCAGTATTTGTGAGAGAACAAATGAACTTGACAACTCATCAATCAATCAAAATGACACAAGTGACATTGTTTTTATTTTATCTGGATTGCCTACATCACAATGGGTTTTGTCTCGCCAATCCTGCTTGAGACTCAACACGAACTACAGAAGACTACCGAACTGCAGAATAACAATGTGACATTTTCATTTTTTACTCAACATGTCATTAAATGTTTACAATTTTAAACGTTTCTTGGCTTGCATGATTTTCTTGACCACCCGTTCCGTCTTGTTTTTCTTGCCGGGTAATCGATCAATGGCTTGGATCATCTTGGTATCGGCTTTCCATTTATCTTGCAAATTCTTAGCACGGCTGTAATCAATGTCGTGTTGCTTAGCAATTTGGTCCAAGCGATTGATCCCGGGATCCCCCCGTTTCAGACGTTTAGCCAAATGGGTGCCAGGGCCCATGTACTGATAACCGGGCCAATGAAATTCCTTCCCCGTTTTCGCAATCCATTTTTGGACATCCAAGGCCCCTCCTCGTTGGCGGCGTTTCCGTTTGATACCCCTTCTCCTCCTCTGGGTGGGCATGTTTATTCACTGTCGTACTGCAAACGTCTCCGTCGGGGTTGTTTGGTTTTGGTCCAATCTTCCCAACCGGGTAAGGGTTTCAATCGTTGCACTTCCCGGGAGACTCCTTTGCCTTTGCCTTTGCCTTTGCCTTTGCCTTTCGCGGCACCACTTTCGGTTAAATGCTTTTCCCAGGCCTTGCGTCGTTCTCGCACGGCTTCTAAACGCGATCGGATATCCCCTCGACTGGTGGAAGGTCTCTCTTCTCCTCGACTGGTAGAAGGTCTCGGTTCTCTCGCGCCTTCCCTGGTAGCAGGGGTAATGGTGGGTTTGGGAGCCGACGGACCTCCTTTTATCATGCGCTTCAACCATTGTTCCACAGGTCCCGTCACCAAATCCCCGGCTTCTTCTTCTTCGCCTGGTGGACCACCCGGGGCACCCGGGGCACCAACCCCTACCCCGCCAGGAAATTGACGAATGCGTTTGGTTAACTTGATTAATTCTTGACTCAACGGTTTGGTTTGAGCATTAACCAGGGCGGGAGGTAATTGGGGATTGGCTAATAACACATGTTTTTTGGCGGCGAGCGTTGCGGCTTTGTTCAACAAGGCATTTTCGGTGAGTTCTCCTTTGTAATATTGAATGAGTTGTTCCAAGTCCTTTTGGGGAATCATGTACACTTCGTCCATGGTCGTTGACTACAGTCGGGGCAAAGTTCCCCGTCTTCCTGGTCACGGCAACTCTTACAAAGACGGGCCCTCAAGATGTGTTGGTACTCTCGATACAACAGGTGATATTTATGCTTCCAATAATGACACTCGTCTTTCCACTTGTCGGTGGCCCGATTGGCCTCTTGTAATAGAGTCATCCACGTAGGGAGGGTTAACGAACACATTGACATAGCACCTCGTGAAGTCCTTGAAACAACCCGCTTCCTTTTTGTTGGACTAACCACGCCCGACGTTTTTTGAAGGAATGTTGACGACGTCCCAAATCACGTAGTACCTTTTTATAGGGTTGAAGTTTAGCCAGCATGGGTGGGGTGACAGGAATCTTGTTTTTTAAAAAGTTCAAGACCAGTTCACTCACAGCATTGATTTGATCGGCATTGGCATGTTGTAACAACTCTTGACGTTTGGAACCATTGGCTTCTTGTAACATGGACCGTAAAAACGGTAATTGACGTCGAAGACGTTGCATCCTTTATCGATGACGACGACGATACCGTTGATTGGCTTTATGAATCGTGCGTTTTATACGTTTATCCGTTTCCAAGGCCGCGGCTTTCCCCAATCCTACCATAGCGGGCACCAATAGATTTAAAAAACCGCCTCGTTGACGACGGCGTCGTCTTCTCCTCCTCACCATGGTCGACCCGTCAATAGACGTTGAAGGGCTTTGTCTTGTTTGATGGCATCCCGCGTCTCTTTATAGCCTTGACGGGTATTGCGTTTGAAATCTTGCCACCAACCCCCACCTCGTTGTCGTCGGTAATGTTGTACATTATCGGTAATGCCTTTCAAGGCTTGTCCGCCTAATTTGCCTAAAGCCAGTCCAAACCCAGGCGCTGGGCCTGATAGAAACATACTCATGCCATGGGCAATTTTATCCACCAAACGGGGTTTGCGACGCATTAAAGCCCCTCCTCGTTGTTTCCTTTTTCTGCGTCGTCGTCGTTGTTGGACGGCCATGGTTCTAAGAGTGTGGGACTAGGAGGGAGCGGCTTTTTATGGATCCAATACTCTTTAGGTCTCAAGGGACGAGGACATCCATCTACATAGCATAGGCCTTCCAAGGGTTGGTACACAAAATGACCATGGTAATCTTGGAGACATCGTTTGGGTAACGGAGGGGTGAAATCCACAATGGTATCATCCAAGGTTTGCATCTTGATTAAAAATCGTTCCAGATCCTCCAAGGGAATACCCCGCACATGGGTTTTCAATTCGGTCAAGGCTTTGGCATAGGTGGTAAACGCAAACCGACTCATGGTCACTTTAAATCGGTATTGTTTAAAATCATTCCATCCTTTGACCACGGTGCCCACGGCCGCCAAACAGGCTACCAACGTACTGTTTTCCAAAAGGGGGCCCGCAATCATACCGGCAGCCATCAGAAGTAAGGCCATACCATTGAACAAGGCATTGATACACCTGTAATGATTCAACATTTTTCGATAACACCACCATTGTTGATGATAAAAGGCATACAAGGAATCCATCCGTTGTAATAATTCTGGGGGGAAGGGAAGACCATGTTGTTTCGATCCATTCAATAACGACACGACGGTTTTCATCCTCACGGCGAAACACGGGACGACGAGGTTTGTACGCTCGGTGCTCCTCCTTGTTTATAACTGGTCACAATGCTATTGGTCATGGTGACATTAGCAATTTCACGTCCTTGGGCTAATTGTTCTTGATCTTGTAACAGCATGCGTAAACGTCGTTGTAAATCCGCTTGACGCAAGGTACGAGGCTGTCGGCCAGAACTCCCAGATGTCCAAGATCCTCGAGGGGTGGCTGGATTGGAGGCAGGTGTCAAAGGGGAAGTGGGGGTATTTCGTCGTCGTCCTCGTATTCGTCTCGGTCGTCGTCCACGACGACCCCCACCACCACCACCACCACCACCACCACCACCACCACCACCACCACCACCTCCACCACCAGCACCACCAGCACCACCAGCACCTCCACCACCACCACCACCTCCACCACCAGCACCACCACCAGCACCACCACCACCACCACCACCACCACGACCGCTTCCACCACCGCGTCCACCACCACGTCCACCACCACCACGTCCACTACGTCCACCACCACGTCCATTACCATTACCCCCAGCACCCGCTGCTGTTCGAGCACCCGCTGCCAAGGGTACGCTTGGAGGAGTCGCAGGGGTTCGAGCACCAGAAGACAACGGGGTGGTCTGGGGGCTTTGGAATGGTTGATTTCCTGGACTTCCTACCCCTGCTGGGGAAGAGGCCTGTGCAGTGGGTGCACCATCCAAATTGGGCCAGGTCGCGAGGACGTCCGCAGGGGGGATGGATTCCATAAACTCCCAGAGGGGATCAGCGGGCATTTCCTCCATGGCGGCGTCGATAAGGCCTTGGTCTCCCGTCAAATACAAATCTTGCCAGGCCCTTGTGGACATGACATTGCCGCTGGCCGCCCCCACCCCCGCCGGGGACACGGTATCGTACGATTGCGGAGGTTGACGGTCATCGTCATCATCGGCCATGGTTTGCTTTTCTCTTTTTACCTGTTCCAAGGGGCTCCCTTTATAGTCGTTTTTGATAGGTGCGAGTCCATCCTTCGTCTTTTAACAAGTGACTCAACACCCGTTGTTGATCGGACGAGGCGGGATGTAAATCCAAGACCAAATAGCCATACGGTCGTGTGGTGGCTTGATGAAACGTCTCCAACGTGTCTTTCCACGTGGTCGGAAACGATTGAAGCATGACGTTGCGTACCCCTAATTGATCTCGGGGGTTCTTGAACGCCACGATGTAATGGGCATTGCGGGATATACTTTTAGCATAGCGACCCACGGGAAACATGTCTTGGCACAAGTAGAGCACCGTCACCCCTTGATGATGCGAATGTTTGGTGAATAAATCCAACACGCGTTTATCGTGACTGCCTTCGTCCATTAAATCATCCAAAACCAGGACCCCCTGTCCTTCAGGAAACCATTGCACTAACGCCTCATGATCGGGAATCCCTTCGTGAAACACCACCCCTTGATCTTGCATGCCTTGAAATCGATCTTGCCAGGCCCCATAACAATAATGCCTTTGGGTCGGTGGGGTTTCAAACAACTCGGGGTTGTCTACCAAGAGTTTTTCCGTAAACGCGGTTTTACCACATCCCGAAGGACCCACCACCAAGATAGAGGAGGGAGTATGAAAACGAAACGGTTTCCCCGTTTGCATGATGACGAACTACCCTTAGAAAAAAAAGGCACCTTTTTATTGGAGTCGGTGGGACTCGAACCCACGTACGACCCAATCCTTATCTGAATCAAAGGTCTAAGGCTCTAACCAACTGAGCTACGACTCCGACACCACTTTTTTCCAACAAATTTTATTTAAGCATTACATTGATGATACGGCTGACAACAGAGTTGATACCATCTGGCTTCTTGACCTACAATCAATTGTTGAAGGCGTTGACCGGCTTGATGGTCATTACTAACATAATCATGATCCGAAAACTCATTTAAAAACTCTTGCAAGGTCCGTCCACGGGCTTTGGCTTTCAAATACAACAAGGCGTAATCACCACAACTCTTGCTTGTAATGGTTTGGAGGGACTTGCCATTGGTCACTACATACTTCCAATGTTGGACGATCCAATCTCGTAACGGGGTAGCTTGCACGTACGTGTCCAATGGCAAAGCATAACTGTCCAGGACTTCACACACCTTTCCATCCGTCCACACCGCTAACCAATGTTGTCCCGGTTGATCGTGTGGGTCCGTATTCACAATGTACCCTTGGGGTTGGGTCTTGACAGGACTCTTGGGTAAACGATCACAGGCCACGGTTCCGTAAAAGACCGGGTTCAATTGGGGGTCGTCTCGGGCTAAATAATCCAACTGGACATTATTCAAGGCCACATGTTCCATCAGTGCTGGTAAATGTTATACAACACGGCTCCGTTCCTGTCAATCTCCAGCAAATTCTCAAATTCTCCATACACGAGTACGGTTATATTGACACCGGGGGCAGCTCCAAATTCCAAGACCAGTTGTAAATCTCCCGTTTGCTTGGGGTTGAGGTTTTGACTGTCAGCACATCCATTGGCCACATTGTCAAACATGTACAAGGTACAATTTTTACCTTGGCCCCAATCCAGTAGTTCTACCATATTGCCTTTCTTTTTACACCAAGCACCACTGGCTTGCAGAAAACGGAAGTAGCCTAGATTATCTCGGGTGCCATTGTTGTGCACTAACTGCAGGGTTTCATAAGGGTATTCTTCTCCTTTGACAATCTGTCTAATGGAGGTCAGACCAAATTTCTGGAAACAGAACGGATCTCGGGTCACATCTCCATTGAAGGCACAGCTGTCCAGTAACCCCACAATCAATCGGTCAGGTATTCTGTTTTGAAACAGGTTGGGGATATCAAAGCGGACCAGGTTGTTTTGCATGCTGAAGGTCCGGATTTCACTGCGGACGGTCGGGTAAGCCGCCACTTGGCCTTCAGTGTGTCTTTTGCTAGAGATACTCTGGTAGATGGCGTCATTCAAACGCAGTTGACAGAGATGAAACCGTAGTTTCACATCCCCTTCCATCAATCGGCCAGCTAGAGCCACTCCATTCAAAAACAGGCTGGGGCCATTGAAATGAAATTTCATCTTGATTTCGATACCCGGCACCAACAATTTGCCAGTGTGAAAGACTTCCAAGTGCGGGGTAAACACTAGACTGTGGGTGACACCTGCAGCATACTTCTCCACTTCGGCCGCAGAGGCATTGAAGGCCTCTTGATGATTAGCAGACAGATCTTGCCAATGTTGATGGTTTCCTGCTTTGTCTGTGTTGGTGGCAGTCCATTGGGGTGGGAAATCCACTTGATTGTACCATCCTTGGGGTCCTAACACGGTCTTGCCATCTTCTCGGTCATAATTCAACAAGTTTTCTAGGTAAGCTTTGTAATGATACGTGTCGGATTGAGGACTGATCAACGTGCCATTCAACTGCAAGTCAATTTGTTTGATGATGGAATGGGCCAAATTATTGACGGGCCACAATTTCTCCGCGGCCACCAAGTTCGCGCCATTCGCCTTTTTCAAACTCAATTCCATGGTAAAGTAACTGCGTCCCAAATCCACAAAATCGTCCAACCCCGGTATGATGAATTCCATAGGATTGATACCCGTGGTGGTGGGTTGGATGGTGACCATGCGATAGGCATTGATGCTAATGTCGGTCGGTGGCACCTTGAAAATCCGTAAGGCAGGGTTGGCGGTCCCTTCGGAACGCGGATGCGCTGGGGCAGCTTCGGTCATTTTAGCGGCGTCGTCGTCGAGTGGTACCCCGTCGTCGTAGTGAGGGGTTTTTATAGCGTCGTCGTCGGGCTAAACGTTGTCTCAAATCAAACCCTGGGACTCTCATCACCTCGGGACTTAACCATCCACCACGTTGTCGTCGTCGTGGCATGAGTTTCCAAAACGGATACAGTCCACCCCATTGAGACAACCCTCGATTACTACGAATCCGTCGAGGTCGTGAATGCACGGGTTCCATTAGACTCCCAAAATATCACGTGCACGTTTGGTTTGTTTGGGAAATAAGGCAGTGGCTACACGCACGGCGTCTTTCACGTTCTTATGACTCAACGCTTTCTTGGCTTGTTTGGTGATTTCTTTTTTAAGGACGTCTTCGGCTTTGCGTTTGATACCTCGTGTCAAACCCGTTTCCAAGCCTCTCTTGATATTACTAGGCAATTTTAAAGGATTTCGCGTCCTTATAAGACCTTGCAACCCCCCACGCATCAGATCCGTCATCACTCCTTTGCCTTGTTGATCATACCACTCGTCGGTTCGAAATCGTGTCAAACTTCCCCCACGCATGGTGTCTTCTTCTTCACCAGGGATAAACGTTTTGTTTAGGCTTTATGGGACTCCCCTTTTTATACCGTCATCATCGTCGTCGTCGTTTTTTCCGAAAAGCGGCTTCCAACCCTTTTTTAGCCCCGTAACTCGCGGCACCACTTGCGGCACCCAACGCCACAGCTTTTCCCCCAGCGATCAAGGCTGGAATGAGGGCGGCCAGGGGCAAGAGACCCCCTCGTTGCCTTCTTCGTCTCCTTCGGCGCACTCTTGTCTTGGGCATCTTTGTTTGTTTGTTTTCACAACTCTTGTTTTCTTTTTATACTCACATGACGTTGCACGTAAACGATTCCCCCGCCCACCGTTTGCGTTTCCCACTTCGCATTTCTTCCATACGTTTCTTCGTTGATCTTAGGTAATTCTTTTTGGCTAACTTTTCTACCCCTTTGGTGATGGACCAAGCGGCCTTAGGAATCCCGGCAATCACCGCGTTGACCCCTTCCCCCGCTTGTGGACGCTGTGGTCGGCGTCGTCGTCGTCGTCGTCGTCGTTTCGGAGGCATGATTGATTTGGGTTCCCTTCTCGTCTCTCTTTTTTATGTCTTTTTGAAGTGTAACGTGACAATGGTATGACCTTCACCAAACTTGACCAAGTCTCCTCCTCTACCAATCGTTTCAGCCACTTGAACGTGAATCATTTCCACCACCTCGTTACGAAGAGACATGTATTGAATGTGCAACGGTTCAAAATACAGGTTGCCGCGTGCTTCACGCTTGTACTGGATTTCACGTAACAAATCAGTCACGCGATTGCCCACCACCGTGCTGCCTGCCACGTCGGAGTACACGTGCAACGATCGTGTGGGTTCACCCACCACGGAACGAAACGCCACATTCAAGTTGGTGAAACGCCACCCACAACTCATACTCAATTGTAAATAATCCGGTAAAATAGAACGCACCGTCCAAAAGACCGCGTTCCCCTGACCGTCGGTGACATCGTTCCAATCGTTGCCAGCGGGTTTTGTCATGTTGGGGATTTGATCCCCCATGAATTCTTGTTGTAAGTTGGGTCCCAAAATCAACCCACTGTCAATTTTACGTAACCATCCCATCTTGAGCGCTAACTTGGTGTAGATGGTCAGGGCTGGCGTGTCGGTGCCGCAATGGCAGATATTGGTGTTGTCGATGAGCAGATCCTCGCCTTCCCACTTGAACTTGACGTAGGTGTGTTTGCCTTGATCATTGGTAAACCGACCACCTTGAACGGCCGTTTCCATACGTTGTTGTTCCAAGTGAGTAATGATGGCTTTCATGAAACTCACGCCATCCACCACCCAATCCAAATCTTGGACGTCATTGATGATGCTTCGCGCGGTGTCTACTCGCGAGGTCATTTCCCCGTCTTTTGCACCCGGTTTGGGATAAGTTTGGGCCCAGGATGTCCCCATGACGTACCCATTTTTCTTCACCAACTCATACAAATTGACGCGCGCATCCGGTAAGGAAATGGCACTCAACCCCACTTGCCAACCACCTCCCGTGAGCTGTAACGGTTGAGGTAAACGAATCTTGAAGGAATTAGGTTGGTTGTTGGGAAATTCACGTCGGTTGGCATGACTGGGTAACGTCACGTAGAACGACATGTTGTCTTTGTTCTTCACACCACCACTTCCCTTTTAAAGTGGAGGGTCAGGAGGGCATGGCCTTCACCAAATTTCACCAGATCCCCATTAGTTTCGGCCATCTGGGTTTCGACGATTTCCACCACTTCGTTGCGTACTGGGATATATTGAATATGTCGAGGTTCAAAGTGGGTGGTGTTTTGAGGCTGGTACTTGATTTCTCTTAAGAGATCGGTGATGCGGCCCCCTACCATGCTGCTGGTGCCTACATCACAATACACGTGCAAAGGACGCGTGGAGGGAAATTCCAACGAGGGACGAAAGGTCTGGTTCACATTCACAAACCGCCAATTACACGTCATACTCAATTTCAGATAATCCCCCTCCACTTTCCAAAAGATGGGGTTGTTGGCGGCATCGCGGATATCGGTCGGGGTGGGAATGGAGTCCGAATGAAATTCTTGTAAGAGATTCGGACCCAATCGATACTGGCCGGGGGACGCTTGTTCAATCCATCCCATTCTCAGCGCCAAGGATCTGCCCCATGACACGTGTGCTACTTGTCGTGTGTAATCCACATTGGTCGTATTCAACAACAAATCCCCTTCGGAGGTCCATTCAAAGGTCGGGTATAATTTGACGCCATTGTCCTCGGCCCATTTGTTTTTGGGTTCGGTTTGTTTGGCACGGGCTTGCACGTAACGGTACACCAATTGATGAAAAAAGTGCGATCCCGTCGACGAGGCCAATTCCTTTCTCATATCTCGCCCGTAGACAGTGAGTTCGCGACGTTGATGCCACCATCGATCGTTGCCTTGATCGTCTTGGGCATACACCCGTTCGTGCCATCGTACGTACAACAGAGGATGGGAATCACCCACGCCTCCTTCTTCCGCTATCACGGGAATGGTGGGTAACGATAAACTCACCATACCCACCATCCATCCTCGTCCCACAAATCGGATGGGTTTAGGCAATCGGTTTCTGAAATGATGACTCTTGTTCCCAGGAAACTCTTTGGTACTCGCATGACTCATCAACGTCACGTAAAACGAAGAGTTGGGCACCAACGTCATCGTTTTAGCGGCGTCGTCGTCGTTTGCGGGGTCGAAGGGATGTCACGTCTCCACGAGCAATCCAACTATTGTACTTGTCGGGCCACCCTTTCCACTTGACCAACCAACGACCTTTTTGTCGCTTAAGTACCTTCTCGATCCGAAACACCTCGGACACATGGACTTTTTGTAAATCCTCTTCATAAAACGTACCTTGGACGGGGGTCTCATCCCATTCGCGAATCTTATACGTGGGGACAGGGCCAGGGATCACACGATGCACCACAAACACTTCTTCGGTCCAACCGGGTAAATACCCTTTTTCAAAGGTACGATGAATCGTATTGAGACGGACATGATCCCCCACCTTCAATTGGGGTTTTTTGTAGCCTTTCAATCGTTTGGCATACAATCGTTTCCACACGGCTTCTTCGTTGTCCCACGTCACGTTTTCGGGGGGCATACCAATACTTCGATGACGGGTGGCATTATACCCCTGCACCAACTCGGGTAAGACATCGTCAAATTTCAACGTGTTGGCCGCGGTCAAATAACGGTACAACCGTTCTTTCAAGGTGCGGTTAAATCGTTCCACCACACTGGCTTTGGCATCCCCTTCGGTCGAAAAATGATTGATGTCTTGCTCGTCGACCCATCGTTGAAAGGTCCGATTATAAAATTCTTTCCCTCGATCCGTTTGCAATCGATTCGGGTGACGTCCTCCTTGTCTCACAATCTTCTCAAAGGCTTTCACGAGGGCCACGCCGGTTTTGGTTTTCAACGGTTCGACCCACGCGTACTTCGACAAGACATCCACGACGGTCAACAAGTAGCGTATACCCCGATTATGTTTGGCCAAACGTTGCACTTCCACTAAATCCGCGGCCCATTGATCATCCAAGCCCCCTACGATCACGGGTAAGGTAGCAAAACGACGACGTCGGGGTTTATGTAAGGTGTAACCCACATCCTGTTCCAACACCCGTTGGGCTTTTTTCAAAGGGAGACCCTGGGCTTTAGCAAATCGTTGCACCCCACCTAAACTCCCCGGGGCACCAGGATCATGGTAACGCTTCAACCATTGTTGCGAGACATTGGCCTTCTTCTTCGTTGACGAAACCTTGGTTTTCTTCTTCAACCATGAGGACGACGAACTCCAGCGTTGGGTTCTCTTTCGAGGGGCCATACGTTCTGGCATTCATCCCATAAGGTCGATATGGTAGGGACCGTGTGGGGATGCGCCTTTTGAATGATTCGATACCATCGCCATGCCTCTGGGTGAGCTTTTAACCATAAGACAAACACCACCCATCGATATAGGTTACGGTCCACATGGGTTTCTTCAAAGAGGTGGAGAGGATGCGTGTCCTCGGGACATGGGGGTATGGGGATTTGGGTGCCGGGTTGATGATCATATAAGACTTGACAAAGGGTTTGATGACATTGCCATTGCCCCAGGGACAAGACAGAATCCCATGCATCACACACAGACTCCATGGTGACATTGATAAAAAATGTTATTCGTTCTCTCATTTTAAAAGAGACCTAGACGGCCGTAACTGACGGTCTCTAGACCTTTCTGCCAGTTCTCCACACTGTCACTGTACTTGGGGGGTGGTGGAGCTGGGGCTACCATCATTTCTTGACGGTTCTTGAGCTCTTGAATTTCTCGTAACAATTGTTTCTCATAGTCTGTCAGGGGTCGTTCTCGTTCCACGTCCTCTTTCCTTTGGACTCGAGGGGGCGGGCCAGGGATGTCATAGCCCCTCTTGGGATATCCTTGAGCATCACGGGTGGGTGCTTCAGCTTGTTGGTCGGCTTTTTTGGGAGGGTTGTCATGAAACCACGTCCAGTACTTGGGACCCAAGGGTTGATCAGCCCATCGGAAGAAGCCACACGTTTTCTTGGAACAAGTCAGAAACAAGCGATCGGGGTTCTGGGTCGAATGACTCTGTTGAAGCGTAGCGGGTTCACGGCAAAAGCATTGTAAACCACCCCACATGTCCAACACTTCTACATGAGGTTGACTATACACGGCTTTCATATACTCCAGAACTTGATCTTGACCACAAAACAGCAAACACGGTTGCATGGGACATTTCACATACTTCCATCCCTTTTGAGATTCTCGGGCCTCCAAACGCACCTCATGGTAAGGACATACCATAGTGTCCACTGAACTGGGAGGATCATACACGGTCGTCAAGGTGAATTGAGGTGATGGGGGTGATTGCTCCACCATGTCATTCAATTCTTTCATCATATCTTCCACAGCAGCTCGGGTGTCTTCCACCACGTCGCACACCACAGGATCACAGTCCACGGGCGTCATATGTTGAATGCTCTTCTTCTTCTTCTTCTTCCCCTCTGGGGGATGGGTTGATTTTCTCTTCCGATCGACAGACATCGTACTCAAAGGTTGATGTCACCCCCACTGCCCATGCCTTTTTATACCTTAGACCCTTGACTGTCATTGGTCAGCTTATCCTAGCCATATAAGGACTTGTTATCTTCCCATTGGTCAGCTTGTTCAATCCAAATAAGGTCCTCTTGTCTTCCTATTGGTCCATTGTCCCTATTTAAGGAGCTCCCTTGGTCACTAGATCTTCATTCTCAAAAGCCATGCCCCCAGACATCATGATCGGAGAACAAGATCTCGGTGCCTTGGAACTGCAAGTGGGTCATGGCCATGTGGTGTACACCGGGGGAGCCAAAGGTACGGATGCCCTCGTGGAAGAACAGGCCAAACACTTTGGGATGCAACTAGAAGTCCTGGTCCCCCCGAACCATCCTCGATCCACTTTCATCACCCCTTCTACGGTGGAAGTCCTGATGCTGGCCAACCCCCATCTTCACCAGGCAGCGGAGAAACTAGGCAAACAAATGCCCAGTCATTTTTACACCCTGCAATTGCTGCAACGCAATTATCAAATTGCCAAAAAAGCCCATACCATCTATGCCTTTGGCATCTTGGAACCGGATCATAAACGCGTGAAAGGAGGCACTGGTTGGACTGTGCAATTGGCTATGGATCAAGGCAAACCCGTCTACCTGTTTGACATCCCCAGTCAATCATGGTACCGCTCGGACCATTACTACCAAGTCAATGAGAATGCCGCTACCCTGGTCACTGGCAGTCAATTTGTCCCTTGGGGACCCAAAAAGCCCACCCTACATCAAAGCAGTGCTATTGTGGGATCCCGGGATGTGGACGAGAAAACCCGAGCCGAAATTCAAGCCTTATTCAACCGCACCTTCTGTCTACCCGAGAACATTGATCAATTACGTATGGAACTGGAAGACTTTCATTTGTAATTTTTTAGTTTTTATTTTTGGAATTGTACATAGCTTTCTTTTTTTAATTTTTTTTACTTTTTATTTTTTCAAATTGTAGATAGCTTTTTTCAATTTGTACATAGGAGCACCCCACCCGCGTGGCAAAGAATACAGACCACCCATTGTAGAAAACATCAACTCTTTTAATTAAAAAATAAAAACTGACATCACTGAGTTTGCACGTGGATCATAAATAAATGTCTCTTGACTCACAGTAGCCTTGACTCACAATAAAAAATGTTCAACGAAACAAAACACGTCGCACTTGGTCCCGTATCCGCTGCCTCCTCTCTTGCTCCTCCCTCCGCCGCTCCTCTCGCTCCCTCGCCATGTCCACGAAATACAGGCGAATTCTCTGCCATGGACGACCCGCATGCACACGTGGCAAATACTGCTCCAGATCATTGTCCATTTCATAGAAATGTTCGAGGGTCATGGGCCAGTGCCTTTCAAAACGGGAGCGGTGTCGCATCCGGTCCACCCACGGAATTATCTTGTCCACCAGGGCTCTCAGTAAGGCTTCCACTATCTCTGGATGTGGTCGTCCCTCCCGCTCCCCATTCTCAGTCCAAACCATGCACTGCAAAAATAACTCGAAAAAGGCGGCCACGCGCTGTCTGGTCAGGGGGCGCCACGTTTCTTCTTGTCTCTCTCGCATACGTCTGGTCTGCCGCTCCACTCCTGTTGTCTCGGGTCGTACCCTCCTTCGCAACACCTCTGGTCCCCCCACGTTCACAGTACTGGCTAACGAGCCCAAGGGCTTTCTTGTTTCTGACATTTCTTGGCTCAACAAACATAAGTCACTTAGGACCGGCTCAAAGCTAAGAGTGACGTCCTGTGGCCTCCCTTGACTTATATACCCTGATTCGCGCAATGCACCATGGTCTATCTAAGGAGGGGGGAGGGGGGTCCCCCCACCTCTTCCCCTCTCAAAGCATGATGGGTCTTTCTCTCATTGGCTCCTTCCCTACCACGTGACCCTTTGGTTTCTCTATAAAAAACCCACTGTCCCATTCCATCTTTCACACTCAATGGATGATCCAGTCCTCAGTCCAGAAGCCCAACAAGTGATTGATCGTCTACGAGCCTTGTTATCTCGACTCGAAAAAGACTTGGAACATATCCGCTTCAAAGCTTCTTATTTTGAACTGCTCCGACTTCATAGTCAAAAACATCTCAGTCGGAACGAATTGTGTTTATTAACTTTGAAAAACTTCTACCGGTGGTGAATGGGCGACAAACCCGACAGGATCCCTCCTGACAAGATCAGTCCTGGCAAGGTCAGCCCTCAAGCCCTGCAAATCATAGAACGTTTGGGAGAGATCCGAAAACAAATCCTTCACCTGGTTCAACCTTTACGTTACAAGCTCACTTTTCAAGAACTGTGCCGACTCCGAAAAGAAGGGATCATCACCACCGTCGAGTTTCAACTCTTGACCAATCCACTCTTTGATCCTTTCACCGATCCTTTCGCCTGATGGCTCAGCCCGACCCCTGTGTGATTTGTTTGATACCTCTCGCCAATTATACCACGTTGAGGTGCTGTGGTCTTCCTTGTCATGTCGCCTGTGCCAACCAACAGAACCGCCAGACCCGTCTATGCCCTACCTGCCACGTTCCTCTTGTCGTCCATGAAGTTCTCCATGAACACTGGAAAGAAGACCCGGAGTTTGTCCAGCATGTCAAGGACGATTGGAAAAACAATCCTATCTGGTATGGCATTTGCTATGAGAACGACCACGCCCTCCAAGGATTCTGGGGAGAACTCCGAGATCCCTATGAGCCTCACCGCAAAACCCTCTACTTTCTGGGTCACACCAAAAGCCTAGCCATTGGACGCATGAAAACCTGTATCAGCTTCTCGTAAAAAAAAGGACACCCCCATGTTTGGATTTTTTCCTACTTGTTGTCAATACCAAGGATCAATAAAAGATGTTGCATGACACTTTGTTGTTGTGATATTTATTCATTCTCAATAGTCCTCCAAAAGCATATCGTCTCCTTCCTTATTGAAGACGCCACGCTTCTGCTTCCCCTTGTGACATGGAACTCTCATCATCATGGATGGATTTTTACATTAAAATATTATCTTTCCAACTTATAAATGCCTTTTGCTTGATGTGCCATATCAAACCCATATCAAATCCATATCTGGGCCATATATGGGTCACCCCCGTTCCCAAAATTGGACTTTGGACTTTGAGCCCGCGTTTTCTCAGCAGTTTTACTTCCCCTTGAGCCCACGATCCATTTTTCCTACTCGCCAGCGGTTTCCCCTTCCAAATCACGTGACTTCCGGTTGCATGAGCCTGCGATCCCTTTTTTCCTTACTGGTCAGCGGTTTCCCCTCTTAAAAACACGTGACTTCCGGTTCCGGTTATGACGTCATCCTTACATCAAAACGAGGCTCAATTCTCCATACGGACTTACATTACTACTTACCATCCCTCTGCAAATACCCCAAGTTTTTGATGCAGAACGTGATGGCTTAGAATGCCTTTTGACATTCCGAATACAAAGAAATCTTTAGATCGTTAGAGAAGGGAAACCAAGTCACTGGGAAAAGACGGATTTACAGGGGAATTCTACAGTGAAGTTTTTGAACTCCAATGGGAGGATCTGGTAGAGAATCTAACGCCTCCTTTATTAACCTTCTCCATTGTTTCAACGAAGGGGAGTCATAACTTTGATCCCCAGGGATGATGCCTCTCCTTTACATTAAAAAAACTGTTAAATAGAGACTATAAAAATTGTTTCCAAAGCTGTATCTAAGTGGATTGAGGCAATGTTATCCAAACTAGTTCACACCGATCAGACACGTTTTATCAAAGGCAGATATATCGGACACAAATGTTAGACCAGTGTAGTAATAAAGAGAAGGAAAACATGCCGCGCATTCTTTTGATACTACACTTCTGTAAAGCCTTGGATACTCTAGAAATGCCATTTATTTTTAATTCCCTGAAGATTTTCAAATTTGTTGTGCTGCTGAAAACAAAGGCCATGTGCTCAGGAAAATGGGCTAAAAGACAACCAGAACCCTTGAAATTGAACTGGATTGACTCATACCCACCAGATTTCTAGGAATTTATCTATCATACACTGAGAAACGGAATATGACCTCAACTCCAACCACGAGCCCATAACCCTCTGCTTCAACGTAAAAATTAAAAAAAAATATCGGCTAATCTAGACTTACGGAGACCAGTCCGAAAGGTGGTGATTATAAAGTGGCGTGTGTTATCCATACTGACATATTCAGCCTCCAACCTAAATGTCCGTAAAGATGCTGCCGACAGTGTGAAAGGTAGGCTATTGAATTTCTTTGGAAAAATGTAAGAGATGGCATTAAAGGGGCATAGTCACGCTATTTTAGTTCACTTTAAAAATAAAAAATATGCCGTCCCATCAATGAACACCGACAAATAATGGTCTAGTTTTGTTACTAAAGACTATATTACTTCACTGAAACTATTTCTGTCGTCTGTTGCTACGGATGGCACGGATGGAAATGGATTGCAATTTGAAAAAATTAGGCTAAACTTTTCAAATTCTTTCAGCGTGTTGACATTAAATCGATATTAAATGGTCATGGTTTGTTTTCTGTCAATGAAATTAAGTTAATATGTTCCTCTAAATGTTCAAACACAATGTTGGGCATGGATAAAGTTAGCTACCGATAATTTTAGCACAGTTTTGACCAGAAATCTGCGAAATCTTCGTGACTGTGCTCCTTTAAGCAAGAAGGACTCTAACAAGACTATGAGAGTATGACGCGGGGTACTACCTATGCCAGATCTAAAAATAATGACATACTGATATGGCCTCAATCCTGGCGCGGATTCCTAGATTACTAGAAACAGGGAAACAAAATTGGAAAACCGTGCCTGATTTTCTTTCAGTTTGAGAAATCATCGAGGCTTGCCTTTTCTATTGAGTTGAAACTGTAGCGTAGAATTCTCTACAAAGATGCCTTAGCGATTTTGAAACATTTTTGCGGCATCAGTTCAAAATGCGACACAGTATTGTTCAATAATAAAGGTATTCACTGTCTAATTGGGGGAAACCTTTTTTGGGTCTTTCAAACCATTGTTTCTTAGCTATTGTGTTTAGGTCTGAGCATTGTTTATTGTTTTACGTCATTTGGTGATCACAACTTCCACAACGCCAAGAAAAGGCCCTTTCTTCAATCCGCCTTTAGCCTTTATATCGGTCACGAATGCGACTGGAATACAACTCCGCCCCGTTTCTTGATGCTATTAGAAATGTGAGGATAGGATGGATTAAAGGAAATTACGAAAGGTATATGGTTAGAATGACGTGTGTCTTTAGTCTGTATTAAAGAAACGGTGCGTTCGCATTTCGTTAGAAAGGAAGGCGCGATTATATCCTCGTTAAAGGAGGTATTTGGTTAGCTTAATCTCACTTAACTTGTAATACTAACAATCTATTTCCATGCTCCAATGCACACGTTGTACGGGCACAGGCCTGGGCGCTGCAAAAGTTTTGTCATAGTAGGGTATTCAAGGTCATGCTATTATATGGAAACGGGGACGAAAGAGGGCTTATGTTTCGACCTTGATTTTCTTGGGGACTGGCCTAGGTATTTGCAATCTATCCACTACGCTTATGTTTGGAGGTTTCAGGGGACCCTAGAAAGAGGTTGTTTGTCGATCAAAAACACACGCTTGCACAAAATGGTGACCGGACCGATTATTAGACGGAACAATTTTCAAAAGCGTTTTGGACATTATACGGATCAAAACACGACATTTAAAAGCTGAAAGCAACTGGAAAGCTACAGAAGACTCAATTGCAAATGAACTTACAATTAGAAGACTAAAAGCAACGAAGTAATTTTTCGACTGAATGGAAAATTACTTTTTTTTCTCAAAGCGGAGGCTTATGCGAATGTCGGCAACTGATAAATGAGGACCTTGGACTTTGAAGCCTTTTCCGGATAAAAACAGGACGGTAAATTACATTTGTTTTAATGAATTTATTTTGTTATGATCGTGACATTGATCATACAAAATGGAGTTCTGCACAACCGGTCTACAGCTGTCTGTTGTTGAGTTCAATTATAGTATGCCACTTCATGCATTTGAAATAAAGCTCATATAAAGAGAGAACAAAAGCGCTAGAAACTACACTGGGTTGGGAATTCACATATTTACTAAGTTTGTAAAAAATTTACTAGTACTAATAAACGAATTTTTTTACTAAAAACTATACCAGTGAAAACTTAGTTAGAAAAATTTAGTTTTCACTGAATGAAGCGATAAAAACTATACCAGTGAAAATTAAATGAAGCGATATATTTTTTAAAAATGCTTTTACTAATAAATGCTTTTAAATGCAAAAAAGAAATCGGATTTTTTTTTAAAGATAATTTATCAGTTTATACTTCACTATTAATACTAATAAATTTGGTGCAACCATGCAAAAAGAAATCGACTGTTTTGCAAGATATTCCATTTATTAGTATATCCTTCATCATTACTACTAAATGTGCAAACTTGCAAAAAAGAAAACGACCTTTTTGCAAGTTATTCCATTTATTAGTATATCCTTCATCACTGCTAGTAAATGCGCTATCTTGCCAAAAGGAAAACGACTTTTTTTGCAAGATAATTCATTTCTTAGTATGCACTTCACCATTAATACTAGTACATACGCTATCTTGCAAAAAGGAAAATGACTTTGACTGTGCATAGGCTTTTTAGTGGAGGATATGATGAAAAGACCGGCGAGGGCAAGAAGGAAACTGAAACCCAGGCCTTGCCCCGCTCGCTTCGCTTGTCGCATTTTATTTAGCCTCCGAACAGTCGATCGGCGAGCGGAGCAAACCGAGTGCAGACTCCACCCTCTCCCCGTCTGTTCGTTCGTTCTCGCCCTTTGTTTTGTTCACTTTTTCCTCGACCAGAGATCCTGTTTGGAGGCTACATCTTATTGTGCCCTATTCCCCATGGACGCCACTTTTCCTTCGATTACCACTATCTAATGGTGCCTGAAATAAGGCTATAACGGGCAAACCTAGGCCGGTAGATATATCGGTTTTTTCGGCGGCAAGGGGGAGCAAATGGGTCATTGTCTGGCGACTGTACTCTTCTCGTCTTGCCTTTTAGCGCTTCTTTTTATTATTTATCATTACTTTTACTTCTTATTACGTTTATTATTACTATTCTTCATCATTATCCCGTCTTTTTCTTTTATAGTAGTTTGTATATAGGATCTTTTGTTTGTTAGTTTGGGAGGCGGGCTTCGACTCCCCGGCGAAGTTGGCGGGCCAGCTTCCTACGAGGGTGTCCCCTCCCTTTTGGCGGTATTTTAATTTTTATCATCTGTTAGTAGTGTTTAGTGTCTGTGGGCATTGCACTGTGCCCACCTACCGCCCAAATAATAATAATAAAAAACAATTTCGAGTTTGCAGGGCAATCTTGAAAGGTTGTAAGTTGAAAGGTTCAAGTTTCATTGAGTCAGGTGCCAAGAAATTGGGGACCGAATGTAATCGTGAACGCACTCTACAGTCTTTTAAGTTTAAGCATGATTTTCTGGACGAAAAACTACCCTATCCTCTCGGAAAATGTTGTTTTTCATAAACAGATATCCACCTCGAGAATCGTGCCGGGTAGCTGGTATAAAGAAAAAGGTACCCCCCCCCCCTCCCTCTTTGTGGATGAGCCGCTGGTGACGTAACCGAATACTGACTTCAACTTAGCCGTTCCTTCGGAGTTTTGAATGCATTATTGCTCAAACAGCAGAACAATATCAGCAAAGGACCGCAAACGACAATGCTGTACGTGTTCGTAGGATCTAGTAAAACAGAGCTTAAATCAGCCAAAGAAATACTCAAATGACAAACATAGCAGCAAGGCTGATCTGACTACGTAGAAAGATTTGACTCTACAAGACATCAACACGACACTAATAGAACTTCAACAGAGCAGGGTTGCAGCAGTAGACAGCTGTTTCGCTCTTCTTAGAGCTCATCAGTACGGTATAGCAAGATGGCGAAAATGCCGTAAAATTACCCGTGTACGGGTAAAGTTTACAAGTACTGACCCTACTGGGTTAACTTTGTCGAATCAAAACATTTCGCAGTGCAAACAAACTTGGCCTTGAACAAATGCAAAATATTTGTTCTTTAAGAGAAGCCTACCCGGGGGTTTAACTGGAGTATCACCTTTCGATAAGTGGTCATGCAAATAAACAGGTAACTCAATTTTGTAAAACGTATACCATTTATTACTGTATTGCAAAACACTGAGAATGCAAGGGTTATAGCGGAGCCCGCGCGCTAGCGGGTCAGCGGAGCACCATTGCAAAGGAAATTTGGTAACCGATCAAGCCAAGAAATTTTGGTAGTGACGTAATAGACACGTGACCGTCCGTCCGTCCGTCCGTCCGCACCACAGGGTCACCAATATGAAGTGGCATACACTGGATATAACCCTGTGATGAATCCCATGTTTTTGGCACGAAATCGCATGTTGACCCGCGTTGTAGCAAAACAAGCAAAGACAACAAAAGTCAAAACCAAGTTTGTTACGTTACCACCATTTTCACTACTACGCGACTTTTCTTTTCAAAACACCTCTGAACACTTTGCAATACGCTTCCGTCAATCATACCTTATATGGGAAATGTGTGATGTTACCGCAATTGAATTGAGCTCGAAGGAATAAAAGAGCGCTTACCATTTGAATGGAATTCTCGGTGGGTTTTTTTGGTTCCTTCTGTGAGTACCGGAGAACGAATGACGTAAAACAAAAGAAACAAAAGACAGAAAACAATTCAACTCCAAAATAGAAGCAAATTACAATGTCTTACAAACAAAAGAAGGACAATGTGCTCCGGTACCTGAAGAAAGACCCGTTTTTTAGACAAATGGAACTGCACTTTTTCTCACCAAGAAAACGGAACGGATTGAGCCGTATCATTTGATTCGAAGTTTCGGATGCAAGTGTTTTCCCACGCCATTAAGCTCAAAAGCTCGAAACATGAAAGCAAAAGTAAAACACAAGAACCGACGGCCAAAACCTAAATCTTTCTCACCTTGAGTGCTACAATTGTGTTGCAAGAAGGCTGTTGACAGTAGCCGCGAGAATAAAACAACTGTCACGTCACGAACGGTTTGGAACAGTAAAGATTCATCACTTAAATCCGCCGTCATGGGCATTGCTGTCTTCTCGGAAATAGCCTGGCACTGGTAATTGTGGACAAATGGTACAGAAATTTCCGGGAATTCCGGAAAAAGCGAGAAAAAGGAATACCTCGAAAGGTATTACCTTTTTTCCGAAAACATTCCACCGGAATGAACCGTTCCATTTGAATTCTCCCCGGAATTACCGGGTTTTCCGTACAAATGGTAAGCGCTCAAGATAGCGCCAAATTATCCCGTAAATTTGCGCTGGCGAGTCATATATTGACTAGTAAGAAGCTTTAGAGTCGTTGATGTTGCAAGAATACTTCACGTTTGGCAGATATTTGTAAAGAAATTTCGACATTTCTTCAGAATTACTGAAATACCCGCTCGGTGGATTATCCTATGCGGCCGATGGTAAGCGTGCGTTTAATCTCGTGAATAAGTTAAACCGAAGTGTGAAGTAATAATTCTAGCTTTTCTGGCCTGAAAATAGCAAACGACATGTTACTCACCACGAGCATAAATCTGGCAGTATCCCGAAATGTACGAGGACGAAATTCAGGAGTGGATAGAGTATGCAACGGGAAAACGAATCATGATCGGCGTGCGATCAACCGATTCGTGAAGAAAATGGATTTGACAAGACGAAAGGTACGTATGACTTGTTGCATTTTTTTGGAAGGAACACTGCTTATTCTAATCACCTATCACCTCCGGAATGAATTGAAAAAACAAAAAAATGTATAAGCTTATAATGCGCTTGTAACGTTTGTTGCTCTACGTTTCGAGAATGTAAACATATAACGCTGTGACATGATAGGGAAATTGTTATTTCTACAAGCGGGAACGGGGAATCGAGGAAAATATTTAAGCTTACTTTCAAGTTTACTTCTTCGTTTTAACTCTTTAACTCAAGACAATTGCCAAAGAACGTGATGAGGGAAACAGGACGATGTATTGTCATAGGATCGCTGAATTTCACCGAGAACAGTTGCTATTTATAGATGAGTCTGAGAAGTTCTGATTCAACTGTTCTGCGTGATTAGCGATGACCTACGACGATGACCTACGACGATACATCGCCCTGTTTCGCTTATCACGTTCTTTGGTAATAACAGTGAACTATAACGAAGAAGTAAACATGAAACTGTGCTTAAATATTTTCCTTGATATTTTCCCGTTCCCGCTTTTATAAATAACGATTTTTCAAATTTTTCTTGCTATCATGTCACAGCGTTAACATTCACGTAGATCAATAAACGTTATAAAGCGCTTATGCTTTGTTTTTCATTCCATTCCTCGGGTGATAGTTGACTAGAGTTAGCAGTGTTTCTTGCAAAAACAATCCAACAAGTCATACGTACGTTTCTTCAGCTTTCTTCTTGTCAAACCCATTTTCTTCACGAATCGGTTGATCGCACGCCGATCATGATTCGTTTTCCCGTTGCATACTCTATCCACTCCTGCCACTCCTGCCAAACGTGAAGTATTCTTGCAACATCAACGACTCTAAAGCCTCTTACTAGTCAATATAACACTGGCCGGCGCAAATTTACGGGATAATTTGGTGTCATCTTTATTCCTTCGAGCTCAATTCAATTGCGGTAACATCACACACTTCCCATATAAGGTATGATTGACGGAAGCGTATTGCAAAGTGCTCTGAAGTGTTTTGAAAAGAAAAGTCGCGTAGTAGTGAAAATGGTGGTAACGGGAAAACAAGTTCAAAAGAATACTCAGTCGTCTTTTTGATGGAAGGCGAAAAGTTCAATTTAGGCGAAAAAAATTAGGCGATAAAGTTCAGGCGAAAAGTTCAAATTTGCCTTGTCGATTCTGTTGCGAACTCGGTCGGCACACCGCTTGAGTTCGCAGCTTTTCGCAGCGGTTTCGACGCCAAATGTAGCAGAGCTGGTGGTTTTTTCTGTCCACAACCATAATTTTTACGGCGGTCCGAACACATTTTGCCAGGAAAAACACCAGCATTTTCATGTTGATAGGCAGCTTGTCACGAAGAAAGAAATAAGTAGTAAAATTAATATCTGTAAATAACAATAAACGCTCACATGAATTTTTCTTTTTTTTTTTTAATTTAACGTCTTGGATGAGAGTATTTTCACAAATTAATAAGTGCCAGCAAAAAAACAACAAAACAAAAACAATAAACAAAAAACAAAAAGGGGGGGGGGGGGCTCCGCTTTTAGGCTTGGCTAAATCTGTATATTAGATTTAGAAGTGCAATTCTAGCAACTACGGTTGAGAGATTGAGATTTGAGAGATTGAGATTTTTGCGGGTTCTCATTTTTGCGATGCAATTTCCAAAACAGATCACGCAAAATTTATTGAAAATACCTAATAGAAAAAAATAAAAAAGAACCATGTAAGTCATGAACCTAGTGGCACACAACTGTTGGAGTTAAACTCCAGCTTGTAAGGGACTGTCTTTAATAAACCAAGGGTTTTCTTGTTGCCAGCGTCTAGTAGCCCGGCAGCCGGGCACGGTTCTTTCACGACTAAATGCCCGGTAGTCTGAACTTTTCAAAGAATTTCAACGGAAAGCCTTTTTCAAACGTTCTTGAAGTATTCTATATTTGTTTAGGATTGGCAAGCGATTCAGAAAAAAGTATGTTGATTGGTTTTGTAGTTGATGAGTTTTTCGAGCTTGCCGCGCGTGGTAGAAAATCGCTATATTTGTAGTCCTTAAAATGTTTGTGCCTGGATAGACCTGCCAGTCAGAAACTCACCGAATTTGGACGGAATTTATCATTCAAACGTCCTGCGAGTATTCCAAGTTTGTTTAGAATTACCAAGCGATTCAAAAGACAAATTTGGCTTAATTTGTATTTGACGAATTTTCTAAGCTTGTGCATACTAGAAAAACGCTATGTTCGCACCCTAAAAATACCGTTTTTCGGTGGCTAGACCCCCCAGTCAGAAACTTACAGAATTTGGACGGAAATTCTCATGCAAAGCTCCCAGGTCTATTCGATGTTTGTTTGGAATTACCAAACGACTCAAAAAGCCAATTTTGTCTTGCAGTTGAACATACTTTGACCGGGTAGCTGGAAAGTCTACTCGTAAAGCCAGGGAAGCTACCCTTAATAATCAAACTAAAACCCTTCAACCGTATGATGAAACCTAGCAAATAACTTGATAAAGATGTCAATATATTTTCCGTCGCCATTTCTTGTCAATAAGTATTGTATGGTCTTGTATTACACTTCTTCACAATCGGTCCTCTTTATTAACACGTGCATCAGTTGTTTTTGAATTCTTCCAATTGTACCTGAAGAAGACCGGTAGTGGCCAGTCGAAATACTTTAGCTGAAATGAAAATCAATTGAAACTTTACGTTGTGTCGGCTTTGCTTCATTTTTCGTATACTCCGAGAAACTTCTCGTCCTTTCAGAGGCAGCTGGATTTGTGTTTCGTCCTATTGACCAAGTAGTTACATTTTACAACTTTATGTGGTATGCTTATATTCTTATGCCTTCGCTGACATTAACCAGCGGATATCCGTTAGTTTCGTTCTCAGGACGAGGTTTCGTGGCTCTTTGTCACACGTCGGCTTTAGCGGCACGCGTGGCGCCTTTACTCCTTGGCATGTTAACGCTAACTAATACAGTCGAAGCTCTCGTAAGCAACCACCTCGGGAATTCAGAAAAGTGGTCGCAACTAGAGCTGGTCGCTTAGGAGAATGGGCTATTGCAAGCGACCACGTAACGAAACAATAGAGGGTGGTCGCTTACTACAAATTTTAGCATCAAACTTGGGAAATGTTCATGGTTACTAGTAATATAACTATTGTAGTTCAATAATATTAAAAAATGTATATTACTGCCTATCACAGAAGAGGATCACAACTGTACCGGTCGAGCATCTACACAGATTGAAAACTTCTCAGAATCTCTTTGTCAGATGAGTGGTCGCTTAAGAGAACTTAACAACAAAGGAAAATACCTGTTGGTAATTCACAAAAGTGGTCGCGGTCGCTTACGGGAGCGGTCGCTTACGAGAGCTTTCAATTACAGAGTTAAAGTGACAATTCAAACGAGGTTTCACCATATCTACAAACTATGGTTTCACCATGCTAGCATATGATGCTAGTCGTAACTAGAGCTGGTCGCTTATGAGAGTGGTCGCAAGGAGAGCTTTGACTGTACTTCACTTGCAGTTCAGTGTTGTATTGACCGAGAAAAGGTTCAGACGAAACGAACTCTCCACTTTCAGTGTAAGCGGAGGTTTGAGTGAGTACTTGTTTATTTCATACTCTAGTAGCAAACTTGTGACCGTACATTCAGTTAAGGAATAATTTTCTTAGATAACGTAGGTGATGCTTTAGTTATAGCGACATGAGAAAGAGAATGCCAATATTGCACTGAAAATGAGAATGGAATATACGTACGACTGCAGAGCAGTTTTAGAAGCGTTTTCTCCCGTCTTGAAGATTCCCCATTTTAATGACTCCCCGTTTCCATTCCCCATTCCCCAGATAGTCGTACTGAAGGTTGCGTACCCGCTTCATTGTTCTTACACCTAGCTACTGACTATTGTTGTGTGTCATCAACTATGATTTCTAACTCAGGGATCAGAAAAGGGTCCACTGTTTTCTTAAATACAACTCTATCAGACAGGTTTTTGGCATTCCATTCACTGAGGCATTTCAGTCCTTTCACTCGCCGGCACAGCTCCGTAAAATCCTTGTAACACGCTGCTGGCTGCTCCTTCATGTCTTTAACTACAGATCGACCAGGTCTCGGTGTTGGCTGGATACTTTCATGGCTTTTCTTAGGCATGTTAAGCTTTGGTATGGCGCCGAATTTTGGCTTCTTTTTAGTCATTTTCTCGGCGGAGACTGCAGTGAAAAGTCAAACGAAAGAGGGTTAAAAAGGGGTGAAATAACAAGAAGTAGCGAGAGAAAATAAAGCTGAAGAACCTTTAGATAGCCAAGCACGTGCACGTGTGTTTAAAACATGAAACAGCACGAAACATCGTAACTTACATATTTCTATGTCTTCAGGCGGAAAATGCTTCTCACAGGTATACACTCCATCGTTCTTTATCCTTTCTCTGAAATCTTGATCAATCTCCCGCGTCTTAGTTATTTCATTCAGCCAGTCTTCCCTCCATTTCTGATGTGCGTCGTCCTTTGGCGCAGGAAGCTTCCAAATGCCGATTCCTTTCGTCCTTCTACAGGATCCACAGCCAAAGACAGCCCAGTTGTCACCCGGCATGGCTATTTCCAATCTTTTTAGCAACACTTCAAACGATTTTTCGACTCAAATCAACCAAAGCAAGCAAAATATTACGCAGATTTTCATCACACTTCTACTCCGAACGCCATCTTGGAAAATTCGCGTGCACGGTCAGTGTCACGTGACTAGGCAAAAACCATGACAAAGACATACTTCTTTGAAGTTCGCCGGCTTTCATAACCAGTCCCCCATGAGAACCCTCAGGCCTTAGAAACGGAAAGTTCGCTCATCTGAAATGACCGAACTTTGATCCCTACCCGCTAGAAGACAATAGGAGCCGTTGACAGAGCACACAGTCGGATTCTCCTCTGGCCTCTAGTAAACGAATGTTAATCGTCAGTCACACGTCAACACTTGACGAGGCACACAGTCGGACTCTCGTGTGTTCTCTGGTAAAACGAATGTTAACCTTCGGTCACACGTCAACTTTTCACGGTGCTTGCGAAATATCGAAACATCCGAGCGCAAGAACTGCTTCTCTTCGTTCTTTTTACTTGCGGTTCAGCTTTTCGATAGTTCGCCTCCGCTTCTTCAGACATGCCGTACTGAGCCGAATTATTTTAAATAGTCAGGCGAGGCGAGTAAACGTGACAGACAATACGACACGCAGTCAGTCCACTTTTTTCAGTGCGAGATTCGGGAGGGGGAGGCTAGGCTAGGTTAGACGACCTGGACTTGATGTTTTCGGTCATTTGCTGCAATATTCTAGTAATGATTGGGTGAATTGGAAAATATATATATATTCTCATACCTATCATAATGCTTCATTCAGTTTTGTTTATCATTAGAAATTAGCAAGGGTAGGGTGAGTTCACACTTTTTATTGTCAGGAAGTAAGATGTGTTCTTCACTTCCGTTTACAATTCCGCTCAGTGAGTCTATGATTAGTACTGTTTGTGTTACATTGAACTGTATGAGGCGCAACACCCGCCAGTTCAGATGGATAAAAATATTAAGTGCGATCTTACATTTTGTGATCAGTACTGTTTATGTTACATCGAACTGTATGAGGCGCAACGCCCGCCAGTTCAGATAAACAAAAATGTTAAGTACGATCTTGGCACTGGTTATAAAATTTAAGTCATACCTTGGTTCTGCCCAGCGTTCTTCTTTTATTCTGTTCGATTAGTTCCTTCCATTTGGCATAGTAAACACGAGCCAGTTATTTGGCACGCGAACCCGTGTCTCTTTCTGTTTTCGAATTTTCTTGGCCTCTCTTTCAATAATCCGAGACAATCGTTTTCTTTTGATTCTTTCATTTCTTATCCTGCGTTTCTCATCGATTGAATTTTCAGAAGAGCGTCGTGACATGATCGTTCTTTCGAAAGCGCGCGCTTTCCCTTCAATTCCCGCTTGCAAGGCTTGTAACGCGATCGCTGGCTAAATTTGCCTCTGGCTTGCGTGTGTGCCCGCTATTCCATAATCCGATATACCAAATTCGAATGGGCAGCGGCGTATCCAGCTTATCGCAAAACTATAGCGAAAATTGCTTATTACAGGGAAAGTACAACAAAGGAATTTTGAGCAAATTGATCTCTGTGGTGCAAATTACCGAAATACATCACAATGATAACGTTAGGGATGACACCGTTGTTTTCGATGATGTGAGCCTTTTTTTTTTTAAATTAAAAAAAGCACTCGTGATTATTATATATCATCATTGCGTCTGCACTTGACAGGTAGCGCGACCACTGAAAGATCCTACAAAAGTTTGAAGGATAAGTGCTTGTAATTAGGCTTTTTAAATGTATATAAATATTCCATTTCATAGATATTAATTACGTTTTTAGTTAGGTAGGTTAGGTGTCCACAATTAGTAGAGGGGACTTTTCCCCTCAGCTACTACAGTTTTTGACACGTTAATAAAGTTATTATTATTATTATTATTATTATTATTATTATTATTATTATTATTATTATTATTATTATTATAAGGCTTCACTGAAGCACGGACGATTGTCCTTGGCGTGTCTTGAGAACGAGGCTTTGTTCCTCTTTGTCGCAGGTCATCTTTTGTAGAACGCGTGAAGGCTTCACTGAAGCACGGACAATTGTCCTTGGCGTGTCAGCGCTAACTTGTACTTTGCTTGCAGTTCTTTGCTTTGCTGACGAGGAAAACGTTTAGAAGAAACGAACGCTCCATATCGTAGGATGAAGAAAAGGTTTGTGTGAGCACTTGTTTATGCTAATTTAATATTCTGGTAGCAAACCAGTGGGTGTATATTCAGTTAGGGAAATAATTTTCTTAGATCTGTTAGATAGCGTGGCCGTGATGCTATAGCTATAACGACATGAGAAAGTGAATGCCTACATTTCACCGAGAGTGAGAACGAAATATACGTACGATTGCAGAGGTTTTAAATGTTGTTCGGTCTTGCTTTCAATGTATAGTAGTTTTTAAAGCTCTCAACCGTGAAGCACCTTCCTACAAGAACCTACTGCCTATAGAACGTTCTTCCCCAATACGCTTCCATCAACATCTCAGCGGCTTTGAAAAACCCCGCAGCTTGTTTGAAAAACGTGTGGGGACAGTGCTTTTGCTGTGGCGTCGATAAAACTCTGGAACACTCTCCCATAAGACTAGAGGTTGAGTGACTCCACTGACATTTTTAGAAACGTGAAAACGCTTAATGTGTTTTCAATATAGCTTTTTACCTTTAAACATTTCAATAAATTTTAATTCTCAGTTTTTCAGATACTTCTAGCTTTTATTTTTATCATTTTAATAATTTTCAACTGAAAAGCGCCATGGGCAATTAGTGGACTTGGTGCTATATATATGTTTAGTAGTATAAATTATTAGCACTTTACAAGGAAAACGTGGTATCATTTTGGTATGTAGTTTACTTAAAAAATGTTTCGTTTTGCTTGTCTAAAATTGGTGATCCATTTTAATTTTTGGTTTCGAAAGCTTGGATTGAACAGATATGGAGGTCCTTCCGTTGCAAATTTATTTTAAAGTAGTTAGTCGCCATGTGAAGCAAACATATGAAGCTTACGTGTATCGTATGTATACGTTTGTAAAAAACATCGCCACGTTTAATCCACGACATTGAGGCAATGTCCCGATGAGGTCGTTATAAATATGCCTCACTCGAATTCGGCTCATTGAGCTCAAAATGTACTTACAAATAGCTTACCAAGGGCGTGCCCTTTAGGTCTAACAATGCCCTTTGTAGGAATAACAATTCACATTCAGACCCAAAACAAATGTCACTTCCAAAATGAAACATCAGTTACTTGACAGCGGTGAAGTGGTGAAAAAAGTGCTAAGCTTTATGCCTGATTCACAAATACTGCACTTAACTTCACTCACTTGTTTTTCATCATCTATTATGAAAAATAACCTTTCTATTAAATTTGTTAAGTACTACATCTTCTGTGTCCCCCAAAAAGTAACCCCCCTAAGGTGATAAAATTTCGATATCACCATCAGGGGAGAACATAACTGACTATTTTCTGCCACATTCCTAGCCTAAAAAAGTGCAGTCTTAGATAACCTAGTTCACCAAATTGTCACATTTTGTGAAAAACGTCTAGCCTCACCGACTGGAAGTTGTTGCCTTCAAATACCAACGCCAACTGAACAGCTTCAAAGTTTGGTAGAAACTCTAGGAAATCGTTTCAAATATTAACCTGGTCACCTTTTCTTCACTTTGTGTAATACCTCCCCACCCGCACAACTTTACACGTGCACCGACCTGCACCTCTCTGGTAAATGGCTGAATTCTCTCAAAAGGAACATCTTCCCGACTAACAATCTGGTCATCTTTTCTGACGGCTTTCCTCTTCCAACTTTCCAACAACCTGCAAATCCTCTGGTACCTGAATAGCCTCACTAACAAGTAAACACCTTCCTGAGTAATAATATAGTCATCTTTTCTAACAACGTTACCCTTCCAACTTTCTAACAACCTGCATACCCTCTAGTCAGCGAAAAAGTCTCGCTTCACCGACAGGAAGTTGTCAGCCTCCAATAATACCACTAACAGCTTCAAAGCTTGGCAGGAACTCAAAGAAATCTTTTCAAATAATAACCTGGTCACCTTTGCTCTACTTTGTGTAATAACTCCCCACCTCCACAACTTTCGTCCAGCCTGTAAACCCTCTAGAAGTTCACTAACTCATTCACAAGGAAACATCTTCTCAAGAATGATCTGGTCATCTTTTCCAACAACTTTACCCTTCCAACTTTCCAACAACTTGCAAACCCTCTAAATTCACTCTTTGTGATACTTTGCCAAGTGTATAGACCTTTGGTCGTACTGCTCACCGAACTCCTTCCCATTGTTGTTCCTATTTCAATGACGGGTTTGACAAGAAACTGTTACCATTATAACTCCATAGAGCAAGTATCAAGGCACCATCACTTTGCGTTGATTTCTTGTCTTTCACCAAAATTCATTGATTTTCCCAAGTAAGTGCCTGTGGTTTTGGAACTTACCACGCTGAAACTTGGATCATTTTCTTCACTGGTTCGTGAAGAAGCTCGCTGAACCAGGGGAAAACCGTGGTGATGCGCTGAGGCCTTCAACTCGTTGAAAATCTGGAACGTGACAATCAAGTTTTGCACTTGCTGATCTTCAGCAGTGCACCAGTTTTTTTGCTAGTCAGCTTTAAGCTACGTTTCACTGACTCCACCGTTAACTGGAATAAGTAACAAGTAGATGTTCCCCAATGATTGAAGTCCACAATAAAAGATCATCTTAAAAAACCCAAAGAGGAAGTATGACGAATCAGTTGGTCAAGTATTCACCTGTAAGTCATTTCAGTCGCACCCAGTAAAAAAGCATCATTGTTGCAGCCAACCCTTGTTGCTCTGCGACATAAACGAAATCAGCAGCAACCTTAGTTTTGGTGTAAGCAGTATCTTGCTTCATTAAGCCTTTTCATCCATCCTGATGCATTTGAAACAAATAAGTAAGGTAGTCAATTTGACAACTATAAAATGTATTTAATATCAAAAGACAAGACGACTTCCGCTGAACGTTCGAGCAATAAGTGCAAAAATAATGTTACCAAAAAAATACTCACAGCATGGTAACATTTTGAATAAAAAACGAAGACGTTATCAATACTCAACCTACCAAGCTGACCCCGCGAGAGAACATTGAATTTGAAGTTATCCATAATTTAATCGAAAAGACGCTTCATGTCAGTTCAAAACAAAATGGCGCCCGTCTTAGCATATTTTTGCGAGATTTGACATTAATTTTCCCGAGAATGCTTGAGAATTTAATCGCGGGGTCACTTGGAGAAGTGAATTAAGGTCGGAAATGTTTCAAATAGTATTCAAAGTGTTACCGTGCTGTGTGTAGTTTTTTTGTAAACATCTTTTGCACTTATTGCTCGGATGTTGACCGGATATCGCCTTAATAATCACGCAAGTAAAATTTAATTCTGAACGTAACAATACGGTGGCGGTCTAGGGGAGGATATGATTGATGAAATTTTTCATCTAGGATTTTGGGGACATTATTAACTGGCAGGATTATTTTTGAAAGAGAGCCTAGTTTGGGAGTTTAGTATTCAGTTACAAAAACAAAGTGAAATCAACACCTGCGGAGTATAATCCTTCATGTTCATTTGTCCACCAACAGGCCAATCTGACAAACGATTTATGATTGGTCAGTAACTGACATAAAGTTCGCTGGGGCGAGGAGTGCGTGACGAGTCCAAAGAACGTCTCCTTAGGGAGCAAGGAACACATACGTATAATTCATGCCGACCGTACAGCAATCCCCGCCCGGAGCTCCTTGGCCCCTGTTATCACCCGATCTTTTTCGCAGTTCCGCAGATCAACAAGTAATACGTTGCTCGTCGTGCAAAACTCGTTGATCTCGCGAAGCCGATTATCATTTCTCACAATTTATACACAGAGGTTCGACGATGAATCCATACCAATCGAATGCCTCGATCAAATAAAACTGAGAGCGCCTAAGGGAAGCGCTTTGGTTAACGCTTTTTACGAATTGTCATTTAATAAAGAACACGTGAACTAGTGACCATTACATCACACATTTTATCTTTCATAGTAAAGTACGTACTAACTATAGACTTTTCAATTACGCTAAATAAATCCGTACACAATTACACGTACGGTGTGGTAGGTTGACCTAAATCAACGAAAAACTTTTTATGAGTGACATGGCTGCAGCACATTATTTATTTGTTACTACACGTGTCACTTATGGCTGGATGCCAATGTAGAAATCGATCATCGGTATGAAAGCTGAAGAGCTTTACGCAAACAAGCCTAAAAGCTTGAAGTATATATACGCTAAGACAGGAAAGAGTATACAGAAAGACCGTGAAACGCAAGCGCATGCTCAAAGTCGTTCACTTGCACTTGTGTGCTTGTGGTTACTTCGCTGGTGAAATCAAACGTTTAACTTTCGCGAGTATTCGTAGTTTAATTCATACAGAATCAGCTCCGTCTGGACTCCCTCTCAACCGAGACATTCCCAAAACGGAATTTTATACTTAACCCCTACTCTATATTTCGGCCAAAACGGAATTTTGTAGTTAATCCCTGATCTCTAGTTCAGAACATTATTTCATCGCCAATTAAACAAGGTTATTTCTTCCAAAACTCAGAAAGACGGACAGTCGGAAAAGTTTGCTTTTTTCGGTTTTATTTCTTTCTTGTCTCTGTTCGCTTGTTTGTTGTTAATTTTTTTAGCTGACGCAATACTATCTTACTTATTTCAGAGTTGACTAATTTTGACTCATCTGTGTCTCCTTTCGAGAGCCGCAGTTCACTGCCGGCGGCATGTTATCCTTTCTTTGTGTAGGTGTGTACAGCGCTGAGATCACGCGATGGTCAAGGTGGTGTCTATTGAATAACAAACAGCTACTCTGTGGTTTGTTAGAATCACACCACATTGCGTCACCACAAAGAAAAACCGGGTCATCGTAGGTCATTCCACTTAATCCCTCAGGTTTGTTCTTTTCTCTTGGATTATAACAAAGGAAAAACGAAAGCGGAAATGCAATTCGCAGAAATGTTAAACGAACGATTCGTGTGATTCACAAATGTTGGCTCAAAGCTCGACAATAAAAAGCATTATTTTCTCGAGTGGTTGTATTTTTATATGAAGTAGACTCACGCTATCCCGATCCTCGGTTATCTCGAACTGAAAACCGTTTCCCACGGGTGACAGCGTGCTGTTATTTACTGATGACTACTGATGACTAACAATTTTTTATTCCCTTATGTGTTTGAGATAGCGGGGGTCTCCTGTATTTCGTTTCATCTGTACACTCCATTCCCGAGTTCATGTGATTTTAAGTTTGGCTAACAGGAAAAACAGGTCAATACAGGTCCTAGCACCAAACTGCAAATCAGCAGTTTTTGTCACAGTCACGTGACGCTCAAAGTAAATGACGTACAGGTGTGGCAAATTACGACTCATAGTATAAATAGCATTCAGTATCGCGTTGCTTTGCCGTATGCGGCTGACTTCGTCCGTTGTGATATTGTTCAAACCAAACTTGTGTGCTATTGAATCGAATCACGCACGAATCCTGCATGGAAAT
The DNA here is from genome assembly GCA_964030785.1 of Siderastrea siderea. NCBI lineage: Eukaryota > Metazoa > Cnidaria > Anthozoa > Scleractinia > Rhizangiidae > Siderastrea > Siderastrea siderea. The sequence goes on from OZ034969.1 coordinate 21,644,586, forward strand.
CAAAGGAATTAAGACACTACATATTCACTGTTATCAAGATGGCTTCAAATCCCAGCAGCAAAAGAAAACGGAGAAGAAGCAAAGGTCAAAAACTGAAAGGAACTGTTCGTCTACTCCTCGAAGGAAATTCGTCTTTTTTCACACTTAAGTGCTCGAATGTTCCATGGATTTCGTCGTCAATTGGCAACCATAATCAAGAACCTAAAACGTCTTGAAAGAAGCTCAAGGTGATCACGGTCCCCAAGACGTATTACGCTTGAACGATCACGTTTGAACGTATTACGCTCGAACGATTTCTGATGCAAACTGTCTCAATGACATTTCTGAAACAGGGGCATGTAGAAAAATGTTCCCTTGTTCCCTTGCTCCCTCCCCTAGTGGCGGGGGTGCCGATTCAAGGGGAATACAAACTTGGTTAAGTCACGTCCTGTCTGCGATTCTGCAACGAGAGCACACGAACTTAGCATTGCAAAGACGAACGCCCTGTGGTTAGGAGTGCACAGTGATGGTAGGAGAACTTCTCGAAAGAAAGGAAGAGACCTTCATGATGTAAAAGCTATGAAGCGGGTAAAAAGAGAATTTTTGCATCATGCAAAACGAAGAAACCTTCCTACATTCGACTTTTTCTTCCAAAGTTAACCTGTTCGTCATGTTGTTCATTCTTGATTCATAGGTCTGAGGAAAACCTAGCAAAAATGAACTCATCGGAGGAACTTGCAAATCCACAAGAACAAACCCAGGTGTGTAAATCAAAATTGAGAACAACTTGCGTGTTAAATACCGTCTCGTAATCAGGCCGAAAATTTAGACAATGACAAAGGCACAAAATGGCCAACGAAGTAATGCTTGTTTGCGGGTTTCACGATCTTGTTTTTACAATCGAGAAAGACCATGCCACAAATGAATGCAGGTCACTGAATAAACGAATTCTGCTCCTAAAGCTCATATAAGGTATCGACTTCACCGGTTTCTTGTTTATGTGCCATAATTTGTGTTCTATTTTTTGCTTCTCAGCAGCTACATAGATCGCTGTATAAACTACACAATTCATTGATGAACCTTTTTTGTTCATATTTGACTCATCATGGGCGATTGGAAGCTCAGACAACGAGGTATTTAATGTAGTTTGCTCTTTCATAGTTTCCTGACATACAGTAATTACAACCTATGTTTGTGTGATGCTCTGCAAGTCCTTTAAATAACCCTAAACATCTTTACGTGGCTCACACGTCCTGAACTCAACTACGTTGTGCATTTTGTATAGCATCATACCTGTACATACATTATATTAAGGGTAACCTGTGCAACATAGATTTAATGGTGAGGTCTTTCTTTTACAAAGGTATCTACAGAGTGAAAGTTTCTTCAGCTTAAACTGGGTGAGTGAATAACGCAAAAGCTTACAGGTCAAGCCAAACCATAGATAAAGTAAAAAATATCAAGTAATTGAATTGTGAACATTTTTAGCAAACGTTTCGCTTTAACTTTATTTAAACACAAACAAATACTTAATATAAATATTTAAATGGCTGAATATGCCCCTAGATAACCAAGATTAGCTTATAAAATTTGTTTTTTTCTGTCTCATTGTTCTCAGGAAAATCCACGACAGCTGGAATTGGAAACTGGTTCCGTTATTCTAAAACGAATGAGAGAATTATTGCAAGTAAGTGTATTGGGAAAAAATGTTATTGAGCCGTTAACAAGAAAGTCAGCCTCAGAGAACATTATTGATCATTGTTTTCATTGCAGCAAGAATCGCTCGATGGAAGGGAAACCTCGCCAAAGGAACTGCTGGTGGACACTTTTAGCTTCCTTTGGACGTATTTCTTGTTTAATGGAAAGGAGGGTGCACAGGGAACAATGTCCAGAAGGTACTTTACTGTCCGTTCAATCTTATCAACTACTAAAGATCTTGGATAATCTACAACAACTTAAAACCTGCACCTTATTCATCATGTTGTGTCCAGGATGTTCAGCAATTAATTTGCCATTCGATTTTAATTTGTACTCTAATAAACGGACAGTAAAATCATGATATTTCTACTGTAGGATTATTGTCCTTTTTGTTAGTAAAAGGTGTAATGTACACATTTCTGACTACTTGTATACCTAGTATAGGTACGTTTGGTGTAACAATTTGTAAATGTAGGCTTTTACTGTATGTAGTTCACATACATCACACATCATTAAAACATGAATCATCACACTTCATCACCATACATCTACTGTTTTACAAAGTACAAATGATTTACAACTCTTTGTACATAAATATCAGGCAAGACTTGGTTTTACCTGATTTGTGACATTTTTTAAATTCTCTATTCTCTTTTTCTTGCATTAGTTATGACCAAGAACATGGGGAATTGACCTTGGTAAGTTACCAATAACAGGGCTCCCTCTCGAATCTCACTTAGACATGGTAAAAACATCAGCTGTCAAAGCGTCTTTTATCCTTGATAAGAGAACTCACTTTTAAAACTGCAACATTTAGTTTTAAGTTTTTCAAAACAAGAATTCCACAAAAACTTCCACGTTCAATAAAAATTGTCTTGTAGCAAGTTCATCTTTATAAAACCTATTCCAAGTAAGTTCTAAAACTCAAATTCGTTAGAGACCAAAGTGATAACAATACGAATGCACTACCAATGCTTCCCAAAGACTTGACAGATCTGCACTTTCAGTGCATTCACAGTATGAGGGGTCTCAGTGAAACCTTTCCTTCTATTTCATTTTCTTCCACGCTTACTATACAATCACTAAGTTTCTACATCACTACAACACTGTTATTTTTCACTTGCGTGTTTTACAATACAGATGATTTGCATGATGACAGCTGAATTGGTGCTGGGGGCAGTTTGAACATACACGTTTTTAATTCTTAGTATTACTTTCAATTCACCTTTTACAAATTTTATATTCTAGAGCAATGGAAGCATCCAAAATGATTGTGAAGTTGTAGCCAAGATTCTTCAGGTACAAACAAGGTCAATGAAGGTGAGTAGGAAAATCCCCTCAAGCTAAATACAATAACCTGAAGTTCTTGCTGTTCTCAGAAGAGAGGTTTGAGAACTCATTTACTTCGTCATCCTCCAGTTCAAACGTAGACTATGACCAGTAAACCAATCTAATTGTACCCGTCCATGGGTATGTAATTTTAATCCAATGACGATTTTGATGATCTGTTTTCTCATCACTTCTACGTGTACGTTTGATAAAGTAACGACAGTGTGAACATTTTACACTAGAATGGTTAACACACGGCTTAACTTAAGCATTTCTCGTGTTGGCTTACAGGGAAATTCTACTCATGAAGAAAGTAGCATATTAACCGAACACCTGGGCAGAATATTGCATTACTTAGAGCACATAACAGGGCGGAAACGGGGGATAGATGTGCCACTCGCGAGGTAATTCCTTAATTTTACAGAGGCTCCCCCAAATGGGAAAATGTAATGTTCCTGAAATAATCACCCATGTTTCTGGATGTTTTACAAATGCGTGTAGTAATAGCAAAAGAACAAAGTGGAGCGCAATTCAGCAAGTACTTGGGCTAGTTATTATACAAGTGGCTCAATGTGTAGATCAAGGATGCGACTAGAAATTAACTGAGATAACTGCTCAACACCAGGACATGGGTTTCTTTCTAAATTACATAAAAAGAACCAATAAAAAGGGAGTTAACAACAGCTTTCGATAAAATAACACACAATTCTAATTGGACAGACATAACTGGAAATCTATGGCTCACAAGCGAAAATGTGGTGTAGATTAACACGTATCAAGAGCCAATTAGCTTCAAAAATTTATCAAGTTCTGAAATGGACCTCACTTAAGGCTAATTTACACGCTTGATTTGTCGACAAATTGGGGAGCGAATCGGCTCATGTGAATGGCGATCCGATGCGCGTGCGACTCCAATCCGACAAGTCAGCCGATTCTGTGACTGCTTCACAGATTTTCGCATGTCGGGCGCGATTTTAAGAACGAAAACGCAACCTGCAAAAGAATTGGCGCAAAACAAATTATATCTGCGGTATTTTAGCTGAAAACAAACTATCTATCACCTACCATTTTGTTTTCCAAAAAGTTTCATTAAAAAAAAGTTTTGACTATAAAAAATGCACGTGCAGTGCTTGCACTGTACATAAACTGATTCGCTTCCCGATTTATCGTGGCCGACAAATCGGGCCGAGAAATTGCTGCGTGTAAATTAGCCTTTACACAAATTATTTTTTCATCTTATCTTACTACTTATTCCAAGAAAATAACACAGACATTTCCTAAGCATTTTCCTTACTTGTTTTATAGACCAGACAATGTAAACACGGCATGCATTTAGTGTACTTAAACTAATTAATTTAAACTGATTCTTTGAGTGTTATCTTAGTATTTCTCCAAAAAAGTATCTGACCTCGTTTAAGATCAATTGTTCCCGGGCAGTGGGCAGTAAGGGGGGGGGGGGGGGTACTCCATATAGTGGACTATACAGGGAGGCTCCACCCCAAAGGGTGTTACTAAAGGGTTGGGAAAATTGCTATTTTAGTACCGGTATGTTAAAAAGTCACTAAAATGTGCTGCAAAGTGAAGGAGAAGGGAACTAAAGCTAAGTGTATGAAAGGGTGCCAAATTTTGGCAAAAATAACAACCCAAAACACACAGAAGATTTGAACCTTTGAGCAACTAAACCAGGGTAACTGAAGGCCTGGGAAAATTGTGGTAACCACAGGATATTGTATTGTTTTGGCTTTTCCATGAGGTATAAGAAAAGGATGCAATTTTGGCTTTAAGTATATGAAAGGAGTGCCATTTTGATAGAAACCAGTATATTGAAGGAGCCTTCCAGTACAGAGCTTAATTGAGTACCCCCACCCCCTTCCCTTCCCACCCCCTTCACTGTTGTTTGCTTAAGTTCGTTGTACTGTTTTTTTTTTTACTTCTTCATGTAGAAGTTACGATGAAAACAAAGAGTTTGAGGAATTAGACTGGGTGAGTTCATCTTGTTACAACTAAGTATTGCATGTCTGAACACTAGAAATTTATATCTAACCTAATAGAATTATATTTACCAAAATTGCAGCAAGTTGGAGCTTCCAGACAGTTTCACCCAGTCCATCAGTCTAAAGCGATATACCTAAAACAGCGAAGGAGACTAAATGTTAAAATAGTAACATGACATCTGATGATACAATATTAATTAAACACGGATGTGCAACACATTTGCTATGACGCAGAGTCAACTTCCAAAAATAAGAACAGCAACCAAACAAACCACTATCAAACCATGCAAGTACATGGGTCAAGTGGAAGAGGGAATGGGGTAGTTACTTTATAATAAATTAAGGAAAGGTCACTTTGTGGTTCACAGGTAAATTAGGTTTTAATAGTTATTGTTTTCTCCTCATGCAGAAAATGAGATGAACTGTATTGTGAACCTCAGGGAATAGTTACTTTCACCGATCTGTTCCTACTTACTAACAGGCAAGCAGCGACAAGTTGGCTATTTATGTAAGACAAGATTGAACTGAATAATTGTTTTGTAAAATACTCAGCTACAGGATAAAATACTAATTGACCCAAGGAAAGCTTCTGGGAAAGCAAAGAGAAACAAAAGAAGAAAACTACAAATTTTCTTATTCTTTTAAACACTTTCTAAATAAGTATAAATGCAGGAAACCAATCATACTGCAGAAAACAGCGCTATCCTTTGCAGAGTATATTACAATGAGTCTTATTCCATGCTGTGGCAAACTGTATTTATACTAGCAAGTTTTTCCTCAGGATAGTAGCAACGTTTTATGGTGTCACTTCTTTTGAACACAAAATTGAAGCTCTCCAAAATATTAGTTATAAAATTGTTATCTTTAATTTCCAACCCATTGAAATCTAGGGAGAAACATCAATTCAATGCTTTTAAAAAAATCATTAAATGAGTGTTTAAATCAGCATCGTTTAATGGCTGATCACAAAGTTAGTTTCCCTTTTCAACCTTTCTTTATCAAGATTCAATGGTTGAATTCTTGCAATACAAATTAGTTTTTGGAAGCGCCTTTAAGACTTGAAATTTGCATGAGTGTCAACTTACATACAACACATTTAAATATCTGGTTTAAACCATGCCAAATCTATGACAAACAAAAGCAGAATTTTGTCTTGAAGACAATCTCTAGCAACTACATAAACTCTCCATGAAATACTTAGGCTTACATCTCCTAAAACTCAAACCGGTAGTTTTTGTTATTAAAACTCAACAAATTGACATCATCTATTTACTTTACAGATTGGAAGTTGTTATTTTTTGACGTGCGTCATCGTTATTTTTACAAATTTTGTTGTTACCATCCATCAAGTTAAAGATTCCTCAGATTTAATTTGTATTTTCCGAGTTTTGCATATGCAAGTTAAAGATTAAGAATACATTATTTTTGCATAGGGGATATGGGATAAAATCTGACATGGACAAAATATGTCAATATAATTTAATACATGATAAACCATTGCAGTTATATATACAATGTATGCATTGTATTTACTTTACATATTGGAAGTTGTTATTTTTTGCAGGTGTCATCATTATTTTTAAAAATTTTGTTATTGCCATTAAGTTAAGGATTCATCAGATTTTGTACTTTCTGAGTTTTGTATATCTACCCGGATTTTTGAAAACGGTATTGCTCAATCGAGCTGTCTGAGCCGGTGTGTCGCAAGCACAAGTAGGCAATTTAAAAATTATGAGTACCAGGAGTCCTTTTTTCCTTCTCCCATCTCTCCCCTCCCTTCTCTTTTCTCTCCCACGTGGTTTTGAGGCTGTTCAGAGTCTTAAAACCTCGGTTTCGGTGTCGTTCTGGTGAAAACGGGCAAATCTTCAGGAGCCACGTTTTCAAAAATCCAGGTAGATGTTGCAAGGAAATGTTGCCAGATGGTGAAAAATGGACGGATTTCAGCAAGCGAGGAGCCTTTTCAGCATCTCTTGGCCATTTTAGGCCATTTCATGCCAACATCTACCCAGATTTTTGAAAACGATACCGCTTGGTTGAGCTGTCTGAGCCGGTGTGTCGCGAGCACTTTTTTGTCGTTCAGAAATCTCCAAAGTAGGCAATATAAAAATTATGAGAGCCAGGAGTCCTTTTTTCTTCTCCCGTCTCTCCCCTCCCATCTCTTTTCTCTCCCGTGTGGTTTCGAGGCTGTTCGGAGTCTTAAAACCTTGGTTTCGGTGTCATTCCGGTGAAGACGGGCAAATCATCAGGGGCCACCTTTTCAAAAATCCAGGTAGATATGCAAGTTAAAGATTAAGAATACATTATTTTTGTATTGGAGAAATGGGATAAAATCTGACATGGACTAAATATGCCAATATCATTTAAAACAAGATAAACCATTGCAGTTATATATACAATGTATGCAACTTAAGCAGTTGCCAAAAAAAGTGCCTCAAAATTCAGATTTGAACGGGAATCACCAGAGCCCAAGACCCTGCCATACCAGTGCAGTGTTCTACTACTGCACTGACCTATCAATTCACCTCCCATGGGTATCATATTGCAAACTCACAAATGGCCCGCTTTCCGTTGGCTTGATATTAGCTCAGTTGGTAGACCATTGCACTAGTACTGCAGAGTTATGGGTGCTAATCCCACCGAAGCCTGAAGTTTTTTAAGCATTCTTTTTGCAACTGCTTTTAAAGTTCTATACATAGCTGTGATGCTCTCTTCAAATTCCATATTTTCCTAATTGAAAGAAATAACACTGGATTATTCCATTTATTTCTCCACCCCTGATTCATAAATGTGAAATTTAACTCCATGAATTTAAATAACGAGTGACACGTGCATTAGGCATGTGCCACTTTGTGTATAAGTGTCAATAATATTGATGTACCAGAAAAAAAAAAACATGCAATACATCTTTTGTGTTGTTTGATATGTAACTTTTCTTGCTTGCTGTTTCAGCATGTGTTTGGCAATATTTCTTTGTACTCTTGCCACTGTCCTGTTTCCCCACTGGCATTCATGGTCAATCAGCCAAACCAAAATTTCAGCCTTCTCCTCTAGTCACATACTCCTGAGTAAGCAACTAGAAGAGATGGCTGGTCAAAGTAGTGCAGGCTGCATTCAGCCTGGATTATTACAATCTGTTTGTATTTTACATCCCATCAGTATAGTATCCAATCAACCAAATGCATAGGTAAACAAATTGAACTGCAATTAATTATCTGTGGGCACTGCTGATTAAAAGGAAATCATATTTTGTACAGATGTTGTATCTAGACCTTTACTCTGCCTTAAATGAGGCTGGTTCCAAATAGGAGACAGGATCGTCCTGATTTTCCCATTCATATTTTCAAAATATGTTCAAGCGCTGATCCAAATCACTGGGATGATTGGGATGACCTTGATTGCTTGTATAGTACAATATCATGTCAGATCTTGACCAATTACATGGAAACCACTCTCAGATGATAAGGGTGATCAAGGAGATCCAAATCCATCCCAGAAAGCATCACTTTACAGGAAAAAAACTGAAGAGAAACTTTCATCAAAAATAAGCCCTTGTACCGGTGTGTGATTAAGTACAGGCTCTTCCCTCTTCTTGTACATTCGGCAAATCCAAAATCTGTGCTTTGGATGAGCCCTTCTCACACTCATTAATAATTCAGTTCTTTAACTGCCAATCACCGGATGTATGCCACATCATGTGCATGCGTTTGGAGACTCAGTAAAAAATGGTATACCAATCTCCAGTAAGAGTGGTATATACCACTTATATATGTAATTAGGCTCTATACTAGGGCTGGGTGATTTTCTGAAAGTTGTTGTCTTTACCTTTGGTTGCCATTTAACAGACCAGCATGATACCATCGGTAACACAAGCTTTATACTACGCAGTGAATACAAGTTTATTTTATCTATTTTGTTCCCGTTCAACTTAAGGTGGCTCAACTGGATTTCTTAGTGGTGATACCTTCCACATTTGAACACAAATTACACCACCAAAAGAAATAAACAAGGGTGAACAGCTGCCAAACTTTTTTTCTTTATTCAAAATCAATTGAAGCGATTTCTTTAAACTTTTCATGGACATTGATTGATAGGTGTTAGAAGCATATAAGCTAAACAGTTATTTTCCTCAAGCCTGGTAAACATAAGTTGAAGCAGCTCAAATGAATTTCATTCATTTTTAACGCTAAGAACTTCAGTTGCAAATTTTGCCAAAATGTTCTCGAAGATAATTTTTTCTTAAACTCAGTACACAGAAAGGCAGCTATATGAACTACAAGTATCACAGGTAGCCAAAGCTTGAGTTATGACTGAAAATTAATAACATTTTACGAAATGAACAGTGTTTCTTTGTTTATGTCTAACGTACTTGCTATCTAGGGCAAAAATTCGCTCCCCGAACGTGAATAAGCGTCTTTCTAATTTTTGCTCCCAATTAGCATTATAATATTATGCAAGGTTGCACACTTATCTGCCATTTCACCTGCACGAAAGCATACCTCTTTTCACTAAATGAGCTATATTTCTTGAAATGCGCCATTTCCACTCACAATTTCCTCAAACCTGAATGAATCCATAGTCGAAAAACAACTATATGCCGGAAAAAGTTCCATCTTTCCCAACATTTGTCACCATAAACGGCAATATTTTTTCAGCTTCTTGTATAAGAAAACAAATGTCGGTAACAAATGTTCTTATATAACAGGTGTCTAAAATGATAAATTTCAGCCAGGTTCTTAATCCACTTGTTCTTTTATGCGGGGTTTTACTGTAACTCAAGCTTTGGCTACCTGTGCAAGTATCTGAACCATTCTGAATAATAACCTCCAGAATGCAAGAAAATCGACTATATGTAAAAATCCCAATGACGTCATTGCATTGCTATGGTAACCCTACTTGCAATAAAACTGACTTCAGCCGAGAATTTGAATCTATTGGTAGCAAAGATGGGGTAGTTCCTCGCCCTATTCTATTTCCTGTGGTGGTGTAATTCGCGTTCAAACATGGAAGGTATCCCATTGAGCCACATTTATCATTAAACGTTCTCATAAACACTTCAAACTTCTCAGTCAAATTCGATAACATAACACTATACCGGTCATGCGTGACGCGTATAACACTTGATGGTATCATCTCGGTCAATAGCGTGTCGTCTTAAAACGTACTTTTAACCCACCAGTATTAGTATAACAAGAGACATACCAGTAGTTCGTAGGTCAAAAGGTAAATTTTTCACGCGTTCCTGAGTTGTGACCTTTTCTTTCTGATGGTCCGCTTGTTTTCGCAGGCATCTTCCTATCTCCTAGACGAAAGGAGCCCTTCATGTTTTCAGCAGAGTTCCAAAGCTATTTTAACGATTCAACAAGTAAGAAAGAAACACCTAATGTCGAATTCCTAGTCGTTCCGGTCAGTCGTTCGAGTTCCACTGAACAATACGACGATGCCATTACCAGTCCCCAGGAATCTGTAGACCGTGAAGCCATGGGACACAGTATTTGAATAGCCAATTAGAGCGCGCGGAAAAAAGAGATTCACTTCACAACTTTAAGGTGATTTCCTTCAATTGCATTGCCCATCCTTTCCGCGCATCATTTTTTTGCGTGATGAGCAAAGAAATGGGGGTCACTGAGCTCGTTTAGGAGAAAACGCCTAAAATCTGACTGTAAATAGTGAATTAACCGAAATATTTCAAAATTGAATAATGAAAATGTCTTCAAATTTGAATAGTCACGCAAAAAATGATGCACAGAGAGGATGCGCAATGCAATTTTGGGTGTCTCACCGTTTCACCTTCGGAACTTGATAGGTTTTCTATGAAAACTGAGCAGTTCAGAGAAATAACTGATCGTTCACTCCTAAACGAGCTCGGTGACCCCCATTTTTTAATACACAAATTCAAATGGCACATCGTCGAGAATAATATTTTGCGATTTCAAGAAAAATTAAAAATTCTGCTTCAAGATATTTTTATTTAATTGCCAAAAAGAACACGTCTTTAGGTACAGCAGGGTATGTCACGCACGCGGCAAATTCTATAATTTTTTTCATATCCTCAATTCCTGTTCAACTAAGATAGTATGCAGTGCAAGGTAAATGCCCATTTTGTTGAACTGCGCCAATATTTCAATACAACCAATGACTTTTTAAAGTAATTATAGCTCTCATTTCTGATTACTAGGGTTTCTCAGGAAAACCTTGCGGGTCGTATAGTTGCTATCAATGGCTATCCATGTTGTGCCAAAACAAGCTCGGTGACCCCTATTTTTTATTGCATTTATGAAATGTTCTAAAGATAATTACCAATTGGACCAAGTCTTAGAAAATTTTAAATATTCCTTCTATTTCGATGGAAGCACCTTAAGGGTTTTATTTAAGGTCATTACCCTGTATTGCATGGAGTATCCTTACTGCGCACGATTTGCTGCGTCCAGGAGTAATAGGTTTCCTATGAAGCTAAGCTCACCAGAGAAAAGAAAAGTCGTTTACTCGTAAACAAGCATGGTGACCTATCTTTTTTTCCACATATTTTTGACCTACCATTCATCTTCTTTTTGTTCAAAGAGTTACAAAAAATATACATGTTCGAAAAAAAATTTTTTACTAGAAACGCGTTACTCGTGGAGATGAAATCACGACCTCGAGAACACGCACGTGAGGAAGGTTCAGTGTCAGCTTCGTCTGATGCTTCGAGCATCTGCCATAAAACATTTAGTAAATTGTTCGTTGTTATCGATATTTTACATCTAGTATATTGTTTCAAGATTTGTTTAATTATGTGCTTCCTGTTCGTATGGAAAGTAGCGTAAACTGATCAAATAAACATGTGTTTGTTAGGCGAAATTGCATGGAATTATGGGGCAACTTGAGACGATGATATCTCGTAAACGGACATGGGTACCTATTCTTTTTATTTTATATTTCAAAACACTGCACGATAGATAACAACTTGTGAAAGTTTGACAAAAATCCTATGTTAAATTTTATTTCGGGGGGATGACCTTAACTGATCGATGGACGTTGTCAGTAAAACTATCCGATGTTCGGAGAAAGTCTAGTTTACTAAACTATTCTATCAGAGTGATTCAAACAATGAAACATGGCCAAAAGTCGAAACAGTGGTGACAGAAGGAGCCCTGCCTCCCACCATTGTGGCCCTGGCTCGGATCCCGGACACGGTTCCATATTAGGAACAACAATCAGGGATGGAGACCATAAGTTTATACTATTTTAAGTCATGGAGTTGTCCCCATGATATGTAACAACTTTTCTAGTTTCAGAAAAAGTTGCGCCTTACGCGCGACACACACGCGCATGTAATTGCTAGGCTCGCGCGCTAAAAAAATGAACTTCTTTCATATGTTTCAGCACGTTCATAATGGCGTCCAAATATTTTAAATTTACGTTAGGTTTACCTGCGTGATGGACAGTGAAACGGACTTAGGCGTCCACAACAAAGAGGAAATACTTGAAAAAAGTGCACTGGAAATTTGAATAAAAGCAATATTGATCACATGACTTGCACAGAAAGGTAAAACAGGCGCGATGACCATGGCGCTGTGTCCCTGGGGTTGCCATGAATGAAACTAGCGAAGGAGCAAAAGTGAAAAATAAGATTATTCTTTACAGGGTTGAAATTCTAGCGAAACATTTATGTCACTTGACTAATATACGTGAAACGAAATGCCAAGAAAATGACGAGACTTTTCAGTGTTTTACTCAATTACCCTGGAGTGTCGAAGACAGAGTTTGGTTGTGGACCTGGACTGTTGTAGAAAGTTAATACTGGTCAGGAGAATTACAAGTTGCTGTTGTTGTTCCACACGGTCTTCATGGTCGAGCATTTGAGACCATAAAACAAATAAAATACAACAAGTCTTACTTCTGATGAACTGGAGGGAAACCCAAGCTCAGTGTTTGGAAACATGTTCCCGAATTGAGACAAAAAAGGAACAAAAAACTATCCACTGACGTGGATGGACTTGAATTAGTTTAATCAATATTACTTAACGACAATTGCTTGTTCTAGTTTATCTTTCGTTAATGAGTTCTGCTTCGAAATTGCAGTTTTCTTTTCATGTTATAGGATTAATTAAGAAGCTCTTAAGTTATTGATTCATCATATGCAAACACGAGTGCTGTTGCTAACTCTCCAGTGGACCTTGTTTTAAAAGGTTTCACGAAGCAGCACGAGCCTCGCGCGTTAACACTTTATATTCACTAGCTATCTCCTCTAAAAAGAGGAGTTCTTTTGCAACGATCTTGGAGCGTTAGGCCCCGGCTAAACGATCAAACATTTTTCGTCCAACATCGTGTTGGAAGAACATGTTTTACTGTTTAGCCGCCTCTCTCAAATTTGCATTAAAATGGTTTTCCAAGTTTGATCAAACATTTCGGCATCCAACATTTTGCATTATGAGCAGATGTTTGATCGTTTAGCCACCTCTACCAACAAGGCTTTGGCAAGCGGGGAAAAAACAACCAATCAGAAACGGAATTAGGGCGACGTCGCAAGTTGTCACCTCATAATTTTCAGCGGTAATATGCAAGAAACGTCATGTGGGCTCACTTTGTTGGTCAAACATTGTTTGCTCGTTTAGCCACCGAACGTTTTGTGTGAAAAACACAAAGTTGGACGCAAATGTTTGCCCACTTAGCCGGGAGTTTAAGCCTTGGCCAAACGGACTTGCAAGTTATCGCAAGATTATCGCAAGTTGAAAACTTGCATTAACTTGCGACTCCTTTCGGCCATGACTTGCGTGTTCTTGCGATGGCTTGCGATGACTTGCGTTCACGTTGATCAAGCTCAAATTTCCACGCAAGTGGACGCAAGGTTTTCACCGTTTGGCCACCCAACACAAGTCGTCGCAAGTTGATCTCACTATTGTTTTCCTTTGTGCGGGCGCACGTGGAAGGCTGCACTGCAATGGCTTTCTTGCTACTTGCGTTGAGCTTGCGTCTACGTACGAGTCTGTTTGGCCACCAATCGCAAGTTTGTATTCGCAAGTTCACATTTCCTAACTTGGGCTGACTTGCGACTCCGTTTGGCCAGGGCTCTACATGCAGGAGGTTCGACTATTGTATTATTAAATACGCAGATCACATAACGTGTTCGGAAGGACACAGTTTCTTCTGCAAACGTGTCAAATTTGACAATACTACGACACGCGTTTTCGCTTTGGGTTAGTTTCATGCATGTCCATTTGTTCTTCAATCAGACACGCGATACACACCCTTTAGGGGGGCATCTAAAAACAGTCAAACAAAGAAGACACGCGTGCAAAAGCAAAACACAACAAATCTGTGCAAACAGTCACGAGAACTTTGTGTGATACGCCATCAGAGTCCAAACAAAAATCATTAATCTGAGGAAATGTTAATTCCACTGATGCGCACGACACACATGAGATGAAACCGAAGCGAATAAAATAAAATATGGCAACTGCGCGAATTATAAAATGGCACTTGGTGAAGACAAAATTACTCTTCACCACGTAACCGTTCCACCCCATTAGATTTGTAAGTAGCCAGGTGGACAAACCGCGTTGGGGCTTAATCAATTCACGCAGTTTTACGGTTGCGACCTCTGTCCCATATCAGACTTGACTATCAGGTAATAATTGAAGTCACCAGATTTCGATTGGCGTAAAACTTACCTGCTAGCTTCTAAATACACAAAAAGTACAAGACTTTTAGAGTTCCAATTTAAACTATTACACAGAAGAATAGCAACAAACGATTTTCTAAACAAAGTTGGACTAAAAGACAACTCAAAGTGCTCTTTCTGTGGAAAAGAACAGGAGAAGCTTCGGCATCTCTTCTGGGAATGCTCTAAGGTAGTCGACTACTGGAACTCCTTAACCGCGCTGTTAAATGGACGCAATATTATTACGGACAACTACAAATTGGAAATCTCCGTTGCTTTAGGACTGAGGCCGGATTCTTCAAACCACCATCACCAAATTAACTTTTGCTGTCTCTTAGCTAGATACTACATCTGGATTTGTAAAAAGAAAGAAACTGCCCCAAGAATAGAAGGCTTCATAAAATACCTGAAATCTGTGTAGATATCGAGGTTAAAACTGGTGCTGAAGTACCAAAGAAATGTGAGATTTTGAAGTCTTTTTTCTAGAAGGTGCTCTCCTCTACCTCCCCTGCAAGAAGTATACTTCATTATCTAGCCAGTGTGTTACAAGCCTTGCAATTTCTGCTATTTAAACTATGTCTTACTTTATTGACTGATTCTGTTTGCCTAACACCTTTTTCTGCATACTGCGTTGTTGTTGTTGTTGTTTTTTTCTCTACATAACGTAGCTTGTGTGACGCCCCTTTTTTTAGCAGCTTGTAAATTGTTGTTTTGTTACTTGTTACTGTCTATTTTGTAATCTTTCTGTGTACTTTAATAAAGGATTGCTTGACCCAAAAAAGAAATTGATAATAATAATAATAAATAAACTATAAAAAAAAAATCGGTCAAATCCACAGTCGTGAAAACCAAACCATCCAATTCCCATCTCATGCAATTCCACCGTTTTATACGGTCTTACTTGTTTTTTTTAATTACAGCATGTTAGAGTATTCGGCCAATCCACTCCTCTTCCGCCCAAACAATTTGAATAGGGTAAAAAGACAGTTACAAAATAACTCATTCGACTTTGCTGCTGCTGCTGCTGCTGCTGCTGCTGCTGGTACGTTTATAAACGTCGTTTTGTTCAATCATTCTACAGCACTACCACACTATCTAATACACTTTCAGGACATAAACTAAGAACATTTGAAAACAAGCGTCTGGAAGCAAAGTTCAGCTGTGTACCTAATAAACATCATTTTGACACAAATTCTCATAGGAAACATGGCAGCTATTAACGCAAGAAAATTTTTGACAGTTCCATCTGTGCCACGCACTCTAGCCACATTTACTAACATTAAACTAAAAATGTTTTGAAAATTTAAAAATGCTTTAAAGCATGACGGGGGCTAAATATGACAACCAACTAGACAAGGTCAGAAGACTACTATCGTTAATAATTTCCATTTATATTGGGCAGCATAGCCAAAACATCAGTGACAGTAAATATTTAAAGGTAAAATTTATCACGGTAAAAAAGAAGACACTCGCTATAGTTAAGGGTTAATGTGAACTCATCCACAAATGCAGTAAAAAAAAGTGACTGCTTTGAAGAAAAAAAACATACATGTAAAAGAAATGACGTCACCTGTGGGAACACATTTCGAAACCAAAACCTTTCACTCCTTTGACAGAATACAAACATGTAAAAATTTCGAAAAGTAAAACTGATTTGCATTTCTTTCGAAATTTGCATTACTTTCGAAAATCTTCACGATCAGAGAGATCTGACCACTTAGAGGTATTTCAATAATATTTCCTATCTTACAGTTCTCGCCTAGTGATACCCATATTCCAAGTTACTAACTTAACAAACAAAAAACCGAAATGTTTTATATCATCACCAAATAAAAACCTTCTATCAAATCGAGTGCTTCGTTTGAAGGAAACATATAAATATAAGCTTATCTGGCGAAAAATTTAAATTGATATTCAAACCTTTTCTTCTGTTGGATGTTTTCCCATTCTGCCAACCGTCTGTTCTAAGATAATTCAGACACTCATCCATAAACTCGTTTGAGTATATCCGCCCATCATGAAAATATTTCTGTTACGGGGAAACTGGAGCGGCAACGCCGTAAAAACCAGTTCACTGTTGCGATCAGAACTAAAGTTGATATCCAACTGAATACAGCACCGCTTGTCTGAAAACGAGGTTAGTGACGTAATTGGAGTGTGCATCACGATTCTCAGTTTTTTCTGATTGCTTTTGAGACGTCAGTGTAACTATGGATTGTCGTCTCAAAAACGAGCCAGTGATTGGCTGAAAATTTAATCCGCACCGTTTCTTGTTAGGTTCCTCCCGTTCCAAACAGTAATTTAAATCTTTTTCTTCAAGGGCAGCCAGAAATGTTAATCACTTTGTCGTTTGACAAATTAAGGTAAGCGAAATTCAACGCGCGCGCTACAATCCAAATTATCGAAAAGTTAAGGCAAGACGTGGTTTCAAGCGGTTTTTCATTTGGTCAACAGTTTGTTTTTGTCGAGGCGTTGTTGTGCACGTTTTGGACGAAAATATCGTCAACTGATCGCATTTTACTACTGCTTTGTCGACGCCACGTGCTGATTTATGACAAGGAAAGTCCGTAATGTGATAACTTTTGCACTAAACAAAGATTTGATTACGCGCCAAACATTAGTGTGCACTGCAGCACTTCAAGAATTTTTACTTTTAATTATCATAAAAAAGGTTCAGTTTTGCTTTTTTCCTGCCCGAAATTCGATTGATTTCGTCGAAATAATGTAGTATTTTTCGTCTCAAAATCGCAGCTACGTCATGGATATGCGCAAGAACGCTCCGACAAAGGACTTGCAACCCATCCCCGTCCCAGGGCCCTTTCTCTTCATCAAGGTTGCTGAACCTCCGTTCCTCAATTGCTTATTTCGTCCCTCAGCTTCAGCAGTTCCAGCGAGTGTCTCAGCGCCTATTTCGGAACGTCGGGTAAAATCACAGGCCTGAGAGTTCTGTAGCTTCCGAAAAAAATGGAGTGGCCATAAAGGAAACCTTGTTAATGTTAAATGACATGGCACTGCAAGACGCTGTGCTGCATTTGCAGTGTCATCACGTAACACAACCTGAAAAGCACACATCTCGGAGAACGTGAATGCCCCGGCAGTGGCATGTACTTAAACCCGAAATGCCGGAACGCCGGAACGCCGGAATTCTTAAACCCGAAAAATACTAAAACCCGGAATGCCGGAATACTTCAACTCTAAATGACCGATTTAATATACACAAGATCGCTGAAAAGACGAACAATTATGGTTAACGTTTAAGCCATGCTACATTATTAACGTTACCTTCTGGTCCCCACCAAAACCATTCTCCTCACTATCCCCATCCCAACCCCTTGCCTTACGTTTTCCTGCCAACCATAATTGTTATAATTTATTCATTCCAGGGCTTTTTCGCGCTGCCATCGACATGGAGTACTCTCCAGCAAGGTAAGCGTATATGACTGAAATTTTCTCTCTTTAACTTTAGGCGTTTAAAGTATCATTTACAGAGTGATAAACTGTCATTCCCTTCCCTTTAGTCCTAGCCAAAGCCCAGAAAAAAAGAGGTCAGACATTGAATCTTAACTAGCCTGCGCGCCGACGTCTGTGGGCAAGCTACATCTTAACCAGTTTTACAACTCAGTTGACAAATGTCAGGCACATGCTGTGGCTTCACGTAATGACAGCAATACTGAAAATATCCAAGCAGTATAAATGCTCTTAGTGACGAGTAAACTGTCTCAAAAACACATACACCAAGAGCCTTGGCTGTTAGTTTCTTTGTTTGTTTGTTTGTTTTTTTATGAGCTTATGAAGACATATGGATCGTTAAATCTTTCACTTAGGGGGAAACGCTGGTAAATCAAAATAGTGGAGAACAGATTAAAGAAACATGGCGTCGACATACCGCGAGAGTTCGAATCAACGATCCATATGTCTTCACAAGATCAAAAAAAAAATTACAGCCAAGGTTCTTGAAGTATGTGTTTTTGAGACAGTTTACTCGTCACTAAGAGCATTTTACACTGCTTGGATGTTTTCAGTATTGCTGTCATTACGTGAAGCCACACCATGTGCCTGACATTTGTCAACTGAGTTATAAAACTGGTTAAGATTCAGTATCTTACCTCTTTTTCTCTGGGCTTTGGCTGTGACTTCAGGGAAGGGAATAACAGTTTATCACTTTGTAAATGATACTTTAAACGCGTTAAGTTAAAGAGAAAATTTCAGCTACGTACGCTTACCTTGCTGGAAAGTCTTCCATGTCGATGGCAGCGCGAAAAAGCCCAGGAATGAATAAATTATAATAATTATTGTTCGCGGGAAAACGCTAGGCAGGGGGTTGGGGTGGGGATAGTGAGGAGAATGGTTTTGGCGGGGATCATAAGGTACCGTTAATAGTGTAGCTTGGCTTAACATTAATTATTTGTCTTTTCAGCGATCTTGCGTATATTAAATCGGTCATATAGAGTTGAAGTATTCCGGCATTCCGGGTTTAAGTATTCCGGTGTTCCGGGTATAAGAATTCCGGCGTTCCGGTTTTTAGTATTCAGGCGTTCCGGCGTTCCGGCGTTCCGGCGTTCCGGCATTCCGGCGTTTCGGGTTTAAGGTGGCTTACTACAGTTTTTCTGAGACACAATTGCGCGCGCTGAGAAATTCTCTCTGACGCCATTTTTTTTTCGCGCGTGCAATACTTGACGCCATCATCGAGAAAAAGCTGAAAACACCTCTGAAATCTGGCTTGTAGAAATCGCTCGTGGCGTACTATTAACATTCTTTATCACGAATGGACGAAGCCTTGACGAAGTTGGTGAGCGCTACCGGTATAAAATATCTGTTAAACCTTGACAAAAACCTCGAGAAGTTGTTGTAAAAATTTTTATGTTTATCGCACGCGCCATATTGCGTTATTTCAGCGCGCGCTTAAGTTGCACGCATGCTCAGTTTTGCTCACCAAGGAGGTCGCAAAAAAATGGCAAATCGACTTTTTTACCCCAATCTACTCGAAAACTGACCTTATAACCCACAGTAAAAAATTCAGAATCAATTCATAGTAGTAAGCTTCACCTGTAGACAAAATATTAGCAAAATCTGTAAGAGAGAATTTTATTAATTCTCAAAAAAGCGAAAATTCGACATCTTCTTCATTAGCAAAAATTCTGCCATACAGATTTTCATCTTCTTTTGCATAGTTGTTTATTTATGGCCACTTTTCAAATCCTGAAAAATTGAGGTAGGGTCGTACGGCTAGATTTTGAGAAAAAAGCCCTAAAAAAGTCTAGTTTCCAGTCCACCCCTAGCACACGGTCTGTTATGCTTGATATTTTCTAAGCTTCTCATATTTCTTTTCCAGGATAATGAGGGTTAATATCATTTCTTTGAACAGTTGTAGCAACAAATAACCCAAAAGAAAACTCCTGTTGGCTTTAAACTAAAGTTTTAAAAAGGTTATCTTTCTCTTCTGAAAACTGTAGTAAGCCACCTTAAGTACATGCCCCCGGCAGTTGCCTGAAGGAGCAGTGAAACAATGAAAAATAAACGAGAGGCGAGTGTTCTGTTTTTTTTTTTTTTGCGTGTGTGTGTGTGTGTGTGTGTGTGTGTGTTTGAGCCAATGAATCATCACTACTTTTATCCAGGTTATTTTTGAAGGAACAAGAGAAATTATTACTGGAAAAATTTCGTGAAGGACAATGAAAAGACCATTCTTAAAGATGCGTGGTTTCCTTCAAAATAATATCTTCTTGAAAAATTCAATTTAAGTTAAATGGAACGATTTTAATGACCAAAACAATGCAGTCAAAAAAGAATGGAAAATACCGAAATTTTTAAGCATTTTCGTTTGTTTCGGACAACTCGAGAGTAAACCGTTTTGTAAACCGACGATGGTTTTAAAATGTCATTTTTACCTGTAGAAAACATAGGCCTGCAATGCGTGCAGAACCGACGAAGTGTTGGTTCGTCTCGAAAAGAAAGCAAGCGAGGCGTGCGTGATTGCACGTGCGATAACATTCAAGCGTCTGTAACAGCAAGTTGCAACAAAAGTGCGGTAACTCTGTACGTCCCATGAAAAGAACAAGTAGTCCTGAGGGCTGCATAACCGTGCCATCTGGCTCCCGTGCTGGTGTGGCAGTTGTAAACAAAGTCTTCTCTTAGACTTATAGAATTACAGCAACCAACGCTGAAATTTGACCAACTGAAAAGGTAACCAATACCCTGGAAAGGAGGTCAACTGAATTATTCACCCCTTCCTCACCAAACGTAGCTCCGCAGACTACGCTCATAATCTCATTCTTCACTCAAGATCATTTATCGCTATCTTTTGGTCACAACTCTCAAAACAGACGCATTTTAATAAATGAGCGATAAATTTTCCAATAAAGTAACTACATCCTTACGATTGATCAGTATGGGCACCGTAACAGCCCAAAAGAATTTAACTCCTCCCCATACCTGGGAACCACGCTTTATGCACAGTTCCCTTTAATCATGTCAAGGGCTCCTTAAGCCA
This sequence comes from Siderastrea siderea, assembly GCA_964030785.1. NCBI lineage: Eukaryota > Metazoa > Cnidaria > Anthozoa > Scleractinia > Rhizangiidae > Siderastrea > Siderastrea siderea. The sequence continues at coordinate 21,665,713 of OZ034969.1, forward strand.
ACTCGTGAATGCAAATACGAAATAAATCATTGCTAGGTTACAAGAAAGCGCATAATAGGCATTTACCAATTGTTTTGACCCAATCCACCCTCGATAACTATTTTTTCTTGGCTCAACGTGCTAACCGTCGTGACGAAAACTGTGACAGTATTTCGCCTTTTGCGTTACCGAATGACGTAATGTTTAAAAAATCTGATGACTCAGCTCATCTGTCTCATTTTGTTGAATGAAACAAAAAATTTAAATGTCGATATAAATTTGTCCTCAACTGAACATGCAGCGAGAGTTTTGAGCAATGTACTTATAACACTGTTGTGAATATGGCACTACAAGAACATGATTATCGACAAAGACAAGCACATCTTCAGAATCTCAACGTGCTAACCGGCGTGACGAAAATGGTGACAGTTTTTTTTGCCTTTTGCGTTACCGAATGACGTAATGTTTGAAATCTGATGACTCAGTTCATTTGTCTTATCGCTTTGAATATTTTGTTGAATAAAACTAAAAATTTAAATGTAAACTGATATAAATTTGCCCACATCTGAGCATGCTTTTACCGAGAGTTGTGAGCGATGTATGTATATACTGTTGTGAATATGGCACAAAGAAAAAACATGATTATCGATAAAGACAAATTAACACGTCGTCAGAAACGGGAGAAATTAGTAAAAAGCGAAGTCGTCGCTTTAACTCAAACACGTTTAAGCATGTCTTATGACGTAATTGTTAAATCCGGTTTGCTCTTCCGAAGTCAACAAGTTGTCTCGAACTCTCAAACAAATCGGTTCAAAATCAAAAGTAAAGCATAAAAATTAGAAAGTCTAACTGGTGTATCCTTCTGTGCCACTTATACTATCCAAGAAGATCCAGCCTCGTGTAGTACCTGAATTCATTTCCCACCTGCGAATAACCTTTCTTGACGTTGGCAGCTAGATTCTTTCCAAGTATTAAACATAACCACGACAACATACACCAGAATTTTTCTTTCATAACATTTACTGAAAACGATTCTTCCATAGGATGTCTCAGCAACACTTTGGTCCCACCAGCAACAACAGTACCACTGGACTTCACCTCCTGTTATTATCAGTCTTCCCTCTTTTCTTTCACTAGTATTTGAGAGATATTTCAGTATTTCCTTTCGTGACAGGCAAGGGTTAACACCGCTCGGCGGACGTCTGTGTCCATACCTACGATACTTTCTTCTGAACCCTTGTCCTATCGTGCGTGCATGTGTGTACTTATCGATGTCTGTGTACAACTTCTGCTCTATATGTTTAGAGGTCAGCACAAAATTCTACCACAACACAGTCGAAGCAAATCTTCCACCAAACCTCTTGACCTGCCAATTCAAAATGGCGACTCGTCCGCTCTTGTTCTCGCGTCATCCCATCGGCCATAGCGAAATACACACCTTATGAGCCTTACAGGACGTATTTTGACCGACCACTCCAATCCACCGTCTTCACAACTGCACTAATCCGACTTCGTCGGTTAAAAAACGACTTTCGGTAGTTTTAGGTTCTTGTGCATAGATATGGAAAGGTCGTGGTAGTTATTGTTCGGCATGATTCCACTAATATGTTTGGACTTTTAACATGATTAAAAGACGCTGCTAGGTTAACGTCATACGTCACAATGTCGTTACGTCTGTCACTTTTTTCCTAGTTAATTTGCCGTTTATTTCCCTGTCTAAATCAGACTGGTAGCATATAACATCAAAATAAAATGTTTTTGCTTTTGCGTAACCACGTCGATCGTTTATGTTAGTTTGAGCAATCCTGATTTTGTGTTCCATCACAAATTAAAACATAGGCCCGCAATGCGTGCAGAACCGACGAAGTGTTGGTTCGTCTCGAAAAGAAAGCAAGCGAGCCGTGCGTGACTGCAGCTTCAATAACATTCAAGCATCTGGAACAGCGAGTTGCAGTAAAAGTGTGTAACTGTAACTAACGCTTAAATTTGACCAACTGAAAAGGCGAACAATACCCTGGAAAGGAGGTCAACTGAATTATTCACCCTCTCCTCACCAAACATAGCCCCACAGACTATGCATTCTTCACTCAAGATCATTTTTCGCTGTCTTTTGGTCGGTCTTCCTCAAAACCCGGAACAAAAATTCTCAAAACAGACGCATTTCAAAAAATGGGCGGCAAATTTCCCAATATAAAAGTAACCACATCTTCACGATTGATCAGTATGGGCACCGTAACAGCCCAAAAGAATTGAACTTTTCCCCATACCTGGGAACCACGCTTTGTGCACAGTTTCCATTAATCATGTCAAGGGCTCCTTAAGCCAAATTGTGAATGCAAATACGAAATAAATCGCTGCTATGCTCTATCGTACAGGTTACAAGAAAGCGCATTATAGGCATTTACCAGTCATTTTGACCCACTCCACCCTCGACAAATGTTTTTACTTGGTTCAACGTGCTAACTGGCGTAACGAAAATTGCGACAGTATTTTGCCCTTTGCGTTACCGAATGACGTTATGTTTAAAATCTGATGACTCAGCTCATCTGTCTTATCGCTTTGAATATTTAATTTTGTTGAATTAAACTAAAAAATTAAATGTTGATATACATTTGTCCACAACTGAACATGCTTTTACCAAGAGTTGTGAGCAATGTATTTATATACTGTTGTGAATAGGGCACTATAAAAACATGATTATCGATAAAGACAAACACATCGTCAGAATCTCAACGTGCTAACCGGCGTGACGAAAATTGTGACAGTATTTTGTCTTTTGCGTTACCGAATGACGTAATGGTTACAATCGGATGACTCAGCTCATCTGTCTTATCGCTTTGAATATTTTGTTGAATTAAAATTAACATTTAAAGATAAATTTTGTCCACAACTGAACATGCCGTTATCAAGACTTGTAAGCGAAGCATTTATATACTGTTGTGTATACGGCACTATACAAACATGATTATCGATCTGGAGAAATTAGTAAAAAGCGAAGTCGTCGCTTTATCTCAAACACGTTAAAGCATGTCTTATGACGTAATCGTTAAATCTGGTTTCCTCTTCCGCAGTCAGCAAGTCAGTGTCTCGAACTCTAAAATCGAACAAATCGGTTCAAAATCAAATGTAAAGCAGAAAAATTAAAAAGACTAACTGGTATATCCTTCTGTGACGCTTAGAGTATACTATCCAAGAAGATCCAGCCCCGTGTCGTAATTCATTTCCCACCTGCCAATAACCTTTCTTAACGTTGGCAGCTAGACATTTTCAAGTAATAAACATAACCACAACAACATACACCAGAATTTTCCTTTCATAACTTTTACTGAGAACGATTCTATCCTTACGATGTCTCAGCAACACTTTGGTCCCACCAGCATCAACAGTGCCACTGGACTTCACCTCCTGTTATTATCAGTCCTCCTTGCTTTCTTTCACTAGTATTGCACAGATATTTCAGTCCGGTCAAAACCAACACTGCTCGGCGGAAGTGTCTATACCCACGATACTTTTTATGTGGACCCTTGTCCTATCGTGCGTGCGTGTGTGTACTAATCGATGGGCTAAACTGCAGAATACGTCATCCCATCCCGTGGGCCATAGCGAAATACACACCTTGTGAGCCTTACACGACGTACTTTGACCGACCAAACCAGTCGACCCTCTTGTCACGACTGCTCTAACTCGACTTCGTCGGTTAAAAAGTCTATTACGGCCGATTTCAATGGAGAGTGCTAGTGCAGACCCGGTTGTGCAAGCATGAATGCCGGCCCAGCCATGAATCGACCGTCATGGTTCATCCCTAATCACAAAGAGGCATAAGAAGAAGGTAGATCTTCTGTTTCTTTATGATTTTTCCCAGGAAGTAAGTATTTTAATTCCCATCGCTATTTCGTGACCCTAGGCGAATCATGATTCCTCCGCCATGATTCGCCCAGAGTCACAACGTAATCATGGAAATTTGCCCATGAAATGAGTTTGCAGAAGAATGCTTACTTTCTGGGAATTAAACAATAAAAAAAAACAGGAAAAAAGTAAAAGATTAGTCTCCTTCGCAGCCGTTTTTAGGGTCGTCACGCAACGCTCCCCCACCCCCCTTTTGTGAGGAGGAGCGTTACGTGACGACCCTAAAAACGGCTGCGAAGGAGACTAGAAGAAGATGTGCTAATTTCCTTTACCGCTTTGTGATTATGGGAGCATGATGAAGAGTGAATCATATCTTTCGAATTAAACTTGACAACTCCCCGGCGGTTTGCATTCAGCATTAAAATCAGGATTTTTCAATTATGCCAGCTACTTGCACTGTTTTAAAACCATTTTTCATCATTGGAAGCTGAAAAAACAATTTGCTAGTAAATGCTGGATTGCCGTACTTACAGAATTGAATGCAAACACAGACATCATCATAAGTTAAAAACACAGACTACAAATTAAATATGCTCGGGCAAATGCTCCTCCAAATGCTCTTCTAATTTAAATTCAAAATTGCGTATTCCAGGGCCAGCAGTGATGGAAATATCTTGTACTGTCTGTAGCATACTTGTTTTGCGGGTTTTGTTATCTATTAGTTTATTTTGAAAAATAGTGGCATAATTTTAGAAACACAGGAGCACTGTTAGTTGCTACTTTTACGAGCAAAGTTTCAATCTGTCAATGCCGATCTGTAAAAAGTGAGAAAACAGCCCTTTTCGCTAATGGTTGCGAACAGAAGACCAACACACGAACGTCGAGAGAGAGCTTGTTCTCAGTTACTTAGGGTCACCAGTTGTAATGGTAATAAGATTTTTAACAGAGGTATAAAGATACGATTGGGTATCGGACTCGGTTTCTTGATAATGTCGATGAAGCGAGGTAGTTACGCGGGTAACGCGTCAATTTTTCACGGGGGTGGCGGGGGGGCACACGTCAAAAATGTAATTAAAGATACACGTTCTATTACCTTGACTGTTCGTGTCGTAACTCGGGGTGGCGGCCATTTTGAATAATTTCAGTGCGGTCGTCTTTTCGAAGTCTGGGATCAAGAAACCTCCGGAAACCGTTATTTTGTTAAGCGTGCGATCGGGAGGTCTACGACGCTGTTTGTCGTAGACCTCCCTCCAAAAGACAACTTCGCCTAATTTATTCAACGTGACTTCCGCCCCGAGGGTCGTCTGTGGTTATGTTACGTGCAATGTGTCATGCAGAGGCCTTGGCATGAGAATAAGAGCGTCTTTCTGAGAAATAGGAAGCCAAGGAAAGAGAGATTGCGAAATGGAGGAATCGGTAAGTCCTGTGAATCCACAGCGTTACGTTATTTTTCATATTTTCCCTTCGTATTTCGAGATATTAACAGATAATCTAACTAAAACTTTGTTGCTGCTCGTAATATGGATGTAAATTTGCTTCGAATCGTGTGACGCGCCAGATCGAGATTGAAACCATTACAAGGTCAAAAATAGGAGTACTTGCAGAATACGCCGCCTCTTGTGACTATCATTGTATTCCTCTGTTGCAATTCTCAGTTGAACGAGCCAGATAACAATACCCGTTGTTGACATAAAATAAGAGCTGGGGTATTCTGCAGTTGTATCAACGAAACCCAGGTTATGGTGTCTTTCTTTCATCGTTCTGTTTCATATAAAATAGTAGTGGCAATATCCTCGCCGTGATCAAACAATTTAGAGTCATACAGAAGGGTAATCTAATGGGCTTTTGCAACTCGTAAAGAAATACAGAATTTCAACCTTACTCCTTAAAAATTCCACTATTTTTCACCATTCTTTTATATTCTTAAAGAGTTCTACAAATTCAACAACAGATGTGTGAATACTTAATGTGATAGCCCAAAAGACCAATATATCAATTCTAGCCTGAATGTCAGACGTCTCCTATGGTCTTTTAATCTCAAGAGAGAATCAATTAGCCGCTAGTACCACTCTTAACACGTTGGACTTTTGATTGGGAGATGGGAGGGGCACTGACTCAAGGCTGGGTCTCTGCACTGCTTTGCTGTTTCCTTTTAGAAGAAACGTAACTCCCGAAATTGTCCCTCTCCACCCAGGTGTAAACATGCGTACCAATGATGGACTGTGGGTGGGGTGGGCCCTGATTCAAGGCTTGGTCTCTACACGGCTTGTTGTTTTCTTAGACAAGAAACTTCAATCCGTATTGTCCCTCTCCACCCAGGTGTATAAATAGGTACCAATGATGGCCTGCTGGAGGCAATGTTCTAGTATCCCATCCAAGGAGGTTGGGGGGGAGGGGTGGGTAAGAGGTTACACCTATTTGCTTCATGCTACAGAAGCCAGAGTTAATTACCGGCCCTTTGGGCCGTGCGACCCAACTGCAGGTTTAACCTGTTTTGTTGCTGAAATCAAAGCCACATTCTTTAAATTGGTTCGATGTGAAACACTCCTTAGCTACCACGCAGCTCTAAACATCCTCTAATTTCATTGGACCTTGGTATCACGCAGCTCTAAATGTTTTGTCAAAAAATTGCTTTGTATTTTGCTGACGTGGTAGAGCAAAGATGAGAACCAACAAATAACTCAACCCACATATGGTGTCAACTCCAAGATTTTGCCCAGGCCACATTTGTGGGTGGAGAGAGCCCTCACCACCATTCCCGTTCCCTCTAAATATACCAATGCCAAAGGGCAATAAACCATAAGTAAAAGTTTTGGGGAATGTGGGAAATGTTCTGAGCACCCCACAGGAGTTAACCTAACAATCGCCTGTACTTCCACCACATTCTCTAATCACTGATCAGGTACAGGCTGGAGAGACTAGTAGCACACTCGTACATGGCTTACTTGATTTGTGTGCATTTCAGGTGACATTCTGACTGTCGTGCCAAGGTCACAGAATACGTTCAATGCCCACTGAGACTCAGAATACGTTCAATGCCCACTGAGACTCGGAACGTTTTCCTAAGTACTTGTATTTGTAACAAGGACTCGGAACAACATTTACCATGTCACTGTTATCCAAACGTTAAGTGCGGCTGGATAGAAACAATTTTCCACCAAAACATGCACGAGAAGTACTAGTAACTCAGTACTTGTTTTCCTTAGTATCTGTTATGACATGGATGTTGACGTTAGTGATCAATGAAATTTTTGCACAATTTCCGGGCAAATAATACTTGGTACTTTCCTGTCTGAGTGACTCCAAATTACAGGAAATGACATTTGAAAATAGGGAAAGGATGAACATTGAAATAATTCATTCCATAATTAAAAGGATATTGACAGCCAATTAGATTTGGGGGTTTAATTGTCATGACGTTTTGTTCGCCTTTTTTTCCACGAGTTTAAACGCACTCGTATGCTCAGCACGTGTGTGACATAAGGCGCGCGTTTATAGAGATATCATAAAGTGGCTCGACCAATCGTAGCGTGCGTATTTCTTAGAATATTTGTAAAACACAATAACGTACGCATGACTGTTTTATACTGTATACTGATCCCTGCCTGTAGACTAGCTTATTTTATTTTATGATCTTTGTATTTGCACATCCTTGTGCAAAAACTTTAGAGGAAATTGGGTGGGTTTAAAACGTTTATATAGAATTCGTAATTTATTATAATCCCAAGGTAACTACGGGCCAGTTACTGGAGAAGATGTTATCCCTTCCCCTTTGATCTTTTTGCTCACTGGCACGTCTGTTTTCGCCATTCCCCAATAAGGAGTGGGACAAGGAATACATGGCTGTGAAAAATAAGCGACCCGTTTCTTTGTTTTTTTTTCACAGATTCCCTCCCTTTGCTTTGATGAAACATCAAACATATGGCTTCGGCCATTCTCGGCGCTCATCAACTGCATGTTCCCAGTGGAATATGTGTATGGAGACTGGTGCGGCTGGCTAGCAAACAATGAAGCAAAGCGTGCTGATCCAGAATCTCCAACCAGTCCAAGTGAACGATGTAAAGATACGGGAAGTCAAGTTGAAGGATTTTGCATTCCTCAATTCGTGCTCAGAAAAAGCGATATTAGCCGTGTTATTGCATTTGATGCACAGGAACATTGGCAGCCTGATTTTGACGCAATGACAGAGCATGACCCTTTCGTTGAAAATGATGAAAAGAAATTGGTACCTATTTTTACTGCTGAACATGCAGATGATGACCCTAGGTATGCAAAGCTGAGGCTGACTCCCGAATGGAAAGACCACCGTCCTCGCTACAAGAATGTCTCCTTCCTTCATCATTCATTTCTGCTACCTTCGGCGGGTCATCCTCTGCATGGTCACAAAGAAAAATACTTTGATGAAAAAAACGCCGAGTGGTCATACAGTCTCCATGGTCCTGTGCGTAAATTTCAGACTGGTGGCTTTCCAAATTACGAAGACGATCAAACAGGGGTTTTCAAGTACCCAGATGCGTGGCCTGAACCGGCAATGGAATGGTTGGTAAGAACGCGCCCGAGTGGCTGGCCCTCGCCTGATCTGGTCCAGGAAATATTCGACTCTGGTTGTCATTTGGCCCCCGTTGGTAGAGGAAAGCGCGTCGATGAGCCCATTGATACAGTGAGTTATTGCCAAAACCCTGAAGCGACACTGGCTGCTTCAGCAGTACTTCCAGCAGAAAGCAACGCTGGAGGAAAATGGGCCATGGAAGAAACGGAATGGAGAACGTCTTTTTCACTGGCAGAAAATAAGCTTGGGGAAAGCGTTTCTCCCGTGCAGCGACACGTCATGGTTTTGCTGAAGATAATCAAGAAATTCTACTTTCCTGACGTGATTTCAACATATTACTTGAAGAACCTGTTGTTTTGGGAGTGCGAAAATGAAGATGAAGTCTTCTGGAAGGAGGAAAACTCCGCCAACTGCCTTTTGCTCATGCTGGATCGCCTCCAAGAGTGTCTACAGAAGCATCATTTGCCGCATTACATCATGCCACAAAGCAACCTCCTGAAGTATGAAGCTCCCTCAAGACTGAATGAAGCCGCCGTTGTCGTTGCTGAAGTGAGAAGAAATATTTTGCCAAAGACTGTCAACTTACTGAGAAGGCTCCAGTCAATGACCTATCAGTCACAAACATACCTTCAAAACACTGGTTTGCAGTTGGAAGACCACATCTTGAAAATGCAAGACAAGAGCCTTTCAGAGGAAGATCACCGAGAATTGCTAAAGGCTCTGTTCTCAGTTTTTGTAGGCAAATGCAAGGATGTCATAACTTGTCTACATGGAATCACGGAGCGCCAGGGCATCGAAAAAACGATAAACGTTGCTTTGTGTATTTACCAGTCAATACTTGCAAGAAATCTGTGCAAGCTGTGGGTTCTCCGCAATGACCAAAGCAACGACAAGAAAGTACTCGATGAGGATGAGTTTAAATTCTTTGTGCATGCAGAGGTTGAAAATCTTTGGTTGAATGAAGAATTCCTTGAATTGGCTCTCGTGTTCTTCGACCGTACCAGGAAAGGAAATGACCCCTCTCTGGCAATTCCTAAAACTCGTGTGATGATGCTTCTGAGAGCGGAACAGATGAAAATTGCACAAGAAAACGTAGCAGACGCCAATGCGGAATTAAAAGGAGTGTTGGATTTGCTGAAGACCATGAAGCTCCAAGAAAGGACCGAAGGCACGGCAGTTACAAAAGAGGAAATGGAGAGGTTATTCGACGTTGAACTTGGAGCCCTGATTCAAGAGATAATGAAGGATAACAAGTGAACAATTCACGCGAAGCGATGAAAGTCACTAAGAACCTATTGAAAGAAATTAAGTACAATTGACCACAAACTGAGAAACGTTAACCCACCATGTATTTGTTAGCACTGGTAAGCCCGTTAAGATAGCCAGACAACAGGAACAGCGAAATAAGGAAAGAGGAGGTGAACACAAAACACTTGGAAGATGGCGAACTTTTTCTTCTCTCAGACCTCGGTTATTGTCCCAATCAGTCTTCTTCTTTGCATTTGCTTCCCCACTTCTAAGTGCCTGGAGCAGACTAGTGCTACATACGTACGTGTGTGGGTCTGTTAGCAGATAGGTCCATTCAACTCAAATGCTGATACTAGTAATAGTTGTCACTACAGCTTCCCCCGCGTTTTAAGTGATAATGGCGAGGTAAAATAATCACAAACAATAACAAAATATATTGCTGTCAAGACTTGTTCAACTGAAACGTTTTTTTTTTCAAATGTTTATAAAAACGCAACAAGGCAACAATTAAAGTTTGTTGAAAGGAGTTTGCCCGGGGAATGTCATCTACACTGGACTTGAGTATTTGTGTTTCACGCTTTGTATTTAGTGTATCCATCGTTCGTTCACTTTCCTTCAGTTTAAGAAATACAAATATAAATAGTATAATAATGAACATGCACAGCTAGCTGAAACTGTATTTCTAAAACGTACAGAACATAACAATTACTTAACCCATTGACTCGCGTGTTTCGCATAAAATAAATTTTGTCAACTCAAGTAAAATTAAAATATTCTAATATAGAAAACAAAGGTTACGTATCAAGTATTAGGCAGAAAACAACCATGAAAACGAAAATTGCTGAAATTTCGTAGATCAAATTTCAACCGACTCGCTTGTGCAAATTAGTCCGTGTTTACAAGGGGTTACGTTGCTTCTTAATAAACCCCACCAACACTTCTGTAAAGTAGCCAAAATTGACAAAAAGGTTTTCCACCCAAACATTTTATTCAAATAAACAATACATTTGCTTTTAGAAGCAAAAAACTCTGTATTTTCTCGTGTGCATGGACACACTCATGTACGTAACTTTTGCAGACACTTCACATGACTTAATTAGTACCGCGGCCGAGGGTGGCCATGGTAACTCGCAACTGAAAAGTGATAAGTGGCAATTTCAGTTACAACTTACTACATACTAATTTTGAATTGACGACATACGACTTACTACTTGGGATTTACGAGTTAACAGTTTGCCACCTACAACTTGCGTCTTGCCCACTTAGCACTTACGACTTAAGCACTCGCGACTTTCGAGTTACGACTTACGACTGAGAACCCTCCCCTCCCTCGTACTTTACATACAGTGAACTTCAAAATGGCGGAGGATTGAGTCCATCTAGACTAAATACCCGGCAGTTCAAAATTTTGGAAGGATTTCGACTGAAAGGTTTATTCTAACATTCTGAAAGTATGCGGTATTTGTTTAGAATTGCCAAGCGATTAAAAAGACCACTTTGGTTTTGTAGTTGACGCGTTTTCGTAACTTGTGCATACTAGAAAATCGCTATGTTCGCGACACTTAGGCTAGACCTGCAATTCAGAAAAGCACAAAATTTGGATTGAATTTGCAATTAAAACCTCCTGGAGGTATTCGAAGTTTGTTTAGAATTTCCAAGCGATTGAAAGGACCTTTTTGGTTTTTGGTTCGCGATAGATGGTGAATTTCTTGCTTGCATGATCCCTGTCTTACCCGAGCCGTCAAGCGACCATAGTGATAGCCTCAGAAAACAGCCGACGTCTCGCGAGGTCGCCACTTGAGCCCTCGCAAAACAACGTCTGAGTAACGAGCGCAGAAATTCCATGCTGATGACGCGTCACTACCCAGATCTAGGTAGTGCTTCTGATTGGTTGAAACGCGAGGGAATTTCGTTTCAACCAATCAGAAGCACTGCCTAGATCTGGGTAGTGACGCGTCATCAGTATGAAATTTCTGCACTCGTTACTCAGACGTCGTTTTGCGAGGGCTCACCTGGGTGGCGACCTCGCGAAACGTCGGCTGCTTTCTCAGGCTACCATAGTGACGGATGCTGTAGAGTTGTTATCGTGCCGGAAATATGGCCCAAAAAAACACTATACTGTAATTTGGAATCACTTATCACCGCCATACAAAGTTATGTAGTAGGTCGCGCGGCTACTAAGCGATAACCGGTCAGAAGCGGTTCGGATCTCTCCCCTCCGCAGAGGTTCGATGGGGTGGTGTAGTGGATTTCCGCTGTGGTAATTCTAAACAAACGTCGAATACTTTCAAAACGTTAGAATGAGCCTTTCCGTCGAAATACTTGGAAAATTTCGGACTGCCTGGTATTTAGTCTAGATAGACCAGCTGTCCCGCCCGCGGGCCAGCTGTTCGATAGCCACCTTGAGCAGTGATGAAGAACAGAAACTTAAGGTGATTAAGGGCGACGTTAAAGAGGCCTGGAGTTGATGGATATGACTGTTCTACTGCAAATAAAATGAAGGAAATCACGTTTCTGCAGTTTATGTTGTCACCTTTCTCCGCCATTTTGAAGTTCACTGGCCTATTCCTTCTCGGCCAGGCATGTAAGGTAGGAGGGAGGGGAGGGGAGGGGTCCTAAGTCGTAAATCGTAAGTCGCAAGTGCTAGGTGGGCAAGACGCAAGTGGTAGGTGGCAAACCGTTAACTCGTAAATCCCAAGTAGTAAGTCGTACGTCGTCAATTCAAAATTAGTATGTAGTAAGTTGTAACTGAAATTGCTACTTACGACTTTTCAGTTGCGAGTTACCATGGCCACCCTCGGCCGCGGTACTTAATGGCCACCAAAATTGAAGCCACTTCAAAATTGAAGCCGCTTTGCGAACAAAATTGCAAAAATCATAGTAATCTGGATCAAATGATAAGTTAAACAACAACATTTACTGTACTGTAGCGTTTACCCGGGTCTTGTAAAATCTATTTGACGTCCACAGTTCGCGTTATTTGGCTTGTGTAAATATTGCAGTTTCCCGAGAATACCTTGCGCGCCTCGCCTTTGTTCAAGTTGAGATTTCATCTGGTATACAACAATTTCCCATGATTACGTGGGGACTTCAATTCTGCCTCCCTGGAAAACCCTGCGGGGACAATAAAGGAAGGCCTGGTGCAAATACAGTAACCATTGCCATTACCTTTAAACCCTCTTAACAACTAAATAGACATAAAAAAATAGGAGAAAATGGCAAGGCTAAGCATACCTCGAGTGTATATATAAGGCTATGCAAACGCAGGAAAAAGTTTTCTATTGCTTTTATAAAATAACTTCAGTCCTCAGCTGTGTTGTGACGTCACAACTGTGTTTACATACTCTCAGGGACACCTTTCAGCCAATATGAGCGTGCGTAGTATCTTAGTTATTTAAATAATGTTAAGAGTCCAAGTTTACCGATCATTAATTTTGTGTAGGACAGATGATTTGTTCTTAAGATTATTTTCAAAGCTTTATTTGCAATCTTTCCAGAAAACCTGAGTTCTTTTTAGTACAAGATCCCCACTAGGACCACAATGTCCAACCTTTGCATGTTGAGGACTGTTTAATTTTATTCTAATGAGTTTCCTTTGTACAGCATGTGTCCTTGACAAATTAACACTTTTCACACATTTTTCGACACAAGTGGAATTATGTTGTTAATGTGGATATGTTGTTAATGTGGATGTTAAATAACGTTGGTCCCGGACCTACCCCTGCGGGACACCAAAAGAAAGCTAATTCAAAGACTCTCGGCTCAGTGTCTTTGCAAACGACTGTTTTTTTCTCAATTAAACGCCGGACCCCGAAAAAAGGCCAGGTTCAAATAGACGCCTGGTCTACAGGGCGGAGTTTAAAATAAACGCCTCCGGCGTTTATTCGAGATGGGTATACTAAATCAGGATTGTGTCGACGAGGGCGCGCTGGATATCAAATGATAGATAACCAACGAGGCGCGTAGCGCCGAGTTGGTTATAATCATTTGATATCCAGCAAGCCCGAGTAGAATATATTGTTTTATTAAAAACTTAACCACCATTAAAAAAAAAATCAAGAAAGAACGGGAAAAAAAATGAGAAAAGAAACTTAAACGGAACGAGAATCGATCACATGACAACGAAAAAGGCGCCAAAACCTTGCGAAGTGTTGCAGCGTTTCATTGCAAAGCTGAATGAATCAATGAAAACTGCTCGAAAGTGAACAAAGTAGCACACGTATTGGAAAAAAATCTTCTAATTATTGGCTCTGAAATATGGTACACTTTTGATTTTTTCCTGAAACATTGTTGTGATCATCGTTCAAAGCGGATTGAAGCTGTACAATTTCGCCATATAGCTGCTGGAGTTGAATCTGAACAAGTTTGTAATGCATGGTTCAATTTTACCTGTTACCATCCCCCCCCGGGCAACCCCCGGGACAAGTCCAGCCCTTCGGGCCCGGGGGTGGGGAATTGTCTGAAACGGTTTTGTCCCGGGGGTAGGGGGGCGGGGCAAATCGAAAATAACTTCTCGTTTTTCTTGTGAAGCACGTCACTAGCTTATCACTTCTCAGTTGACACAATGGCGCCGGACCGCGTAGAGAAGACTGCCTATTTCCAGGAAAAATCTCTAGAATTTGTAGCACTGAGACTGGTTGGAGAAGAATAATCTCTCGAAATTATAATCTGTCTTCAAAGGCACGTTTATTATAAATTGTTAAACGAAGGTGCGTTTGATGCGTACTCGAATGGATGGCGTTCATCACTAACATAGAAATATTTCTTCAGCGTATTTGTATGAAACAAATGCACGGCTTTATATTAAACAGAGATCTCAGTCCAGTGTTCTTGTGAAACAAGCTAAGAAAAACTCCTTTAAAATGCTGTCATCAATTTGCTCACCGGACCTCTTTTGTGCATGTTCTATATTTAGAATAAAACACGCGGTGAAGAACATTTCTTTACTCGCCAGCCGAATGCCAGAGCGGTTAGACTTTTTCTTCAGTTTTCTTTTTCAATGTAGTGTCCATGTTTTTTAATACTATGTAATATCCTTCGTTCAGTAAACACTAGAAAGGCGTTTAAGTTCTTGTCAAAACGTCTGGTTGTGCTATTGTGCGGAAATCAATTTTGAACACAAAACAATGTATTTGTGGTCGATGAGAAGTCCCGGGGGTAGGAAATTGTCTATTTCTGCGTGCCCGGGGGTGGGGAATAGACCGCCAAGTAAGAAAAAAATTGCAAATCCCCGGGGGTGTGCCCGGGGGGGGATGGTAACAGGTAGAATTGAACCCTGCATAATCTGTTCGCACAACGGAGCCATCATGTGCGTGTTTGATCGAACTGAAGACAGAACAAATTTGAACAGTTGAACTTGAAGAGGTAATTTCTATGCAGCTAAGAAGCACAATTACTGTAGCGATCAGGAACATTAGAATTCACCATCATAGTTTGTTAAACGCAAAGCGCAAAATGCAGTTGTTCTCAGTTTAGAGGTTGCGGACGGAATGGTAAAAGCAACATTCAAACAACTGGAAAAGCGATTCAACTCCGTTTACATGGCATCCGATTTCTATCTGAGCATTTAGACCTGTTGGAACACAGAGCTACAACGAGTGCAGGTAAACCAGTGTCAATTTTGCGTGTTAAAGCCGAAAAACAATCTCACCCTTCCTTCCTTCTTGGTAGTTTGCAGCTGTATTTTTTTAGTACTTGTTTAGACTGCTTCATGATTTTCGCACCGACTCGCCATGAATGTGTGATAGTTTTTATTAAATGCTCCTGCCCCATTTCACTGTGTTTTATTTTATGTCTTGCCTTGACATTTTGAAGTGGAAATCCTTTCTGATAAAACCTACCGTTTTTTCTAATTTCAATGATCGACGTGACGATCGATGAAAGAAATGAATTGTAAACACCACGCTTAATGCCTAAATTTCTATTTCTGCGCAGTTTCTTCAATCAGTTTTGACTTGTGTTAGAGGACGCTGTTGGTGATGCTTGTTGGTGACGCTGTTGGAATCTCTGCTTAATTTAAATTCGCTACCAAGTCCATTTTTTCTCGCCGGGTTGCTCGCGAGGAAAAAACTTTCAGCTCACTTTGTTGTTGAGTGTTCATTGACCATATTTGACCGCAGCAGGTATATGAGCTGATAGCCTAGCTCCGTTGAGCCAATCAAAATGCTAGAAATCCAATATACCTAGTCCAGTTTTTAATAATTAAATTTATTCATTGATATTCAAACCAAATCACCATTTACAATTGTACTTCTAACTAAAACAGATGAAACAAACGACGCATCAGGTATCTTGTCAATCTCTTTTAAGCCATGGTTACTTATCTACGGTCTTGTACATCAGGCAAGGATCATCTCGAGGGTCTCTCCAGCGTTTCTCCAGCAGTACCTTGAATCGTTCCATAATTTTGCCTTTCTCAAAACTGATGGAGCAGGATCCTCGCCACCACCTTGTTCTAAATTGCTTGCACAATACGTTTGCTGTCGAGCAGTTACCCATACACTTCCTTCATGTTTCACGGAGAAACGTAACGTTGATAAGAGTTCGATCACTTTTCCTGTGAGTGGCGTTTTTTGGATAAATAACTTACTAGATTAACTTAGATGAGACAAAGTTGACAGACTGAGTTGATGACATTGTTTCACGTTTTTTTTAAACTTTCCTATTAAAATTTGGTTCTTGGTTCAATAAACCTCCAATACTGATGTTAAAAGAAAATGGATGGCTGAAAAATGCATTCAATAAATAAACGCCGGGTGCACGAGGCCGAGTTTTAAATAAACGCCCCAGGCGTTTAATCGAGAAAATACGGTACATACTGTGATCCTTCTGAGAGGTAACTGTTAAAACTTGAAAAGTTGGAAAAGAATCAGTGTTTACGGTTGCATCGGGAAGGGCGTTAAGTTTTTCTCCTCTAAAAATAAGAGCTATTCTACAGAAACTTCGCCTTGCTATCGGGAACTTTAGTCTCTGTTCATGTCTTGTACTACGTCACGATCGTGGTGATCATCAAGAACGTTATAAAATGAAACGTGCATGTTTATCAAACCCGGCAAGACAACAAAGTGCCTAATCGCGTTTGGTCATCCTATTGAATGACGTTGATTCAACTAGTCTCTGGTTCTCAGGTGTGAACAACGTTGAATTTATTTGGCTACTTTGTTTGACATGGTATACAACAAAATTGTATGCAGCAATGTTGAGTCCATTTGACCGATGCTTTCAAGTCAGCTGCAATCTAGTAAGGCATTACAAGGTTTCGAAAAAGCGACGTGGAAGTGCGGTAGTCTTGTGGTTAGCGCGTCGAATTTTTGAGAGCCAGATTAATAAAGCCCTCCAAGTTCAAGGCGTGTCTTGAGAGTCGTTGGAATACAGAAAGCTGTAGTAAAGAAACGAAACTTAAGCAAGATTCACTGTAAATGGTTTGAACCCAGGAGTCATGTCATAAGTCGGTAAAGTGTGATCGTCCGGGTGAGTGTGGTCCTGAGAAGGACTGTTTGTGATGACATTGACTGATCTTTCGACAACCTGAGCGCCATTCATCATCAGAGTCAAGTCTCACGACTACATTCACCCGGACGATCACACTTTACCAACTTTAAACAAGATTCATGGTATCTTAGGAAAGTTTCAGAAATCCGGCCTCGGGTGAAGCACTGAGAACTATACTCAACATTCTGTCTCTCCCAATTCATTTGAATACATGGGTAAGGGTGACCGCTGGCAAAGTGTCGGAGACCTTGTGGTGGATTAGCCGACATCTTACCAAAGGGGGGGGGGGGGATGATAATTGAAGCTGCTTCGGGCTACAGAAACCAGATCAATTGCCAACACACACTGTTCAAGTGGCATCTCTGTGATAGAATTACGGGCAAACTGAGAAGCATATTCTCTTTAATAAAAAGATGCCGAATCACCTAATATTATCAGACAAGATTGCCCTCCATAGACAGCAGAGCGTGAAATTCGATGGAGGCAGGGCCAAAGACATATTTAAAAGGCTATTACTATTTACTTTTTTTTCAGTGATCTAATTGTTTGCCGAGCCTTTTATTTACAACCCACTGCTTAATTAAATGACAATACATTGACTTTTTGTCTTTGGTTTCTTCAGCAAAAAGAAGAATTGAAAGCAAAACGATGAAAAATAGTCGAAAGAAAGGATAAATACTTTATTTGGCGTGCAGATCGCGTTAAAAGGCAACATGTAGCTGAAGTGGGCCTGATTAAGAGCCTACGGACCTATTTTTCGCGCGTTGCTAAGGAAGTGAAAAATTACTTCCGGTGGAGGGCGTCAGCATTTCACTCAAGTTCTAGTGCGATGGTCGGTGCGCTGCGTTCAAAAATTTATCGATAGTTTAACGAGCTTTTCATTTGGAAAAATAAATTGAAGCAGCTTGTTAATGTACCGGGGATATTATGTGTTTGAGGATTTCCAGCTCAAGCAACGCGGAGAGGATTGGAAATGCTGCAATGCCGCTTATTCCCAACACGGATTATTTCTACGGTGACTTTTTAAAATACAAACACCGGGAATTCAATTTGTGAAAATTGCATGTAATAGTATCAACTGGCCTGAAAATACTTTTCATATGGATGCCAACATCCGAGAATCTCTTAACAGAGGGAATTTGGAGTTCGCATAAAGCCTGTCGGTAATATTTGCGAGAAAACGATGGTATTTTTGCTGGAATGTTTTTGATATTTCAATACGCACCGCAAGTAGTTTTTGGTAAGTTCAGTTTACTCTCTAAGTTTACTGCCTAGCTTTAGAAGATCCCAAAACATATAAAGTATAGCTTATTTTTATAGTGGAGCTCCAGCGCGCGGAGCGCCAGCGGAGCACCATGGGTAAAAAAATTGGGTAACCTATCGATGCGAGCAATTTTGGTTCTGACGTCAGCGTACGCCCGCCCGTACGTCCGCACAGACTGTGGGGGAGGAGGAGGGGAGTCCCAGGGCAAACTGACGGGGGAAGGAGAATGCCAGGGTGGGGAGGAGCAACTTCCCATGCATTCTCTTAAGTGAAATCCAAACGATGTTCTCACAACTTGCAAAGCAATCATGGAGGCATCAGTCACAGGATTCGTGTTCTGCGCACGAGCAGAGTTTGTCAATCCCGAAGCGTATACAAAACAAAAAACATGGCGGCCGATGCGAGTGCGAAATTTGGTGGCTTCTCTTTAGTTTATTCAACGTGATGGAATGCGCATCAGAATTTTTAAAACAAAGCCTTAAAACGTACTTAAATAGTCTTTCCAACAAACGTTTGTATGGCTTTAAGTCTTTTTAGCCAGAAAGGTACTAAGAAAACTCTATGCTCAGGTTAGTTTAAACATTGTAAGTGTAATTCCTTTAAGGCACAATGGAGCACACCTGCCACTTTTTGTCCCCTCCATTTGGTTTTGGTTATAAAATTGTCAAACCACTTTCATTTTTCTTTTTCTTTGCTCCACTCTGTGGTAATGACACTGAGACAAAGAAAAATGAAAATTAAATTAAACTAGTTTAATTAAAAGTTTTCTGATCAAGGGGTTTTTAAAAAATTAAAAAATAAAAAACATAACAGTTACATGTCTGGAGCAAATATATACAGTTCCATTTTAGGCAATTTCTATTTCTTTCTTGGTGGAGTCAGTCCACTTCCACCCAAAAGGCGTTCCTGCCATGTTTTCACATTCTGTCTTCCACTGCATCCCATTTGCCTTCCAGTGTTGTAAACTTTTTCGTAAAAGATCAAAGATAGATACTGTCCATCCAAATGAATAGATGATCTGCTTCTGTGGGTAGCATTTCCACCATTATTGAGTCCATCATGGGTATACCATCCTATTTTTAAGTTCCTTGGAGAAGTCCCTTGCACAAAAACGTCACTCCAATAATGGCTCCTTGCATGACTATAGTATATGATCCCCACTAGCTTGTAAGTATTTCCCCGAACAAGCATGTTCTTCTTCAGGTGTGGATGATATGGCAGTGGACCATCATTTTTCTTGACAATTTCAAGCACAATAATGTCTGGCAGACTTTTAATTTGTGAATTGCATATTGCCAGTGAATCACATCGCACACATTCGACCAGGTCTTTATCAGTTGTCAGGTCTTTAAGTACTTTGCTGCATGATGCTGAAGTCCAAGTTATACCCTTTGTGGCTGCATACCGCTGGAAATGTTTCGTTAGATTAAGAGGACTGGCACTATTACTGATGTAAAGCTTGTCTTCAGGAAGGATATTCTCCTTCACTACTCTAAATGTTGCCTTGGATATCTCCTTTGTTGGGTGTTGGTGGTCAGCATGATTTAAACATCTTTTGCTTGTCTTAATATTTATTGTTAGAAACTTACTTTCGATTTCAGTAAGCTTATGCCTGATGGAGGGTAAGATTGCCTCAAGGGAGCACTGTTTCCCTATGCCATATTACGTTCCTCCATTATCAGTTCTGTTGTGTAACCATTCCCATAGCATCATTTTACTTTCATGAAACTTTTCATTCTTGAACAATTTGTGTCTTTTTTTAAGTGTTTGCATGCACTGTGACTCAGCGCTTCCAGTTGCATTAAGGAAGTGTGGATTCCTTACCAGTAAAGCATCTTGGTGACAGGAATTTGGAATTGCTCCTGATCCATTTCTGAATGAAGGGAACACATCTCTGCTTGTTGTTGCATTTGCTGTGACCACTGAAGAAATTCTTGCATTAACTGATAAGGATCGACGTGCACCAGTGCGTTTCCCTTCACATTTGTCTTTGTTGCAAACTGTTAGTAACCTGTGAAATTTTGAACAATGCATCACTTTTTCTATTTCCAGTTTTTTCTTTCTTTACTAAGGAGTCAACAGTTTGTGGTGAAAACTGTGATAGTTGGCCAAGATAAGATGTTGAACACAAGGATGGTATTTCTGTAACTTGTATGATCTCTCTAGATTTTTTTCTCAGCTTGCATGTTAAGATCAAGAAAAGTAGGATGGGGATTATCTGGTTTTGTTTGCAAGTTCCAATAATGATGGAAAGTCACATTCATTAAGTTATCTAAAAATTGATCATCTCTTTGGACAAGGTATATCCTTGTTGTCTTCGGGGTCCATACAACAAGGTGGCACCATAAGCTGGCCGTGGCCAACAAATTTAGCTGCGTTTGTTCCTTTAAAGGGACATTTATATTCAGTTATGCCTCGGCCACTCGTTGGCTTTATACCTGTACCGTGCATCTCCACTATGTCATTGGGAGAGCAACCAATTATCTCTGTACCTTTCCAACTGATCACCCACAAGCCAGCCTCATGTACTGTGGCGTGAGGATTTGTTTGGCTAATGTAGTCCAAGTAGGTTACTCCAGCATTATCTTCACTTATTGTTCCCCACTCCATTGAGAACTTTGCAATGCTGCTGGGTTCTTCAGCAGAGTCTGAACTCATGCCATACAAAGTAGACCAGTATAGTGCAAATTCTTTCTTTCCATGGAAGCCTAACACTGTACCCATTTTGCTTGCATTATTGTGCTTTTTTCTTTCCTGAAACCACTTCTCTGTCCTCTGTTTCAGAAAATGTCTCTTGTCAGATACTTGAGGTGGAGCTTCTTGTAACATCTTATAGCTCTGCTGGTCTTTCAACTATGTTTGGCAAATTAGGTCTTCTAGTGGCTTGATGAGAGACTTTGGACCTAACCATCTTTTTGGACTTGCAGTTCTCTGCGAGATGACCCAGGCATCCACACCTAAAGCAAGTTTGGTTTGCTAACCATTCAGGCTGTGGAGGATGGGAACAATCTTTTGCCCAGTGACCTAGCATACCACACCTAAGACATACATCACTTGGCTGTGCTTTCTGTTGTGACTCTTTCTTCGATATGCCCTTTTTATCTGTGATACGCTGTCTTGCTGCCTTTGAGTTATTGAAAGAGGGGCTTAACCCATCCTTTGCTAAGTAAGTTACACATCGCCTCTTAAGAAACTTTATTATGTACATAAACATGGCCTCTTCTGTTCCCTCACTTCCACCACATATGAGGCTGGTCAAAGCTGTCCACCATGAATACACAGCATCATCTTCAAATACTCCATTCTCTGCTGCAATGTATGACTTGTCACAATACCCAGGCAATTTAAAGTAGTTAGATCTTATATTTCTGTCTAGCAGAATGTTGAAGTTTGTGAAGATCTTCTCATTATTAGCACCTTTCAAAGCTTCAATTGTCTGAATTGTTCTATTAAGTAATGCCTTGGAAAAAGCATGATCAATAATTTGCACAATTGCACGGCATTGATTGATAAGTTCGTTCTTGTGATTTGGCTCAATGGAATAATGCGTTGGCAAACTTGTTACATGAGGTTGATGAGCAGACTTAGGTGAGGCCTTTAAAAGTGATTCTCTAATTTTACTAAGACATTGCTCCTTTCTCATAGCCTTGTTATGTTTGTAGGTTGTTGATTCCTTTGTCAATTGCACTTCACCTGGTTTTCATCTGCAAAGCTGGAGCGTCATATGAGGATGATAAACCTTCCATCATGCCAAGTTCATTTGTGATGTTGAAGTCAGCTACAAGGGTCTTTCTAGATTTCAAAGAAGCGCTGGACTGTTGGTGATGTTTCTCTACCCCTTACGAGGGAAAAGTAATTCTCAACGTCATCCTGACACACTTTTTGGAACCACATTGATGTAAGGGTAGTTTATGTTAATGTATCCTATTGTACCAATGATCCCTCTGATCATCACCAATAGATCTTGGTACATTTTGCGGGGTATAAACCGTTGTCATGCAGTACTTGAAGATTTGTTACCTTGACGTTGCTGAGCCTCTCTGTTAATCTCATGAAACCATGTCTGAAACCAGCGCAAGACAGCTATAAGATCTTTCATATATGCGCCATCAAGAGTAGTTGTATTCATTGTCTTGAAAAGCTTGTCGCACATTCTGATATAGGCACGAGTCTGCTTAGTTTCATTGAGGGTAAATTAGGGAACTTACTCCTCTCCATTGCACTTGCGGTTTCTTCACTTAATACTTCCCTTGCATATTTGACTTTCATTTTAGTTCTGCCATCCAAAAGTACATGTTTATCAGAAATTTTAGTATCAAGATATTTTGATACAGCAACTATGTGATCCCATGAGATGCTCTTTCCATCTCTTCCTCAATGTGTAATTTTGATTGAAAACAAAATTTCTTAGTTTCTTAATCATATGTGGGGAATCTGAAATCCAGTGGATATAACCTCCAGTCGCTGGGTTTGTAGACACCCAGGGAGAGCATCTGTTTGACTTTCCGAAAAACTTTGAATTCCATGGCCCTCCTTCACGAACTCCATACGTAATAATAATGTTACCATTTGAAACTTTATCCAGTGCTCGCACTAATGGCCATAGCATGTTCTTATCAAGTTTCTCGGCAGTGACACTGTAGACAGGGAATGACGCTACTGGCCAGGCAAAATCCCCTTCACGACTGGTGAGGAAAAACTGACATATTTGCCGTGCAGTCTTTTGTAAATTTGTGCCCTTCTGAGTTTCTTCATAGTAGCTGTTGTCTTCACCATCAAAGTAATCCTCTTCTTCATCACTGCTTTCCTGAACTGCATGGTTATCACTACCATTTGAAGTCACCAGGGATTCCTGAAAATCATCGTTGCATATTTCCTCAACATTATAGTCAAACTCCTTGGCAATACTTAAAGGCCCACCTTCACCCAAAAGGCCTTGTGCGCCGCGCTTGCTGTTAATGAATTTCGTGTAACACGAAATTGTTTCTGAGTGGGTTTTCTTTCAAAATCCGTTTCCTCTGGAGTCATCTTGGCGAAAATCGTCCAAAAGGATCAGGGATCGCGCGGTCTATTTTAAAGTGGGGGGGCTAACTCGATCGGGGTGGGGGGGGTGTGTGACAGCCCCACCCAAAATTTTTGCCTTTTTAGTGACTACAGTGGGCGGCCAAGTGTGTTAACAGGTTCCAGTTTATGCCCATCATATAGAACATGCGCAAAATAAATTAGATCATGGAAACACATGGGCTATGCGGAATATCATGATTAATTTTATTTGGATTGATTGTATTATAATGGGCCAAAGCTATATTAAGGGTTTCAAACTCTTTGACGTCTACCAGTGATAAATAATGTCGATACTTGCAGGGCACGTTTTGGTGGCCTAATCCGGAATAGAAGACAACGTACAGTTAGTGTTTTCTCAGTTTGGACATTATTCCTTTCCATGATAACAAATGAACAGAATGCGGTCGGAATGTTTTAACACAAAAATTACTCAGAATAGGAAAACTGCATTCTTTTTGGGAGTCGGTATTCTGGATATTCTGTTATTTCTAAACCGGAATAATTAGTTCCCAAAGAATGCGTCTGAGCATGTTCTTTCACCTCTACAACCTTGACGTACGGCACATTTAAGATCTCAAACCCAAAAACATTTTTCTAGAACCTTTTACAAGCAAACCTGTTATCCGCATTACAGAATAAGGCCAACTGAGAAAGCTGAGCTGAGTATCATGAAAAATATATTTCACCAAAGTTAGCCTGTCGGTCTGGTCTGACCGCTGAATGCCTTAATTGTCATCGTTATAATTAGGAGCGAAAGAGATCTTTCGGCAGCTATCCTAGTTACAAAGTTTACATGCATATAGAAAAGCTTAAAGAAGTAACGTTGATTTTCAGCAAATATCAAGACATGCTGTTGCCGATAATCCTATCTGGAGACGGACTACAGTTCGTATTACCCAGGCCAGACAATAACTAGAGTCCACAAAAGTTCAAACTCTTCAATAGCAGAAAAGAGTCAATGAGAGTTCACGAAAGTTAGAGGCCAAACGATAGCAAGAGTGTCAACTTCCGTCGATTGTGGTTAAATTCTGAGCAGATTCAAACTCTTCAAGATAGATTCCCCTGGAGCGCAAGTGAGTTTCAACTAATCAAGCCAAATGAGAGCAAGGAGATTTGAACTTTTGTAGATATGTCATTTCTGTTTGGTCCATATCAAAATAACATCTAACTGGGGAAAACCAAGTACTGGTTAACCCTGGAACTAATCACTGACTTATTATGAACTTTCCAACTTTTTCATTTATTTAATTATTTATTTATTTTTGTAGCAGGAAAAAGTAGGGGGGCTAAAGCCCCCTCAGCCCACCCCTCGCGCGGTCCCTGAGGATGCAGGAATTTATACTTCAATTATCAGGCTGTCGTTTCCTGGAATTATTTTTTGACTGTGCCGGCCAAACGTATGTTTTTTCGCTCTTACTTGGTCCAGTATGTTTCCTGCCAAATGATACCTCGCAAATCAAGATACTGTACGGCTATCCCGAAGGAAAATATTGTCAGTATTCGTCTCAGAGGAACTTGTATGATGAAGCAAAGAAACGGAAAGTGATGTTGTTTGAAATCCTGGTGGTATTAAATGCGGGACCTTGGCAAGAAAGTTTGATTCGTTCGATTTGATTTAATCGCACGATGTAAACAGAGCGGCCCGTGAGTGTGTAATAAATGAATGGTTTTGCAGGACTGTTTTCTTTCTCTTCCTTTGTGTCTATCGTTGTACCATTGAATAAAAATAATTAGTTTCTTAGTTAGCCATAGGTTCAGGTAGATTTGATCAAAGATTAGTACAAATGTATGGCTGGCTTTCAAAGGTTAAAATTGTAATGTGGGAATCACCGGACAAGTGCTATTTTGCGAGCGATAATCAGTGAGTTGCTATCGAGTCCTATACGCTGTTTATCTTCATACCAACCTCTATAATGACTAGGAAGGACCTTCAAAATCACTGTTCCCTTGTGACACAATGAGTTTGCAATTTGCAAACTAAAACAATCGAATGCCGTAGTAAATGTTTGAGTCTTCTGCAGAGTCACACAACAATGAACAAATTGACTTCTCGCTTTATATGTCATTGAAACTTTCACATGGCGAACTACAGATAACTCCAACGTTTGGGGGAGTAAATGTCTTCCATGGAAGCCTAAAGATGTGTAAATTGGGGCCGTAGTTTGGGCCAAATTCCCAAAGTAAATCGATGCGCTATGGCTACTCCGTGACGATTTTCTCGCTCGGAGGTATTTTCTGGTAGCCAATCAGATCGCGAGAAGAACAATAGAACCATTTGAAAACAATAACAAACGGTGACAAGGCCGTTTGGGTGAAGGTGGGCCTTTAAGTTCTCAAGCCCTATGAGTTTCCCTGTTCTTTTGCACAATCTGGTACCGTCACGTATGTCCATCTCATCCCAGTGGAGTCCAAACAAACCCTTAATTTTCATGTTTTGTATTTCCTTCCAACAGAGCTCAAGATTTTTTGTGTCAATTGTAGTGGTGTTCATATCGGCCATATGGTACCCTTGAACAAGTCTCCATAGCCTCATAGCCTTCGCTTTACATTTAACTGCCAAGGCTACTGCCAGCTTAATAGTTAATGTGTCTCACCTCATACCTTTTCGTTTGGTGGGGTTATTGCTACTGTGGACCAAATTAAGTTGATTTACTGCATCCAGTATGAATGTATACAGTACTGATTCTTTCTTCAAAATGTTGTTGTTGACTGCAAAGTCCATCATCTTGACCAGATCATCACTGCAAGGGCAAAAGTTTTAAACAGCTACTTTCTTTCTTTTCCTTACGAGCTTTCTCAAATTCCAATTAATCTCTCTGAGTTTGTTGATTTCTTTGCTCATATTTCTAGCTCTTTCAAGAGGCTTTTGATTCGATAAGAGTGACAACCTCACTCTGCTGTTAGCCAGTGTTTCACTAGAGGTATTTTGCTTGGATGTCAGTTTAAAACGTAAAGAGTTGTTCCACAGTCGTTGGCAATTCTTACATCTCTCCGATTGTCCAATATCCTTGATAAGCATAAGGCATTCATTAGGCCGTCCTAAACGTACAGTTTCCTTTATGACCGTATTGTTAAAAGCATGGGGAATTGTCCAGTTGGACTCTATAGAGAAGTCACAAGTGGTAGTCAAAAGCTTTTGTTTTGAGTATTCTAGAATTTCCTGATTGTAAATTCCAGAACATACTTTGCACAATTCTACCTTCCTCATCACATGTAGTATGTTGTGCACAAGTTGCTCATATGTTTCACCCTTAATTTCATCTTCGTGCCACTGAATGTCACGATCAAGAAGCCTAACAGAGTGCCAGTTTCAGCTAGCAAAATTTGTCTCTCGTTGATATTGTGTTTTTCATTTCTTACAGGAGAAAATAACAGTTGGATTGTTCTATCACCACTGATTGCAATATTCCAGCTGGAGGGGAGTTCCGTTACTAATAAAGAGTACAAATGGCCCATGTCAAGAAGATGAGATGCCATTTTGGGGAGGATGCGCTGTTCATGAAGGGTTGATGACGGAGTGTTAGCTCGTTGCGCAGGAAAATGTTTGAGGTCTTGACTGCAGGAAAAACAAATAAAATTCTTGTTTCTGGTCGTTGACAGGTCACCACTATGGGTTCCCGTGAATAAACGAATTATCGAGCCCACTAGCTACGCGTTCAACTCGTATCTGTAATTTGTGCGAGTTGTGATTTGTGCCTCGACGGGAAGCTTCAGAGCCAGCAGGGAACGAGTCATCATCCTGAACGTTTTCTCAACTTCACTTCGCGATAATAGCACCAACAAAAAGGCCAACAAACACATAGTTTTTACAGAGATCACCGTCTTTTAACTTTCGAAAACACCTGAAAACAGGCCGGCTGTCAAATTTACCGCGCAAAAAGAGCGCCCGCCCAAAATACGCCGCTGACCAAAAAG
This sequence comes from Siderastrea siderea, assembly GCA_964030785.1. NCBI lineage: Eukaryota > Metazoa > Cnidaria > Anthozoa > Scleractinia > Rhizangiidae > Siderastrea > Siderastrea siderea. Next base: position 21,693,069 of record OZ034969.1, read on the forward strand.
AGCGCTTTGCAAGTTGTGAGAACATCGTTTCTCGGTCCCAGGCCTTTTTTCTATTCCCCCCTCCCCCCCCGGAGAATGCCATCATTTCTTGACGGGAAATCGCGTGGTGCTTTTGGGCAACCAGCACTTTTCTTGGCGGCAAATCGCATGACCATCGTCGCTTTTAAAAAAGATGTTTCTTTAAAAGATTAAGCTTATTTAGCAAAACGATTATTCGACAGTACTGAAGTTTTAAACTTGAGAAAAAATGTCTAATATCTATCAATGGAAAGAAAAAGTTGAAAAGAATACTCAGTTGTTTTTTTTTTTCAAGTTACGAAATTTGCCTTCGTGGACTTCACCTTTGTTTTCATCACGGCGGAGATCTTGTCCTGTTCTGAAACACAACCGAGTAAGTGAGCTAGCTCAGTGGGTTCTAGAATGACCTTTCGAGCTCGGATTCACAGAACAGATTCCAAAATATTGGAGGACAATTCGGAACACTTTCGGGCTTTTTGAGAAACACTTTTTGAAAGAGAACGAGCCAAAAAAAGCTCCTAAATATATTTGGGACCGAAAAGCTTCATGACTATTTTGGAGGAACGCACACCAGCTCATTCCTTGGGAGCTCTGCTTTTAGGCCTGGCTAAATCTATATATGAAACATGCAAAAGACTTGTTTTAAGTGAATAAATGGAATTTGTGATGATACTGTTTTGTTTAATGGCAATTTGGGATTACGGGTAAAAGACCAGAAAGTTGACCATTTCACGTCGTTTGTTCCAGCTGTTTTTCGCTAGTTTACCCGTCAAAAATGTTTAATAGTATAAAAATGCATGTTGAGCCGATCTGCCCCTAGCTTTTCTAAGCGACAGTACGAAAGAAAAGTACAACCAGTGGAACAAAAAAGGTTTTTTGAAAACAAAAGGTTACTGGGCGGAAACTTTTAGCAATAGTGCACCGGCCGGCCTCTGGTTACAACTGCTGACTTGTTTTCAAATGGGTACTCAAATTCTTAAAAGCAGTAGTTTTTTGGGGTCCTGAACGGTTTGATTTACCTCCATCATTTTCTCGTACTTTTGAATTCTAAAAGGCCATTCGACCGTAAAATACATGTCATAACAGTGTACTTTTGGTCAATAAGTGGATGAAAAATGAACAAAGCTCGCGAAGGAAAATTCTTTTTAAGATCAACAGGTGAAGGCAAAATTAAAATCAAATGATATGCCAGTAAAACGATTCCCTACGTCGGCTCAAAGTTGAAAAGAAAATTGTAGACGGTTGTGTGATTATCGTGTCCAGCAAAGAATCACACGAGGCGCGCGTGGTTCGGGCGTGTTGTGTGTTGAGGTAATGTATACGCATGCGTATATAGCTAATCGACTTCCCATAAATTTTAAATTCTAGCCACCTCGTAGTTTTAGTTTGGATTAAATTTTTTTCCGGCGATAAACTGTCCAATGCTAGTTTTGCAGTATTTCTATGTACTACTGTTTGGAAATTAAGCTTTTCTCAAGAAGCTATAGCTATTTCAAAATTTCAAATGTCCCGCAAAAATTGAGTTTTCAAGAAAAGTTTCAAAGCGATGCATTAGTAGATAAAAAATTAAATTACGATCATTCAGCAATGCAGTTTGTGCAAATAAGTTGAGAAACAGACGTTTATACGCTTTTTCTTTACCAGTCACGTGATCGTGGGCGTGGCCCGATGACGAAGTCCAAACGCATGAAATAACTCGTATCATCAAACATAGCCACGCAATGCGTGCAGAGTCAATGACGTTTTGTTACGCAATATGGTGAAATTTATGAACGCAACCATACTTACGGGTTTCACGCCACTATGTCCCCTCCCCCTTCCCCGACAACTTGCGGCTAATGTAACATGTCTTCGCCAGAGCAAGGAATCAACATATTCAGTTATCATAAAACAGGGTAATGAGCAGCGTGACTACGTGACAGTTAATTATAGCGTGACATTAGAATTGCGTGCGAAGTAAATAAAGCTCTTCGTTTCCCTTCTCTTCAAAGACAATATATCCTAACACGTCTGTTTCTTGCATTTTTTATGTATTCAACTCCCGACAGGCGTGAAAAAAACTATTTAGTAAGTCACCATTAGAATGATTTGTCACTTGCGTTCGGTTCGAGATGTTTTAAGCATTGCGTTGCATTCCAAAAGTTCAAATTACAAGCAGCTGTCAACTATGCAAATTTGTTCAGCATACGCTTTGAACTACAAATAACCCGAACTAAAGTTTGGTATTTTGTAAAGACTTTACTCCTATTTTACTTTGTCTAATTTGCATAAGCTGGTTGAAATCTGATGTACGAAGTTTAATTTATGCGAAGAACGCAGATTCTCACAGTTCATCTATTTTTAGAACCCGTTTTGGGTCTCGGCTTGTACTTGCAGTGCTTGTAGCCAGATAAACATTCTGCTTCTTCAAGAATAAATAAATTGTATTAACCTTATGCAAAAACCGCTTGCTTGTTAGCTCGGGATTCTCATTATTTATCTTTTTTTCTTCATCTTTCTTTTGTAATTCCACTAGAAAGCGAAAAACAATTGACGCCTCAAGCTGGTTGGAAGTCAAAATGTTCTACTACGAAAACTAAGAATTCCGCTTGGAAATTAATAATTAAAAGGAAAACAGAAGCAAACATGTGCGGCAATTCACGCACTTTTTAGATCTCAAATTGACGAGTCCGTCTTGTGTACAATTTCTGGTATCTTTGCTTCTGTGATAATTTGTACCACGGCTATACATCGGGATATAATCCTGCCAGACCTGAAGTATACAGCGCGGTTCTTTTAAGCTTTGACATTAGCCATAACGTCACTTTCGTGACGTCATTGGCTAAACATGATGCAATTACCTGACAACGAATTTTCCTTAACAACTGGGATCGAAAAATAGGTCAGTGGGTCCTTAATAAAGGTAACATTTATATAAATTACATTCTTATGAAAAATATAAACAAACGGGACGACCTGTTTAGCACAGGAAGTTTTGGAGAGCCCTTGCCTAGTTCCCAGGCCTCCCTATATAGACGCGGTCGATATAGTCACGAGGTCCGAGTGAACCGAGATGAACTGACAGTGAAGGCCTTGGAAAACGCCACACAAGAACTAGGCAAAAGAGCCCAGAAAGAGAAGAGAAATAAGAACGACATCCCAACATGTGTTCTTGAGATAGCGGGTCTGCACTAGGAAGAGTGGTTTTCATCCTCTTTTTAATCCAGGAAAATTGTTTGACTCATGCCATAAGGACATTTCCGTGGGAGGTTATTAAATGTTGTGTTATTTATATTGCATGTTATGGAACGTGGTTATCAACACTTATATGTCTTTGTCAAGAGACTCTCACGCAGATCACATATCTTCACACGCAATGATCAAAAATCATTTATCGATTTAAGTTCAGCAAAATCTAACATCCAAAAATGTTAATTTCCCTTTTCTCGATAATGAGCAAACGCATATTACATGTACTCTGTACTTCAAAGTCACTTCACCAACGTTTGTTTGGTGAATTAAATGACACACGATGTTCAAATGCCTTGAACAGTTCATTTCACAAACTACTCTACTTCAAACTCACTTTTACCAATCAATGGTGATGGTAATGCCTTTATTTAGCGCAAACGCCATACAAATGTTCAGAAGTGTTCAACAATTCAATCAAACTACTCTACTTCAACCTCACATTTACCAATAAATGGTGATGCCTTTATGTAGCGTAAATTCCATATGAATGTTCAAATGCGTTGCACAATACAACTAACAGGCGAAATGCTGGAGATCGGACGTCAACAAGGCGCCCATAGCAGACGCTGCCGTGGGTACGGCTACATGAAGTTACTTTACTCTTCCAACAAATGAATGAATAGATGCAAACAGGCCAAACCACAACACCAGGACCTGCGTCCCCGTCTTACCAGACAGTGATATGGTTCGGCAATACTGCCTTCTCCAACCAATGAGTGAATGCAAACAGGTCAGACGAAAAGGCAAGGACCGACACTTAAGTACCCCACACTTCCCAAACTGTGATGTGGGTTCTTTAATGTCCTCTACTAGTTTAGCAGGAGTTTAATAGTTTAGGTGCAGGAGACTGACCATGCTATAGTAACCAAAAACATGCCCAACCCATCATATCAACACTCTTGTATTAAGTATAGTAGCTCAATGGTAGATGTAAAAGCTGTTATTATAACTATCACATATTCCCTACACTGTAAAAGTACAAATTCTTGGGTCCCGTCGAACGGATAGAACATGGCAAGTGGCTCACCAAGGCCCGGTATTAACCTGGACTAGACACTATTCCGTCGCAGGGATACCACCAGCATTTTGGGATCCCCAGCGGTTCGCTGGTGCCATTTATACACCTGATTATGAGTCACGTTGCTCGAAAGCTGATTAACGTTAGTCCAAGATTAAATGTTTACCAAATACTTCATCTCTCTCGTTGAAAATGACTACAAAAATAAAAAAGTCCAAGTTAAACCTTAAGTGCGAAAACCTGGAAAGCTCTCCCTTTTTTAGTTATATAACTGGATTCAAAACTCATGTTCATCCTGGATTAAATTAATCGAGCTTGGACAAACATGTATCAAATTGTCTTTAAGTAATCTCCAAGACTGAATACTAACATTTACCGGATAAACGTTCCATTCTAGCACAACATTTCCTTCTCATACACGTTATACTGTGTGTTCGACAAACAAACTCTCCCCAAATCCAGTTTATGTTAATTTATAGCATCTAAAAATTGATACATTGCGTTGTTTCGTTGTTCTTAATTATGATAAGTGGCTTATGATTTTGTACTTTACTAGTGATTCTCATAATTGCTATTTATAATAGATAACTTTGGCGACAATATACGTCATCACAATCTATCAAATATCACGACACAAAAATCAAATCCCGTACAAGCTATAGTAAGCCCAGGGGGTCAACTTAACTTCAGATATCAAGAAAGGGGGGATGTCTTCTACGAGAGAGTGGTAAAAAGCCAACTAAAACACAAGAATTTAAAATTAGTGTACTGAATTATTACATATCAGAACTTCCAGGCAGAGTACCTACTGAAAACACCAGTCTGACATGTGGAAGCTTCAAGAAAGGTCTTTATAGTTGGTCGACAAAGCGTAGACCGACAACCGGCATGCCATATGGTTGAGGGTTTCTATTTCAGGTTCGCTGCACTGCTTTGAATTAACTTGGTGGATCTTTTCACTGTTCACTGTTCACTTGGTGGATCTTTTTCTGTTCGCAGAAAAACCAAAATAAATGACTGATGTGACTGACTGACTGACTGACTGACTGACTAACTGACTGACTGACTGAGTGACTGACTGACTGACTGACTGACGTGATGTGGTTATTTGCTCTGCAAACTAAGCTCTATTAGGCAAGATACTTCAATGTTAGCCAAGCTTATCTCGCGCTCATTGAAAAAAAGAATAAGCAGCTTTCCATAATACTTATGTCGACGTGCACTTATCGTTCATCCATGAAACTATTTTGGTCGTCTGATCTGATGACCTCTAGCGGAGCTTAAAAGAAAACATCAACTGATGATGAGTCATCAGACCACGCCGAGGTCACATTCCTTGGTATCCGCATCCTGTCGCGCTTATTCATGTTTGATCAGTTCTGATTCAGTAGGCAAGCACACTAGTCGATTCCCAAGGTGGTGTCATCCAACGGAAAGCGAAGCAAGTTTGTTTCACTTGAAACTGTCCAAGAACATGTGTCCACAAGAAAAGAAGCCAATGCATGCCCAACGGAATGAAAGAAGACAAGGAGCAACGAACCAAATGATCACGTCAATCGCTGCATTCTTCACAAACAAATCAGGGACCAAATTCAAAGTCACGCGATGCTGTCAAACTTTCCCAACGACTACCAAGAGATGTACCGAGAGCTTTCAAAACACATCACAGACAAAAAGTAAGTTAACCAGAAGATTTATCTCAGTTAATCGGTAAACGCCGATACCGAATGATTCCTTCTCCGTCGTCGCAATTTGGCGACCGACACTGACCGAGCTAGTATCGATTGAAAATGACACGTGACCCTCGAAATGACAACTACCTCGTGCATATTATTATTTCAACAATTTGTGTTTTCAGCACCCAACCACGTCCAATAATTCCAAAATTCACTTCGAAATGGACGCTGCACTAGATATGCTGTTGGAACTTGTGGTAAGCGTATGGCATCTTCATCCACAATCACAAAAGAAATCACGAAAGATGAATGCTTCTCGATGCAAGAATTTTAAAAAATGGAGACGTACAATCCTGTCTGGTTGTGGTTCACTTCTTCCAAGAATATCTTTATCTGCTGATAATTTATCTTGGATGAAGGGCCGGAAACAAAAAAAATTCTTTTTTTACTAATTTCCACCCACTGCCAACTGACAAATAATAAATTTCTGTCTTGGTTCTAGTTTCAAACTATTGCTGTAAGAGAACAACATATAGAGAGAGAGAACACCTTGCACCTTGGGGTGCAGCAAATAAGGTGAGTATATTCTTGATCTAAGATAAAAGTATTGTCGAAATTTCCAGTTGAAGACCAACTAAGACAGGGAGCAAGAATTTAATGTCCACCATAAAGGAGATTGGGAGTGAATACTGTGATTAATACAGAGGGAAGACCTTTCTTTTCTCACAAGGAGAATGTATCAAGTATCATGACAGCCACCACTAAACAAGAACGAAGAAAAGTCTATCCCAATTTCTTCCACCTCACAATTGCAGCAAAAGAACCAACATTATGAACAGTAATTGGGCATCAATCTAGTGTCTGACTTAAATGTTTTCCCCTGCTTTGAACTGGCTAGCTAATCAGTTTGGAGGGTCGGTCAGTCACTGATCTTTTCTTGCTGTAAATATTGAATATCCATGTCAAAACCCTCCTTTTTAAACTTCAAAAGCTAAGTTTTTGCATTTAATGTGTTTCCAGGAACATCCAGGACCAGGAATGCATGATAGGACTCACCCATGTAAGTACCAAGCCATCTTTGTGCAGTATAATAAATTAAGTGTGGGTTGTATATCTTCTATCACACTGCATTATAATTCATCTTTAATCCCTCTTGATCCTTGCCTTTTTAAGGTTTGCCACTATAAGACATCACTTGAGGAACAAACTCATCTTACAATAATGGTCTCCAATGCACCCTTCATTTTCCATTAACTACAAGATTGCCACATCTTTAACAATTGCCATTTCTGTCTTGATTCTAGATTGAATCTGCTCTCATCAGAAGCGAGCTTCTCAACATGGAGAACGTCAGGTGTGTGCAGTGGTGCTTCTCGTGCAATATAGTGGTAAAAGAAGTGCTGTGGACCATTATAACTGGTTAAGATTGGGTGATGCTGCGAGAATGATCTATTCACAACAGGAAAACCAACAAACAAAAATTAAAAGAAGATGCAAAAGTTTCCTACACCCAGCAATTGTGGTGAAACAACCAGCGTCATGATATCTCGTTCAACCACCACGTTGCCAGTAAAACTGGAGCAGTGATCCTGGAAAAGACAAAGTACCATATCAACCTGCCTTTTATGACCTCATGTTTATGTCTCCTTGGAGTTTAAATATGCCTTGAATTGACTGCTCATTCCTTCTCTCCAATAATAGTTTCTTTCAACACCAACTAGCACAACGTGGCTGAATGTCATGTCCAAGGTGTGGTGATCTTTGACAACATCATCAACTGTGAAGGGTCAACTAGCAACCGATCCATCGTTGTAATTAGTTAATATCCATATGAAAATGATCCTTTTTAAACTTCTATAACTAAGGTTTACCAATTTAATGTGTTTCCAGGGTTATCCAGGACCAGGAAGACATGACAGTACTCATCCCTGTAAGTACCAAACCATTATTGTGGATTGTTTGTCTTCTAATACACTGCATCATAGTTCATCTTTTACCCCTCTTGATCTTTCCCTTTCCAAGTAATTCCACTGTAAGACATTACTTGAGAAACAACATCATACGAAAATGGTGCCCAATCAACTCTTTATTTACATTCACTGCAAGATTGACACATATTTTCAGAATATACCACTTCTGTCTTGATTCTAGATTGAATCAGCTCTCATCAGATGCGCCCTTCTTAACCTGGACAATGCCAGGTATGTACAGATGGTGGGTAAAAAAGTGATAAGACACATTATTGTAACTGGCTTATAATTGGGTGATGCTGTGAGAAAGAGTTATTCAAACAAGGAAAACTATTAAACAAAACATGAAAGAAGCTGGCAAAAGCTTCTTCCACCTAGCAATTGTGGCAAAATAATCAGCGTATAAAAACCTATCAAGCCTGCCTTTTATGACGTCATGTTCATGTCTCCTTCAAGTTTAAATATGCCTTGAATTGACTGCTCTCCCCAACACGTTTTATGATCTTATGACAACATCATCAACTGTGGAGGGTTAATTAGCAACTGATCCATTCGTTATGAACTTCTATCACTAAGGTTTACCAATTCAATGTTTCTAGGATCATCCAGCACCAGGAAGACATGATACGAATAATGCATGTAAGTACCAAGTGTGGAATGTACATTTTCTAACACACGGTATTATAGTTCATCCTTAATCCCTCTTGTTCCTTGCCTTTCCAATTAATGCCACTAAAAGACATCACTTGACGATTAAACTCATAATACAAAAATGGTCTCCTGTCCACTCTTTATTTCCCATTTTGTGTTAGATTAGTTAAGATTATCAGAAAATGCATCTGTACCATTTCTGTCTTGACTCTAGAATCAATCAGCCCTCATCAGACGCGACCTACATAACCTGGAAAATGCCAGGTATGTACAGGTGATGCTTCTTGTGCAATATAGTAGTGATGGAACATTGTTATGATGCCTTAAACTGACGTAAATTTGGATGACGCTGTGAGGAAGATCTAGCCACACAAAGAAAACCAGCTAAAGAAACTGAACAGAGGTATGCAGAGGGGTCTTCCACCTGACAATTGTGGCAAAACCACCACCATCATGACATCCCGTCCATATTGCCAGTTACACTGAAGCAATGACTGTAAAGAAAACACACACACGCAAACACACAACGATTTGAATAGACAGCTTAATGAAAAGCCTCATTCCAGTTTCTGATTTCTCTTGTAGAACACCATCAATCTATAAATCTCTTATCTCCAATAATAGTTTACGAACAAAGTGGCTGAACTTCATTGATTATCTCTTAGCATCATCATAAATTGTAAACAATTAGCCACTGCTCTGTTCTCGTTGTAAACATAAATATTAGGGTCAAACGCCTCCATTTTTAACATCAACAACTCCAGAAGAGAACAACTAATTCTTTGAATTTGTTGTCCAGGAACATCCAGAGCGAAGACAACATGATAGGGACTGTCTTTGTAAGTATCAGTCACCGACTAATCACAGAGCTTTTCAAAATAAACCACTTCTGTCTTTTCAAGTGATGTCCCCACAATACATCACTGTAATAACTAACCCATCGTAAAAAAACCTTTCCCTATCCATTCTTCATCCCCATCCACTGCTGTAAGTTCCAAGCCATCATGACGTGGTAAAACCAAGTGCTGGTTGTGGATTGTCCATTACATTGCATTACACTTCCTCTTGAAGTTGTCACTTGATGTCCAGATAAAGCAGAACTTGAGTAATTTACTCATACGAAATGATGATGTACCATTTCTGTCTTGACTCTAGAATCAATCAGCTCTCATCAGACGCGACCTACTTAACCTGGAAAATGCCAGGTATGTACAGGTGGTGCTTCTTATGCAATATAGTAGCGATAGAGCATTGTTGCGATGCCTTAGCTGACGTAAATTTGGATGACGCTGTGAAGAAGATCTAGCAACACAAGGAAAACTAGCTAAAGAAACTTAACAGGTCTGCAAAAGGGTCTTCAACTGACAATTAAGGCAAAACCACCACCATCATGACATCTCGTCCAACCTCCATGTTGCCAGTGACACTGGAGCAATGATTGTTAAAAAAAAAACATGTAACGATTTGAATAGACTACTTAATGAAAAGCCCCATTCCAGTTTCTTATTTCTCTTGTAGAACACCATCAAACTATACATCTCTTATCTCCAATAATAGATTAAGCACAAAGTGGCTGAACTTCATTATCTCTTAGCAACGTCATAAACTGTAGTCAATTAACCACTGCTCTGTACTTGTTGTAAACATAAAATATTAGGGTCAAACGCCTCCATTGTTAACATCAATGTAACTCCAAAAGAGCATAACTAATTCTTTGAATTTGTTGTCCAGGAACACCCAGAGCGACGACAACATGATAAGGACTGTCTTTGTAAGTATCAGTCACTTACTAATCATAGAGCTTTCAGAATAAACCATTTCTGTCTTTTCAAGTGATGTACCCACAATACATCACTGTAATAACTACCCGTCGTAAAAACTGCTCCGCTATCCCCATCCACTCTTGTGAGTTCCAAGCCATCATGAGGTGATAAAACCAAGTGCTGGTAGTGGATTGTCCATTACATTGCATTGCACTTCCTCTTGAAGTTGTCACTTGATGTCCCTATAAGCAGAACTTGAGTGATTTACTCATCATACGAAAATATTATCCAATCTTCATTTCCTATTGATAGCAAGATTGAGACGGCTATTAAAACAAAATTATCTCTGTCACTTCTAGGGTGAGGCAGCTACAATGAGACGCCATCTGCAAAACAATGTCTATGCTAGGTGCTAGGTAAGTACAGATGGCTCTTCCAGTGGGGTATGGTCCTTCAGTATTGTTAAAAAGCAGTACTGAAATACAGTCCAACTCATAGTGGGTGATGGTGTGAGGACCTTTCAAACATCGTAAGAGAAGTAAGATCTAGTCTCAAGAGGAGATAGGAGCACCCAAGCTTCCATTGAAAGATGCAAAAGACTTTCGTGCAATAGTTTTCAAATTGTCAAAGACAGTAATAATAACAACATGTCTTTCGTGACTACATGCTGCCACTGAGATTAGAGCAGTGATATTGAATCTCAGTTCACGTACAGAACACCACAGAGGCCTTTAGATTTATTTTTCTTCGCAATACGTATTTGCTCTGAATTCATCGCTAAACAAACACACTCTCATTTACCCTCTTCTGTCCATGCATGGTTGTTTACTTGGTAACTTCATAGTAGCCCAAGTGGTCTTCTTACCTCAAACCTTCCTTTAATAAGATGAGTTCCACAATCGTCCCTATTCTTCAAGCAAAACATTCAAACCATATGAACGGTCAAAACCAAACCAAACGCCTACCAACTGACGCACCTTAGTAGCAAAGAAAAAACTTGTCCACTGGATGCCTGGCCAATCGTGCACCTTTCACTTCAGTCTAAAATCGCTAATATTTCAAGAGGTCAGTGGGTGGTCAACATCTTAGGACAGCAATTAGTTTGAGACAACTCATCCAAATGTTCCAGCATAGCTTTGGCACCTTGTTGCATTTCTATCTTGCTTTGTAAATCTGTGACAGTCAAGCAAGCAAAACATAACGTCAGCATTGTGATATAATATCATTCCCTGATTACACTGTAACATGACCGACATTCTCCCTTCCCTGCTTAGATAGTATACCTTTTTCTGACGTTTTGTTAGCTTGCTCTTCAATTACAACACAGGCTGAGCATGGGTGTGTTTTAAATTTGATATTAACCGAGTTAAAGTAAACCAAACTAAATAAATAAGTAAATAAGAAAGTACACAAATAATAACACGTTCCTAAAAACGTTCCAAGACTTACAAATTAAGAAAAAAATTAAAATTAAAAGGTACATAAAATCTAAAAGTATAAAATTACAAAAAGGAAAAACCAAAGCAAATTGTTTCGTCTTTGAAAGCAAGTAAGGTGTCTTAGCCCCAGTGAAAAAGAGGTTCAGATTTTAAAGTATGGCACATCTGTAAACAGCCGAACTAGGGCAAAAGATAACTGGATTGTAACTTGCACGTGTTCCAGTCAACTTAATCAGTATTTCAACTCATTTTTTACGTTTGTTTTTCAACAGGAAGACCCCAGCAGTTTCCTCGACAAAGTGTCTCTATACGGATACATTTTTAGTATTTGTATATATTTGTATATATATTTCAGTATTTGTATACACCTATTTTCAAAAAAATTGCGACTTGAAAAATATATACATATATATTTATCTTTTGTTTTCATATTTCGTCTTTTGTTTTCACGATGTGAAGACAAAAGATATATATATATATATATATATATATATTTTTTTTTTTTTTTTTTTTCAAGTCGCAACTTGTTGAAAACGGGTGTATATATTTCAGCAACAGACATAATAGTGAGAGAGATATCACTGGAAAGAAAGAAAAAAGTCTTATTCCATTATTTATTAATCTATTTAAATGTAACACGTTTGATTGAGATATATTTGTAAATAAAATACATATGCATATTGATAGATGTGTGTGACAAAAAAACCTTGCAACGTTCATCAAGCACTTATTCTAATTTTAATAAAATAGTTCTGGAATGAGAGACTTTGTCCCTAAAATGAAATTGCAAGAAGTGATTCACATTGGTACAGAATCGTAGACGTCGAGAATAGTCTCGGACAGTTTGTTTGTGTAATTTAAGCTCAAAAGTTACATTTCAAATAAACTTAGTGAGACGATCGGACAGGTAAACGAATTACCGGGTCAAGTTTTTGCGAAATAAAGGCGACAGAGCATGAAATAAGTAATCGATACACATTCGGAGGGCGGTCATGTCTACAATTAGCTCAGTGTGTGGTTGCAATCTAACAAACAAGTAGATCAGTGTGATTAAATTTTGCAGCAAAAATCAGTGAGCATTAGAGTTCTCATTAAAAAGAAGGTACAAAATGAAAACAGTTGATCAACAAGATCAAGTGTACGATCATTAAGGACATTCGCCACCACAAATGCCTTGCAGCGTCTTCAACTAGTATAACTACTTTATATCGAAGACCTCAGAGTATTTGCAATTTTTTAATCACAACATTTTCTCCGATCTAGAAAAACGACAGGCATTAATCCTCTTCCTAGTCCCACGGAATACAGGCGGATTATTGTAAAACGAAATCTTCAAACTTAGACAAACAATGCATGTAACGCGGTACAAGATACGCTTCGGTAAAGTAAAGAAAAGGAAACATTGAGGTGTGGCTACTTAATCTGTCACATACTAAACAAAAGAACAGTTGGCTCGGTTATGCAGAACACAAACATAAATTTTACCAACAAACGTATCTAAGTCAAGGGTCATTACATTCGGTTAGAGACGCCAAACAAACAGTCTTTATTCACGCAATTTATTCGCGTAACTTCATATCTAGGATGCTCCTATCAAGGAAACCTTGCACGGCGTTACACTGCAAATGTTTCAAAACAAAATGGCATAGTTGCTGAGTAGGTTTTGGCAACTGGTTAGATTAACGGCACAAGGACAGCATGACATTCACATGAAACCAAAAGGTCGCCAGTTCAGATTTAATCCATTGATTTTACCGTGCAGTTGCACACGATATATCAAATATCAAGAGTCTCTGCTTCCGTTCTGGGTCGTTCCTAAGCACGCAGCAAAGAAAGCCCATGTCTCGTCTAGTTGAGTTGCTTTGTTCTTCGGATAAAACGCTGACAACTGGTTGTGTTGCAACTGCTTTGCACTACCATCAACATCCAGCCATAAGGAACAAACTAGAGAACTGTGCTACCGCCTACACGAGAACGGAATGTGATCAGAGGACAGTTAACGGTTAGATACATGACGATGGCAATATTTGATAAAGAAAAGGGAATTAGAAGCGATTCGTTGAGTATGCATGCAACATACGATAGATAAAGAGTCATCCACAAGATGCTGAGAAAGAGTTCGGCAAAGGAAGAACAAACCAATCAAAGCAGGCCATGAGGAGAGGCTCAATCCAGAATCCTACCGCAATAGACCCAACTTTGGACTTTGGAAAATCCATCAACATTGGACATTAATACTGTTAAAATCATCAGGCTGGAGAGTCATATCTAACAAAAAAGCAAGAATATAGTTCTCTACAGTTAGAAAATGTTTCCGGGGGGGGGGGCAAGTTGTGCCTCCCGCATTTGGATTTTCGCTACCAAACCAATATGAAAATTCGGGTTAGAAGACCGCTTTAAGAGTCTGTAGCCAAGGAAGGCCAATCAAGACGACCGTGCTTTACCAAACTAGATTGCCAACGTAAATATTTGCAGGTAAGATTGAAACTATATTTCGCGCCATAAGTTAGTAAAGATCAGCCTTGCTTTTGATAGTATTGAAAGTAAATCGGCAATTATTTGTGACTCAGTGTCTATAGCTTGAACTCGTAGTAGAATTCTTTCATTTTAAAAGGTCGCTTTAGGAACATTTAGTGGACTGGAACGCCATAAAGATTTGCAAGCAAAACTCAACAAAAGATATGCAAGTACAACTCAATCAAGCGTTGTGACATCTTATAAACTTAATCAGTGTCAATCACTTGGGTTACCCTGGTAACATGAGATTTTAATGAAATGCAAAATCAATGGAAAATGTACAGGTGACTTTATAAAGTCGTGTGAAACTTCAACTTTTCATATTGTGTTTGAAGCCTCCGCGAAAATTTCGTACAACAGCAAGACATGCAAATCAATTTGGTGAGTCAATTGTGCAGGTTTTTTAAGGAACTTAGTAATCTGCATGTGTATTATTAGAATACAAAAACACTCCGTAGATTTGTTTGTTCTCTTGCTGCACAAACGGGACTAGCGGTCTGCATGTACAGGAATCTGCGTCTAGAAATAGAGAGCAAAAATTCACCTCCCAAAACAGTAGTTTTCTAACTGTATATTATAACCGAATCGCGCATGGATCGCCAAACAGGACAATGATATACATAACGGAAGAGTAAGCACGTTATTTTCTAGTAAACATACAACCGATGCATGTATGCAAGCGATCTTGCTTTTCCGCAAAAACAAAGAGGGCTGAGCTATTATACTTGACATTCTAATTTTAAACAGATGAGTCCAACCAAACAATGAATTGGAAAATAACTTCAATCTGTGGCTACAAGGCTTTGAGACTGTTTTGTTTGGATATTGCATTCGCATATTTTTAGGGCAAAGGCAAATTAGAGCACGGTCTTCATTATAAATATTTCAACAAGGACTCGTTTAATTGCTAACATAATTTAGTAAATTCAAAAAAAAAACAAAAAACAAATTGATAGACTAACGTTCCTTTCTTCGGAGAGTTTCAAACTTCTAGTCAGAGTAATATTAGTTCAAAGGTAGTTTATGTTTCACCGTTTTATATTCACGTGTTTATGAGTAGTGGTGGATGTGACGCCCATGCACACTATTCCTATCTGGTGAAACGTAATCCACCAAACCGACTGGAAAGTTTTATGTCATAAACTGACCGTTGGTTAACTCACGTTAAACATATATACATGTAGTATATTTCAGTTTTGTTTTTAATACTATATGCTGCTGGTTCTTTTCCAGTACGAGCACACACAGGAGGCATACTGCCATATCATGAGAAGATTGAGAAGATTTCTTCGCTTGATATGGAACTGCACGTGTCAGTATTCCCAGTACATAAGGGAAAGGGGATACCAAAGTCTTCACATTGCTTTATATTTTTCCAACAACAGGTTAGTGAAATACTCTAAGTTAAGTAAAGTTGTTCATGTGTTGCACATTTCAATGTACATAGATGGTCAGGCTCGAGATTTACCTCCAAACAATACACAGTTTAAAAAAATTGCCATTATACCATCGCTTCAGCGAGATTCAATTATGACTATGTCGTTTCTTTACTTATTTAAGTGAATGCTTTTGAAAGAAACAATTTTGTCAATGAAGAGAATTTAACTGCAGCTATGTCTTAAACATCTTTATTTGTTTATGCACAGTTGACAGGGTCTAGGCATTTAAATGTCAAGCCATGATATACATGTGTTGACTAAAAAGTACCGTTTTGACAAAAGTTAAATCATAAATTGTATACCTCACTTTCTTGTTCACAAATCAGCACATAATAACTAGAACTTGGTTTATTATTTTCTGATCCCAATAGAGCGTTTCCATATGACGTCACGGCAACCATATTGGTGTACCAAAAACAATGAAACGGCAGCCAAGAAAAAGAAACTAACAAAGCTTTTCTCCTGAATTGCAAACCAGATGTTCTACACTACACATGCCAAAAACATGTGAGATATAGTTGCCCAACAAAGTTAAAAAAAAACTGATTGTAGTTTTCTTACAAATTTTTCGTCTTTACACAGCAGCATGGATAGCAGTGGATGGCAAGGATTGGAATATGTAAGTACATTTTATTTTGTGATACCCACGTCATTTGCACAACAATATAGCTATTCCATGATATGCACTATGGTTGCAACAGTAGCCAGCAGCGAAAAAAGTAAACGATGTCGTGGCCGTCTGGGTTAGCTACCTAACTTTGCTGCTTCTGGAACTGACTCGTCACCACAACCACAGTATTTTTGTTTTTGGTCACAATTAACGGATTTAAGCATTTTGGTTTCCAGTCCACCCGTGCCCACTTCCTCGACCTCCCAAGTATTAGCCTTCAGCCTGATGAGAATCTGTTCCAACACCTTATGGCCTTTTCGAGGATAACGTACTCTCTATCTATCGACCTCGCAAGTTTTAGCCTTCAGCCTGATGAGAATCTGTTCCAACACCGTATGGCCTTTTCCAAGGATAACTTACTATCTGTTAATTGTGGCTTCACCCACCACGGTGTGCAAGTAACCCTTGATGAAGACCTCTCGCCTACGCTGGGAAACACCATCGTATTTCCATAGCTTAATTTAATCCACCCCAGGCCTTCCCTTACTCGTCAAACAGAAGCATGGCGCCGAATTGGGTAACAAGTCACTGGCCTCACTAAAGCCAGAGATTTCTCAAGCTCTTGGGTCCCTCTTGGAGGACCTCCACTCTATTGAGGACACTAGTGCCATGTGCATTGGTAGCTTTAACCCAAGAAGTAACCCCAATGGTGGTCAGGGTCAGGCCCGTCGTCGTCCCTTTTTATCCTGCATTCCGTGCAAAACGGCATGGAGCTCTCATGACACCCATGACCTTGTGGGTTGCTGTTTCCTACCTGAGTGAGACAAAAGACTTTGGGCTCACTCCCTTCTTGTGACCAGTCATCCTGATATCCTGGTCGATGAGAAAGCAGAACCCAATGAAAACATTGATGATGTCATTGTTCAAGCTGTCCAGGCTGCTGAGCCTTCTGCCTTGCTAGTCAGCATTGCCCAGTCCCTATGTGATGCATTCAGTCTTTTCTGCTCCGTAACTCCCGCTGCAGTCCTGGAGAGTACATCAAGTTCAGTAAGCCCCGAGTCGGATCCGAATAACTTATGGGCTGTTGTCAACATTAGCTCAACACTGCCTCTTCAACGTAAGGCTTCCGCAGTACAACAGGAATTTCCTGGAGTACCTGCAAGACAGGCTTGACTACCTCGAGGCTGCTGGAGCATTCGCTAAACCTCAACTGGTCAATGTTCACAAAGAATATCTTAATACTTCCTTTCTTGTTAAGAAGCCAAGTGGTAGTAGCAGACTCATGACATCCTTTGGCGAACTTGCCCAATACAGCAAGCAACAACCCTCCTCGATGCCAAATGCTGATGGTGTCCTGCGAGACACGGGGAAGTGGCAGTTCATAGTCATCACTGACTTGTTAAAGTCCTTTTACCAGATTCCCTTACCTCGTTCATCCATTAAGTACTGTGGTGTTGTCACACTATTGAAAGGCATCCATGTCTACACTTGCTCCACTATGGGGATGCCCAGCTCTGAAACGTACCTTGAAGAACTAATGTCTTGTGTACTGGGTGACCTCATTCAGGAAGGGTGTGTCACCAAAATTGCGGATGACCTGTATGTTGGAGGCAACAGCCCCGCGGAAGTCCTTCACAACTGGTGTCGCGTTCTCGCCCTTCTCCAGCAACACAGTTTGTACTTGTCAGTTTCCAAGACCTTTATCTGCCCCAAGAAGGCCAGCTCCCACAAGCTTAATGCTTTGTCCTCAGTTGCACCTCCATGAACAGTGCAAGGCTTACGGTCTTTTGCTGCTGCAAACGAGGTGCTCCGCTGTGTCCTGCCACGATTTGCCGAGCTACTTGACCTCTAGATTAGGTTACAGCAGGAAAGGAAGCTAGAGAATGAATCGTGTGGTCCAATGAGTTACTGCTAGCATTAAAGAGTACTCAGCATGCCTTAGAAAACCACAAGACCATCACAACCCCACAGCTTAACGATACCTTGTGGAGTGTGACAGATGGCTCCATGAAAAACAAGAGGCAAGGCTGCCTCCTTTATATTCACCGGAATGCTAAGCTGTTCTTGGCCAGTTTCTTCAGTGTAAAACTGCGTAAGCATCAAGTGACCTTGTGAGATTGAGACACTAAGCATAGGTGCCGCAATCAGTCATTTCGCCCCTTACAACATACAGTCGCCTCATGAAACCCAGCCTTGTGTGCAGGCATATGAGAAACTTAAGAAAGGGGAGTTCTCAGTCAGCTCCAGGCTTACCACCTTCTTGTCTACAGTTGGCTGCTATTCTGTTCATGTGTGCCACATTGCTGGTGTTGACAATCTACCTTCTGACTTTGCTGGCATGAACCCAAGTGAATGCCTTCACTCCAGCTGTCAGATCTACAAGTTCATCGTCGAGTTGGAAGAGCCAGTCGTGTGCATCGTCTCTGTCACTGATGTCCTCGAAGGGTCAGCCAGGATGCCCTCCACTAGCCGAGCAACATGGCAAGCCACCCAACTGGAATGTCCACATCTCAGAAGGACACAGTCACACCTAAGCCAGGGTACCAGACCCTCAAAGAAGACTTCCAAAATTAGTGACATCAAATGTTATCTTAAAGAGCCAGTGTCACCCAAAGTGCTTTGCGCGCTGCGGTACATTTTTCGTATATGAAAAATCCGCCGTTTTCTTGATTGTTGTGAAGTCTGATTTGTATCTTCTTCCATCGCTACCGTTAGCGATCCGAAGGCACTAGTGTGAGTTTTGACTTGACGTCGTCGTATCGATTTAGTTGTATATTTCCGAATTCTGAAGTGTTTTCGCGGTGGAGAAGGAGATCTTTAAATTGAATGCTTCGTAGGGTTCAAGAAAGCTGAGGCAAAGGCCAGGTCTTCCGGCCTCTACCAAAGTTGTACGGCTGAAGTAGTCCGTGTATCAGTAGCGGAAGGAAAGAAAATCATCTACGGGTTTCAGCAATAGTACTGATACTGACTCTGCATTTGCCCAAATAGTGCAACATTCGCATTGCCGGATGAAAACAGAAGGAACGTTAATGTTCCACAAAATAACAGTACGGGCCTGCTCCAGAATAATGCTTGTGGTCATGAGCTTGTGCTGTTTTTCTTAGGGGCAGTTTACATGGAGGGAGGAAGATCTTAGCACTAAGAAGATCCTAAAAGGCGAAACAAATTTTCGTTTGATTTATATGCAAAAATTTCGGTCGCGGTGGTTACTGGAAATCAAATAAAGCTGTCGGTCTTTAGGAGCTGAACGCCCGGCCGCCGCCATATTTGTTTTCTGTCCCTAGTACTAGGATCTTCCGAGCGAAGGTAGTTTACATGGTCCTAGGATCTTCCTATCTCTCAGCTAGAAAGATCCTAGTGCTAGAAAGATCCTAGCGCTAGGGCCAAGCACAACATTTTGCATGTAAACTGAATACAGAAAACATATGGCGCTAGGATCATCCACCTTCTAGGATCTTCCTAGCGCTAGGATCTTCCTCCCTCCATGTAAATAGCCCCTTAATTATTCCTTGTGTTCGCTGCCTGCGTTTGTTTTACTTTTACAAAAAGTGTAAGTGGCTATTCTGGTTTTGTGTCCATCGCCATCGGCCGATGCGATTGATCGTGCGGTCAATCAATTGGACGGTAATAGATCCATACGCATGGAATGCGAAGTCAGAGCTTAGAGTAGTTTTCTCCAGTGACATCTAACGATAAAGACATCAAAATTCTTACTACTTGTTTTTGTCTTTGTTTTTATAGCGAGTAGAAGTGGCTGCTCTGGTTCTACGTCCATCGAGATCGATCGATCGATTGGTTGCTATAATAGCTCAATACGCGTTGACTACAAAGTCAGATCTAGAGTTGTTTTCCCAGTAAAATCTAGCGATGAAGATATTTTCATTTTCAGAGGTTACTACTGTAGATATCAGCTCGCTGAAAGGCCAGTGCGGCACGGTATAATTTGAGAAAAGTCTGGCAAATGCGCCAGCCAAATGCTAAAAGCTGTTTCAAAACAAAAACACAAGCACGCAAAGTACTTTGGGTGACACTGCATGGCTCTTTAAGGATTTTGTTATTGCCACTGATGGCCTCCTTGTTGTGAGACCACCCACCATTTCAGACTCCACAATGTGCTCCGCTTTGTTCTAGGTGGTCAATTGAAAGCCCTCCACATCCGATTTTGTTATCCCTCCAAAAACCAAATCAAGCGTTTTGCTTTGGATGTCGACACGGCTATTGACTCAGTCTCATCTGCCTGTCACGCCTGCCAGTCTTTAAAGGCTTATCCCCAGACACCTCCAACTGCAATCAACTACAGACCATCACCCGGCCATTGGCATTTCCTTTGCAACAGATGTTTGCGCACATTACTGCCAGCTAATCCTTGTTCTGAGAGAGACCGTATCTTTGTACACTCTGACCGCCATTATCCAAAACGAAAAACTTGATTACTTTCGCAATGCCATCCTAGTGCTTTACTCTTAACTCCATTCTCTGCACCATGGCGGTGTGACAATCTGTGTGGATCCTGTTCCCAGTTTCTCCTTTCTCGTGAGATCAATTTGGAAATAGGCAGTGTCAAAATGTCAACAAAAATGCTGTTGCCGAATATGCTGTTGAGTAACTTGGTATGGAACTAATCCCCTTTTCCCCCGAGGGAGGTCCTACCTCTACAGTCACCTTTGCATGAGCCACTGCCAGTATGAACTCTCACTTTCTGTGTGATGGCCTTTCTGCTCATGAACTGTGGACATAGCATGACCAGTTGACTGGTGAACAGTTACCCATTGTAAACCGTCAACTTATCCTCAGTCAAAATGAATCACTTGCCCTGTCGGCCACAAGGACAAACGCACCTCATGATAGTTTTCAGTGAAAACCTTATGGGTCAACTCCAAAAGTTTACTACTTCCCAGTTCTGCAGCAAAGTTTACACAGTGCCTATGTCGGAATATTACCCTGTGTGCCCTACCGTTCTTGTTCAGTTCCCTCAGGGTCCCATTCGTGGTCACCATGAACCCTCCAAAGACGACATAGTTTAGTGCAACTAGAGTTCCACAAATGTAACTTTCCCACAACAGTAGGTGATTGGTTACAAGAAGGTATTTTTCGCGTTGGTCTCAATGACAACTTTATTAGCACTTGTTGCTATGCCCACAAGGTCATACCCACTGTAACTGGATCCAACATCATGCAACCGATAGCTGACATCCTGGCTCTGCTCGTTCCTCCACCTGCCTATGGTGCTTATGCCTATGGCCACACACCTGATGCTACTCGCCATGAACCCTGCCGCAAATTACATCTGCCATGGTTTCAACAAAAGGCGTCACTGACAGAAAGTGTGTTGGGCATCTCTATAAAAGATGCATCTGAGTCAGATCCACAAGCTGCCCACATAGTCACTCACCATGTGAGTTAAAGTTGAATCTACAGTCAAAGGCATTTTTACTGACCTTGACTTCAGTATTACCCCTTCAACATCAACAATCGTCTCAGACTTCAGGTTAACTCAAGTTGTTCTTGCAACACCATACATGATACTGACCGCAAGAAACTGCTTTTCGTTCAAGTGGATTCTTCTGTTGTCTGTCTTCTGGATTACTCTAAGACAGTCATCCCAACCAAAGATCAAATTGGGTGAAACTGCATCATCAAGAAAGAGACACCAACAAACCAGCTGATTCAAGTGCATGATCCAACACTGTAGATCTGCAACATGGTACTAAGCTGAAAAGTGAGCGTCCATATTTCACCACAAAACCTGCTTAAGTTCGCTTCTGTCACAAACACAAACAAAATAAATTAGAAAGGCCACAATCAGACCATTGTGCCACATCCCCGCACTAAAGGAAAATCATCCACAACTTCGACCAGACCAGGATTTTCTCTAACCATCAAGTCAACTGATGACTCTTCCCTGAGGTCATTACCCCTGGTCTAGACTACCCTTGCGCATCTACTCAGCCCCTAAGGAGCTCAACCCAGACAAGTTTAAACTCATAAATGGTCCATGCACTATTTACGGCCATGTAAACACACTAAATCCAGTACAGAGATCGTCACGGCTGTCCTCAACATGTTTAAACCTCACGACAAGTCTGTCGCAAGGGGGCACCATTACTTCTCGTTTAAGTTCTATCCTCATCTTAGCGAAGTGGTTCCTCCTTTCCGTGACCTTATTAACATCAAGCAGGAAGAAAAGGATTTTCTTTGGGCTGCCCAACACAGTGAAGCATTTATACAAGCCAGGACCGTTAGCTGTTCTGGTCCTCGTTCCTACAGCGAGCATACGACAAACAGGAACGAGCAGTCAGAATGAACGCGGGGCCAACTCTCCCTGATCTCCTATCGGGTGGCTTTGTCAATGCCAAACCAGCTCCTAGTTTATCGGCTAAGATCTGGATCCCTGGAAAGACCGTTGGTTCTCTACAATATGAGACTGACACCAGACAAATCCAACCATCAGTGCCAAACGATTCCGTACCAAGGCCACGCCAACCCTTAATAACTTCCAACAAACTTGCTAACTGCTCACATACTACTGCTCCATTACCCTCTACGACCAACAGCAAGCTCATCACCAACGTCTCCAACTTTGCCTATTGACTTTCGGAAACCTGCAGCAGATGAAACCCCAACACCTTCCTGACCTATTTCTCCTGTCATTCCTGTACCATTTCACAGCAACTCAAACTGTTACCCTGAGTGGTTTTGTAGACAACAGTGGAGTCACCTACAAAGAATCATGCTTAACATGTCTTTGGTGTCTTCTAGCTTTTGGGACTTACTAGAAAACCACTAGGGTAATGCTTTTCACAATCATGCTGATGCTAAAAATGAAACGATACACACGGTGGAAGTCAGACCTACAGGCAAATAGGCGTTCATAAAATATTGTCATTGTCTTTGGCCAAAATTTCAAGTAAACGTAACTGCTCCAGGAAGTGTTATTTCGCCATTATTTCCAGTTGTTAGAAATTGCATTTTTGGCCTCGTTGTCCTCTACTTAATTCTACGAGTTTTGTTGTTGTTGTTGTTGCTTTTGTAGTTGTCGTAAGGTGTTTTGCACTTTGAAAACTGTGAACACCTTTTATTAACTTTTATGCTTTCAAGGAGATCAGCTATCCGATCAGAATGCAAAGATAGCTTGAAGGAAAAGAACTCGAGTTCACCTGTGGCCTTTGGTTGTTTTCTTGCAAGCTTTCCTCGAATTCTGATTAGATAGCGAGTTGCTTTGATTCATATTTTCAGTTTTGAGAAAATGCCAGTCGGTCAGTGCTGTATTTTTCCATATAAGACTCCTAAACTTAAGACACCTATAGTTTATATTGTTTAATCACGGTAAGCACTTTGAAAAGATGGCTTCAATATGTTTTAATAAATGTAGAAAAATAGTTGTTTTCGGCACATGCTAATGTTGCATAGAGTCCGAGATACTTGATTCAAAAGCAATAACTACTGTTTTCTTTTTAGGTAACAGAAGAATTATGAAGCTGTTGAAAAGACGTCTCCTGTTATTTAACGGACAGCAAGCCTTGAGTTTACTATGTAATGCAAGATCTAAAAGTCACATCATGTAATATATGTAAAATGAAATTAACGTTCGGAAAGATTAAAGAGTATTATAATGATTAATAAAAAATGCACCTTATTTATTCATTAACGCCTAATGTATGGAAGCAAAAGAGCACGCCTCCATACCTTCCTCCACCCACTCTCAGGGTTTATGGAAACCGGCTTACGAAGGGCAGCGATTTAGAATACCCGTTTTTCGGAAAGGGAGTCCAAGATATTTTGAGCCTCTCGTAAACAACTTTCAGATTAAACGTTATATTTGCGGTCCAATTAAATACCTTGAGGTATCGAACGTTTTATAGATTGCTCTAATGGTACAGTGAATTTATACTGTAGCTACTTAAAATTTGGAGTGACACAAGTGCAAAACGAGTGGCAAGTGTGTTCATGTGCGTAGAGCCCACTACAGAATTAAACCCGCAGTTTAGCAAGCAACTGGAAGTAGGTAATTTTCAAACCAGCTTAACGGATTCTGGTTGGTGGGGATAAGAAAAACAGTACACCCAACGCAAAGTCGCATACACGGTCCAAGTTTTAAGTACGAAGACAAGTCTTTGTCTTGTCTTGTTATTCACCAACAGTTCTGTGGGTCAAACTATTTTTTCTTCTGGTCACATCTCATTTACATAATGTAAAATCCTGCATAATACCGGTCCAGCTAAACGTAAGCCTCAAATCTGTCCTAAGACAAACATTTCAATGCACAGAAGTTTTAAAAGGCAAGATGACGAGTCCTCGCCTAAGGTTTCCGGCCAAATAGCCCCACACCATCCACGGTAATAAACTGTTCAAATATACCGCTGGCGGGTACTTGGCTGTAATTTCTGAGAATTGCAAACTTCCTCGCTACTCGTGTTTGTTCACTTCAGAATCCTGCCCGTTTCTTCGCGTAAACATGTTCACTCACCAGAACAATATGTTACTGGGAAGTCATATCTACCATGCTTCTATGTCTCCATTATGGTTATGGTTCTTCAACCACGGAGGGGTAAGAGGGGTAGAGTGTGAGGCAGGAAGATAGGGAGGAGGAAGAAAGTTAAACATTCCCGCTTCTCGTGTGTTGTTTACGTTCGAATTTTGTGTCAACTACAGCCCCATTCACTATTGAAGTAAAGACTTTCATTTCAATAGAAAATCAATGGAAAATCTGAATAACAAAAGTGTAGCAAAATAGTCAACTCATTTGGTCAATTAAATGCAATAACAGTCAAATAGGGGGCTTGTCAATCAAAAAGCGTGATGCAATACATTTTGTTTTCCGTTTCATCTTGAGATGGTTGAAAGTCATCAGAAGCTGACTTAATGCATGTACACACTGAAAACGTCTACGGTTTGTGTAAAGAGTGACATGTACCCCTCTGATTATTTCCAAAGCAGATTTGTAAAAGTAAAGTCCTTAATGCATGAGCTAAAAGTTTCCCGTTTCAAATGTTCTTAACGCACGCGAACATTAATAACAACACACGTGTGATCATTTCACTCATTTCACTGGGTTTGAATAAGGAGTGAGAAACTCGAACCATTTCCAAAAGTGATTTGTGAAAAAACAGCCCTTCGTGCATGAGGCAAAAGACTGGATGAAATACGTGTTACTCTCTTTTCAAGTGCACTTGAGATACCTTAAGGCACGTGCACATTCATAACAACACATGCATGATCACTCCACTCATTTCATGTAAAGTTTGTGTAAAGATTCGTAAAAGTACAGGCCTTGAAGCATGAGGCAAAAGTGCTCTTGGGATGCCTAAAACATACGCACGTGCACATTGACAACAGCGTGTCAGGTTCGAGTAATAAATGACATTTGGTTTGATCGTTTCCAAAGCTTATTTGCAAACGTACTACCCTGCATAAGCCAAAAGAAGCCCTGGTGTTGACATGTTTTGCTTCATGTTTCAAACACACATGAAATGCCTGAGAGTACGTGCCTATTGCTAACAACATATATAAAGGTTTGTGTAAAAAGCGGCCGCATAAACGTTACTCGCTTCGTTTCCAAACTTAAACCCTTCATGAGGCAAAAGTAAGGAAATGTATATAACGAGAGTTATGTATTGGCAAATCAGGATTGGCATAAACGTAATCAGGCTAACCATAAAGCCGAACACTACAAAGTTCACTGCGAGACAATTTTAGGAGAGCAATCAATAAAATGTGATAAAAGGCCTGCGTGGCTTTTCGGTTATTATCTTGCAAATAATAATTTCACGATTCATTGACTTTGAAAACATATCGAGGAAAGCCAGGTGTCACCATCACGTGGGGAACTTTAATTTACCTTCAAAAAATGTCGTCGGTTGACGTTTTTACTAAACAGGGTAAAAACCAAAATAGACAAGAGAGATAAGAAAGGAAACAGGAAAGACAATTATGAACAATGAAGCGGATACGCAACTCTTAGCACGACAAACTCTTGACGCATTAATAATCTTACCAATAGTGTCAAAATTCACTGCCGAAAATTCCACTGCAGTAAAGCATTGCAATCTCCAGACACTGGGATGTATTTCGAAATCTTCGATTACGGGCCATTAAAGTCCCTACACTGAATACCCTCTCTTTTTTCTGGCTTTGCTTTTACGAAGCAACTTTTGTCGAGTGGTATTTTGCAAAAAATACTGAATACTGTCATCCGAAGCCCTAAAATCAACTCCCAGGAAATAGCATTTCAGAGAACCCAGACTTGTGGGCGACACTCACAATGACATGCCCAATCCACTCTTTTCAGATCCCCTCAGGAGTGTTAAAATGCTGCATCTCATACTGCCCCAGTTAGATCAACGAATAATCTTGGTCTGATACAAAAAAGGGAGAAGAAAAAAGAAAAGAGAGCTGCCTACAGCTACCACTCCATGCTTAATGGTTTTGGCCAAACCTAGGCAACGTGACTTGTGTCTTCAAGGATTAACCCCCTCCCCCCCCCCCAAAAAAAAATATATATAAATGGCCGCTTCCGGATTATGACATCATGTACAAATGTCCCACGTTGTCCCGAAATGGGAAGCAGAGTGGGAAGGGGTCAGTATTGGTGGAATTCATGGATTCCACAAAGAAAGGCTTTACTCCAGGGTCAATACGAAGTACGAGGTAGGGAAAAGGGACAGAAAGTCAAACATTCCCTCTTGTACAATTCAGAATTCGATACAGTCCTTCACCGAAATATCATGCTCACTGCCAAATTAAATCAATCATTTTTTTTTTGCGGCGCTATTATGGCGATGTTTCGCGTTAAGTCATCTGTGGTGTTAATGTGTTAGCCAAAGCCCTATTGGCTGTTTTAAAAAACATTTTTGTAGTTTTACGCTTGGCAAATCTGTGTAGCAAAGTTGCAGTACGTTAGCTGATAAGGCCAATTAAATGCATTTACATTCAAATAGACAGTCTATCAATAAAAAAGCGAAATGCAAATGGTCTAGAGAAGCCTAAAAGTATGTGGACTTCGATAACAACATATGAGGGTTTTGTAAACAGTGACACAAACGTTCTGATCGTTGCGAAAGCTGATTTTTGAAAGTACAGCTCTTTATCAGACAAACTAAAAGACTGGATGCAATACGTTTTCTCATGTCAAATGTTCTTGAAATGTTTATGCATGAAATGTTGATGCTTAAAAGCACAAAGAACAAGTAATGGACGAAATGTGATTAAAGTTTGCGTGATCTCTCCGCAATGGTATTGTCTTGTTTAATTTCACGACTCGTTGACTCTGAAAGCGCACCTATGAAGAAGCCAGGTGTCAAACCACGTGTAAACTTCAAGTAAACTTCAACAAACACCCCTTGATTGACGTTTTAAGAGAGGGGGTCAGAAAATACACTATTAGAAGCACAAACAGAGAAGGAAAACGACAAAACTCGCTCAAAACTCACTGCTGAAAATTCCATGTAAAAAGCATTTTTGAATTCTACCATTAGTAAAAACGCAGTTTTCACTTTTCTTTGAAAAAGGGTTAAAAGTTTTTATTAATTTCGTTATCTGTATCGTAAAATCCCGGGTTTGGGTGGGAGGGGGAACTTATATCCGAGGGGCTTATAAACGATGTTAAAAAGAAAGACGTTTTTAAAATGAACTGATTAGAGAAAAATGGAGGCTAACTTCACATGGAGCACTACCAAGAGTCGTTTTCAGTTTGCTGGTCTTTAAGCTCAACATAACTACAAATCGGTAATTTTAGTCAATAGTACTGAAAAGACTACAAGAAGTTGCTTTGATTATACTATTGGTCTGTAGTGTACTTGCATTTAAAATTCCTAATTCCTATTTGAAGATTTGTACTCTTTTGTGGGGACATCTACAGTAAGGGAATAACGGAAAGAGGGTAGGGAGCTTAGATCAAGGGGCGCTTATTACGAAATATTTTTCCGTTAACCCTTTAAGCCCCAAAAGTGATCAGCATCAGACGTCTCTTCATCACATCAGTTGCATTATAACACATACAGGTCAAGAGAATTAAGCAAATAATCACCAAAGATGATCTGCCTTAATTTTTAAACAAGTTCTCCCAATTGCTACTCAATGAAATATATGGTGACCAGTAAGGAGAATTTGTATAACGATGCCGGGGCTTCAAGGGTTAACGGGCAATGATAGTGGACCTGTGAAGGGGGGTGTTAGGACCGGGAGTTTACGGCCGGTATTTGAAAACAACAGCCATTCGCAAATTTACAAGGCGACAATACGTTTTTGTTTAGAAAAAACAAGGGCTTTCCGCCATTATACGCAATCGTTCTACACACCGACACAGTTTTTGCTCATACTAGCATTTTCGATTCATCTACACTTCCATAACAGCTATAACAACCATAACTTATAACTACAACAATCAGTAACGACAATTAGTTGTGCAATGAATTATATCAATTGTATCTCACCCATACCTCACCTAGAGAGAATTTGAGGAAACATATCTCAGATTAGAAACCAAAAACACAAACAGGGTCGATTTCCTGCAAAGCTTCCAAGACGCCATCTAAAACAGCCATTTATTTTTAACCAAGTAAGTTATTTGTAGCCACGTTTTGAACACAATGAACCGAATTCGAGTGAAGAATATTCATCATGACCGCCTGATATTGACTCAATATCACGAATGAGCGTTTCTTGTCTGGTTGTAATTTTGACTCAAGGATACACAAAAAAGAAAGAAGAAAAACAATAGTATGTTATCAAAGCTTTGGCTGTTTCGATCAAACATGGCGACATTTTTTAAAGTGTATACATGTTACATGTAAGCCTTATATGTTTGCTTCATAGGGCGACTAACCACATAATAAATTGCCAACGAAAGGAACACCAAATCTGCTCACTTCGAGCTTTCGAAACCAAAAAACAGATTGGAAACCAAAAATAAAGTAAATTGTACCAAAATACTCCCACGTTTTCCCCTTGTGGAGCGGCAACCACTGCTAAAGAATACTTTTGATATACATAACATTAAATACATTAAATAAACAACATTTACAATTGCTCTGCAGTCGTGCGAAAACGTCGTTCTTATTCTTGGTGTAGAGTTTTTGGTGCAGAGTAGGCATTCACTTTCTCATGTCGTTATCACTCAAAAATCACGGCCACGGTATCTGAGAAAATTATTTTCGTAACTGAACATGTGCCCACAGGTTTGCCACTAGAATATGAAATTAACAGAAACAAGTACTCACTCAAACCTCTGCCTCATCCTTCGATGGAGACCTCGTTTCTTCCGAACGTTTTCTCCGGCAACACAACAAAGAACTGCAAGTAAAGTATTAGTTAGCGCTAACACGCCAAGGGCAATAATCCGCGCTTCAGTGAAGTCGTCACTCGTGCCGCTAAAGGGAACAAATCCTCGTTCTCAAGAATGAAACTAACGGATATCCGCTGGTTAATGTTATCGAAGGAATAACGTAGCATGAATTTCTAAAGGTGTAAAATATAACTGCTTGATCAAAAGATGCACTTAAGACAATCACAAAACAGAAATCTAACTGCCCCTCAAAAGACGAGAAGTTCCCTCAGTTACAGTCCGAGTAGCCTGCGAACAGGCTTTTCGGGGCGCGCTACTACAGCCGAGTAAATACGACAAAATCATCCCTAGGGGGTGGTACTCCTTTGTTTGGCCTTAACGAGGACGTGCCACTGGATAGGGTATGATTTCCAGGGTATTCTGTCTCTAAAAAGGGTACAAAAATTCATAGCTTTTTGGGGGCGAAATCGAGTAAAAACGTTGCCGATGGAATAAATTGAAACCGCAACGCCATCTTGTGCAAGTCTTAGACTGGGTCAGTAAATGAGACACTGTGTCTTAAACTAGCTAGGGAAATCAAAGATTTTATATATCTGTAGGCCCAGGGCTTACGGGGACTAGCGGCACCTCCAACGACAAGTACATGTACCCCCCCCCCCCTCCCCCGGATAAAATCACTCACATCATGATAGGCGGCACGATAGTAAGAGCAAATATGAAAATAGAATTGGCACAGCGTTATCTTGGTGGACTTTGTGGTATACTTTAGAAAGCACTGAAGGTGGTACTTGCCACACATCTTAGCCACGACAAAATTCCCACACGTGCCCTGCGAAGTTCAAAAACTACTCTGTAGTTCCTCAGACTATCAGAGTTCATTAAAGGGACATAGAAGCATTGTTATATCACTGTATATTGGGTGAGGAATGCTGCAGACAAATCTTTAACACTGCGCTTGACTGT
This sequence comes from Siderastrea siderea, assembly GCA_964030785.1. Lineage (NCBI taxonomy): Eukaryota > Metazoa > Cnidaria > Anthozoa > Scleractinia > Rhizangiidae > Siderastrea > Siderastrea siderea. The sequence goes on from OZ034969.1 coordinate 21,723,646, forward strand.
GAGTGACGTCGCTAAAATTACGGGCCCTCTCTTTGGAATTGGTTCAAGAGAATAATATCCGAATGACTCAGTCAGTAAACACTGAAAGGCAGAGCCGTATCGGCCCTGGCATCTGTCACAGTGGTCAAACGCAAAAACCAGCGTCACTTCCTGTTTTTCAAAGTCTTGAACTCTGAAACAGTTCAAACGTCTACGAGCGTGAAGTTCGTATTGAAACGATGCAGAAATTGTCTCGAACCGAATTTCGCGCCGAGAAAACTTGTGGATGACAGTTACTTCAATTTGAACACATTTCTCGACGTTTTCAGAAACGGCGATAAGTTTTGCGGTTCAAGGGAAACTTTGCAAAATTATGGCGAGAACTGCGCACGCGTCATACGTTTGACCGCTGGGCAACGTCATCCATAGGGACTAATAGCACCCAGAAGGTTCACAGCGGTCAAACGCAGGACGTGTGCGTAGTTCCCGCCACAATTTTACAAAGGAAAATATAGACAAGTGTCGAAAGTTTCACTTTAACCACAAAACTTAACGCCATTTCTAAAAACTTTAAAAGCTTTTTACTTTGAGAATGTGTTCAGAGTGAAGCAACGGGCACCCATAAATTTTATCGGCGTGAAATTTGGTTTATCGGGACATTTTATACATCGTTTTCATAAGAACTTCGCGCTAGTAAAAGTCTGAACTGATTCAAACTTCAAGGCTCTGAAAAACCGGAAATGACGTTTTTTACGTTTCACCGCTGTGAATCCAGAGGGTAACGCAAGCGAAAACGTCGCTTTCGAAAAAAAAAATTAATGATAATTTCACGTTCTTTAATCTACCTCGTGATTACATCAACTAATTCAATTTGCGTTGGTGGTTTGGTGGTGTGGCAGCCATGTTGGTGGTACTAACAAAAGGACCTATAAATGAGAAACCTTTTGCTTATGATCACCAAAATGGCGGCGATGACGTAACGTGCAAACCAAGAATAATGTATCCGAACGATCCGAGAGCTGAACTCGTGGGGACAGGGTTCAAGTTCAGATAGAGAAAGGTAAATTCACCGTCGTGTGTTCGTACATACGCACATCTATATTTCATCTCAAATGGGCCTTAGGTTTACGTCACTTGTCCAAAATTCACCACCAAGCCTCGTTTGCACTAAATTATTCTCATCCTCTGGCACGTTGCACGTGGAAATTCGTCTCATTTTTGCTGCTTTGGGATTTTGTTCGTGGTAAAATATACAAGTTTCTACTCTGAAAGCGAGGCATGGTGGTGAAATTATCTAGTCTGACATAAACACGAATCAGGGCTATACAGAGGAACTAGAGAGGCTAATATCTTCGAAAACTAAACAAAAACAGAACAAAACAAAGCAAAACAAAAACAGAACAAAAAACTATCAAAAAATCGTATAAGTTGTACTAGTACAAGACTGCATTAAGTTAGACAGTCAAAAATATGCAGTGTCTCACGCTCTCTTAAAACCTCTGAATTTGGTCATTTCACGTTGTCGTTTTGCAGAGAACAGCAAAGAAATGTATTAGAATGTATAACGCTCGTGCAGAGTCATTGTTTTGGCCTATTGTTTGTGACGTCCTTGTTGCCGACGCGGTCGTGTTGCTTAAGACTCTACTGTTTTAGAAAACGTCACAAAGTAGGTAGGGAAATCACTCCCGGGTAGGGGTGGACAATGAAGTTAACAGTCAGGGCACTGCTCTTAAATGTCGGCAGTGCTTAACTAATGTAAACGTGGAAAAATTCTGCAATCCGCCTCCAATAGTATTTCCCCTTAATCATTTTACACTTATAGTAAAACCTAAAAGTACAACCCTAAACAACTCTTAGTATAGCCCCAAGTAATGGTGGACAGGTTTCCTTTTGAAAACCAAACTGAAAGGGTTAAGCTCCAGATAAAAGCGGTTTGCGTTATGAGGACCGTAGAACTACTATAAACCACGCTCTGGGAAACAACGTTTGCCAGAACAGCCCTTATGGCATGGAACACTAAGAGAAAAATGTTTGATGCGCATTAAGTGTTGATTGGTTGTAAGCTTCATTGTGAGCTAACGTTAACAGTAGTTCAATAACAAATTAAGGTTAGGTTACAGATATTTTCCATTCATAAATGCTACTCAAGGCACTGGCTGAATGATTTTTTATGAAGCTTCAAACAAGCATATTTTTTACCAAGCACAGCAATAGCCATAGTCTATTTACAAAGGAGCACCTTTTGATTCAAACAAAGCTCACTAACTGGTGAATGTGCAACAAAATATATGGTAGGTTGATTTCAGTCCTTGATATCAGAAAGATGTTAGTCAGAAAGCTGACTAAACCATAACCATTTGTAAACTGAAAATTGTAAGGCATATGCAGTAGAGGTGAAGGTATGATGGTCACTAGTTAGTGTACACTGGACTTTTTACCCTGAAAAAAGATAATCTCAGCCTGGTCTTTCCCATCATGTGGTTTACTTAGACAAGAAATATTACTTCACATTGCCCCATGCAGATGAATTTGTATCAAATAGGTACCCCTCCCATTAACTAGCATCCCATCCGGGAAGAATTTTTAAAGAATATTTCAAGTTGCCTGATGCCCTGTATGTAGAGTCACTGTTACAGCTGTGCAATAAGTGCTGTACCACGGAAAAAAAGAATGCTTGTTGGCTATATGCCACCTGGTTTTGACTGTAAAAAATGTAACAGTTGAAGACAAAGTTACTGAGAATCGTTCCTTACTCTCTCTCATTAGACAAGAAATTTACTCCACATGGGTCCCAGCAAAAAATGCTGGGGGTGCCCCTGCAGTGGAGTAACATCCTATCCAGGGTGGGGTATGATTCTCCTAGTTGCCTAATGCTCAGGATAGAACAAAGGAGATCTATAGAGTTGGCTCAGCCATCACCATTACATTAACAGAGTTCTCAGCTGAACCTATAACCCACTACATCTGTACAAAGGGTCACTGTTAATTAAGTTGTGCACTTGGTGCCATAACACAGAAAAGAGAACGCTTGTCAGCCATATGCCACCTTATTTTGACAGTACACAAATGTAACAGTCAATGGAAAAATTACTGAAAACCCTCTGCTTTACTCTCATTTGACTGGAAAAAAAGAAACTAATATAATGAAAAGTGGTCACTTACGAGGGGTGGTCTCTTACAAAGCGTCCGAGATATAGAGATTTCACTGAAAAAAAAAAAGAAATTTGGTAGCATGGAGAAGCTGTTGCTCAAGAGAGGTGCTTGCTTACAGTGACTGAAAAAAAGAGATTTGGTATCATGTAGAAATTATTACTTATTATGGACAAATTGTTATTTATGAGAGGTGGTCTCTTAGGAGAGGTTTCAGATATAGTAATTTAACTGACAAAAAAGAAATATAGTATAATGGACAAGTTGCTACTTCAGAGAAGTGGCTTCTTATGAGGGGTAGTCTCTGCCATGAGATTTCAGATATGGTAATTTGACTGGAAAATGAAATTTGGTATCCTGGACAAATTGGGTGGTCTCTCATGGGAATTCCCATCTAGAATAATTCAACTGAAAAAAGAAATTAAGTAATATGGACAAGTTGTTATTAAAGGGAGGTAATCACAATGGCAGGTGGTCAATCCAACAGTTTCGACTGTTGCATGCCTTCAATTAGCCGTATATATTTTAAACTAGTGATCTGGGAAATAATCATTGAATCAACTCCCTTATTAATAAAAACACACTGCACTCCTTTTAAGTTCTTGTCGAATACCTGAAGCTTTGAAACAAGCAACAGTGGTGAGACCATGCTACCTAAATGTAAAGGGTTGCCAACTGAATTTATTTAAAATCAACCTTTATTAACACCTCACTTGCACAAATCCCAAAATTCTGGTTCTGGTCCAAACAAAAACTCTCTAATGCTTGGTGTGCTATTTATCAGAATTGTACCTCTGATCTGTTTATTTTGTGACTGCATCTTTAGGTGAAGCAACACACACAAATGTGCACAAAACCAGTGCTCAGCATTTTACACTTAACACCAAGATAATAGTTGCAAAAAATTCAATTACAAAAATATCTACACAAACAAATGAGCTTAACATGCCCACACATCAGCTTAAATATGCAAGAGCTAACTCAAGCATTGTGTTGTAAATTATCAAAAGAATATTAAATCCCTAGACACTCGACATAAGATCAAAACAAACACGACAAACAAGACGAATTAAGCTTAAACTGAAGGATGCGAATCGGAAAGGTGGCCACGGAATAACTGAAAATGAAAATTGTTGACCTTTCAGTTTCTTGAACAGTGTTTTTTCAAAAACAGACAAGACAATGTAGCTGCAATTGAGGTGCGCGGAACGCTTTCTTGAACAAAGCACTGAACACAAAATGCGCTATCTCAGTATTCAGTCTGCTTCAGTGGCATAGGCACGCATTTTAAAACTTTTCAATCACATTTTCGAAAAACTCTCTGCCATTGAAAGAATAAAACTAGCCTAAGGCACAAGTAAAAACATAAAACAACAAGACTATACCATTCAATATCAGCTCACCTACACTGTATAAGCTTACGTACAAAAGCAGCAAGCAGATGCAAGCGGGCTGCAGCCGTTGAAAAACGATTTGAACCGTGCACTAAATTGAGTAAGGGGCGACATAACAAATCCTTTCGAACTTAAAGGAGGTGAACACATGAAAAGTATACTGACCTTTCAAGCTGGCCTGGTAGACAACTGAACAGTTAGCTTCGACCTTGGCTCCCACCTTTGCTCTGTTCCGCCATTTTATTTCTTTTGTGAAGTGGTTTCCATGCGTCACTCCACAGGTAACCAAAGCGTAATATGAGAGTTTGTATGGAGCTGAAATTCGATCGAAACTAATCGGCGGTTTTCCGCCGAAAATACATTAAAATCGAAATAAAGTTTAAAAAACCTTACCTGTTGTGTGTTTGCTGTGTTTTCATCGCTTTTCCGAGCTTCCGGAGGCCGTTTTGGGCGATTTTCTGCTTAACGGTCGATGCGACGGCATGTCACGTACTAAAGAGAGCTAAATTAGCTCTCTTTAGTACGTGACATGCCATCGCGTCGACCGTTAAGCAGAAAATCGCCCAAAACGGCCTCCGGAAGCTCGGAAAAGCGATAAAAACACAGCAAACACACAACAGGTAAGGTTTTTTAAACTTTATTTCGATTTTAATGTATTTTCGGCGGAAAACCGCCGATTATTTTCGATCGAATTTCAGCTCCATACAAACTCTCATATTACGCTTTGGTTACCTGTGGTCACTCTTATTTCCGAACCACCCCGAAAAAATATCGTGCGTGTAGCCGTGTTCTCGAAAGCCCCGAAAACATTTCGGTCCCGAAAATTTGATCCACTCATTCTACAAAGCTGTTTATATTTTGACATGTCTTCAAGGTAAGAAACGTATAACTTATAGGAAAGTTTAATGCTTAGAAACTTCTTTATTTACAGGATAACGGGTTAATTATCCTGCCCAAAATTGACCCGAAATAGTCTTGGGGCTTTCCGGAGAAACGCACGCCAGGTTTCTCGACGAACATCACATCAATAAACAATTTACAGATGAAATACTGTAAATCTAGTAGAAAACTATAAACTAAATGGTAAAACTATATAGGACCATGTCATCATCCTTGTCCTCTTTAAAAATATCCTCGAAGTCCAATCGGGAAAGGATGAAAAGACAAATGGTTAGGTCGATGTGGAAACGAATCTACGCAAATTCTATGTGCACAAAGGTAGAACCACCGCCGGCGCAATTTTTCGCTAAACGAATACTCGGCCACTTACTCGGCCACGTAATATGAATAAGAATGGAGGTTTTGTTTTCATAGGCCTTCGTTCTACAAAATGTTCAGAGATATGTGAATAAGTGTCCGGGTATTCTAAAGCCGCTCCCAATTTTTCGTACATTGGTAATTTGTCTCGCAACGGCGCTTAATCAGCTTAATTAAGCCCTGTCCACAGAAATGTCTCAGTTTTCAGAAGTTTTCGTTTCCAATTGGCTGAAGACCTACATTTTCGCACCACTTTTAGTTGGACTGAACTGCAAAGTATAAAATGTGAAGTATTGCGTGCAACGGAACTCTGCCTGAGCAACGATGTGGAAGTGAAGGGTTTAGAGTTGATCAACAGAGCACGCGGACAGATTTTTCTGTACTCAGGAGTAAAGTTTATAATTGAAAGGTACGTAAGAAATTCTTAAGAGTAGCTTAAGTAAAAGGAGCGGCTTGGTCGACGTCTGCGGAACAAGGTATTGTTTAGTAAAGCCAGTCTTGACGTTCTTGGTGAGGATAAGTATCGACCACAATATGAGGAATGAACCACTAAAACACTACAGAACAGCCAAAGATAGGTTTTGTGTGATCGCCCCGGTGAGTGTAGTTCTTTGGTGACAGTGACAGATGTTTCGAAAACCTGCGCGGAAGTCATCAATGATCAGAGTCACCCTTTGACTCTGACGACGACTTCCGCAGAGAGCTTGTCGTAAGCAAGCGTCACTGTCCCAGAAGGCCTTGTCAGGTCTACACTCACCCGGAGATCGTTCAAAACCTACCTATGACATGACTTCTGCCGTTAACGTGGACACTAAAAAGGCATGCACCGACATCGAGAATACAGTACACAAAACAGCAGCCGAAAAATCAGGCTGCGGAAGGAAGAGTGATGAGGCCTTACGTGCCACTTGGCGTGAAGAAAATAACTTGGGTAGCTGCCGGCAAATACAAGCACAAATTTCAAACCAGCTACGTTCACAGAGCCCTCACTGTTGTGTTGCTGACTAGTAGAGAAAGAAGCTGTAGGAACGACATTAATATGCGACGTGACATGAACTAGAACTTAAAAGTCGTACGAACTAGTCCTCAATCTTGTAATCGTTCTTGACGTAATAGCAACGTTTAGTTCAGAGTACGAGATGCAGTCAAGTTTTTTACGCCCTTACTCCTCCCTGTTGCTAACCGTTACCGCAGCAGGCTCTAGGAATTAGAATAATCTAACACAACCTACGGCATGCTTACTAGGTATGAAAAGTCGTACTCGTATTGAATTGGAAGGTCCCTTATTAGTGTATGTTTTGGTGGCGAAGCCCAAAACGAGCGGCATCCATTCCCCTCGCAGCCCCGCGAATAAAACGCTACCTTCGCGAGACTAACTCTAGGCTCAGTCTCCAGCCGTGAGTGTCTCGATGCGCCCGCGATTTTCCCCACCTTCACGGCTGGGCGCACGGGTTTGGTTATCGTTTAGACTGACCAATCAGAGACAAGCCCCCTGGAATTTGCGGGGCAGAATGCGCAGCATAATTTAGCGGGATTTCGTCTTTCTTTTGAAATTTCACACTTTTAGGAGGCGTTTCAGGAAACACTTTTCGGATTTCACTTTTTCTCAAGACAATACAAAACAAAGAACCGATAAAATTTATGTAATCGACGTGTGGATTGTCTGCATAATTAATAAAATTGTAATGACGTCACCGACATGCAACCAAACCCGTGCGCCCAGCCGTGAAAGTGGCGAGAATCGCAGGCGCATCGAGACACTCACGGCTGGAGACTGAGCCTAGATTAACTCCGGCTTCTACAGAAGTATAGATATGACTGTAAAGATATTTCTCAGGTAGTGAAGGTGAAATAAGACACCACAAACACAACATTTGTTACAAAACAGACTTTTTTATTTTATAAATAAAATATTCATTCAGTTTTACAACAGTTTAGGCAGGTCGTTGCATTCTCCAAGTAAATCTTCATTTACCAGCCTGCGACACTATCCGGTTCTTTCAGCTTTTGTCGGGTAAAACAAGAGCAGAAAAATAGGATGCTATTGCAAGTCATTCATTTACATATTACAGTTAATAAGTTGAAATAACCTGATGAGCTACCTAGTTTGAGGTTACGTGTTGGGGTCAGGGTTGACTTCAGGTTGTAGCAAGACGCTCTCGCCATAAATCTCTTCAGTAAGAAGACGAAGGTTCATGACTCGAGAATTCAAACTCTCCCTTTCGTCTGGCCACCAACTCTTTTATTGGGCCCCATTTACGTGGTCTCGGGTACCCGAGACAACCCTCCACCCGAGTTACCCTGGGCGAGCTAACTTTTGAGTTTTTTCTTGGACTCGGGGGGCGAGTTGTCTCATCTCGGTAGGTAGGGTAACCCTGACAGGTGGGACAACTTTACCGTCGCTTACCCGGGACGATTTCTGCGTGCTGCGTGTCAAGTAACGTCCGGTTTTTGGTTTAAAAACGACTAATTTAGCGAAATGTGTATCGAAGAAATAATATTTAAGCAAACAAAGGCTAAAATGATCGAATCAACGAAAAAATTGGAAGGAAAAGGGCGTCCTGAGGTCATGAAAATCAAAGTAACATTTCGGAATAATTAAGTAGGGTCAACTAGATGGGCCACCTTCTTATCATATAAACGCTCGGTAAAGTTGTCTCGTGGGGAGGGCTGTTTCGGGTACCAGAGAACATATATATGTTTTTCTACAACTCCCACCCGGACACCGTAATCTTGCAAATCAGATTGAGCCACAGAACCTTTACGATCAATCAGAAGTAAAACCAAAACTAATGTTGACTTGTGTATTTCTGCGTAGCACTGTGGTCACCTCCCTGCGTTATTTCATACTTGGCTAAGGTTGTCTTCTACTGGGAACCACCGTTTGGGTGGGTTAGGTTGGTTGTTGTTGTTGTTGTTTTTGCGCGTTCTATCGGTGTTTTCGGTTGCTTTGGTTACTCAACGTTTTCCACAGTTGAACATATATTTTTCAATAGGTGTCAACCGTTTCAACCTATAAATTATTATTATTATTATTATTATTATTATTATTATTATTATTATTATTATTATTATTATTATTATTATTATTATTATTATTATTATTATTATTATTAAAAGACATGGTTGAAAGGTACTGGGACACTGCAACCAAAACCGGTTTACCTTGCAACGGTTTGTTCCAATAGAAGACGAACTAAATATGCCCATTTTGTCTCTAGTTTCAAGACAATCGTTACAAAACCGGTCTATAACTTGTATATATTAACACTAGCTTTCTATAGTTTGCTGCTAAGTGGTTTGCTACTTGTAGCTTGCGCCATGCCGGGGAATTCGTCACCAAAGGCGGCACGCAAGACATCCTCCACTCTGTTTGCCAGGATAAAGTCCATCTCATCCTGATGTTAAACGAAACAAAATCACACTGCTTAAAGAAGAAACAAACACCTTAAAACATCCTGTACACGACTCCATTTTAGCTAATTATTATTTCGAGTCCGGCCAGCAGCGAGAGTGCGGCCAGGGCAATGGAAGAGAGAAGCGGATAAGAAAAATCTCGACCACAACAACGCTTCTCACCTTTACATTATCTGGTAGTTCCGTCAAATCCTATATTTGGGAGGAGAAACACAAAATAATCAACTACCATGATTGCATGATGAATAATAAGTCTTTAATATTTAAGCACCCTGGCGCAGGTGAAATCGTCAAGGCTAAAGACAAAAAGAGACTTGAATGATACGGGTTCAAGCCCTGAGCAGAGGCACCAGCTAATTCAGCCGGCAGAACAATTTGGAGAGGGCGAGCATGCAGTCCAGTTCTACTCTAGAAGACGCAGATAATGATGACAAAAACAAAACTTAAACATTGCCTTCAAATTTAACTCAAGCACGATACAAACAAGGAAGGATTTCTAAGCACTGGAAATCTCTCAAAAAGTGGTTAATTGTGACTAGGACGCGAGGGGAGGTTTTGTGGAAGCACTGATGCGGTCAACAGTACATCATTCTGTTGGCCACGAGAGGCCGCTTGGTTAAAACGTCAATAGATTTTACAATTGCGGCTGTATTGCGAAAATAACTTTTGTTGAGTTTTGATTCAGATTGACTAGCCTAATGAAAACACTTTTTAAGAATAATGTAGACACTTTGTAAGACTGAGAGCCTATTTTTCTGCGCAATGCTATCGTAATTTTAAAATCAGTTTTAGCGTTGCAAATTAAAACTCCCACGGTCGAACCCCTTTATCAACTGTTACCAACTGCATAGATACTTGCTGACCTTTTCGTTCCGTCTTGGTAGTATGACTCTCTTTAGGCCCACTCTGTGAGCTGCTAAAACTTTCTCCTTAATTCCACCAACCTTCAACGGTAAACAAGCCAGCAATAATAAATCAAGATCACGCCCAAGGGGCAAAACTTAGGAAAGACATTTCATAGACAACAATTTAAAACAAAACTTACCGGTAGAACAAGTCCTCTCAAGGTGATTTCACCCGTCATGGCAGTGTCAGACCGGGTGCATCGGCCACTGGAAAAAAAAAAAAGAAACTTTCCGTCACTGGCGCAGTTTTATGATGACTGTCGTTAAACGTACGAATCATTACATTTGGCCAGTCAAAAGAAACGCGAAAACGCAACCAGTCAGTCGAAAGATGAAGCGAAAACAAAACAAAAAAAAAAACAGGGCACTAGTGCCAAGCGCGGAGAAATTGTGTAATCCAATGATGATTGGTTTTGGTCCTGCAATCTGACTGGCCGAGAAAACATTGTCTGAGGTGGCAGGATATTACACAAAGTTTTGAATCAATGACATCAATCAAAGAGAGGTCAACAAACAATAAATCTTGTTACTCTTGGTTCTTTTTTCTTCGGTTTAAGTTCTGTAATCTTTTCGGCTTCTTCAAAATGAGTTTTCTAATACAATCCACAGGCAAAACAGTGAGGTACCTGAATAAGGAGACGAGCACAGTGACGATTGTAACACCAGCAGACGGACCGTCTTTACCTACAGCACCTGCTGGGAAATGGATATGAACATCCGTTAGCTCCAAAAGGTCCACGCCATCCTCTGATGTCAGACAGTACTGCAGAGGTCAGACAGACAGACAGACAGACAGACAGACAGACAGACAGACAGACAGACAGACAGAGACAATGAGTAACTCTTCCATTACATTAGGCAAAACAAAGACCTAACCAGGAAACCTATAGTGTTTGTACTTCAATAAGGAATTTAAGGGGCTCCGTCAAGGGGATTTTGCTAGTTTTTGCTCAAAAACAGGGCTAAAATTATCACTAAATACTATACCCATACTTCTATTCACCCTAGCTCACCAAAAGGAAGATTTCAAGTGAATTCTCGAAGGGGCAGGACGATTTTTTTAACAACACAATGGTAACACTTGAAAACATTCACCTCTAGATTTTTCCAGTTACAATCCATGTCCATCCTAGTGACTTTCAATAAAAGTAAACCATTATTTTCAGGTTTCCTTTGAAACAAATGCGATTTTTCGTTTTTAAAAATGTTGCTACAAACAGCTTCCGTAGTTCTTTGAAGACTACGGTCACTTACCTCAACAGAGCGACTCCTAAGCCAGCTTAACGCCAACTGCGCTGACTCCTTCATAACATCCCCTAAAGATGACAGTGAAAAGCAAAGTGGTGAAACTTTCTTTAGTCGTAACTGGCAACTAGATTACTTCATTATTTGTGTTGAAAAATCACAGAGTCAGAGGAAATTTTCCTTCATTTCCCGCCCACCTCACCTTGGAATTATTCAACCTACCAAGCTCTACGGTCAGAGTCTATGTTCCCTTCTCTCACCCCATTCTGGGATTATTTAACCTACCAAGCTGCCCAGTCAGCGTCAATTTTCCTTCTCCCACCCCACCCTGGGATTATTCAACGTAACAAGCTGTCCAGTTAGATTCAATTTTTTCCCCTCCCACCCACCCTGGAATTATTCAACCTACCAAGCTCTCCAGGCAGAGTCTATGTTCCCTTCTCTCACCCCATCCTGGAATTATTCAATCAACGTATATAAGCTGTCCAGTTCAGTTAGAGTCAATTTTCCCCTCCCACCCACCCTGGAATTTTTCAACCTACCAAGCTGCCCAGTCAGCGTCAATTTTCCTTCTCCTCCCATCCGCGTGGCTTCCACAAACATGATCTCCCCGCCCATTGCCGTCCAAGCTAGGCCTGCGAAAAAAAACATGAAATGCACATGGAGCGGTTGACAAACAACACTGGCAACTTTAATTTTAAAAAGTTGTAATATCTGGCTAATCATAACTCATTTCATAGTATAACGAAGAAATCAGTTCAGTTCCACTTAACAGAGTGAATCGAATGTAGATAACCTGTCTTCCAACTGTTGGCCAACAGACGTCCGACAGTCAGTCGATAGCTGCTTTTACGGGTGTCACAATTAGCGTTAGACCCAGTAGTTTACGTAGTGGCCAAGGTTGGTTTGAAAATGGCCTTACTTCCCGATCATGGTTCTTATTTTGTATTTGTTGAGCGGAAACCCTACACTAAATTATTAATTTACAACTCACCAACAGCAACTCCCGGAGTAGAGAGTCGTTGAGCCACTTCAGATTCAAAAACAGGAGGCTAGAAAACAAAGCACAACTTAGCCAAGGAACGCCTCATACAAGCCTTGGTCACTGTTTGTAACGAGCCGTTTCAACCCGAAACCAGTTTTTATTCATATTATTTAACAGCTGAAAATGTTAAACTGTTTATCCGAGTAATGCACCCGTTGAGAGAGTTAGTCAAGCCAACCTAAAAAGGTTTTCTCCAACAGAAAACGAAAAACCTCAATCCACTTTTGCCAATGAAACAAGACAAAAATCATGTGATATTTTTCAGTCATTTCTCTACAAACGTTTATGTAAAATACTTCTTCAGTCATTCCTGAGTGAATTCTTTTCATGTATTACAAAAAGCCGTTTATCACGAATCACATTGTTCTTGGCAATTTTTCTTTATTAGATCGTTCTTACCCCTAAAACATCGGTTAAGAACTTTTCCGTGACCAAAAACGCCTTCTTATCCGCAGAAGCAACAGCAGGAGTAGAATCAGTCTTGGACGGGGCGGCTTCATTTTCTTTCGCGCTTTCCTCACTGTTCTCCTTAGCTTTCTCTGATGCATTTCTTGTGGTTTCAGCCACCTACGAATAAGAAAGCAAGTACGTTTGCAAGTGTTTCCATTGAAGTTGTCTTCATCTTAAACTCTCTTGGTCACGGGACTTAAAATGAGCAAGTATTCAGTATCGGTATGAGCATGGTTTCGGCATGAAAAAAAATTAAGGTTCACATGTAACACACGTCCCATTCATTTCAATTGAGACTCTTTTCCCAGAAATAATATATATCCTGTGGCAGATTCTTGTACCCGCGAGAACGTTTCATCCCCAGGCGGTTCGGTCTATCCCTAGTAAATACGCTAACTGCAAAATGTGAACGCCAACGACCCAGCGAAGATAAATTTATTGGTTGTCCTGTGGCGGAAAAAGAATATTCTGTACCTGTACAGCCACTGCTCGACACACGCCACCAATCTTCCGCTCCAGTGACCGCACCCCAGCCTCGCGAGTGTAATTAGAAACTACAACAAAAAGAAGGCGAAACTTACTTTGAACACTTATTAGAGCTCTAGCCAATGGTCTTAAGAAACGTTCATTTTATTGTCTCGACACTTCCACAGCAAATACCCTGCTAAGTTGGTATAAGTTTAAACCACAGCGGACTGTTTTGACGCGGGTGGATAAGACCACAAGCTGTTTCGTGAGGCCGTTTGTGTTTCAGTATGGTGCCTATTTTAAGGTTCACAGAAATTGAAATACGAAAAACATGTAGATGCATTAGAAAATAAACGCATATTTTCCTTCCTGATAGTGTTTTGCCCTCCTTATGGCGCAAAAAAATAGCAAATCTAAGCGACTAGAAGATGTCTGCAGTTAAATAAGCATAACACAAAGAGAGTTGAAATGGAAATCACATAATTATGTGTCTCACAAAATTATTCTGTAAAGATGTAAAGATGTAAAGATTGTGATTGTGTTTATGTTGGTCAGACATCACGCGCGCTAAAAACACGTGTGAAAGAACACGCTAAGGCCATAGCAACATTGGATAAAAACTCTTTGTTGGCCAAACACCATATGCTTAACGGTCATCAAATAGATTTGGAGAGCGTTGAAATTGTCGACAGGTCATTGGCGTGGCGAGAAAGACTAATTCTTGAAGCTTGGCATTCCGTGCGAAATAGGAACACTATAAACGAACACATAGCGCTACCAAACGTATACAATAACATTAAGAATTTTTAGAGCCATTAAGAACACTCTAGAGACTATTGTTGCACTCAGAAAGTTCCTTCGAGGTGTGATTTTTTTTTGTCACACATCGGTTACATATTTTAAGTAGGACGCCGTTAGACATTTGCATTTTTATCTTTGCTGAGGAAGGCAACAGTAGTGGCCGAAACGTCCATAACCATATTTTTAGCCAGTGTCAACTTTTTTCTTTTTTACCAGTTTTCAAAATTATCCTAGTTTCTTCTCTTTACTTTACGTTCAGCCTGACTTTGTCTTTACTCACTGATTGCCTTTATTGAATTGTCAGGGACCTCGATGTCTTGTGTAGTGAGTCCGTGTTCCTGACGTACAAAAACCAAGAATGATAAACATTCAGTTGGAAATTGCATTCACTGTTTCAAATAAATGAGAAGACCTAGGTTTTCCTTTGTCACGAGGTCACACTTGGACCGTTGAATTAGTTTTTACAGACTGAGAATCGAACTCGCCGCTCCAAAAACGGGAACATCTTTTTTCCTCGATTGAAGGGGGAGGGGGGGGGGTGCTTAATACTTAATGGAGGAAGGGAGCCTATTGATTATTTCCGAGTCGCAGTATCATTCATGTTAATATTGCATGGCGGGAGGGCTAAATGGAGGGAAAAAGTATACAAATGCATTTTAGCTTATGAGAGAAGAACACCCACCTTTAACTGTTTGGGAAGAAGGTGTCGTTTCGAAATTGCAATCTTTTCTTCCTGTGTATAACCAGGAACCATGATTAACTGAAAACAAACAAACATTAAAAAAATAAAAATAACATAACATAACATAACATAACATAACATAACATAAGGGCAACACGAGGTAAAGCTGCTTTTTTTCCTAGTGATTAAAACCTAAGCGGGATCAGAATCAAACCTACAATGCACAAACACAATGCGCATTCAGAATCAAAACGGAGATGTGTACTTCTAAGTACTTAAATGAACTTGAGCGCATCCACTGCGATTCCGTTTCCAATTTCATTGTTAGTGAAAACCAGGCCTAGCATACCCTGGGTGTCAAGGAGCGTTTTTACGAACGAGAAAGAATGGTAACTGTTTTACAGAGACCCCCGCCTGCTTACTTCCATTCGATCCAAAAGAGCTGGAGGAATTGTGCTGACTGTATTAGCGGTCGCAATGAACAGAACTGAAAAAATAAGCAATTGTGAGTGACTTCTAACTCTACATTAGCTGTATCGATCTTATGGCAAGAAATTTTTTGCGGGTTTAATTTTTTCTTTTTTCCTTTTTTTCAAGTATCACTTAAAAAGAAAGCTGAGACCTAACAAAAACTTTATTACCAAAAAAATATTTCTTCCCATGCCTACTCCACTATTAAAACTACAAGAATGTCACCAATTCCAGATTTTAGTGATCATCAAACTGCAAAACCCGGCATACTGCTGAGCTCAATTCACCAAATTTCAAAATAAAGCTTGCATAGAAATTCCACGTTATAGTGAAAGTTATTAGTAAGACATCCAATAACTTACCTGTGAGAGATCAAATGGAATGTTCAAGTAGCTACATGGGAGTTAAGGACATTACCAGTCATTGTTTATGATAGGTAATTACAGTGGTACAGAAATGCCAAGGGACTAGCGAAATGTTTTTGTTAAAATGGGGGTTCGTGATATCGGGGTTCTTTTTCAGACATTTTACTATTACTGGGCTGAAAAATATGGTTCGTTGTATCGGGGTCTTCGTTATACAAGGGGCTTATGATGTTAGGGTACCACTGTAAACACTATCAAAACGGAGTATTCAAACTCAAAATTTAACAATAATCCAATCACAATGGTCTGTGAAGCACGCTAAAAAAATTCTTCTCCGTGAAGTCTGACATCAATAGTATCTCAGGCCTCAAAAAATCTACCCCATTCTTTTTTTTTTTCACTGGCGACTTGTTCTCTAGCCACTTTTACTGTATACGTCATGTATCTCTTCCTTACACAACTAATAATTCTCAAGAGTGAGGGGTAGGTTGTTATGGTAAATAAATAATAAATACATTTATATGCAAAGGGCAATGTGAAAAGAGGGGATAGGTATTTGCTATACAACAAACTGCAGGATACTGGTCTACAAATGTCCAGTTTTGCTCAGGATCCAAAACTTCCAAAAGAGCAGCGGATGGGTCGCCATGAAGACTCTTTCCCTGTAAAAAACAGAAATGAGTTGTTTGGAACAGGACGAGCCAAAATTAAAGGCTTCCATGCACAACACTATAAGTCACTTTTCGTTGTTCTTGATTAAAGAATAAGGATCAGAGATAGACACCTCGGAACAAGCCTTTATGCGAAAATCTGACAATTTTTGACCAGTATTGATTTTTGAAGCGAAATTGCCACTTGTACCCTTTTCCCCAATTGAAGGGCCCGGTGGAAAAAGGGCGTAAGTGACGATTAATTCTTATTGTGGGGGCGCAGTGGTGTAGTGGTTAGCGTGTTGGACTTCAGTTCTGAAGGTTGGTGGTTAGAGGCCCAGTCGCTGTCATTGCGTTGTTTTCTTAGACAAGAAACTTCGCCCCACATTGTCTCTCTCCACCCAGGTTATAAAATGGGTACCGGCAACATACTGCTGGGGGTAGCCCTGCAATGGACTAGTATCCCATTGGGAAGGGGGGGGGGGGGGGGAGTAGCAGTTCTTTCAGCTGCTTCATGCTACAGAAACCGGGAGAAGCTCCAGCCATGTGGGCCTCCTTGGTTTGTGTGCCACTTTACCTATTGATTCTGATTACTAACCATCTTGTCCACTTCATCCAGTAAGATAACAGGATTCTTTACTCCAACTGTTTTTAGTGCATTTAAAATTCTTCCTGGCATAGATCCTATGTATGTTTGCCTAAAAATCACAAACCACAGTCAGACATGAAAAACTAAATATGCGCAGCCTTCCAAGTAATTGTAGAAAAAAATAACACAAGCAGCAGTGAGCAGGACAGGGAAAACAGAGAAGGGGGTGACTTATTCCTCCTTGTTTCCCCTCCCTCCCATTTCTATGGGCATCCTCTCCTTACTCCCCTCCCCCAAGGGAGAAGGGAAGCAAGCAAAACGGGTAAATGGTAATACATATGTATCCCTTACCTGTGGCCTCTGATGTCTGACTGGTCACAAATTCCTCCAAGGGATATCCTGAAAAGCAACAACAGGTAAACCCTCAGACCACTGGTTGGCATTTGCCAAAGGTCCTTGTCACCTATCTGTTTTGTTGATGTTTTAGGGGAGCAGGGATTGGGCAGTGAAAGAGCACTCGCCTCCCACCAATGTGGCCTGGGTTTGATCAACAGACTCTGCATCATATGTGGTTGAGTTTGCTGTTGGTTCTCGTCCCTGCCGAAGAGGTTTTTCTCCAGTTGCTCTGTTTTCCCCTTTCCCCAAAAACTACTCCTAAATTCCAATTTGATCTGGACACAATGAATGAAGAGCCACCATATGGATGTGCCACTGCTAATTACTAATTAAAAATATATACTGTACAGATAAATGTTTTGTCACGAACAAAAACATTTAAGAGTTCTTTTCAGGTAGCAAGAGAACTGTCCAAACTGTTATTTGTTAACTTAGAAGACCTTCATCAGTACCTCTGGAATTCTCTGCCAAGAGTATTTGCAATAGATCTTCCAATGCTTGTCTTACCAACACCAGGTGGACCAACAAAGCAAAGAATTGGTCCTGCAAATCACACAAAAGAAAGTGATTTGATTCATTTACAGCATCTTATTTATACCCAGCTTTTGGTCATCAAAATAATGTCTCGCCAACAGCCTACTGTGACTGACTGACTGACTGACTGACTGACTGACTGAGTGACTGGCTCACTGACACACTAACTGAACCATTGTATAGTCACTTGGCTGAATGAGTTCCAGACTAAACTGATGGGTTGACCTATAATGGCTAAACTAATTAAAAACTAAATTGATGGATTGCTGACTGACTTCTTACAACAGTGCATTGAGTCACCAACTACCAGAATTAGAAATTGACACCAGACTACAGATTAACTGACTCTCAGAGTCTTAATAGTTGAAGACACTAGTAACTTAGCTAGGCAAACTGACAGACTGACTGACAGACAGACAGACAGACAGACAGACAGACAGATGGGTGGTCTGACTGACTGTATGACTGACCTGAGGCGACTGATGACCCCCAGTAACTGAGAGATGTACAGACTACCTGCCTGCAAGCCTGTCTGACAGATTGACCCCCTGATTAAAGATAAACTCAAATCAGTAATTAAAAGACGAACCTTTAATTGATACAACATATAAAGCAAAAAAATCATAAATGAAGTCCTGAATTTACCTTTCAAACTGTTTTTTAATTTGTGAACAGCAAGATACTCTATTACTCTCTTCTTTAACTTCTCCAGACCATAATGATCTTGATCTAGATCAAACCTTTCAAAAGAGTGCTACTGATTAGTGTACATGATGACCATTAGCTGCACATCATAATGTAAATCTTACAATTAAAAAAAGTAGGGGCCAACTGAAAATTCTGTAGAGCAGGTTGAAATACAGTCAGAGGCCGTTGCTGGTTTTTAGTTTGTTCATAGACACAGTAACAACACCG
The DNA here is from genome assembly GCA_964030785.1 of Siderastrea siderea. Classification (NCBI taxonomy): domain Eukaryota; kingdom Metazoa; phylum Cnidaria; class Anthozoa; order Scleractinia; family Rhizangiidae; genus Siderastrea; species Siderastrea siderea. The sequence goes on from OZ034969.1 coordinate 21,742,359, forward strand.
TAACTTTGTACACTACTTCCATGCATATGTAGTCGATAAGTCAGATTCCATTGGACTGTCCATTTTATGTCCTCTCCTAGTGCAAAATTGATGACTTCTGTGAATTATGATAGGATAGCCCATACCCAGAAAAAATGTAAAACTATTTGTTTTAATAGACAACTGCATATTAGAGATGTCATTTTCAATGACATTCTTCCCACAATGCCATTCACACAGTTTATCACACACTGCTAGTCCTCTGTCAGAGCAAAATATGAAGGATTGACACTTAGGGCTAACCCTGATCAAAACATCTGCTTTCGTCCTTTTTTACGGTAGTCAAGTTAACTAACCAACTCAGACACTGCTGGGACCAGAGATAGTAATTATACATGTACTTAACATGGTGTCCAAATTAGGTGGGTTAATATTTTTAATTAGAGAATATTTTGGGTGAAGACAAAGAAAACTGCCCATGAGAATGAAATGTTTGTGTTCAAAAGGTCTCAGGGTTTGAGTGTACATTAAAGACAATCACATCTTGTGAAGAACATTACATTAATTTAATCTAGTCCTTGCTTGAGAGATGTCTAACTTGTCTTTGGTTTCTCGGCTCCAGGGAAGGTCAACCATCCACTCCAAGTAATTACTTCAGAAAAGCAAAAAATTGAAATAAACACGTTACCTTCCTCCCTCTGCCACTTCCAAATATTTAAAGTCATCGCAGAAAATTAAAACACTGACACAATGTGAATACCTTGAAGTAGCATGCTCTGGAAACTGTGGAGGCATCTTCTTCAAATGCTAAGTCAACAAGGTCCACATTCATTCGATAAGTTTCATGATTTCGTTCGTTCATTCATTCATTCATTCATTCATTCATTCATTATTCCTTCAGTCAGTCAGTCATCCAGTCAGTCAGTAAGTTATTAATTTATTTTAATTTTCTATTTAAATGGCTTTGATAACTAAATCTGTCAATTCTATAAGTTTTAGTTCACGCAGGAAACATAATATGTTTCCTGTGTGAACTAAAACTTATATAACTAATACTTGATTTAAAGAATATTTTGCTCTCAAGTTGGTTAGAGCAGATCACACAGACATATTTGTTCATATAAGGTAAGGAAATTCAAAACCCAAGGAACTTACAGTTAGTACGTTCAATGGAATAAAATGGTCTTAATTTACTAAAAGGGCCCACCTTCAATTCTTTCATTGCCACTTTGAAAGCATGTTCTGGAAGTTCAGCTGACCTGAGAAAAAATGGAAAAATAATATAATTATTATTACCTCCTGAATATTCCAAACAGTATCACATTAAAGTGCATTTGTAATTTGCACTATATAAATTTTAGTTATATTTTTATTTTGTTGTACAGTGGACTATTGGCCCTTGGGGCTATTTTCTGTGATATATAATACTCTCGCATAATAATGTAATATTTGTCACATTACATTATATAAATGCATGGAATTAGAATGCAAGAACAAGGAAACATGACAGCAAACATATTAATTAAAAGCTAGTCTACTGTGTAACAGTTAGACAGATGTTGCACCTCATTTTCCTCTCCAGTTCCTCAACATCATCTTCATCATCATTATCATCATCGTCATCAAAGCCTCTGTCCATCCTCTTTGAATCTCTTGGCAAAATTACATTACCACCCCGCTTGCAATTTAAAAACAAAACAATAGTTGTTTTGTGTCCATGAAATGCAAGTGATATATTAACATCTAATTCCTCAAGACTAAATGCCTTTCAGTGTCAAACAGGAAGGTAACATGGTCAGAAAAAAAGAAAATTTTCAAAACTGGATACCCCAACCTGAAAGACTGCCACGTTTTTAGAATAACAAATTTAAGAGGAAAGTGGCATTATCCATCATGATAAGACAATGTTAAGACAAAGTTAAGACAATGGTTATTGAAAGTTAATAATTAACTTGTACCTAATAATACAATTAACAGCGATGTAATTATTAGATGACTGCATCCAATTTTAATCAGTTGTCAGTACTTTTATCATTACCTTCTGATTACTGTTCTTCCACACCCTTCGGTTTATTTCAGGACCACTTTTGAACGGGCTGGTGCCCTTCATTCCCTAGAAAATAAGGAACATGAACTGAGATAATGATAAATTATACTGCCATTACTCATGGTCAACAGCAAATGACTAGGCTTTAAAATACAGTAGTACACTAACAGCCCTATCACGTGATTACCGATGTTTAACTTATGACAGTGATAATGAAAACGACAACAATGACAATAACAAACATGATGACGATGACCACCACAGTGGAGTTGTTGTTGATGATGATGATGACAATAACACATAAAATTATAATACCAATGTTAATACCAGTAGTAAAATTCTACAGTACAGTCTACATGGAACAAAGACCAGACTCAAGAGAATGGTGGAAACTGATGTTACTATATAACTAACTTACAGTAAAGCACTGAATACACTTTCTTACCTCTTTTTGCCTCTTCAACAGATGCAAGGACTTTTTAAACCTCTCAATTAAGTCTACTGTATTCAAGATCTGCAAAACGAAGGTATACAAGTGAGGAAACTATACATCACCCCATAATTAAACAGATAGTTAAACAAGCAAAACATTAATGGCACAACATGCGCCCTCAACACTGCTGCTGCTGCTGCTGCCACCAAAGGGCAAGAAATTTGTCACCATGAAGGTGAAGTGCCTCATGATTATCTGGCATGTGTTTCTCAAAAGCCCCCCAATGTCTCGGACCAATTTTTGGCATGAAGACAAAGAGGTTTCTGAGCAGGTAACTGTGCTATAATTTAAGCATTACTTATCTTAAAGACATGCTAAAATAACAGCTTTGTAGAACGAGTGGCTCATATTTTACTAGTCTAATGACTTTTTAGGGCTTTCAAGAAATGCACCCCTGGCAAGAATCATTAGGTAGTTTATCATGTAGAGCAAAACTAAGAACATTCTGTGCACCAAAAATAAATTAAATAATTGTACCTCTAACTTCTCCAAATACGAAGCTTTGACAATTGATGCTAGTGTGTCAGGAAGACTCCCATCTGGTATTCCAGTCAACATGTCCTGTGCAAAGCCAGGAAATCAGTTAATAATTTATAATTGAATGATTGATTGACTGTATGGTACATATATAATGATTATACAGTATCTTCATTTAGTTTCACAGGTATCCAATCAGACTATCTAATCAAATCAGACTTAAAGGGGCAGTGTCACGGTGATTTTCCTCGCGTTTCATCAAAACTTCGCTGAAATTGAGATTAAATGACTTCACTCACACACAAAATGCTCCTGGAACACCAAGAGGAAGATATCAAGTTTATTTTTGCAAGGAGAGCAAACCATAATAAGTTTTCAATGATTTTTGCAAGACACAAGCACAAAATTTGAAAACGTCCGCCAGACGTTTTCAAATTGTAATCCATTCCCATCTTGGCCATCCGTGGCCAAAGACACTTAGTAATAGCTTCACTGAATTAATATGGTGTCTGAACACTGAATTAGTATGGTTTCGTATATGTTAATGTGACTATTGGCTTTTTAGTGGAGTAGCATCCATGCACAGCAATGAACTTGAATTGGTTCTCAAGGAGCTAGCCTCACATTCTGATGGGATAGCCAATCTCATGTAAGCCAGTCACACCATGCCATTGCCACTTGCACAAAGTTTTTTTATTACTTTCTGACAACTTTTTGACATCTCTTTGACAACTTTTGGTGGCTTCCATTTCAATTGACTAATTACATCCAAGACCTATTTTATTAATACTTAATGACAGGAGGAGTTCCAAGTGCAAATGTGAAGCTTGACAACTCATTCTCTGACAGTTGTTTCATTCTATTTGGCCAATCTCGTACCCAGAGTCCTCAGGCTTTTTGATCAGCGGGTGGTCACCGGGAGAGACTCTGGGGTATTGGAATTGTTACCACAGGAATCCTGCAGTTAACTGTTCTCAATTTAACAGTGATCAATCCACAGTCAACAGCCAATCATGAAAATCAATTTTTCTTCCATTGCCCCAGCATCTCTCCTAGCAACCACCGACTGACCAAGAAGCCTGAGGGCTCTAGGCATGAGATTCTCTAATTGAGCAGCTGGAAGCCATGAAAAAGTGGCAAGTGGGAATTGATAGTATGGCATGTATCACTGGAAAAGTGGTCATGAATGTACTGTACTTGAGTGCGCATTGTAATTTAACTTCTAATTTGCACAATATACTGAAGACACCAGTCATAATTACCTTAAGCCTTGAAACAACAGGTATTCTCCCATCGAACATGTCCACCAGCTCATTTGCATACAGTCTAAACTCCTCAGCAAGAGTTGTTAGCTCAACATTTTTCCTAATTTCTGCCTCTACCAACGAGCGGATCCGTTCGGATAGTTCGCAGTTGTTTTTTAGATGTTACTTCTATTTTGTCTCTGCTGTCTTTGTTGTTCAGTGTATATCAGTGTTATCAGGAGCAGGATTTGGTTGCATGATAGAGAGCGTCACCATTAAATAGGTAACAGGGAGCTCAAAATTAAAGAATAACGGGGAGACCACGAAAACGTAGTCCGGCATTTGAAAAGAAATATGCTATCATAAGTCTGGGAAATCTCTTTTTTTTTCGTAATAACAGAATGAATGTAGAAGAATACTTACATAATTAAAGAGAAACAGACGTTCGGCTAGTTTTTGCGTGTATATAAGCTGTTTGAGTTTATTTAAAAACTTGTGATTGACAAAACTTTACTTTCGTGTCAGAAATCATGCCAACATTACACCTGTGTAAACATTCTACTAATTGAATTATGAACATCAAATTTAAATAGCTTTCGTGTCAGGAAAACCTCACGAATATGATCGTTCTAAAAGGCTAAGCGAGAGAAAACACGAAACATTTTTCCAGCTTAATGACAAGGATTTCAAGAATCTTTCTGGTGATCATCAAAGAACAAACATCATTTGGGAAGTTCAGAATAACGAGTAAATCGTCACATCAATGTCATAACCACGAATACATTCAACTGTGGGAACTACGAAACTAAACTGCAGACATGAAATACAGAAACCAAGAAAACTTCAATAACGGTCGATTCTGGAGAGCTTAATAACGGGAAAGAGTCAGGACTCTTCTGGCAATGATGCATGGAATATTTTTAAAATTTATTAAATACGCACGTACGGGGAAAATCCTGACTGGCCGATAATTCCGAGCAACATACACTATCTATCAGCTCAAAGTAAACCACATAAGACTCAAACTAAATTCTGTCAATAAAGTCCTTGAACTCTGTAAGGTGTGGATGATTTTTTGGTAGTTTATAACTTAAACCCGTACCCGTACACAATCGCCTTTCGTGGACTTCATTAATTATGACCAATTATCTCCCCCAGACAATTTAATATGCATAAAGAAATGATTCCACTTGTAGATCAGAAACATCAACACACAAAGACTTCTTTGCCATCTTTTCGACAGCAACTAAACTTAACAACCAATTTCTTTCCTCGTCCAGCTGTTCCTAACCCGCTGGCGAACGCCAACCTAAACTGAAGACCAGCGAGCTCTAACATGCCCCTGAGTAAACTTTTCCTTCCGATTCCTTCCTGCGTTGTCTTTGCAAATCAAAATCTACGATATTTTCGAGGATCCAAACACTCCGATTAATTCTTCATCCATAGAGACTGCGCAAAACTTGGTTAAAAGCCCCTCAAAACTTGTCTATTACAACTCGAAGGATTCTACTTTGAATGGCTTTGTGGGCTTGTTGCCAAAAAGTTAACACACTAACACGACTCTTTACGCCAGGACAGCCCCAATAGTTCTCAGTTGCTATAGCAACTGCGAACTAAAAAGACACCAATTTTATCTTATTTTGTCTATTTCAAGACTATTTACCAGACCAATTTTTCAAATATCATTGAAATGTTCAATTAAATAAAATCGTTAACTTAATAATATTAGAGATGTACTAAACTTAATTAACAATTATAATTTAATTATAATTATTTTTAACATACCAAAGAGATTCAACTACATAATTTGTATAAATTGCACCATTAAAAATTTCCCCAATGCATTTTTAGTCTGATTCTTAAGGGCAAGCAACATAATTATTATACCTTTAAAGTTCAGGAGAATATATTATAAAGAAAAAATCAACGAAGATAAAAGCCTGATTTTTAATCAAATTCTCCCAACTACATTGTAATACCATAAGAACTGTACAGAGAACACTGAACTTAAAGGGTCAAACACACTCTGCATTGATGATCTTTCCTATGGCACTTATCAAAAGAAAAAACCATTACATCATGATACCTTGCTCAGCAGGTCTATCCACTTGGGTGACCTCTGCTATCAAGTATGGCTCCTCCATTACAATTTTATCAATTCTAAATCAACAGAGCCCAGTAACAAGCAGAGTGTATAGAGGCTTAGGCCAATTGGTCACTTGCACCACAACAGCCGCTGTGCCCATAGCATGTAATAACGACTCTTCATCCTAAAGATAAAAAAAATCAAGTTTGTGTTCTGCAGTTAAATTAGTGAATCTGCAGTTCTCAGAACATAATCCCTAAAGGGCAGGGATTTAATCAGGTCAGTTTAGAAATGTGACATGTTATAACATTTTAATATTATAGCATGTGTTCTTTTTTCTTTTTTATGTAAAATTAGGGAGGGCCATATTGTAAACTACTGGGCAACCAGTAAATTATGTTACCCTCATTAAATAAAGTATTATTATTATTATTCTAAGTTGTAGGCCCATGACCTGTAACACCTGTTGCGGGTGGCATATAAGCATTTGGCTTTCACAACCTGATGGATTGTTAAAAATTGTAACCCTGTACAGAGATGAATTGTGTCTGGTAAAAAAGTTATCAACAGAGTTGGTAGCCATGGTAACATGAAAATGTAAATAAATAGATATTGTGCCCTTCATGTAGTTTTCTACTTTAATCACTGGAGTCCCTTAAATTCCCTCTCCCTCCCTTCCCACCCACCCCAGAAAATACATTGCTACCTAGATTTTAGTAATTAGAGAATTAATAACATCTCCAAATTTATGCTTCATTGGGAGTGGTGTTCATTCTGGGCATTTTTGAAGGAGGTGGCGGTAAAAGGGTAGTGGGTAGGGTAAGTAGGGTATGAATATTGCAAAACTGTTTTGCCTTTTTCTGATGTGGGGAAAAGTAGATACCTGTTTTCCAAGTATTATTATTATTATTATTATTATTAAGTACAAATCGGTGTCTGTAGCAGCAAGAGAACACACTAGTGTCGGTTTATAACAGCAAAATGTTAGTAGTAGTAAGGTGCCTCAAACTGAGAGCTGACTGTAACTGTAAGTAACTACATCTCTTTTCACTTAGAAAGAAAACAAACAAAAAAAAACAAATAAATAAAAAGAAAAAAAAAACGAATAGAAATCTATCTCAGAAAAAGTTCCCCTTCAACAACTCACCCCAGCACCACTCATGCACTGATCGCATGAGGGTAGCGCGTCATTCATGATCAGCATAAGGTGACGTACTTCCGTAGTACGTGCATGTCACTCTCACGAAATTTACACGTACAACTCTGAAATGGGAAATATCCAAAAGGAATAAAGCGAAATTTCCCCAAATTACACAACGAACCTCTTTATCTGATCTGCGAGGCACAATTCCTATAATAACACTGCTCAAGGTATCTTTTCGCAGAAGTCTTGAGTCGATCATTCGAAGACTGTGGATGGAACAATTAAGAGGCTGACCTCACGTTTAAACTTTACAGTTACTTTTGCGAAGAAAAACAATAGATATTCTAAAATTTTTGTTACCTGGCATTGTCCCTAACAGCTATCCTCATAGATGAGCCTGGTAACAGGACTTTGTCTCTGAGGATAAGCAGTGGAAGCCGCTTTGGAAGATCTCTGTTTGGAACAACCATGTTCTGTTTGTGTACAACACTCTGAGAAAAAATGGCCGCGCGTCAACTGAGAACTGAGAACTACAATATTTCTTTAGAGCCCAGATTCTTGACCGTCAACACGACACTAAAAACTACTTTACATGGCATAGTTAAAACAAATTCCAAGATGGCGTCTTCTTCGACAGTCTTTAGACTCGGCTTTGCAGGTATATCTTTTAATTTGAAACTCAGTACTCCCTTTTGACCTCATTTCGAGGTTTAATTATTCTTTATGAACTGTTATGTGTCACAAATTTGATTTTCAGTTTTAACGAGACGTTCCCAGGGTCTCTCTCTCCCCGCCCCCAAGGGCGAGGGGCGGGGAGAGAGAGACCCTGGGAACGAGGTTGCATTGCCTTCTCTTCAAGCCGGGCAGAAAATAAGATTGGGGTAAGCTAAAGCTTAAATTACTACAAATTGAATGCTATTTAATAATTGCGAAGACAACGCTGGGTGCAGTTCATTATTTTTCGTGAAAATTTGTGTGATGAGATTTATTCACAATCATTCAAATAAAATTGAAACTGACAACATTTAAGACTTACATGTAGGGTCATTTAATAGTAGATTCAGTTTGAATAGACCTTGCTCTGTTTACATTCAGATCATTCAGTTATCTACTTTCTGTTTATTCATTTTGAACAGCCGTGGTCAGGCAAAAGATGGAATTGCTTATGGGCCTCTTACTGATTTGGCAGACTGGAGTTATGCAGGTACCTTAACCACTACTTTGTTGAAAGAAGACCTTACAAATTGTATTCTTTATTGGACCATTTATCACTCTCCTCTGCAATACCTCTTATTTCCTTGTCAAGTACCACGCAGTACCCACCCCTCTCCCCTACCAGGTCCTGGAGGAGGGCTTAAGTTCTATGATCTGATGTTGGTCTTTTGAGGGGTTCACAATTTTGTCCAATATCTTCTAGGGGTACCACGTTCTGGGTATTTCTGGATATAAGGGAGAGTGTGGCATTTTTACAATTTAAGTATTGATCCATTGGCATTTTGGGGATATTGAATTATAAGGAAAATTCACACCTCCCTGTCACCCTGTCACATTCAAATCTATTTTTGGCCAAAAAGAAGCATGAAAAATGTTTTCACTCATTTTCACCAGGGAACGAGGTTGTACATAAAATAATAAAACATAATAATTTAATTGACCATTCCCCGTGAGGGGCTTTTCAGGGACAATGAAAGAAATAATCCAAATAAACATAATAGCTTTAAGAACCCCAACTGGCGGGAGGCAAACCAGCTGGCTATTTAGAAGTATGGCTGAGAAGTTGAACTCAGTTCTACAGAGAAAAACACCAGCTAGTGCTCAGAGCGGGACGTGAACCCAGAACCTTAGGATTTCAAAACTATGCAATTTAATGCTATGTGGTCCTATTTTAAGGCAGATGGGCTATTTGTCAATAATTTTTGTGGTTGAAAATATTTAATGTACAAAAGTACGACTATTCGGATAAAAAGAATTGAACAATACCACTTTTCTGTGCTTAGGTTTATTTTTTACTATTTTGCTTTGAACTTGGGTCCTCTCATTCAGTAGTGAAAGAGTTCTGAGAAAAAAAATTAAATGGTTAACTCTTTGGCAATTAGATGGGACTCCTGCACCAGAAACAAAGCGAAGACAGATATGGTGCTTTAGGAGACTGGATGTGGCTGTAAGTTGAAAAACTATTTTCTAGATTCAATGTTTCCTTTACTTTAAGGAGGGGAGTGAGGCAACTGCTCCTCTGTTCTTTCCAACATTTCTTTTCAGTAGAGTGGAATTTGTTAAGAATATTGAGTAAATATTTGAATGAGTAATTCATGTTTGCTTTCAACTGGTACTTTCTCAACCAGTTGGAAGTATATCTTTATATCTTTGTTACACATTTTCTTCTGTTCAGCACCTCTCAACGGTTATTTTTATGAAGTTCCCCTTGGCTCACTGTGTTTTTGAATCTGTTAATTGATGGCCATTCCTGAGGATGGATCCATGGTACAAAGTCTGGACAGACATAAAACACAACTCAGCCTTTCTCTGAGTTGTCTTCAACAACGCACTTACGTGTATTTATAATAGGCTCTTCTCCATTTATTTCTTTAGAATCAAATCAACACATATCTACAAGAAATGGAGAAAGCAGCTCAGAGAAGAGACGAAGAGGGAAACATTTTAGAAGAAAAGGAAGAATAAAGTGATAAAAAAGAAACACAGGAAATGCATGCCCAAGAAGCAAATCCAGACTGAGAGACAATTCATGATGCTCACTTGTTGTATCTCCTGTTGGTTAGCTTGTCTGCTAATCAAATTGTCTGAAAGCTTGGTACGAACAAAGAAGTGACTAAGCCTGGGAATATTGAAAGATGGTGATGCTGCTATGGAGTGACATTTGATAGTGTCTTTTGGCACCATGCTAAGTTGAGAACTTTCAGAGTGCACACATTACACATGTCCAAAATTTTTCATCTGATCAGGCACCAAGATCAAGACATTTCTTGGTATGCAATAATCTAAAGAGCATTTGTGAAAGAAAAAGCACTTTATTGTACCATAATTTACATAAAACACAAGTGCTGTCCCTTCTGGCCTGGATCATTAACACCATTAACAAACATGAGCATTTGAAACAAGTTTGAATAATTGTGATCATGAGTGAAGTCAGGAGAACGTTTTTATTTAGAAGAAAACTTTTGTGTCAATAAGCCTATTGTTGGTGATGAAATTGTTTTCTATTGTTATCTTCCCAAAACCCCTTTAGTATATTTGGTTTATTATCTCTTTGGTATCTTGCTGAAACGCAGTAGTTAGAGTATCCCACCTGTGTGCAGGAGGTTGGGGTTTTTGCTCCTGGGATGCTTTCCATTTACCTAAAATGTTTGGTTCAACCAGATGAAATGTAAATGGAACGTGTGGAACCACTGAAAATTTTCTGTAACAAGCGGACGACCATTGGAGGTACTATGCTTTTTCCATTATATAATAATAGTAATAATAATAATAATGATAATAATAATAATAATAATAATAATAATAATATTTAATGAGGGAACCCAACTCACCAACACGGGCATCCCATTTGGCATGCACAAAATTTCCATTAGTTTTCTGACAAGATAACAAGACGCTACTTTTGAAACGAAGACAAGTCAAAATCATTTCTACTACTCGACTAAGTTTTTTGTCCAGAAAGAAGTGGAAATGCCACCATCCATTTTGTTGGCATCTTGTGCTATCAATGTTTGTGATTTACGAATGACATTACAAGTTTGGAACTGAAAACAAGGCTCTTCACCTGCCTGAAGTGTCCGGAATTTTAAACTGAAAATTTTGGCTAAATGGAAAGCACCCCTGGAGCGGTGTACGACAAATGCAGACTGCAGACTTCACAAATTTAACTAAATGTCACAAAGTCTGCAGGCCCTATAAGTCTACAATTCTGCAAGTCTGCATTTGTCGCACACCACCCCTGGAGTCACTGTCAGTTCGCCATAAACAGTGAATGTCTCTGAGGTTTCTTTCAGCAAGTGACATATCTTATCTTATGTTCGCTTCAATAAAGTAAACCGATTGTAAGCAAACAAGCTATATATATTTAACCTTCAGTTCACTAATAAAACCGATGGACTACAAAAGAAATTTCTGTAAGGGCAGTTTAGAAATATTTCTATTTATGCAAATTACGAACTTTTGGACTGATTTGTGCTGCATTTTAGCAGTTTTTAAACATAAGTATCTTAAAATCGCAGCCACCTAGGAAGCTCAGTGTACATTAAGAATGTTTTGCTATCATAAAAGATCTTTCAACTGAAAAGAGAAAGTGTTAAGTTTTATCTTTCTTGAATTACTGGAGAAAATTGGGGGAATGACCAAAATCAGCCTGTAAAAAATGAATCATGATTTTTTCCCAAATTTCGCATACAAGTTGTGTAGGTTGAGTAGTTCAAATAGTTCAAGTTTTGTCATAAACTGTCTGACTAGTTTTCGAGATATTCGACATTATTTAAAATGAGGGGTTGTCCATTACCGTTGCTATGGTGACAGCTGTTGCTAGGAAACCAACGAGAACATAGACTTTGGTCATATGTTGAAAAGGTGGTGTAGTATCAAGGAAATCGAAGTTTATCTTCTATGCGAAATTTTGATTTCAAAAGATACACTCCAAGGTCAAAAAAACTGTTGCGAGCCTCCTTAAACTCATCAGTAGCAAAAGTTTAGCCATTTCAAGTGTAACAAAAGCCATCAAAAGGAACAGGAAACAACTTCAGTCCTTTGTGATAGTCTTTAGGGATCATAAACAGGAAAACAAGCGAAAAGAAATGTTTCATCACTGCTATAGGTTTGCTATAATCTATGATTCTTCATCGACAAGCTGGGAGCTGAGAAATTCTGTTCTACCCATGCATTTTCAGTCTGGAAACGTGAAAGACGTCTGTACAATTACTTCCACGATTCAAGGATTTTTTTTCTACTGAATGGCCTTCAATTCAGACATGTCAATTGCACCAGTAGTTTACATTCGGGAGCTGAGAAATTCTGTACTACCCCTGCTTTTTCAAGGCTGGAAATGTGAAAGACGTGCTTTTGATTTCTACCCGTACTTCCACAATTCAAAGATGCTTTTTTCTGCTGAGTGGCCTTCAATTCAAACATTTACGTCATAAACATTTACATGGAAATTATAATCTTCCTAATGAAAGACCATATGGGACATGAAACAATCTTAGGGAATGCGAGACAATAATTATCAGCTGGATTTGACCAAAGGCCCTTCACACATATTGAGTGCTGTAAATTACAAGTCATTGCTGATTTGGGGTCAAGGATATTGAGCAAGATTTCAACTAAAACTTCCACGACAATATTATTTCATTCTACCGACTATCTTTCCTTCATATAATTTTAATTTTCACTGATGCAGTCTCACAGAGTCTTCACAGGAATTTCTGATCTTGGTCATAAGCTTCCATGACCACGTAAAACATCACACAAAGGACAAAAGTGTAACAGTCTGAAACAACATTTTGTTGCCACATTTTGATTACTGCAGCCCTGTCTGGGACTGTTTGAGTGGTTACTTGAGTGATAAGCTCCAAAAATTACAGAATCGTGCAGCCAGAGTTATTACTAAATCACCCTTTGATACAAGCTCAAACCACCTTCTGTCCACCCTCGACTGGGAGAGGCTTTTTCTTCGACGAAAGAAACAGAAAGCCTTGATGATGTTTAAAACTATGAATGGACTTGCCCCAGATTATCTTCAAAGTCTTTTCTCTCAGCGTCACTCTGTTTATAACTTGAGAGACTCTGAGGGAAAGCTGACGCTACCCAAACCAAACACCAATTATTTGAAACGAAGCTTCTCTTAAAGCGGGGCTATGTTATGGAATAACTTGCCCAAATACCTAAAAAATGCTGTATCTGTTAATAATTTTAAGCAAATTATTAAGAAGATAGCTGATGTATCGGATTCCCACACGGCAATCATGTAAAGCAGTTGTAATTAGTTTTAGTTATTTACTTAATTAAGCTTAATTAACTGATAATTTTCCGTGTTTAAATAAAGTTTTTTACTTACTTACTTGCCTCCAGCTTAATCACAACAACAAGTGAATTTGTGATTAAACCCATATTTATTTACCTTTAATGCTACTGGTTTTGTAACTTGCCTAACTAATTACCATCGATAGTAAGCTATGTTCTTACAATAAGCTTACTATACTAGTCATGATAATTCACTTGATTAACAACTGCGCACGGCTACTGTACCATAAAATGATTTCACCTTGTATTGTGTATGACATCACTTGTCATATAAGTGGATTCCACAGTTGTGTTTGGGCCCTCTGTCCTAACATTTACACTGCTTTCAGTATTTGCAATTTTTGCAGTTTTTGTAAAAATCGTAGCTCTCATTGGAGCCCTCTTAACCTTCTGTTCGACAGCTTTTCACTGACTTGACGAACTTTCCAATTTTTTGGAGATTTTACAATATTCGCAATTTTCGCAGTTTTCGCAAAAATCGCAGTTCTTGTCCGGGCCCTCTCAACCCCTTCTTCTACAGGCTTTTACTGACTCGACGAATTTTCCAATTTTTCGCAGATTTTACAATAATCGCAATTCTCGCAGTTTTCGCAGAAATCGCAGACCTTGTCGGGGCCCTCTTTGACAGGTTTACATCGACTCAACAATTTTTCCAATTTTTCGCAGATTTTACAATAATCGCAATTTCGCAGTTTTTGGCAGAAATCGCAGACCATGTCGATGCCCTCTTTGACAGGTTTACATTGACTCGACGATTTTTCCAATTTCTGGCAGATTTTACAATAATCGCAATTCTCGCAGTTTTCGCAAAAATCGCAGACCTTGTCGATGCCCTCTTTGGCAGGTTTACATCGACTAGACGATTTTTCCAATTTTTGGCAGATTTTACAATAATCGCAATTTTCGCAGTTTTCGCAAAAATCACAGACCTTGTCGGGGCCCTCTTCGACAGGTTTACATCGACTCAACGATTTTTCCAATTTTTCGCAGATTTTACAATAATTGCAATTTTCGCAGTTTTCACAGAAATCACAGACCTTGTCAGGGCCCTCTTTAACAGGTTTACATCGACTCGACATTTTTTCCAGTTTTCCACAGATTTTACGATAATCGCAGTTTTCGTAGAAATCTCAGTCCTGGTCGGGGCCTTCTTTGACAGATTTACATCAACTCGACGATTTTTCCAATTTTTCGCAGATTTTACAATAATCGCAATTTTCACAGTTTTCGCAGAAATCGCAGACCTTGTCGGGGCCCTCTTTGACAGGTTTACATCAACTCGACGATTTTTCCAATTTTTGGCAAAAATTGTAGTTTTCGCAGCTGCGTGCAAACCTGGACATAAGTGGGCTAAATCTATATATTATTTTCCATCTCAAAATCGCAGTTACAGTCATGGAATGCACCAAAAACACTCCAACAAAGGATTTGTACCCCATTCCCGTCCCAGGGCCCTTTCTCTTCATCAAGGTTGCTGAACCTCTGTTCCTCAATTGCTTAGTTCAGCTTCAGCAGTTCCAGGGAGTGTCTTAGCGCCTATTTCAGAACGTCGGGTAAAATCACAAGCCTTAGAGTTCTGTAGCTTCCGAAAATAATAGAGTGGCCATAAAGGAACTCCAAGACGCTATAATCAGTGAAAAGTTCCGGCAATTCTACTTTTCTATAAAAAGGTTAACTCTGCTAGTTGAAAACAATCAGTGAAAGGTTCGGGCAATTCTACTTTTTCATAAAAAGGTGAATTCCAATAGCAAAAAAATCACAAAAACCAGGTTCACGCCTGGTTCTTCTATGAAACAAAGCACGAAGTTGATATCTTTTTATTACTTTCTTTGCTATCAAGCCGAATATGCAAAAAGCTACCTTTTTTTTTAAAGAGGGTTGGTATTTTTCTCTTTCGCCTACAAATCTTATCATGCTAATAATGCCAGCTTTTTTCGTGTTTTCACTTTTCTGAAAGAAGGCGTAAGCAGAAAATGTCTACCTTTTTCGCGCTAAGAAGCGATATCATCAAGAGCGCAAAAAAGGTACCTTTCTTGCACTTTGGAAGCCTTGCTGATTGACAGATGTCAACAGTTGGCGCCATTTTAAATCCGCACTGGTTTGATCCCCCCCTTGACACTTTTTGATTGCAAAAGTATGGCTGAATATTTGGAAGGCAATGTCGGCTTAATAAGGAGCCTTATCAAGGAAAATAAAACATACAAGCAAATTAGTGACTTACTGAAGCGAAATTATCCAGAAGTAACAAGAGGATTTTCAGAAAGAAACTTACGGTTGTTTTGTGCCAGGCATGGAATAAGAAAAATGGATGAAACGGAGGTAGACGCCATCGTACAAGGTTGCGTGAGCGAGGTAAATCTAAGGCTTTGCCTTTTTTTGTGAACGAAATAATTTGTTTTTCCAAAGGTGAATGACGGTGGTTAAATTTCAGGTCGGGCCAACTTACGGCCGGAAAATGATGACGGGTTACATCCGCAGCAAAGGTTTTAGTCTCAGCGGCAGTCAAGTATCAAAATCACTGAGACGTGTCAATCCAGTCAATCATTCGAGAAGAAGAGAAGACACCGTGCGGAGACAGAATTCATTTCCATATTATGCTCCCTATTATGGCAACAAGTTGCACTGTGATCAGAACGAGAAGCTGGTAATGTATGGATGTACTTTTTTGCCATGAATGACGGGTGTAGCTCAAGAATCATCAAACTATTCTCTATGCCAAGAAAGAATGCTGTGATAATCTACTCACATTTCAGGTTAGTATTTGTTCATTTTTTTACATGGCCTTCAGAGATCCCTTGGGGATTACAATGTGTTGTCAACTACTAAACTTTATTCGTACTAAGGGCGCGTTTTTTTATCCACAATTCTGGAATGAAAATGGCCAGAATGTAAAATGCGCGCGTTTTTCTATTCCGCATTCCTATTCCGGAATGGACAGAACGCTATTCCATCCATTCTGCTCCCAGGGGCAGAATGAACAGAATGTTGAGAATGAAAATCCAAGATGGCGGACGGCGAGATGAGCGCTGCGGATTCAAATACGTCTCTACCGGAGAAAAAATCAGGTTACACTTTTGGACACAATGAAACATTGCTTCTAATTTCATTGTACCAAAAGTACGAGGTTTTTTTCAGTGATGTTTCGTACAAGAAAAAGGCAATTTGGCAAATGATTGCCGACGACATGAAGAAAAATGGCTACTCTCCGTCGGCAATAAGCATAGCCCGTGATTGGAGGAATGTGTCTCCTCTCCTTTGCAAATCCAAAACAGTCTCCCTATTTTCTTCCTCTTCTTTATTTACAAGGAAAATTGCTGCGATAACGGCTGCAATGGCAGCCTCTTCGTCGGCCGCCATATTTGTTACGCAACGTTTACTCCTGCCAGAACCGCGCATCTTGACGGGCGTTTTTTTATGCAGACAATCCGAATTATTCCTAGCATTCCGTACCAACTATTCTTATTCCAGAATTGTGGATTAAAAAACGCGCCCTAAATTTCACGAAAATTCGAGAGCTGTATTTTGCGAGTATTAAATTTCGCGATTCCATAAAAAAAATCTGAGCAAAAGCGTATTAATTTCGCGGCTCTGCCATTACTTTTTAAAATTTCTAAACCCTGATCTGAGGGCCCTGCTTCACAAAGGGTACCTAGCTTCTGGAAATTAAATCAAAGAACAACCCTGCAAATGGAAAATTCGATAACTGTACGACAGAAGTTTTGGCTCATTTATTTTTTACAAGCTGAAGATAACAGTGAATCGGAGGAAGAGTGCTAGTAAAAAACAAGACCATAAAGATATATTTTCAAGGACAGAAAGTGACAGTTTTAACCCGGGGAGGTACTCCTCGAAATTTGTGGTAGGGACGTGCCGCCTGCTTCTTTAAATCCTTGCCCATTTTTTGACCAAAATATGCGATTTTTCCTACCCAATTTCAGAACTGACACTCAAAAATTCCACCCTTTTCAAGCAAAAATGGCAAAAATTTATACGCTAAAATTAGCACGAATATATATAGGGAAGGGCGGTCGTGTACAGACGGCGCAGTTCGCAGTTCATTTTTCGGATCCCAAATCCTATGACAACTATCCTAGCTACTCTGATTGTGCTATACATTTATTTTTTCGATACAATTTCGAATTGATTTGGACTGGCTTTTTACCTTACAAAAGAACTGAGAGAATGAATGCTTTATGTTAAAAAATATTTTAAATGATGCAATATAAAAAAACTTTATTTAACAATTTCTACAAATTTAATATGACGCTTTAATTTTTTAGTAGTATAATAGCTTTAAAACTTGCATTTTGTGCATTGGGCATGTTGGAACATGGAAGATTTATCTTCAAACATCTTCAAAACTCTTGTGGCAACTTAATTCTTGCGAACTGGAAAAAATTGTTTAAATCAAGAAAGTAGCTTTCCATATTCGCGACATTATTTTTTGACGATTTAAAAATTTCCTTGTAATAATTTAATTTCTGTCCGCGCACTCGGGAGATCCCAACTGACAAAGAACAAATGCCCTAAAACTTCTGTTTCGCGCGTAACAAAACTGTCTTCTTATCATCACAACAGGGAGGTCCTTCTGGAAGAGGGTATTTGGGATATGGTTAGAGTGGACCACGGCACCGAATCTTGTCTCATGATTTTTGTCCAGAATCTCCTGAGAAATAAGAGAGGAAATGTGACTTGCGAACCTTATGTGCAGACGCGTTCTAGGCAGGTATGGGTTTATCAGCAGTGTACACTACAATGCAGGAACCCGTGTAATATATACCTGAGATATCTTATTTGTTTCACACTTTTATTTTAGTCGCGTACCTGAAAACTAGCCTTATTACATTCATGTAAGTAAAGCTAAGTGTATTGACCACTTTAAACTGATTGATTGATTGATTGATTGATTGATTGATTGATTGATTGATTGATTGATTGATTGA
This sequence comes from Siderastrea siderea, assembly GCA_964030785.1. Classification (NCBI taxonomy): domain Eukaryota; kingdom Metazoa; phylum Cnidaria; class Anthozoa; order Scleractinia; family Rhizangiidae; genus Siderastrea; species Siderastrea siderea. The sequence continues at coordinate 21,760,799 of OZ034969.1, forward strand.
TTGATTGATTGATTGAAAAATGAATGAATAAAAAAAGAGGCAGAAAACTATTCTAGGCACACGAATCACTTTTTAACGATATGAAAGCATATTTTCCTAAAGTGAACGTTATGACCATCATATCTCGGTATTGTATTAATAAAAGTAATCAGGGCGCTTATCAGAGACAGAGCGCTAGTTACGGAAAGACGCATATTTCATAAGCATCCAAATGTTTAAAAAAACAAACCTGAATAAAAAAGGGCAACAGCAACTGTAAATAAATATAAGTTGGAAGTTAAAATCAGAATACAGTTGTCCATTCTGCATCAACAGCTTCACACTGTCGCTCATCAATTGCAAAACGTTCAGTACTGGGGCTGACTCATCGCAACGGGGAGGTTATTGATATAGGGGCGCTAGCACACTGAATAAAAGTAACATATTGGTCAGGTATAGGGGAACTTTTGGAATATGGGTTCTTTGCGTCTATAACCTGTGACCATTATTTGGTGAAACGGTGTTTTTTTTTCCAGAATCTGCCTGCAGAGCGTAAATGGCCGGAGATTAACCCAATAAAAGAAATACTTGTGATAATGGAAAATGGCTTGCTAATAGACCTGCATGACCCAGCTGTCCAATTCTGTGTTTCTTTCATAACTATGAATGTAGCTGAAGTCGGAATTAAGAGGGTGATGGCGTCATGGAATTCACATTCTATCGAAGGTTTGTATCACCTAGAAACGCTTGAGATTGGTCTGTGGTTATGAATAGAGAATTTCGACTTTGTGCAATTCTGTGACATGATTGTTCTGACTTCCATTAGCATGAGCTGAATGAATACAGTTATACTGTTCTTGTATCTTAGGAAGGGACGATCGAATTCCAGACGTAGTGGCACAAATAACCAGGAGAGTTTACCCACTAAATCCAGCAGATGTACCGAGCGTTGATGATGCCGTACAGATGTATACCAGTGCTGGGGGTGTTGTGACCTCTGAATGTTCATTTGGTATTGATCCCCTGGCTAATGATCACGCACTAATAAGGAGGCGTGACACAGAGTTCAAACGAAATAATTCCTCCTTCCACGAAATTTTCCAAAACGCTGTTAATGGGGATGGTTCCTTGATGGAGACCGCTCTCCTGTCATTTATCAACACCACGAGAGATTTATCGCCATGAATTTGATTCGAAGCCTAGATCAACTAGGAGCTATCCTATTTGTGAGGAGACCTAGAGAACGTTTATTTAGTTGTCAGAAGATGTTAGGTTAGACTCTCGTTTGTTCAGATTTTCATTGTACATAAAACCTTTGAAATGCAAATGATAATATTGCACGACCATATATACACACCAGTATTCCCTACATGTCGCTGCCGCATATCTCTCACTGGCTCGAAGATCTAATGAAGGGAGGAAATTTCTTGCCGTAATTTGTCTCTTCGCAGCAATTATTAGAAATTGTGTTTATTATACATTCCTTGAATGAATAAAGTTCAAAACATCCTACCTTTGCTCAGTGCAAACGTACGTGATTTACTATATTTGTCGTCTTCTACGACAACGCCCAATAATTATTTAGGATTCATTAGGACAGTCTGGCTTAAGAATTTGTGGTATTTAGTTCACATTTAAATTAAACTGAGCGATAGCTTTCTCCGGCTACATGCAAAACGGATAGCCCGCCTTGAGGGGTGACTCGGCAAGAAGACAAGGTGTTCCACGTAGGCGAGCGACCCTGTCTCGTATTAAAAGTAAACAACAGAGCAGGGTTACCCCTCTATGTGGGTTACCCGACTCGCCGTGTAACTACCACCTTGTACTGATTTTTTTTTAATTCCCGCGTGCTTATATATCAGTCTCAACAATGCAGTCAGTCACGTTTATTATTCTCTTAGTACTGCATAACTGGCGGACGTCTATTGCTAGCTTCACAGTCTAAACGTTTCACTTTGAGATCACGTAGTAATGAAATCGACGATAATTCCCTTTAGTGATTGTCTTTCTTGGACTTTCGGACGTCGATCTTACTAATCTAAACAAAATATTTGCCTGCAAATAGGATTTTTGTGTCCTTTCTTACTGGTTAAGTATTATAATAATTATAGCTTCCCTAAGTGGCTTTGACATTTAGGAGGAGTATATTGTAATTAGGCTTGCCCCCTCTTTAGGACAAATGGAGGTCACGTGACCATTCAAGCCACGTGAGTGTAACTCGTGTTCATTTCATCTTCTCGCAAGATTTTTTCACTCCCCCTCCTCCCCATCTCCCGGCCACCTGTCTTATTTGTAGGCCACTTTTTCTGTGGCGTTTTCTTTGCCTGCACCTTTACTGGGCTTAACTTTGTATGAATGATGCTTTGAATTTGATATTTTAATTAAAGCGGCCATGGGTCTTAACCCATAGCCATTTTACTCCAGACTATTGTTGCCCAGTAAAAAGAGATCAGGCAAGGCAGCTCATTGGGGAAGGGCTATTTGCAAGATAGGAAGGAAAGGGCATAAGATTTCATTTTCGAGCGCTTCGAATCCCGGCAAGCCACTGGAGGGTTCAAAAAATGCGTGATATGACTAAACGCGGGAATCAACGCGTGTATTTTTTTTATTCTGCAACCTCAAGGTTTAGCTCATGCTATTCCCGCCGAATGCCCATATTTTAGTAAAAGTCAATAAACCTTAAAAAAAATTATAAGCGTGAAACAGCTCCAGCACACTTTATTTGGCTGTGTTGTTTTAAAATCCTTGACAAAACCATTAAATTGGTTGTGTGACCTTTCCCGTTTTGTTTAACAACATAAGTTCCAAAGACGTTTCCACTTAAACTGTGACAAGCTCTAATCGTCTTTCTATGTAAACACTCTGCTAACTTAATGTTTGTGTTAACTCAACACTAGAACTTTGGAGCATGTTCAATGCCTCTTTCAACGCGAACTTAAAGAAACCAAAACTCAAAGCTCGAATAAATTTTCAAAATGAAGCTAAATGTAGTATCAGTGTACTTCAAATAAGTTTCCGCTTAAACTGTATCAAGTTCTAACCTTCTTTCAGTGTAAACAATATACTAACTTAGTGCTCATCAATTAACTCAGCTAAAAGTACTATGCTCATGCGGTAAGTAAAAGTGGCCTAGAGTTAAAGCATAGGGTGTAGCTCGAATCCCTCCACCAAATGAGAAGAGTCGTCGTCTCCAGCACTGTATGGAATAGTATCAGTGTCACTTCCCTCTTCTGAACTGTTATGGATCGGCTGGCCTAGTAAGTTGCTGATTTCGCGTACTATTGGAATAAGCACATAGTTCATGGAAGTGCGACACAAGGGGCATTTTGAGGCGTTGGCGCTGGACACGTGCCACTGTTCAACGCAAGGGATGCACCCCATTACAGCGTGGCAAGACGCACACGCTGCGGCCGGCAATAACACCGTGCTCAGGCAAATGGAACACTTGAAAATTGATTTCAATACTTTGGAAGCTTCTTCTTCTGGTGAGGGAGCTTTGGGTTTCTCAGAAGTAGGCGAACGGTGTTCTACGAAATCGTCGTCTTCGTCGGGCCCTTCTGCCACCATCCTTCTCAACTGTTCCAGGATTCCTGTTTTCGCCCTCTTCGCCCTTCCTTTGCCTTTTCTCAAGTTTTGCATCTCGTTTTTTTTCGCAACCAAAATTTTTCGGCTGCTCCTCCAGAACTGTGACCCTATTCAAAATAGACAAAAAATGCCCCCCTTTATATGTCTGACTCTGCATGGTTATTCAAAGAGAGAATATCTGTATCGGTATTTGTCCAATTTTTTGAAAAACGGGGCCAGGAATATTAAATTAATAGGCGAAGCCAAATTATCAGCATACCAATTAAAAACCAATTCCATACCGCTATTTTCGTTAAGCGAATACTAAAAGAAGCCTCTGCAGAGGAGAGAGAGTGGCAGTTTTTCGAGCAGTGTTAATTAAAGTAAAAATGTGAAAACGATATGGCTCGTTTTAAACCAACCTTGGAAATTTATTCTCATTTATAACAGTATTTTTTTGGTTCGAATGTGTGTATTTACTTGCTTTCTTCCCCTTAAGCTCTCTTCAAACTAACTTTTACTATGTTGTTTTCACCGTTTTTGAAAACAAAAGACTAGTTAATTAAGCTTTTAAGCTTAATTTTTCTATAATAAGCGCCGTATCAAAGAGTCGAATCAAAAATTTAGCAAGTGCCGCGTCGCTTTTTCGAGTAAATTCAGTACGCTGATTACAATAACGGGTTTGGCCATATCGGGTTAACTTATACAAATGCGCAGCTTACCTTTGGTTGTCTCGCCTGCCATAATTGGCAGATGCTTGGAGTCAAGGAGACAAACACCAAAACCGAGCTGTTGTCTCAGCATTTCTTCAATGATTTCCACTGACGCTCGCTCCTCCTTTAAAGTTAAATGAGCTTGATATTTCTCATACACGTGGCCAGAGGACGCTATTTCTACAACTATGAACGATTTCTTCCATCCCTATCCCTGAGACTTTTTAACCGTAAACTTTGGCCTTTCAGGATGTAACTGGCCAGGCGGTGGGTTGCTGTTGGTTCTCGCCTGATACGAAAGAGGAATTCCGAGTGATGTGCTCGATATTGGCTCCGCTGATGTTGAAGAACTCACTGGCTCACCATTCACGACGTACGTTTTCCCATATTCCTCCACAGTAAAGGCTCCGCTGTCAGAGGGTAAAATGATCTCTCCCTCTTCTTCTGAGTGGATGTAGATTCCTTGGTTGACCTCTGATTTAAAGATCATTGCAAGATTTGCCACAGTGACCGTTTCTGGTCGTAGTTTTAGAACCTTATTCTGAAGTTTTACTTTTACTTACGCGTGAGCCATCTCGAAAGGGAGCTCGAAACTAACCTGCGATCAGCCGAGGCTCTATTTTCGTTTCGCTCGGTGAAACATTCCGGCGGGAAGGGCGAAACGAAAAATAGAGCCTGATACAATTCTTCTACGGAACGTCTGCCGCCCACTTTTTTGATTGATTGACATTCAACAAAACGGCCAATGAAAATTTGTTTTGCGTGCACGCTCCTCGGTATGCAAATTTCCCACATGTGTATGTAATGGCATTCGCAAAAAGTCCTCAAATGTCGGCAAAAGATGAGAAAATCACAGGCTACGATAAATCTGGGCACTAGCGTTCAAATTTACAACTTGAAGGTACGCGCTCCGGTATTGTACATAGCTGCTCTGTCTGAGCTGAAACTGAATGAAAATTCAGAACACGACGAGGTTCTCATGTACCAAAATATGCTGCATGTTTGAATCCTTTCTCATTTCAGGTGGTATCCGGAAATATTCTCTACGCATTTGTCACCGATTTTCTGCGTAAAATACCTTGGGAAAATAAGAGAAATACCTTCAGTTTCACTCTTTAGAAAAAAGATATCAATAAAACCGTTTATAAATAAACGAGTGTTTTGTAATTTAATTTAGTTCCAGAAGTGATAAATATTTGAGATTACCAGCGAATTTCATCCCTAAACAGCAGCGAATTTTAAAACGAAGAACATTTATTATAAACCTAGTCAGATCCTTTGATATCAATGTCAGAGATCATTAAAACGACATTATTAACACTGAGTGAATAAACTGAAAGTCTTTATTACTTAGGTAAAAATAAATACAGCATCTCGCTGAGTGCGGCTTTCACTAAACATCAGCTTATCGTTAAGTTTACGGAATTATCGGTTGACTTGTTGATCACTCTTGGCGAAAGATACTTGCTGTTCGTTTTGTTTCGTAAAACGCGGATACAACCACTACTCTGCTTATATTTTCAATAGTAGCTGAAAGCCTTCAAATGAAAATTTGGAGACACGATGCGATAAAACGGGATACATACTTCACTGTTGCTGTACTTCTCTGCTCCGAGTGAGAGACAGCTTGCGTCAAACCGGACGCCATTCTCAGGAGAGAAAGAAATGATGTCAATTCTCCTAGAACGACGAGAATATCTTTGAGCGACACGTTTACCTCAGCAGACTTGTTCCTTGGCCTTGGCGGTCGGATTGAAAATTGCGAGCAAGTCTCGTAGACAATTTACTTCCGTTGACAGCTCTATTGTTAAAGGGCCAATCAGATTGCGAGGTTCCCGCGGCCAAAATTTGGCCGCCGACACGAACTCCTGTGAGAGATTGTATCAGGCCCTATTTTAGCGAGCAACTCACGTAAGAGAATATGAGAGCGATGCTAAAATTCGGCCTGATCGCAGGTTAGCTCGAAACAAATGGACGGCACACATGCAGGGCGCTATCTTTTCTGAAATCGAATCATGTTTTGCACGTGGATACTAGTGAATGACTGGTGTCAATCAAAAGCCAATTGAGTACCTATTGAGCCGTAAGTTTCTCTCAGAGAAAGTATCTTTCTGTTAAAATCTTAAATGAATAATCGTCGCTAAATGTTATTTATTATTGCAGAAATTGAGCGATTTGCCTAGATATTCAGATATTCATTCATACCCGTGGTCAGAAAGTGTCGAGGGGCGGATCAAACCAGCGCGGATATAAAATGGCGCCAACCGTTGACATCTGTCAATCAGCAAGGCTTCCAAAGTGCAAGAAAGGTACCTTTTTTGCGCTTCTGATGATATCGCTTCTTAGCGCTAAAAAGGTAGACATTTTCTGTTTACGCCTTCTTTCAGAAAAGTGAAAACACGAAAAAAGCTGGCAATATTAGCATGATAAGATATGTAGGCGAAAGAGAAAAATACCCACCCTCTTTAAACAAAAAAAGGTAGCTTTTTTGCATATTCGGCTTGATAGCAATGAAAGTGATAAAAAGATACCAACTTTGTGCTTTGTTTCATAGAAGAACTAGGCGTGAACCTGTTTTTTGTGCTTTTTTTGCTATTGGAATTCACCTTTTTATGAAAAAGTAGAATTGCCGGAACCTTTCACTGATTACCAAGGTACCTTTTTCGCCCTTCTGATAAGATTATTCCCTTTAATAGTGCGAACAAGGTACGTTTTTCGCGCTTTTGATAAGATCGCTTCTAACCTCAAAAAGGGTACCTTTTTCGCGCTTTTGATAAGATCGCTTCTAACCTCAAAAAGGTAACTTTTTCTAGCTACGACGACATTGCTTCTTAGCAATGAAAAGGCAGACATTTTTATCTAAAGCCTTGTTTTGGAAAAGTGGGAAATGCATAAAAAGCGGACAATATTGACGTAATAATATTTTCACTCAAAAGTTAAAAATGCCCGCCTTTTTTTTTTTTTCAAAAAAGGTAGCTTTTTTCAATTTTTCACCTTATCGACCAACATTAACAAAAAAGATAGCAATTTTGCATTTTGTCTTGTGAAAAATGAATGCAGAAACTTAACTTTTCTGTTGTTTTCAACTAGCAGAGTTAACCTTTTTATAGAACAGTGGAATTGCCGGAATCTTTCACTGATTCGCTATACTGCATTTGCAGCGGGTTGATACAACCTTGTTAGCACACATCTCGGTGAACTTGAATGCCCATTTGCCTCAAGGAACTGGTGAATGAAAAATAAAAGTAACAGCTAGCTGAAAGTAGCCTGTGCGTTGACGCCTCCTATTTCCCCCTTTTGACGAAGGAAGGAGACGTCGACGTCTACATGCGGGCATCAGCAGAGAATCAGTGCACTTAAGCCAGGCACTTAAGCCAGGCGAGTGTTCTGTTTCATTTCATTGTGAGCCAATCAATCATGAATACTTTTATCCAGGTTATGTTTAAAGGGTGGATGGGAATAATGGGACAAGAGCCGTGCGTTAATAAAAAAAATAATCATATTTCCTTGATAAATTGAATTGAAGTTAAATGGAACGATTTACTGACCAAAACAATGCAGTGAAGAAATGAATGGAAAGGTAGCGATCTTTTTAAACACGTAGGCGCGCTATAAAAGGGGGCTTATTGTTTGTCTCGGACGACTTGAGAGTAAAACGTTCCGTAATAAACCGACGTTGGTTGTGTCATTTTTACCCACAAGGCTCCTGTATAGAAAAAACGACTTTCAGTAGTTTTAGTTTCTTGTGCATAATTTAGTATAGAAAGGTCGTGGTAGTTATTGTTAGGCATGATTTCACTAATATACTAAGACTTTTTACATGATTAAAAAACGATGCTAAAGGGTCGGTCAATAATCTTGGGACATCTTGTCCACTTCTCCCCCTTCCCCCCTTTGCAATGTGGAAAAGACCAGAACATGTGCTCTTTTCTGTCAGAAACGCCAGCGGTTTGTACAACATTGAACGGGGAGAGGGGTATCGTCCTCAGAGGTGTCAAATGTCTGAAGAATTATTGACCGAGACTGTAGGTTAACGTCATATGTCACACTGAAATAGTCGTTATGCCTGTGTCATTTTGTTCCTAATTAATTTGCCGATTTTTCCCTGCGTAAGGGACCGATTACATGGCAAATTTTAGCCAGGTTAGCCGGGCTGAGACTTCAGCTCCTTCCTGAACAAATGTTTTTTAAAAGACGTTTGCGATTACTTGAAGAGAGTTTCAGCCCGGGATGAAATTTCCAGCCCGGTATGCGGAACCCGGCTGGAAATTTCAGCCCGGTCAAACGGGCTGAAAAACCAGGTGTAATCGCATTCAAATTTCACCCCGGCCTGAAATGTGAACTTGGGTATGCGCACCGCTTTAGTTGTGTACAAAAAAGTTTGTGAAACGTTTTCCTGCAAATTTTCCCGCCCAATTTTAAAAAGTGCGCCCGGGCTGAAATTCGCCATGTAATCGCAACATAATTTCAGCCCGGTGGGCGGTCCGAAGTTTCATCCCGGGCTGAAATTCGCCATGTAATCGGCACCTAAATCAGACTGTAGCATATAACATCAAAATAAAATGTTTTTGCTTTTGTGTGAGCGCGACGTTATTATGTTAGTGTGAACAATCCTGATTTTGAGTTTAATCACAAGTGAAAAACGCCTTTTCACAGCCGATTTCAATGGATAGTTCAGACTCGGTGTCTTAATTTTAAGCATGAATCGACCGTCATGTTTCGTCCATAATCACAAAGCGGCGAAAGAAAAAAGGTAGATTTTCTGTTTCTTTATGATTTTTCTCGGGAAGTAAGTATTTCCTCTGTAAACTCCTTTTATCGCAAATTTCTATCGCTATTTCATGACCCGCCACGATTTGCCAATGGTCAGAACATAATCGTGGAAGTCTGTACATGAAATGAGTTTACAGAAGAATGCTAACTTTCTGGGAATTAAACAATAAAAAAAAACAGGAAAAAGTAGAAGATCTGCTAATTTCCTTTACCGCTTTGTGATTATGGGAGCATCATGACGAGTGATGCATATCTTTGGAATTATGCTTGGAAACGGCACTCAGCGTTAAAACCAGGATTTTCTCGATTATGCTAGCTACTTGCACTTTTATTGGAAGCTAAATAAACAATTTGCTAGTAAATGCTGGATGGGACTGATGTGGCTGCATGTCCAGAATGCAAATACAGACATCATCATAATCATGAAAAACACGGTATCTCATTCATTACAAATGCTCTTCCAAATGGTGTTCCAATTTAAATTCAAATTGCGTATTCCAGTGCCAGCAGTGATATGATGGCATGTCTCCTACTGTCTATTACTGGCATACTTGATTTTCGGGGTTTTTCTGTTTATTAGGGCCTGTTTACATGGAGGGAGGGTTACCCGAGCAAGCGGGTTAACCCTAGCAGGAGGGTCAAAGATAGCCCGGGTTTAAAAGCAAAATTTCGCAGGTAGGGTAAACCTACCACCCGGGACAACTTAATGCACTTGGTAACCGCACGCGGTTACCAAGGGTCTGGAAACAAATATAAAAGTTTAACCCGGGTAGGCGGGTTAACCCTACCTGGAGTGTTTACAAGGGATAAAGTTAACCCGCCTGCCAGGGTAACCCTAGCACGCAGATAGGGTAACCCGCCTACTCGGGTAGCCCAAGCTGCCTTGTAAACACGACGAAGAAAAAAGAGGAAATGTGTGAGTGCTAGGGTAACCCGCTTGCTAGTGTAACCCGCTTGCTAGTGTAACCCGCTTGCTAGGGTAACCCGCTTGCTAGGGTAACCCGCTTGCCAGGGTAGCCCGCTTGCTAGGGTAACCCGCTTGCTAGGGTAACCCGCTTGCTAGGGTAACCCGCTTGCTAGGGTAACCCGCTTGCTAGGGTAACCCGCTTGCTAGGGTAACCCGCTTGCTAGGGTAACCCGCTTGCCAGGGTAGCCCTCCCTTCTTGTAAACAAGCCCTTAGTGTATTTTAATAAATAGTGGAATAATTTAGAATCACAAGAGCGCTGCATGTTAGTGGCAGAAAATGCTACTTTTACGAGCAGGATGTCAATCTGTCATTGCCGATCTGTAGAAAGAGAGAAAACAGCTCTCTTCGCGAATATTTGCGAACAAGACCAACACAAGAATGTCGAGAAAGAGCTTATTCTTGGTTACTTAGGGTCACCAGTTGTAATGGTAATAAGATTATTAACAGAGGTATAAAGATACGATTGGGTATCTGACTCGGTTTCTTGATAGTGTCGTGGAAGCGCGGTAGTTACGTGGGTAACGCCTCAACTTTTTCACGGGGGAGGGGCCTCACGTCAAATATGTAATTAAAGATAAACGTTCGATTACCTTTATTGTTCGTGTCTTTGCTTGGGGGTGGCAGCCATTTTGAATAATTTCAGCGCAATCGTCTTTTCGAAGTCTGGGACAAAGAGGCCTCCGGAAACCGTTTTTTTGTTCGGCGTGCGATCGGAAACGCTACTCGTCGTAGAGACAACTGCGCCTAAAATTATTCAACATGACCTCCGCCCCGAGAGTCGCCTGTGGTTATCTTACGTGCAATGTGTCATGCAGAGGCCTTGGCAATGAGAAAGAAGAATCTAAGGAAAAGAGAAATTGCAAAATGGCGGAATCGGTAAGTCCTGTGTATCCATAGCGTTATTTTATGTTTAATATTTCCCCTTCGTGTTTCGAGATATTATCAGATAATCTAACTAAAACTGCGTTGTATCTCGTAATGTGGATAAAAATTGCTTCGAATCATGTGACGTGTCAAATCGAAATTGAAACCATTGCGTTGAGTTAACTGAAGGTCAACAATAGTTAGGAGTACATCTACTTTTGACCGTCATTATATGCCTCTGTCGACATTCCATGTACAGCCTTTAGGTAGAACGAACCAGATAACAATAGACGTTATTGACATACAAATAAGAGCTGGGGTATTCTGTAGTTATATTAACGAAAGCCAGGTTTTCTTTGCTTTCTTTATCGTTCTGTTTGAGATAAAAGAGTAGTGGCAATATCGTTGCGGTGATCAAACAACATTTAGAGCCATACAAAAGGGTAATCTAGTGGGCTGTTGCAGCTCATGAAGAAATACTGAATTTCAACCCTACTCCTTAAGAATTCCACTATTTTTCATCATTCTTCTATAGTCCTAAAGAATTATACAAATTCAACAACAGAATATTTAATGTGATAGTCCAATATATAAATACTAAATTTCAGACATCTATCGTCTTTTAATTTACTCCCAAGAGAGAATCAATTAGCCAGTAACGCCATCCAATGATGTCACGGTGCATCAGTGAAATTTGTACACACTGGAGAAATGGTTGACACATTGGACTTTTGATCGGGAGATCGGAGGTGTACTGATTCAAGGCCTGGTCTCTGCATTGCTTTGTTGTTTCCTTTGACAAACTTAACTCCACATTGCCTCTCTCCACCCAGGGGTAAAAATGGGTACCAATGATGGCCGTGGGCGGGGTGGAGGCTGATTCAAGGCTGGGTCTCTTCATTGCTGTGTTGTTTCCTTAGACAAGAAACGTAAATCCACATTGCCCCTCTCCAGGTGTATTATGGGTACCAATGACTGGTCTGTGGGGTGGGCCCTGATTCAAGGCTGGTCTCTTCACTGTTTTGTTGTTTCCTTAGGCATAAAAACTTCACTCCACATTGACCCTCTCCACCCAGGTGTATAAATAGGCCCAATGTGGCCTGCTGGGGGCAATGTTCTAGTATCACATCCAAGGAGGATGGGGGTGGGGGGAGGTTAAACTCCTGGTTGCTTCATGCTACAGAAGTAAGAGTTAATTACCAACCCTGTGCAGGTTTACCTTTACCAGGTTTACCTTTCTTGTTGCTGAAATCAAAGTCACTTTTTGTAAATTGGTCTGATGCGAAATACTCCAAATGTTTGGTGAAAAAAATTGCTTTGTATTTTGCTGAGGTGGTAGAGCAAAGATGAGAACCAACAAATAACTCAACCAACATATGGTGTCAACTCCTAGATTTTCCCCAGGCCACATTTGTAGGTGGAGAGAGCTCTCACCACTGCACCATTCCCGCTCCCCCTAAACATACTAATGCTAAGGGGTAATAAGCCATAAGTAAAAGTCTTGGTCAAAAGGGGAAAATGTTCTGAGCACCAGAGAGGAATTAACCCCACAATAGCTCGGCGCATCCATCACGTTCTCTAACCACTGATCACGTACAGGCTGGAGAGACTGGAGCATGCTCGTACATTGCTTACTTGGTTTATGTGCATTTGAGACATTCTGACTGTTGTGCCAAGGTCACAGAATAAATTCGATGCCTATTAAGACTCAGAACGTTTTCTTAAGTACTTTTATTATTCAACAAATTGTCACTATGCCCATATATGGTAAGGAAGGCCTCAATATCTGTCATCCGTACATGACAGATATCCTGCGATATACGTAAATGACCATATTTGGAAGTGCACTGCAGATTTTCTTTCACGGTTTGTCTTGCGGCCATTTTGAAAAGCGAGGCAGTTTGAGCAGTGTTTTCCGGACATTTTAACTCCCTGGAAGAAACTTTCCACGATTAAATGCTCTGAAAAAGTCAACAAGTATTTTCTTCAGCTAACAGAGATATCCAGAGGTTGACTTGGAATTTTTCCCAGGAAGAACTCAACCAAGAAAATGCTATTGCGAACGAAGCAGCTCACTTGCTCACGGAAAGTTGTAAAGTTGAAAAAATGTTAAGCTTAATTCACAGGAAGAGGACTTATTCTCGATAAGGTAGCAATATTTTTTTTACTTTGTCTTGTCAGTTCCAAACATGAGTTTGTAAATAAGTCTGTTTGAGTGAACGGTAGTAAACTTCGATTTCTTGAAGTTTGGGTTTGATGTTTATTATGTGTTGCTAGCTTTTAGCGTTTTCATCATAGAGCCGTAGTTTTTCTCGTTCTGAAAAGGGTAGTGGATGAGAATTTGTTGAATAATAAAACAATTATCCTGCTCAATCTTGCGGAATATCCCCTGATTTAGCCAAGTCGGCCTACGGCCTCGTCGGCTAAGTATCAGGTGATATTCCGCGCGATTTCGCAGGATAATTGTTAAAAATATTTGCGACAAGGACTCGGAACAACATTTACCATGACACTGCTATCCAAACGGTAAGTGCGGTTGGATAGAAACAATTTTCCACCAAAACATGCACGAGAATTACTAGTAACTCAGCACTTGTTTTCCTTAGTATCCGTTAAGACATGCCCGTTGACGTTGGTGATCAATCAGTGAAATTATTGGACGATTTCCAGAAAAATAATACTTGGCACTTTCCTGTCTGAGTGACTCCAAATTAGAGGAAATGACTTTTGAGATATTTGTTTTGGAAATACGGAAAGCGCTTTGAAAATAGGGAAGCAGAAACGTTAAAATAATTCATTCCGTAATTAAAATGATATTGACAGCCATTGAGTTTTGGGGGTTTAATTGTCATGACGTTTTATTCACGTTTTTTTACGAGTTTAAACGCACTCGTATGCTCAGCACGCGCGTGACGTAAGGCGCGCGTATTATGGAGATATCATAAAGTGGCTCGACCAATCGTAGCGCGGGTATCTCTTGGAATATTTGTAAAACACGATAACGTACGCATGACTGTTTTATACTGTATACTGTTCCCTACCTGTAGACTAGCTTATTTTATTTTGGAAAACATCACAAAATATTATGACCTTTGCATTTGCACATCCTTGTGCAAACTTTTGAGGAAATTGGGTGGGTTTAAAGCGTTAAAACAGAATTCGTAATTTATTATAATCCCAAGTCAAATACCGGCCAGTTACTGGAGAAGATAATGTTATCCCATTCCCTTTGATCACTTTTCTCACTAGCACGTCTGTTTTCTCCATTCCCCAATAACGAGTGGGACAAGGACAGAGACTCAGACGGACTGCAGTTCTCAGTACTTGTCCAACAGTGCGAGGAGGGACAAGGAATACATGCTGCTGTGAGAAATAAGCGACCCGTTTCTTTATTCATTGTTTTTCCACAGATACCCTCTCTTGGCTTTGATGAAACATCAAACATATCGCTTCGGCCATTCTCGGCGCTCATCAACTGCATGTTCCCAGTGGAATATGTGTATGGAGACCGGTACGGCTGGTTAGCAAACAACGAAGCAAAGCGAGCGGATCCAGAATCTCCAACCAGTCCAAGTGAACGATGTAAAGATACGGTCATTGGCAATTTCCTCTCAGAGTGACAAATCAATATTGGAGCTCTTGCAGACGTCTTTGTACCCTACATGAGGCCAGCTGGAGGCTTACTTACCATTGGCGATCTCACCATACAAGATATCCTTAGGGATTGTGCATCCTACTACGGAGAACTTGACCTAGCCATCAAAGGCCTCGTTGCTTTGCCAGGGTGGTGTATCATGGCACGAGGTAGTACTTCGGCCTTCGACCTTCACATAAACTCGCGTGAGTAGGAATGCAGTCCTATTACTTGGCACGAAACGCCTTTTGATTGATTTTTTTAGGTTCTTGTAGACAGATATTGATAAGCCGTGCTAGTCAATGTTAGGCATAATTCGATTTACATCATAAAAACACTGCTACCTAAATTTTGGTTCACTCCTGCAACATAACAACATAAAGAAAAGACTGACCCGTTTAAAAAATCAGATTTACATTAAGAGTTTTTTGCCGTCTGACCGGGTCGTTTTGTCGCCAATGTAAACTAGGCTTCAACAGGACTTTTTTTACGTGTGTTGGAACACAAAATAAGGCTTTCATTGATTATGTTAGCAGTTCTGCGCAAAGATTACAATAAGAGCAATTGTTTTGCAAATTTACATCACTGGAGACGGGATGAACATTTTTTTTGCTGGAAACACTGATGAGGCTGCACACACAAAATGGAAACTCGTTGGCCGGTGCACGAATTTATTGAAATTTTATTTCAAGATTACCTGTTTCAGTGTTGGCAGTGATGGAACTGTTTTGCACGTTTTTAAGCTAGCAAGTGGAATGGTTGGTAAGAACGCGTCCAGGTAGCTGGTCTTCATCTGGTCTGGTCCAGGAAATATTCGACTCTGGTTGTCACTTGGCCCCGTTGGAAGAAGAAAGCGCTAAAAACTAGCGCATTTTTTTCGGGTGTTGGTTTTGTACTAGTATATTTTGAAAAAGTATGGCCAAACTTTAGAAACATAGAAGCACTGCTAGTTGCCTGCCAGCTGTGCAGAAACTGCTACTTATACAGGAACGATCTAGAAGTAAATCTACGAATGCCTCTTTGCAAAGAGGCATTCGTATTGGCCCTTGCGGGCCAATATTGGCCCTTGCGGGCCCTTGCGGGCCAATATTGTAACAGTGCCATACTAGTGTGTTCCACGCTCCAAGATAATAGGAAGAGCAAAATAAGGAAAGAGGACGTAAAAATAAAACGCGTGGAAGATGCAAGGGGAGTTCTTTCTTTTCTCAGGCCTCAGTTCCTTTCCCATTCAGTCTTTTTCTTTGTGTCTACTTTCCCACTGTCTAAGAGCCTGGAGCAGTCTAGTGCTATACACGTACTCGCGTGGGACTGGTAGCAGATTGGCCCCTTCAGTTCAAAGACTGATATCCAGAGAGTCCTTGTGGAAATAAAGTAATCATACACAGTACGTTTAAGCCCCACAAAAATAGGAAGAAATAATTATCACGCTAAGCATACCGAGAAAAAAAAAACAGATATAAAAATACATATAAAAAGTATACATTCCAAATTAAATTAAATCATAAAAATGTTCCAAAAGAATCAGTGTTCACCGTTGGTATTGAAAGCTTTGGCTCCACTAAAAAAAGGGCTGTTTCCAGAAACTTCGCCTTAATATCGGGAACGTGAGTCTCCGGTCCATGTGTCTTGTACTGCACCACGACTCGTGGTGATCATTAAGTATGTTGTAAAATGAAACGTACATCTTTGTCAAACCCGTCTAGACAACAAAGAGCCTAAACCAACGAAAATATACATTCTTACAACACACCATCAAAATCAAAGATACACCTTGAATTTAGAAGAACTAATTACGGCATTTTCTATGAGGTACAGAGGAGCAATTATATGGAACAACTAACCTAACAATCTAAAAATTACAAATTTATACGATCACTTCAAAAAGTCACTGAAATTATACGTACAAAATTAAATTAAATTAATTTAATAGAAAGTAATCACATAAACAAGAGTTAATGAAGTTTTAATTTGCTAGTTGTCATATTTCTGATTCACGTATGGCTTGATAATTATCCCGCCTTCTGTAATTTCTTATATATTTATCGAATACAATATCTAGGGGGATCTTTTAAAAAGCTCAAAAGAGGTTGCTAGAAGCAATGGAATTGTAATGAATGATTGAAGGCGAATAAAGTTCTCTCTAAACGTGTTTGGTCATCCCGTTGAGTGACGTTGATTCAACTTGCCCCTGGTTCTCAGGTGTGAACAACAATGTTGAATTTGTTCGGCCACTTGGTTCAACATCTCACAACAAGGTTGCTTTTGAGTCACCCGCAATCTTGTGTTTTTTAAAAAGTCGTAATAGTACTGAGATTTCAATAACGACAGTAAGGCATTACTAGGTTTCGTAAGAGTGACGTGGAAGCGCGGTAGTCACGTGGTTAGCTCGTCCAATAATTGAGAGCCAGATTCGTGAAGCCCTTTGCCTAGGAAAGTTTCAGAAATTCTGCCTCTGGTCTTTTCTTTTTTTCTCACTGTATGAATTAGCCGAGAACTATACCCCACATTCATTCTCTCCCAATGGGTGCCCGCCGGGGAAACAAAATGTTGGAGACCTTGCGGTGGATATAAAGTGATAATTAAAGCTGCTTCGGGCTACAAAAACCGGATCAAGTGCCAACACAAACTGTTCAAGTGGCATCTCTGTGATAGTATTACGGGAAAACTGAGAAGTATATGCTTTATTAAAAGCTGCTGGACTGAGCACAAATCAAGTCACCTAATACTAACAGACAATATTGCCCTCCGATCCATAGAAAACGGAGTATGAAATTCGATGGAGGCAGGGCCGAAGACATACTGAAAAGGCTTTTACAATTTTTTTTCAGTGATCTTATCGTTTGCCGAGCCTTTTACGTATCACACACTCAGACTGCTTAATTACATGACAATATATTCACTTTTTGTCCTTGGTTTCCTTAGCAAAAAGGATTGAAAGCAAAACGATGAAAAAGAGTCAGAAGAAAGGATTAACACTTTTGTCATGCAGGTTGCGTTAAAAGGCAGCATATAGCTGGAAGTGTACCTGCTTAAAAATAATGGTAGTATTGACATAAATTACATTCTTATAATAAAATGTAAACAAACGAGGCCACTTTTTTAGCACGGGAATTGCTCACCTAGTTCTCAGGCCTCCCAGTTTGGACGCTGATGATTCCGGGTGAATTCCGGATACGTTACCTAGATGAATTCACAGTGAAGGCCTAGGGAAAAGCCATACAGAAACCAGGTAAAGAGAGCCCGGGAAGGGTGGAGAAATTGCACCGATAGCCCAACACGAGTTTCCTGATATAGCTGGTCTGCACTGAGAGGAGTAACTCTCGCTATGCACAAGGACATTTATGTGAGGTTATCAATGTTGTGCTATTCATATTGCATGTTATGAAAAGTGGTTATCATCACTGATGTTTGTCTTTATCAAGAACCTCAAACACGGATCACATATCTTCACGGTCTACAGGTGATGATCAAAAATCATTTACTGATTCAAGTTAAGCAAACTCTGACACCCAACAATGTTACAGTTTCCCTTTTCTATGATCAGCAAACCCATATTATTCAACACTTCAAACTCACTTTCACCAACATTATTTAGGACTATTTAGTGTATAAAATGCCATCCAAATGCGTTGAACAATTCATTTCACAAACTACTCTCGATCACTTTTACCAATTAATGGTGGTGGTAATGCCTTTATTTGGTACAAATTCCATACAAATGTACAAATGTGTTGAACAATTCAATTCGGACGAACTACTCTGCTCCAACCTCACATTTACTAATTAATTTTGATTCTGAATTCCATATGAATGATAAAATGCGTTGCACAATACTGGAGATCGGACGTCAACAAGACGCCGATAGCAGACGCTGCCGTGGGTACGGCTACACGAAAGCGAACATGAAGTTAATTCACGCTCCCAACCAATGAATGAATGCAGACAGGCCAAACTATAGCACCGGGACCTTCATTACCCCGTTTTACCAAACAGGGATTTGGTTCAGCAATACCGATGAGTGAATGTAAGCAGGTCAGACAACTTAAGCCCCCCCCCCCCCTCCATGTACCCCACACCTGCCAAACAGTGATGTGGGTTTTTTAACGTCCTCTACTAGTTCAGCTTGAAAAGGAATAGGAGAAGATCAAAACATGCCCAAGACCATCGTGTCAACACTCTTCTATCGGGTATATGTAGTCATAAGCCTATCCGTGATATGCTCCTGGTATAGTAACGGTAGACATCAACACTGTTATTGTAACAATCGTACATTCTATGTACACTGTAAAAATATATATATTTTTGGTCTAGTCGAATGGATTGAACATGGCAGTTGACTCGTCAAGGCCGGTGCTTAGGTTTAGTGAAGAGGCTAAAAGCGTTACTAACCTGGACGAGAGATACTATTCAATCATAGGGTTACCACCGGCATTATATATTCCCCAAACTAGTTTTCAATTTTAACGGATCTCTGGTACCATTTGTACACCTGTTGTTCGAAAGCCGATTAGGTTAATCCAGGATTAAAAGTTAACAAAGGATTTATTTCTCTCGTTGAAAACGATTGCAAAAGTTAATTTAAAGCGTAGGGGAGGTCGCAGAGTTGAATCCCCTTCGTTCGCCTGGCCGCCATCTTGAATCATGCGGCGCGCGAAACCTGGGGAAAATACAAAACTGCCATGGGGGCGGGTGTGGGTAGGGTTAGCGTGTGGTGGGGAAAA
Organism: Siderastrea siderea; assembly: GCA_964030785.1. Taxonomy (NCBI): domain Eukaryota; kingdom Metazoa; phylum Cnidaria; class Anthozoa; order Scleractinia; family Rhizangiidae; genus Siderastrea; species Siderastrea siderea. The sequence goes on from OZ034969.1 coordinate 21,780,015, forward strand.
CAGTCTCTCTTCTTTACGAATCTATCAAATATCATGACGCAAATCAAACCCCGTAAAAGCTGTATTACTAAGCCCATATAAACATATTTAACGTGAGAATTCACAAGCAAGTGCACTAAATGATCACATGTTAAAACGTACCTTAAAGTACCTTCTGAGAACGCCAGTGGAACAGTTTAAGCACTGAATTTAACATGCAGAAACTTCAAGAAAGGTCTTTATGGTCTAGTTGGGGTCAACAAAGTGTAGACCGACAGTCGGCATGTCGTATGTTTAAGGTTTTCTATTTCAGGTTCGTTGCACTGCTTTCAGTTAATTTGGTGGATCTGATTTAATTGCATTATGACTGATGTGATGCAGTCTTTACTGCTTTAACGGCTAATAAGAAGTCAGCCAACACTGGAAAAAACCTTGGCCAAAATGGAGTTTGCACAGCAAGGAACCGTTATTTGTTCTCAAAACCTAAGCTCTTTCAGGTTGGATACTTCAAGATCAACCAGGCTTATCTTCCGCTCATTGAGAAAGGAATAAGCAGCATTCCATAACACTTGTGTCAACATACTTTCAATCACTCATCCCTGTCACTATTTTTGTCTTGTTATGACCTCCAGCGGATACAGACAAGAATGACTAATGACTCATCAGATCACGCAAAGATCAAAGTCCTTGGTATCCGCATCGACGACACCCTGTCGTGTTTATTCAAGTTTAATCAGTTTTCTGATTAAGAAGCCGTGACAAGCACACTAGTTGTCTCTCAAGGAGGAGGAACGCGTCGTGGAACGTAAAGCCAGCCAAGGTTTTTTTCTTGAAACTTTCAAAGAAAATGCTTTCACAGAAAAAGAAGCCAATGCGTGCCCAACAGAATGAGAGGACAAAGAGTAACCAATGAAATGATCATGGCAAGCGAGGGTCCAAATGCAAAGTCACGCGACGCTGTCAGTTTTCTCAACGAGTGCCAAGAGCAAGAGATACCCAGAACTTCAAAACAGCCACGGACACAAAATAAGTTGTCAAGAAAGATTCGAGATTCAATTTAGTTTAACGTTATATACTGATAGGGAACGTTTTTCTCCCGTTGCTACGTAGTTCGACAACCGACAATGGCCGAGTCTGTATCGATTGAAAATGACATGTGCAAATCAATCAGAATGAAGGAGGTCCTGCTATCCTTTTTTGGCAAGTCCGCCAGCCTAAGATACGGTCGTCTCTTATCTCAGCATCCAAAGCAGCTGCCATCACAAAAACAAAATCTTCGAGCCAAGCAGGCAATCATATCAAAATTAACCAAGACAATCCATTTGCAAGGCGAATTTCGTGTCTGACCGGGAGATTTTCGCGCAAACCAGGCAACTTAAAAAGTCTGCATCTCTCCGCAGGAGAGAAAAACCTCAAGCTTAACATAAAAGAAGTGAATATTCCTACCCTCCTCTCGACCGACACAACAAGGATCCAATGGATGCCATGCTTCTGGTAAGTGCATAACAATTACGTGAAGAATCACGTTGGAAGGTAAATAACTCTCGATAGAGGAGTCAGACATAATGAAGGCATGTGATCCTTCCTCAAGTCGTTACTTTGTTGCCTTCAGTGTTATATCTCTTTTAGGAAAAAAATAAAAACTTTTCCCTCGTGTAAATCTAATGTAGTAAGTTGCACGTTACAAGTACATATTATCATTCTTCTTATTATTATTATTATTCACTTTTTGAAAGAATACAAATCTGTGCTAATTTATGTGGGATGAATAGTGGAAAAAATGAACGATAAGCCTTCTCAAAGCTTTAATTGCTATCAGTTGCTCAGTTGACAGATGATTTGTCTTCGTTCTTAGTTTGAACTGCGAGCAATAAGACAACACCTGCTTGGAGAACAACGAGTGAGGTAGGCGTTTCTTTTTTTTTTGAAGAAAAAAGATTATTATTGACGTTTCCAGTAGCTGAGAAAGTTAAAATAAACAGTTGGTTTAAATATCAGAGTAAACAGAGATAATATAAAGCATAAGGTGTAATTACATTGGCAAAGGAACTCCACAAAACTTAAATGAAATAAATCAACGTCAGTAAGTAAGTAAGTAAGTAACTAAGTAAGTAAGTAAGAAACTTTATTTACGTGTCAAACCATGTAGCTTGGGATAATCCCATACTAATTAGGGATTAGGGATTAGTCCAGGGAAAGACCTTAGATCAACAGGAGAATCAGTGTCCTCTTCATTGAGTACATGTAAATCATGTATCTCAGAAACCACTGTATTCCTGGGAAAAAAAGCCGAAAAGATGTGCATTTCTCCTTCCACATATAAATACCCTAACTCACTCCTTAAAGAGACCAATCTTTGTTTACTTTGTTCATAAAAATCACCATCCACCACTATTCTGTAAGAGAATTATCATAAGTTCCTACTACCTACTCCACCAAATGATGGCAACAAAAACAACAACAACAACAACAACAACAAGAACATGACGAGGGCGATATCTCCTACAACTGTATTGTCAGTGAGATTGGATCAGTAACATGTCTTTGTTCTTCCACAATGTGTATGCCTTAAAATGATTCCTTAATCAGAAACCTCATTTCATGTTCTTACTGATCAACATCCATTCGTAATCTTCCTTCTTTCCAAGAATAGTTTCCCCTACTGCCATAGATGTAGTAATTTAACGGCCAGCTCAGTATCAGAACGTTTCCCAATGATTTTTTAATTGACTTTTTCCCCAGAAATGTTCATCATGATCAGCAGATGATGACCAATATATATGTAAGTAACAAACCGTAATAAGGTATAAACATTTTCCATCTCAGTGCATGACACTTCACCTGTAGCCTTTCCTGATGCTTGCCTTTCAGATTGAAGCAGGTGCAATTCGACAGCATTTGCAAATCAATGACCACCGAAGGTATGTATACATGATTCTTACAGTGAAGTGTAATCCGTTACAGTTAAAGAGCAGAAATGCCATGCAGTTACTTTTATCGGAGGAAATGTTGAGGTTTCTTTAAGTGATGCAGGGAAACGAAGATCTATTTTCACAAGGAAAAACTGGCAGGTATCATGCGCCTTACCAGTGACAGACAAAGAGCAAAGTTCTGTACCAATTCACCAATTCCTCAAACTGACATTTGTAGCAAAAGAACCAGCTCAATGTCTTTCTTCTAAAACTTTATAACTCCTTAGTAACAGAACGTTTCCCAACGATATTTAATTGACTTTTTCCCCAGAAATGTCCATCATGATCACCAGATGATGACCAATGTCTATGTAAGTAACAAACCAACATAATTTGTAATAACCAAGCATTGACTGTACATTTTCCATCCCAGTGCATAGCACTTCATCTTTAACCTTTCTTGATGCTTACCCTTTTAAGTGATATCCTTGTAACAATTCAGGTCTGTAATTAATTCATTATACGGCGAAAATGTTTCACCGCTAATAAAGATGTTTTCATTCTGTGTTGTTTCCAGATTGAAGCAGGTGCAATTCGTCAACATCTGCAAATCAGTGATCACCACGGGTACGTGTAGGTGGCTCTTGCAGTAAAATGTAATCCGTTATGGTTAAAGGGCAGAATCGCTATTCATTTCAGTACTTATAGTGGAGGAAATGATGAGGTTTGATCTGTTTTCACAAGGAGAAACTGGCAGGTATCATGCGAGTTACCAGTGACAGACAATGAGCAAAGTTCTCTACCAATTCATCAACCTAATATTTGTGGCAATTGAAAGAGCTCACTATTTTCCTTTTAAAACTGTTATCACTATTTAGTAACAGAACGCTTCCCAATGACTTTTAATTGACTTTTTCCCAGAAATGTCCATTACGATCACCAGATGATGACCAATGTCTATGTAAGTACCAAGACTGACTGTACATTTTCCATCTCATTGCATAACACTTCATCTTTAACCTTTCCTGATGCTTGCCTTTTAATCACTTGAGTAATGAACTCATTATATGGGGAAAATGTCCCAGCCCCCATTAAGGATGTTTCCTTTCTGTCTTGATTCTAGATTGAAGCAGGTGCAATTCGTCAACATCTGCAAATCAGTGATCACCACGGGTATGTATGAGTGGTTCATGCTGTGAAATATAACCCGTTAAGTTTAAAGAGCAGAATCGCCATGCATTTACTTAAAGTGGAGGAAATAGTGTGGTTTATTTAAAGAAAAAGGTCACTCCAGAAACGGTGTATTTTTTAAAATCGCCAATAAAAAGATAACACTAAGTTGAGTTACTGACCGTGGTTTTAGCTTCTAAAATGTATCCGATCCCACTGAAATTCCTCTCCAAAGAGGGCCAAAATTCAACACTGCGTGCCGCCATTTTGAATTGTACTTAGCACCCTGGCCGCTTGTCCGTGACGTCATATCGTTCAACGAGACCAGCGGTCGGGTAACGTGGGCTCGTTTCCAGTGACAGCAGAGCTTTGGAGCAGAGGATGTTAAACGAAAACAACAGCAGGAAGAACAACTAGAATGCTGAGAACGACTTCGATGTTTCTTCCTCCCAAGCTACGCCTTCATCTTTACCAGAAGTTCCTCCTTTTTGTAGTGCATTTCCACATCATCAGTCTATGCATGTTTTCCCTTTTTCCCCAAAATGGTTTCTTCTAGAACCAACAACGGAACTACTAGCTGAATTACATGTCTAGGTGTAGTAAACAAGCAACGAGTTTGCACCTGTGAAGTTCCACAGGTTCAATAAACACTGGATCAAAATCCTCATTTTAAACTGTCTTTAACACCTCAGAAATAGAAGGTTTATTGATTTCCCTTACATGTTTTCCAGGAATGTACAAGCTGAGGGCCACCAGATGAGAAATGTCCCTGTAAGTACCAGCCATCATGATATGGTATCACCAAGTGACGATTGCACATTTTTATGTCACTGCACTACAGTTTATCTATTAAACCCCACCTAATGTTTGCCTTTCCAAGAGATGACCCTATAATGCCTCACGTGAATAGCTACCTCTCCGTACCAAAATGTTTTCGTGAGCACCCTCCATTTCCTTTGCAATGCAAGTTTGACACAGTAGGCCATACTGTATAGGTGTACCATTTCTGTCTTCATTCTAGGATGAAGCATCCTCAGTAAGATGCCACCGTTTAAACCATGATCAGGCAAGGTATGTACAGGTAGTTTTTTCTGTGTTCTACAGCCTTAAGTGGATGACCATGTGATGAACATGTTATCTTAAAAGGAGGAAGTGTCAACAGTTGTAGCAAAAGAACTAATAACACGATAACTCGTTAACACGCCATTTTAACAGTGACACTGGAGCAGTGAGTGTAAAAAGAAACATCATACTGAACCGACTTTTTCTGTCCCAACTTTATCACTTCTTTTTCAGAAGGTATGTTTCTTGAATTGACTGCTGAATCAAAAGTCTCAATTTACTGTCAGATCCCCATCCAGTTAAATGATCTACCACGTGGCCAATAGCACCTTCTCTTGAGAGCCACTTGGCATGAAGTGGCTGACTTTCACGTCCACAGTGTAGTAAATAAGCAGAACAAAGAATGTTCAAACGTCCGTTTACCTCCAGTAGCAGGAAGCTTACAGTATTGTGTTTTCAGGAATAGCCTCGTCCAACATGAGGAGCTAATTAGAAGAACTGTCGTTGTAAGTATCAAGTCATCATCATGTGGTATAATAAACAAGGTGTTGATTGTATATTTTCCAACACACTGCATTATTTTTCATCTTTCATCCCTCCTGATTCTAGCCTTCCCAAGCGGTACCCCTATAAGAGATCACTTGAAGGATGATGTGGTATAGCAAGGTGTTGATTGAATATTTCCATTACAGTCTTTATTTGCCACGTACTGCGAGACTGGTACAGCTTACACCATTTTTGTCTTGATTCTAGGAAGAAGCAGTATTAATACGAAACCATCATGAGTATACAATACATCGTACAAGGTATGTACAAGATATTGTATGGGTATGTACACCTGTGAAATGTGTCATGTCAGGTTGATCTTACTTGGTAATAAAGTTGATATAAAGGTTAAAGAGCAGCGTTCTGACTTATATTGGGTGACAGTATATTAAGTGATCATAAAAGAAGTATAATCTCGCCCCACAGTGAAAGACTAGCTAGTACATTAGAGCTACCAGTATGCTTTGAACTGACTGCTTAATCAGACGCCTCGTCATTCATCCAAAACATAAAATTTTATCTTACGAACCAACAATAAATTGACAAATTAGCTTAATTTCAGGGTAAATGGTGAGAAAAAGGCAGTTTTTATCTTTTGAAAACGTTAACAACTACAGATAGGAAATTTGGTAAATTTGTTCCAGTGGTAGGACATTAACCGACAGCTCAGCAATCTCCTTTTAAAACCATTATCACTCCCTAGTCGCTGAAAGTTTACCAATTTAAGTGATTTTTTCCAGGAACCTTCAGCAAGATAACCTGTTGCTAAACGATATACACGTAAGTAACAAACCTCCATGATATAGTATAACCAAGAGCTGTCTGTATACTTCCTATTTCGTTGCACAACCGGTAATCTTTAAACCTTCCTCGTCCATGTATATCCCTATAATAAATCACTTGAGTAATTAACTATTCATACAAAAAAGTTCCTCTATCCACTCTTCATTTCCACTCCACTTCAAAACTGATTCAGGTATTAAGAATGTACTCTTTTTGTCTTGATCACAGAATGAAGCAGCTGCAATCAGGCAGCACCTCAATGAATACCCTATTTGCTAGGTACGTACAGGGGAACTTGCATGGAGTTACGGTTCTTTAAAGAGCAATACTGTAAAGCAGCCAGACTTATAGTTGGTGATGGCATGAGGACTTTTTAAGATACCGTAAGAGAAGAAAGCACTAGCCTCACTAGGAACATTAGCACTCAAGCTTTCAGTGAAAGAAACTTAAGGCTGCTGTGCAAACCTCTTCCAACTAACAACAAAGGCAAAAACTAACAAGCAAACAAACAAACAGCAGTCCGGTATCTCTTTCACTACTGCATCTTGCCAGTGAGATTACAGCAGTGAAATTTAGCGTCAGGTCCTACAAGCACCACGAGGTTTAGTTTTCCTCCCACGAAATATATGCCTTGAATTGATCACTAAGCAAACTCCTTTTCAAACACAATTTCATTTCCCCTCTTCTGCTTATGCAAGACGGTCTACTTAGTATCTTCGTAGTAGTCGAAGTGGTCCTCTTACCTTTCACATTGTTTAAATAAGGACGAGTCGCTATTCCTTATGCCAAACAATCAAACCATGTAAACGGTCAAACACGAACCATGAGCCTACCAACTGGCCAATTGTGCACCTTTACACCTTAGTGTCAAGTCGATAATACTTCAAGGTATTAAAGGGTTGTTCACCATTTCAGAAAAGCAATCAGTTTGTGACAACTTTTAGTATCCACGGCAAAATGTTGAATCATTACCCAAACCTCTAGCACTGGTTTCGCTTCGAGTTGCATTCCCATCTTGCTTTCTTGTAAATCTGTGACATTCAAGCAAGTAAAACATACTATCAGCATTGCAGTCATCATATATATCACGTCCTGTCTTGGTTACAAAATCAAAATAACACAATACTGGAACATGACCGGTATTCTTCCTTGCCTGGTTAGATGGTATACCCACCCTATATTATGAGCTTGTTTTTAAACTACTACCTTAGCTGACTCTGGGTGTGTTTTAAAATAATGTTGGAGAAACACCCGTCGTCTCCAAACATACTATACGATCTTTTTTTAGGCTAGAATTTAAAACAGGGAAGATTTCATACAAACAAGAACTAAACCAACAGAACTTAAGATTGTGCTATTTGATTTTAACCGAGCTTAACTAAACAAATAAATAAATAAATAAATAAACGAACGAACGAACGAACGAATGAACGAACGAACGAATGAATGAGAGTTTCAAATTTAAAGTACGGTTATGTTCAATACGGCACATCCGCAAATAGAGGAACTGGGGCAATAGATAACGGGATTGTAACTTGCACGTGTCCCAGTCAACTTAACCAGTATTTTTAACTTTTTTTTTTTTTCCAACAGGAATACCCAGCAACAGGAAGACCTCGCCAAAGTGTTTCCATTCGGATATTTTCTTCAGCAAGAGATTTAATAGTTTTTTTTTCGAGAGAGATACACCTAATTGCAAAAACGTCGTCATTTAACAAAGAACAAAGGAAATGAAAACGACTAAATAGGAATTAATTGAGCATACAAACTAAATTCTCGGATGTTAATATTCTCAAAGCACTTATGCACTACGGTGTAATATTGCAATTTGATATCAAGTGATCTAATGTAAAGTAGATTGGCGATCAAAAGAGATATAAAAGTTGACGTTTTGAGCGTTAGCCCTTCGTTAAGGAGAATCCTTGAATGTTATTTTGTATGCCTAATTTATTCCTATTTGGCTTTTTTCGTTTTTCATCCCGGCTTCATTTTGATATGACAAACTTATTGCCATTAGGTGTATCACTGAAAAGAAGTAAAAAAGGTTTATGCCATTATTTATTAATTTATTTAAATGTAATACGTTTGAGATACATTTGTAAATAAAATACATATGCATATTGACATATGCGTGACAAAAAAACCTTGCAACGTTCATCAAGTACTTATTCTACAAAAATAGCTCTGGGATAAGAGACGTTGTCCCTGAAATGAAATTGCAAGAAGTCATTCACATTGCTACAGAATCGTAGACGTCGAAAATAGTCTCAGACAGTTTTGTTTGTGTAATTTAAGTTTAAAAGCTACAATACAAATAAACGTAGTGAGACGATCGTTCAGGTAAACGAATTGGCCTGGTCGCGTTCTTGCTAAAAAAAACAAGAGGCTTTCTGTCAATTGATTGACGCAATGAAGGCCACAGAGCATGAAATATGTTAAGAAATCGATACACATTCGGAGGGCGATCGCGACTACAAGTCGATTCGCTTTTCTTTAGCTCGGTGTATGGTTGCAATCTAACAAACAAATAGATCACTGTGATTAAATTTGCAGCAAACATCAGTGAGTATTAACGTTTCTCATTAAAAAGATGTAGGTACAAAACAGTTGGACAACAAGATCAAGCGTACAGTCAGTGAGGACAGTCGCCACCACAAATGTCTTGCAGCGTCATCAACGAGTATAACTACTTTCTATCGAAAACCTTCAGAGTATTTGCGAAATTTATAATCACAGCATTTTCTTGGATCCACGAAATACACGCGGATTATTGTAAAACGAAACGCTTCAAACTTAGACAAACAATGCACGTAACGCGGTATAAGATACGCTTCGGTAAAGAAGAAGAAAAAACTTGAGGTGTGGCCACGTAATCTGTCAAATACCGGTCAAAAGAACAACTGACTCGATCATGCAGACCAAACATTAATTTTCACAACAAACGTATCTTAGTCGAGGGTCATTACATTTGGTTAAAGGCGTCAAACAAACAGTCTTTATTCACGCAATTTATTCGCCTAACTTCATATCTAGAATGACTGTTCCAATCAAGGAAACCTTGTGCGGCGTTACATTACAAATGTTTAAAAGCAAAATGGCATAGTTATTGGGTAGGTTTTGGCAACTGGTTTAGATTAGCGCCATAAGAACAGCATGACATCATTGTGAAACCAAAAGGTCGCCAGTTCAGATTTAATCCATTGACTTTAGCGTGCAGTTGCCAATGATATATCAAATGTCCAGAGTCTCAGCTTCCGTTCTGGGTCATTCTTAAACACGCAGCAAAGAACACCCCTGTCTCGTTTAGTTGAGTTGCTTTGTTCTCCGGATAAAACGTTGATAACTGGTTGCGTTACATCTGCTTTAAACTACCATCAAGATCCAGCCCTAAGACAACTGTGCTACCGCCTACACGAGAACGGAATGTGATCAGAGGAACCGTCAACAGTCACTTGACTATGGTAACAGTAGATAAAGAAAAGGGAATTACAAGTGATTCATCGAGTTTGCAAGATGCGATAGAGAGAGAGTCATCCACAAAGTCAGGAACCCAACAAGACGTTTCTATGTTGGGGGCAAGTTGTGTTCCTAGCATTCATCTGGAAATTCTACGACTTTGCCGAACTATTTCTTCGCTATTTTACAAGTTATGACGCGCAACCCTGACTAGTGTTTTCCCAACAGACCAATATCAAAAGTTGGGGGGGAAAACGTTGCCTTGTAGGAGTCTATGGTGTCTATGACTTTTGGTGCTTTGCCAAAATGAATGGTCACGAGCATATTTTTGCAGGTGAGATCAAAACTATACTTAGAGTCAGCCGTTATCAAAGATCAATCTTGATTCTGCACAAGAACATGCACACTAAGATAATGTGAGTACAGTAACTAGGCCATTATTTGAGACGAAGAGTCTGAAGCCGAGAGCTTGAATTCTTTAATTCTTTTTTTAGGTCGCTTTTATAGAAACTTTCAAGAGACCGAGGAAACATGAAAGCAACAGAGAAATCTTAAACACCTATAAATGAAACTAAATTAAGTATCGAACATCTTTTAAAAAGTCAATGTGTTTCAGTGTATGAGAACTCTGCACCATTTCGTGTTACCCTGGTAACACGAGATGATTGACAGAAACGATAATGACAAGCTTAAAATCAGTGAACCGTGAATTGGAACAAATTTTCAATTTTCAGTGTTGGAGGCCTCGGAGATAAATTACGTACAACAGCAAGCAAATAAGTTCATGATGCAAATTGCTTTGGTAAGTCGATAGTGCATTACTTTGGGATCACGATATACATAACGGAGCTCGTTAGCTACCGTGCGTTTTGGCAAAAGCGAGGGCTTAACACTGAAATGATTAGCAATGATCCATAAGCAATAAAATTAGTAACAAACCAAAACAATTTCATTGTCTGACCATACGACGCTTGCACTATTTTGTTTTGATTCTGCTTTAGTTTATTTCTAGTGGACAAACATTAAAAATCACAGCCTTCATTATAAATATATCAACAACGAATGGTTTGTATATTTGTTTTAAATTAGCAGCATGCAGTCAGAGTAATAATGCACCCATGCAAACTATAACCACTGGACAGTTTGTACCAAAAACTGACCGTCCGTTAACTCACGCTAAACACAAGCATTTTATTTCTTTTGTTTTGAAACCTTTGTGCAACTTTGATTCTTTTTCAGCACGTATACAGACAGGGGCCAAACGAATACCGCTACATTATGCGTTCCCTAAGAAGACTCCTTCATTTAATATGTAACTACGTGCGTCCGTATTATCCTTACTTTGAAGGAAGACTTCACATTGCTTTATTTTTTCCTTCCAACTACAGGTTGGTGGAATATTCTAAACTGCTGTACCCTATAACTACAGTTCGTTTTCTGAAAATATATAAACTTTCGTTGAGTAGGTTTAGTACTGCACATTTCACTGGTCAGAGTTGACATTTAACACCGCCATGTGCACTTCTTCAATTTTTTTGTTTAAGAGAATGCTTTTTAAAGCAACGCTTTTGTCAATCAAGATATTTAAACTATAACTATAAGTTAAATATTCTTCATTTGTTTTTACAAGGGCAACAAGGTTTAGTCCTGAAATTTATGTGACCACAATGAGCCACTTAAACAGAAGTTAAATTACAAATTGATGCTTCCGTTTTATGTTGTTTTAATGAATAAGTATTAAAAAAAAAAAACAAAATGAAATCATAGACACCTCTTTCTTATGCACATCAGAACTTAATGACTGGAACTTGGCTTAATACTTCCTGATCCTAACAACATAAACCATGCAACATTAAAATTTTAAATACCCATTTTGTTTACAAAGTAAACATACAAGTAAACCACCTGCTAATCGTAGACAACTGTATTTGAATGTTCTACCTTCACTGTACATTTTGCATTGTCTAAATTGATGTTGGCGAAGGCAGTGTTCTGGTGTTTTTTTTTCCTTTTACAAAAGACAAAACCATTTTGGAAAATAAAAGTCTTGTCTAAACAGCGCCATTTTTAAAAACCATCAACATGTTTCGCTTGGATTGCAAATATACAGTGTTTGTGGTCAAATTGACTAACAAAGTAAAGAAAAAAACTGGCTGTGATTTTCTAACACGTTTGTCGTCTTTACACAGTAACACTGATGGCAATGAATGGCAAGGATTGGATTACGTAAGTGTGATATCCACGTCGTTTGCTACTGAATTGCTAATGAAACAACAACAACAACAACAACAACGAACCACATACACACTCACTTGATATGTTTATATTTATATAGGATCTTAGTGCTAAGAACCATTTTTCTAACGTGGCAGGAGCACAGGTACATACTCACAAATATATTTCAAATCACAGTTAAAATAATAATCTTTGTGGCAATTGTAACTTCAATAATTATTAACGCCAACAATATAGCTATTTCACCACCCAGTTAAGATGTTTTGAGAACTAAAAGCCGATTACGTTAGTTTGGTGGGTCTCACAGTAGTTTTAAGGCTCATTCCCCCTTTGCTTCATACATGATTAGGTTTATGGAGTACCATGAAACCCAAATGATATGCAATATGGTTACAACGGTAGCTAGCAGCGAAAAAAAGTAATGTTATGGCTTCTACCCTAGTAACCCAACTTTGCTGCTGCTGCTGTTGCTGCTGTTGCTGGAACAGATTCTTCACCAAAACCACAAAAATTCTCTTTTTCCCGTCACAATTAAGCGTTTTAAGCACTTTGAGACAAACAATTTGAATCATCAGCGACTGGCGCATTCGTGTGAGGTTTAATGGTGATTTCAATTTGTATAGAAAAAGTAGCAGTAGGGAAGTTAATTTAGATGACGAAAGTTCAGTCTAGCTGTCGAATTAACTGGCGAAAACTACAGTTAGAGTTCATGGTCTTTGAATAAATGCCACTGAATTCTGCCTGCTTATAGCCAGGATACCACGTAGGACATTTTTGCTCAAGAAAAGTTATTTGATTTTGCCATTTCATTGTACAGGCGGATTTCTGCCAGGACACAAAGGTAAAGGACTGGTCATATGATATGCCAAAAAGTTGCTTTCCATAGCAGGGGCACTGTTTTTCAAGCACAGACTCGTAGTAAAATGAAGGCCATGGTATATCAATGACATTTGAATCTGCCTGTTTATAGGCAGAAAACTTTCAAGTAGAAATTCTATTCCAGAGTAATGTTAAGAAAATGGGTCATTATAAAAAAAAGTTAATTGCATGTACAAGATTACTTTCCTCAACAAATCAACTACAGACCTAAGGCCATAGAAATTGACTGGGATTAGAATATGCTTGCTCATTGACAGAAATATGCCAAAATAAGAAATTTATGCTTCAGCAAAGTTACACATTACTCATTGCCCTTACACGCCATTGCATATATACATATACGATAGAAAGAAGACCATAAGTTGCAAAACAAATAACAAATTAACAGCCATGGTATTTTTAAAATGTCATTTAAATCTGCCTGGTTAAAGTATGGCTACCACGTCATGATCAATGGCATTTTAGTTTTTAAGCTGGAAAGAAAAATAAAACAGCAAAGTTTTAGAAATGCAGGATCATCGCAAGACATTTTTTCTTCTAAATTGTGGCATCAGCAAATACATGACAATAGACAGAATGCGTAATTAAAAATAAATTTTACTTTAACACCTAATTCTCAGTTATTTCAAAGAAACTGTTACCCATTGTGCCTTTGGTGTCTACTACCTGAGAGTCAGTCATATTAAAAAATACCAGTATCTGAACTGTGACAGTTCTGGGACTTATTGCATGGTGTCATGACCTCTGTACCCACACCTGCTGGCGATTCTCCAGTCCCACACACCCGCTCCAGACGTTTTGTCCTGAATCCGGGCAGGTTAGTATGCCAGAACATCTCACCCAAAACTAAGGACTCTTATGCAGTCTAGAAAAGAGAACTCCGCATGACCATCAAAGCGTGGGACACTTACGTGCAACTAGAGCAGTGGTGGACAATTGACCACAGAAAGGCATTTTTTGCATTGGCCTCAACAACAACTTCACCCACTTCTTGCAAGGACTAACCTTGTATAAGTCATCACCAAGGCCTGTGACTTTGACACTAGGCACAAAACTGAGCCTGTCATCCCACAGCACTAGCAACTTGAAGAAGTCACACACAAGGTTTGCCCACTGTGGACAAATCCTAAACTTCCTGTCATTTGATTCAACATAACACACCCGCTAGCTGATATCCTGGCTCTACAGGTCCATCCACCCGCTTATGGTGTGGCCACACACCTCATGCTGCTCGCCATGTACACTGCTGCAAATTGCACCTGCCATTGTTGTAACAAAAGGAGACACTGACAGAAAGTGTACGGGCACCCTCTATTGCCCACATAATCACTCATGGTGTGGTTATGGTTAATCTACACAAATGCATATAATTTCCTGGCATTGACTTCAGTCCTACCCCGTCAACATCAACAATGGTCTCAGATTTCAGGTTAACTCAGGTTGTTCCTGCAATACCACACACATTGCTGACCTCAACAAACTGCCTCTGGTTCAAGTGGATCCTTCTGCTGTTTGTCTTGCAGATTACTCTGAGATAGTCATCCCCACCAAAAGTCAAAACACATTGCATTGTACCTACCACAGTAAACCGTACGAGGGAGTGGTTCAAGTAACCACTGGGCAGTTATTAGGTTCCAATCCTAGGTCTTGCTGAAAGTACCTGCAAGGGCATCCTCGTGCAACTATAAAGTTGACACTGTGAACCAATTCCAGGATGTCCCAACATCGACTCTGCCATCTCTTGGTCAGTTGACATTTTAAAATCTCTCGCACTTATTTATCCTCAAACATATGAGGGTATGGGTGAAACTGCATTATCAAGAAGACAAAAGCAACAAACCAACTGGTTCAAGGGAATGAACCAACACGTTAGCTCTGCAAACTCCCTGAGGTCATTACCGCTGGTCTAGTCTACCTTTGGGCATCTACTCAGCCCCTAAGGAGAATCAGAACCGTTTTCATGATACTCTCTGCATTTTTATAGAAAAGGCGCAATATAAGTAATTATTATTATTATTGTTATTATTATTATTATTATTATTATTATTATTATTATTATTATTATTATTATTATTATTATTATTATTATTATTATTAGAAAGGTGTGGTTAACATAACTGATCACATCATTGGGGTGGGGCCTCTAAATCTCTACCTCATGCCAACCTGATATTAAGGACACAAACTTAAACTCCACCTGGACACGTTTAAACTCGTAAATGGTGCAGCCACCATTTATGGCCAGGCCCACACACCAAATCTAATACAAAGATTATCACGGCTGTCCATGTTTCAACCTCAAGACAAGGCTGCCACACGGTGCTTTCTGGGCACCATTACGTCTGGTCAAATTTGTCCTCATCTTAGCGAAGTGGACCCTCCTCTCTGTGACCTTATTAATTAACATCAAGCAGGAAGAAGAAAGGATTTTCTTACGGCTGGCCAACACAATGAAGCATTTATACAAGCAAGGTCCATTAGCTCTTCTGGTCCCCATGACAATCAAGAACAAGAAGAACAAAGGCGGGACCACCTCTCCCTGATCTCCTATTGGGTGGCTTTGTCATTGCCAAACCACCTCCTAGTTTATCACCTAAGATCTGGATCCCTGGAAAGACCGTTGGTTCTATACATGGTAGGACTGATACCAGACAAATCCAACCATCAGTGCCAAACCATTCCATACCAAGGCCACGCAAATCCTTACAAACTTCTACCAAACTTGATAACTGCTCACATACTACTGCTCCATGACCTTCCAAGATCAACAACAAGGTCATCACCACCGTCTCCAAATTTGCCTATTGACGTTCGGAAACCTGTAGCAAATGAAAGCCCAACACCTTCCTCATCTATTTCTCCTGTCATTCCTGTACCATTTCACCACAACTAAAACTGTTACCCTGAGTGGTTTTGTAGACAATAGTGGAGCCACCTACAAAGAACCATGGTTAACATGTCTTTGGTGGCGTCTAGCTTTTGGGACTTACTGGAAAACCACTAATGTGATGTCTTTGTACTATCATGCTTAGGGGCCACATAAAAGAGATAAAGTATTAGGTGTTGAAAATGAAACGATACACATGGTGGAAGTCAGACCTACAGGCAAACAGGCGCTCCTAAAATATTGTCATTGTCTTTGTCCAAAATTTCAAGGAAAAGTAACTGCTCCAGGAAGTGTTATTTCGCTATTTCCAGTTGTTACAAATTGCGTTTTAGTCCTCATTGTCCTCTAGGTAATACTACAAGTTTTCTTGTTGTTGTTATTGTTGTTGTTGTTGTTGTTGCTTTTGTAGTTGTCGTAAGGTATTTTGCACTGTGAAAACTGTGACCACTTTTCATTAACTTTTATGCTTTCAAGGAGATTAGCTATCCAATCAGAATGCAAAGAAAGCTTGCAGGAAAAGAACTCGAGTTCACCTGTGGCCTTGCGTTGATTTCTTGCAAACGTTCCTCGAATTCTGATTAGATAGCGAGTTGCTTTGATTCATATTTTCAGTTTTGAGAAAATGCCAGTAGGTCAGTGCTGCTGTATTTTTCAATATAGCAAGACTCCTAAACTTAAGAGATCTGTAGTTTATATTGTTTAATCTTGGAGAGCACTTTGAAAGATAGCTTTAATGTGTTTTATAAATGTAGAAAAATAGTTGTTTTCGGCACATGCATTGCACAGAGTCGGAGAAACTTGAATCCAAAACAATAACTGCTGTTTTCTTTTTAGGTAACAGAAGAATTATGAAGCTGTTGAAAAGACGTCTCCTATTATTTAACGGACCGCAAGCTTTGGGTTTACTATGTAATGCAAGATTTAAAAGTCACATCATGTAATATATGTAACGTGAAATTAACGTTCAGAGATATTATGTGGCACATGATGAAAACTCAAAATTCTCCGTTTTTCGCCCAGAGATACCTTATGGTAGCTCTAGAAACGTGGTGGCATTTTTTGTTGAGAAACTATTTTTAAACCTCCAAAAAATTAAAAAACCGTTACCGCACTACGTGTCTCTACAAACACCCCGAATGACTGCGA
Source organism: Siderastrea siderea (assembly GCA_964030785.1). NCBI lineage: Eukaryota > Metazoa > Cnidaria > Anthozoa > Scleractinia > Rhizangiidae > Siderastrea > Siderastrea siderea. The sequence continues at coordinate 21,797,070 of OZ034969.1, forward strand.
ATCATACCTTCTCGCGAACTTCGCTCTGTTTAATTCGCGTCATGGAAAAACCTTGTTTTGAGCTTAGAAATTTGCCGTTGAAGAGTTTACAAGTAATTTGAGTCAAATTATACTTTTGTTGATTAATTTTCAAGGTCATGGCAGGCTGCTGAAAACCACTAAAATTCGCTTGCTTTGTATTCTCAATTTGGCGCATTTTTTCAAGAAAAAGTTTCCCTCCCCGGTAAAACACCGAATCACTTGAAATTCAGAATTCTTGAAAGAGGAAATGCCGTTCTTAAACCAGGTTTAAAAATTAGTTTCGGGCTTTTTATCAGCGCCGAGTACAAACACTCTCAAAATCCCGATAATTACAACATTAACACGTCAACAATTGGCACATACCTCCGACCAAATAACCGAAAATGTGGACATTTCTTCTACTTTGGTTGGTATTCCGTTGTAATCCACAGCGGAAAGGTAATGTCTAGCTCACCTGGATATGGGATTGTCTAAATATCAGGTTCTGTGCGTACTCTTTCATAATAATCATATTGACGTCCGGGGTAAACAACATCACTGAAGCATCGCGTATTGGCAATCAACCCAAATGACTTATTTCCATCGCGCCTCCTTTTGTTAAAATCAAGAACCTTCAGAAATAAAATGATTTTGCCTTATTTGAACTTCAAAACAGTTTTCTCCTATAAGACGCCTTTTCTGTATTCGTTGCAAAATTTCGAAACGATAATTTCTTACCGAAAGCTCACAAGCCTGTTTAGTTTGAGTCACGCAACAAAATGTCACGCACTTGATTTTACCTGCAGGAAACAAAAAAAACAACAAAAACAAAAAAACAACAAGCAAGCAAAAAACTAACAAACAAACAAACAAACAAAAAACAAACAAAAACAAAGCAATCAGAACATTGAAAACCTGTGGACCCAAGGACCGATTACCGTAAACTGCCACGGGCTTATACAACTTTGTAAGGGGCTTTGGGTGGGCTTATAAACGGAGGGGCTTATATCCGGGGGGGGGGGGGGGCTTATAAGTTTCGAAATGAGCCACAGCAGTGTTGATCGAAATACGTTTTTAATTTACCAGTTTTTAATTAACCTTTGAAACGTCATAATAAATCGAATTCATTTCAATTTTAACAACAAAATCAAAACTGTAACACGAACGTAACCGGCACGTAACAAAACAGAAGCTCAGGGTTCATCTTCGCAGAGTTCTGTGAGAGTGCTTAATATTAAGGAAACAGGGAAAACTAGAGGGGGACTTATATCCGGGGGAGCTTATAACCGGATGTATTTTTTTGTTTACAGGTAGATGGGCCTATAATCGGGGGGGGGGGGGGGGGGGCTTATAAGCGGCAGTTTACGGTATTTATGTATTTATCAGTATCATTAGACGCAGTGAAGCCTTGCCAAAACCTTGCCTGTTACTAGGGCTTTGAAAAAGAAATTATTATTAGGTCTCTATGTACTGGTCTTCAAAAATTGGTCAAGACAAGAGTGAGAATGTAAAATTGTATGTTGAGTTTACTCAAGCCCAAACCCGGGGTGTGGCCAGGGTGCCAGAACCGTCCTTTTCGTTCTTTATAAGCTTCTGAAACCATTTTATGGCAAACCTAGGGAATTACACTTTTATACATGAAACTCAGCTCATGTTGAAACTCATCATGGCAAGGAGTCCTACTGTTCAGGGCTGTTTGTCGCTTTCCGCCTGATCGTCTGAGCAGTGCAGGTGACGAAGGTGGAGAACCATCCTTGTGACGAATGGCTAACGCTCGAAACATCAGCTTTCAATCTCTTCACGGTGGCTCAATTTGCCTTATCAACTCAGTTGATAAATACAAAGTTTTGTGTTTCGCTTCCCTACCGATGCAACACCACAGTTTCTCTCGAAACTAACCCCCTTGTTTGTCAGGTGACAGTTGGTTGTGCGGATACTTCTCCGCCTTCTCACGGTTGAGGAGAACGAGCTCGGTTTCGCTTAGAGCACTGCTATGGACGGTAGACCATCTGATGACAGGGCCTTAGATTTCAGTGCAGATACTGGTCTTATAGGTCCCATGCCATATGCTCTTCATACACGGACGGATTCCTTTTTTTAGAAAACTGTATATTCGAGAGCATGCTCACACCGTCGATCTTCCAAGTGGCCACTAAAGGGTTTGCAATGGACGCGCCAGGAGTTTGAACACCACCCCCAGCTCTGCTCCTAGTACTCCTGCGCAAACTATGGTTGCCCTGCGGGCCCTGCAGTGATAGCAGCCAGCGCTGGCTTGCCGGAAGCTGACTGCCTTCAGGGCTGGTATGGTAGTGTTAATCTGCTTAATGACGTCTGCCATCACAGCGAGGAATGCACGAAAGTGGGTATGAGAAAAAAGTGTACTTACCAGCGCCCACTGGAAGAATGACACCGATGTGTTGCAAAATAGCTTTGGACTCCGACTTGCCAACTCCACGGTCTGCTTTTCTCACTTTCCCGCTCGAGGCATACGTAGACAGGCCTGGTAGAACTCAACATGACCAACGTCGATTAGTTCCCTCTGCGCTATTCCCAGACAAGAGCGATGGGCTGGGCAAATGGTCCATGTTTAGAATACTAATTAGAATACTGTTGCGCGTGCTAAAAGAGAACCCTATCCTTTTACAATGGCGAAATAGAGAGGAAGCGCTCTACAACTACTGCGTGTTAAATCTGGCGTTTTCCTTTTTTTCTGTTTTTTTTTTACGAAAATTATCAGTTTTTGAACATCTACTCAAAGCCAATCCGCACTTAAGACATTTTGTCTAGTTTCCAATAATGTTGCACCTAAAATTCTCACACGCCTGATTTCCAACAAGAAAATATTTCCGCAAATGGCAGCTTTTCGAGGCGCCTTCTTCGACGCAACACTGATGGCTTGCAAATAATACTGAAATCCTTCCCCTTAAAATTAATTAGGCTGTGGGAAAAATATCCTAAGATGCATTCACGCTAGGGAATATTCGCGACTTGAAAAGTCGAACTCTGCAGTAAGATATAAAAAAATATATCGATGTTTCCTATTTTAGACTATTGGAAGCTAATACTTTCTGCTTCTATGAACACGTGACAATTTTTTCCTCTCGCCAGAGCGTCACAAAATGTACATCTATGTAATCTGTAATTTGTTTTACACAGGTCAGAATTGTGTGGTGAATAGTCCCGTCATATGTAGTAGCACTCTATTTTACTAGTCGAAAGATATTTCAGGCCTAACTTCGGCGGTGTAACATGACACCAAACAGATGGACTATAGAGAAAAGTGAACTTAAAATTTTTAGGGGACTTGCAAAAAACAAATGGATGCCTTCTTTGTTAACCTTCGATATGCTTTAGTTTAAATCATGGAAAAGAATTCTGCTATCTCTGCGATTTGTTTTTACGTTGAGGTAGTCCGGCATCTGGGATGAAAACGGGCGAAACGGTCATTCCGGTCGAGTTGCTGAAACAAACGCCAATACTATTTATATTGCCTTCTATCTTGTACAATTTCTTTCATAGCTTAAGTTATTTCAGACGTCCTAATGTTTCAATTTTTTTTCCCATTTTTGCAATCCCATCACCAAAACCTATCGTGTGACTTGACCAGAACGCGTTGCGTGACCGACAAATTTAGTTAAATCAGACCATAATAACAGTGCGGTTTCTGAGATGAATGTGGAGATCACTGAAAAGTTATTTAGTTTCTTCAGGGAATTAACACAAGAGATTTTAAAAATTCATTTGCTATTCGTTAAGGGATGTGAATGTGATGGCGGAGTCGTTATTCATTAGTTGAAAGTCAATCTGGAGATACCAGGAGATAACGGTCTATTCCACGCGTCAAGATGGCCCTTGGACAGTACACCTAAAACTTGACAAAACCTAGCATTTAGACAAAATCTTATTCAAGGTGAGCTAGATATGACCTTTATCCTGTACTTTTCATCCAAATACCAAAGGAAACAAGCAAAAAATTCCAAGTTTTCGGCTATGGGGTCGGAGGCACGAGCCTATTGTTTGTACTGGTTGACAGGTTAATGTCGTGATTATCGGGATTTGAGAGCGTTTGTACTCGACGCTGATAGAAAGCCCGAAACTAATTTTTAAACCCGATTTTAGAATGGTATTTCGTCTTTCAAGAATTCTGAATTTCAAGTGATTTGGTGTTTTACCGGGGAGGGAAACTTTCTCTTGAAAAACTGCGCCAAATTGAGAATTTAAAGCAAGCGAATTTTAGTGATTTTCAGCAGCACGCCATGGCCTTGAAAATTAATTCACAGATCTAAAACAGGACTCAATTTCTTCATACGCACTTCAAAAGCAAACTTCCACGCTTAAAATGGGGGTTTTCTTGGGTGCGAATCTGGCGAATCAAACAGAGCGAAGTTTACGAGAAGGTATGATACACGTTCATTTCGCGTGTTTACAGGACACGTGTGGCGTAAACGTGTTAAATTTTTTTTTTCGGGCTTAAAAAAAATTTTCAAGAAAAAAATTCCACCACGTTTTCGTTAGATTACCATAGGGTATCCGTGGAAAATTTATGAGGGAATTTTGTTTTTCATCATGTGCCACCACTCGCTCGATGTTAGTGGACATCCCCTCTTAAAAAGTATTATAATGATTAACAAAAAATGCACGTTATTTATTCATTAACACCTGAGGTATGGAGGCAAAAGGACACGCCTCTATACCTTCCTCCACCCACTCTCATGGTTTATGGAAACCAGCTCATGAAGGGCAGCGATTTAGAATACCTGTTTTTAGAAAAGGGGGTCCAAGATATTTTGAGCCTCTCGTAAACAACTTCCAGATTTAGCGGTAAATTTGCGGTCTAATTAAATACCTTGAGTTATCGAACTTTTTATAGATTGCTCTAAATTTACTGAACCTATACTGTAGCTACTTAAGATTTGGAGTATGACAAGTGCATTTTAACGAGTGACAAATACTCATGTTTAATTAAATATCTAGTGAAAAATTTATGCTGCCATTTATTTCAATGCATGATAATCCTCAACTGCGTAGTGTGTTCATGCGCGTAGAGCCCATTACAAAATTAAACCCGCAGTTTAGCAAGCATCTGGACATAGGTAATTTTCAAGCCAGTGCTTAAAGGATTCTGGGTGGTGGGGACAAGAAAAATATCCAACGCAAAGTCGCACACACGGTCCAAGTAATAAGTACGAAGGCAAGTGTTTGTCTTGGCTTGTTATTCATTAACAGAGTCTGGCGCCACCAAAGTGCTTCTTTGGCTAACAAACAATTCCGTGGGTCAAACCACTTTTTCTTCTGGTCACATTTCATTAAGCTAGTGTAAAATCCTGCATAACACTAATCCAGATAAACGTTACTAGCCTCAGACCCGTCCTGAGACAAATATTTCGATGCACCGAAGTCTTAAAAGGCAAGCTGATGAGTCCTGACCTAAGGACGGAACAGCTGTCCATGGCCGCTTCACAAATCAACGCGTGTTTTGGTTAAATCTGGGAATGTGGTTCGGGCCAAATACCCCACTCCATCCACGGTAACAATCTGTTCAAATATACCGTTTGCGGGTACTTTGCTGGAATTTCGGTGAATTGTTGGGGGTGAGAGACATGAAGGGGAGGGGGAAACGAAAGTTAAACTTCCTCGCTACTCGCGTTTGTTCACTTCAGAATCCCGCCCGTTTCTTCGCATAAACATGTTCACTAAGCAAAACATTATGTTACTGGGAAGTCATATCTATCACGCTTCTATGTCTCCAAAATGGCTATGGTTCGCCAACCACGGAGGGGTAGGGGGGAAGGGAGGATGTGAGACAGGAAGATGGGGAGGAGGAAGAAAGTTAAACATTCGCGCTTCTCGTGTGCTGCTTACGTCAGAATTCTGTGTCGACCACAGCCCCATTCGCTAACAAAATAAAGACTTTTATTTCAATAGAAAATCAATGGAAAATATGAATAACAAAGGTGTAGGAAAATAGTTAGATCATTTGGTCAATTAAATGCACCAATCAAATAGGGACTTGTGAATAAAAAAGCGGGATGCAATACATTTTGTTGCTCCTTTCATCTTGAGATGATTTAGTCGTCAGACTAACATTGACAACGTATAAGGTTTGTGTAAAAGTGGCATTACAAGTGACAACTAACAACGTATAAGGTTTGTGTAAAAGTGGAATTAACCGCTCTGACTATTTCCAGAGCTGACTTGTAAAAGTAGTCCCCTTATTGCATGAGCTAAAAGTATAGATTTCTCGTTTCAAATGCTAGTAAAGCAGGTGAACAATGACAACAACACACGCGTGATCACTCCACTCATTTTGTTCGGGTTTGAATAAAACATGAGAAACTCGAACCATTTCCGAAAGTGATTCGTAATAGAACAGCCCTTCAAGTGTGAGGCAAACGACTGGATGTCATACATTTGTTTCTCGTTTCAAACGCTCTTGAGATGCATAAAAGCACGTGCACGCTGACAACCACAGATAAGGTTTGTGTAAAGAGTGACATTAACTCGATCGTTTCCAAAGCTGATTTGCAAACGTACAGCCGTGCATTAAGCCTGGACATTGACACGTTTTGCATCATGTTTCAAATACACATAAAATGCTTTACTGCACGTGCATGATAATAAAATGTAGGGTTTGTGTAAAAAGTGCCTTTATTAACTTAAATCGTTTTCAAACTTGAACCTTTCATGACGCAAAAGTAAAGGAACTGTATATGATGTGAATTCAAACGTTTATACTAACAAATGAGAATTGGCAAATATGTAATCACGCTAACCATAAAGCCGAATTCTACAAATTTTGTAAATAATAATTTCACGATTCATTGACTTTGAAAACATATCGAGGAAAGCCAGCTGTCACCACGTGGGAAACTTCAAAAAAATGTCGTTGGTTGACGTTTTTACTAAACAGGGTTAAAAACCAAAACAGACAAGAGAGATAAAGAAAGGAAACAGGAATGACGCAATTATAGTGGGTATGAAGTATGAAGCGGATACGCACTCTCAGCACGGCAAACTCTTTACGTTTTGAATATGTCAAAATTCACTGCACAAAATTTCAAAGTACCAAAGCCTTGCAATCTCCAAGCATTGGGATGTTTTCAAAACCTACGATTAAAGCCGTTAAAAAGACCCCTGTCTTTAGTTTTTAACAAACGTCAAACGTTATTGTTTCCAGATATTCAGACACCGAACGCAACCATTTAAAAATTCAAAAGAAGACTTTTCAGGCTTTTCATATAAGATCTACACAACAAGCCTGTTTTTTGTCAACACTAGCAGTTTCACTCAGTCTTTCGTCGCAAAATCAACTAATTATATAGCTCATCTGTTACGGAAAGCATGGAATTTCTTTTCAGAAATAAATGAATAAAAGCTAATAAAGAAACCACATCTAAACTCGATAAAAAAGGTACAAAAAAGCATAGTTTGGGATCGATTCGATCCACGCGTCATTTAAACAAGTAGGTTATTTTAAGAGGCACCCATATTTCGAGCAGTCAGGCCAATAAGTGCAGCATATTTTACTGCAGCATGTCATTCCCTCAATATCACAAGCGAGCAAATCGACCGGTTGTAAATTTTCCCAGGAGAAATAACAGGAAAGAAAAACACTGCCACAGTTTTTGTTGTTCCGAACACGGGTGGTAACCCGTTCAGCGCGATTTTTAAGCCTACACAAATCAGTACACGTAACCTTAGTTTATGTTCGCTTTACACAACGATTACAAGCAAAATACATTTCCAACATATGGGAATTCTTATCTGCTCGTCCTGAACTTTCGAAACCAAAATTAAAATGGCTCACTCTCTTTGACCATAGGAAACCAAAAATGAAGTATAACCTACCAAACTTCAACCATATTTTTTTTCTTTCTAGATCAAGACGACTGTTGAAAAATACATTCTAAACACGATAACTGAATGAATATTTAGTTCTACTCGGCAATCGTATGTATATTTCGTTCTGAATCTCGGTGCAGTGTAGACATTCACTTTCTCCCTTCCTAAACAACACCCGTTCTTCTAAGAATCGCCTATGCTATCTAAGATTATTTCCTTAAACCATGAAATGGACATAAACAAGTATTCAGTCAAACCTTTACCTTTGCCTTATCCTCTGATGCGGTCTTAGTTTTCCCTGCAAGTTCTCTTGGTCAATACAACATTCGAGTGTACAGCATTTAGCAGTAAAAGCCGCACGCTACTGAGAACAGTTCTCCTTGCCTGAATAAAATCGCGTCAGTAAAGCGTGGGAAGATTAATAAAGCGGAAAGGAGCATCCGGGGAACGAGAAAATGAGCGCGACCAAGGATATCCGCTGGTCAACGTTAGCGAAGGCGTACGCATAGCTGAAATTTGTTAAAACAGTTTATGACGCAAGATGGTAAATGGAAGCGTAAAATATAACTACTTGGTCAAGAGATGAGCATTAGACAAAAGACAAAACCAACTCCCCTGTCAGTTCCTCAAAATAGACAAACCCCTCCCCTGGGAGTTACTCCCTTATTTGGTTTTAAAGGGACTGTGCTGCTTCATATGGTAGGGTGTGGTTTTCAGGGGGATTTATCTAGAATGGGTTATAAAATTTAACTAACTATTGTCTTAAAACGGGGTATATTTTTTTCGGAATTGGCTTGAGTTTAATATTAAACATGCAGAACCTTTAAAAAGATTACTTTACATAACAATCTGTCAGCATTTCCTCCCTCATCAGTGCAAGGCAAAATCACGTGAAAAAGCCATCCTGTGTATGTGTAAAACAGGGTCACAAATTGAACCACTGTCTCTTGAACGGGAAGGAAAATCAAAGATCTGTCTTCAACAGGGGCAGGATTTGCGGGGCTAGCGTCACCTCCCCACCCAGACGTCTGACAAATACTCACCCACTCCCCACCCACCCCCACAGAAGAAAATCATGCACAATGTGGTAGGCTGCACGTTTATGGGAGGAAATATGAAAATAGAATTGGCACCAGCGTAATCTTTGTGGACTTTGTGGCCTACTTCAGAAAGCATTACCGGTGGCCTGACTTGCCACACAACTGAACCACGATAAAATTCTCACACGTGCAAGAACTACTCTGTATATATGTCCTCACACCTTCAGAATTAATGAAAGGGACATAGAAATATTTTTGTATCAGCTGAGGAATGATGCAGACAAATCCTTATAAACATCGCGCATTTCGGCTTATCGTTCAATTTTGCTTCTTTTCTTGCGTCCTGAAAAAAATTAAAACTGTGGAGACGAGGATAAGATTACCAGATATCTTTTTTGGAATTGGTTCAAGAGAATAACAACGGAATGTCTTAAATAGTAAACACTTATAAAGGTAGAACTTTATTTACTTTGTACAACAATCTGTTAGTATCAGCCCAGACATCCTTGACAGCTGTCAAACGCAAAAACCAACGTCACTTCCGGCTTTGACTATTGTAACTCTACTGTTTGGTTCTCCTAAATATCAGGTAAGGAAGCTGCAATATGTTCAGAACACAGCTGCCCGAATTGTATCTCAGGTTAACAAGTTTCTGCATATCACTCTTGTGTTGATGGACCTTTATTGGCCCCCAGTTCCGGGACTCTGGAATAGTTTGCCGCTAGCTCTGCGCAGATCGAGTTCTATCTGAGATAGTTTTAAGAAAGCTCTTAACACATATCTCTTTACAGAGTTTGTAAATAGTGGCTCTTTATTTTTGTAATTGCGGTAGTTCCACATATTTGTTCTTTTATATACTTTTCAATGTATATTATGCTCTAGTTTTAACTTTGTAAAGCGCCATGAGCGTAGGATTTGTGCGCTATAGAAATAAGTTGTTGTTGTTATCAGTATTATTATTATTATTTTTTATAGCCTTGAAAGTCGAATCAGTTCAACGTTTGCGAGCGTGAAGTTGGTCTGAAAACGTCGCATAAATTGTCCCGAGAAACCGAATTTCGCGCCGAGAAAACTTGTGGATGAGAGTTACTTCATTTTGAACACACACTCAACATAAAAATCTTGAATTTCAGAAAAGGGCGTCAGGTTTTGCGCTTGAAGTCAAACTTGCCACATTTGTCTGTAATTTTATTTGCAGAATTAAGGCAGCAGCTGCTCAAGAGTCGCATGTTTGACCGCTGGGCAAGTGTGGCCGAACTATCCGAGAGCACAAAGTTCAAGTTCAGATGGAGAAATGAAAATAATCATCTTGTGATCATACATTTACATACATATATCTTTACTTCATCTCGAATTTACAGAGTAGCTACAGAAGCTACTATGAGAAATGAGTGATGACGACCCTTGCAGATGAAAAAACAACCAGAAATTTACCAAAATGTATAAAGCACGTGCAGAGACATTGTTTTTCTATATACAAGCCTATTGTTTTGTGACGTTCTCGTTGGCGACGCCGTCGTGTTGTTTACAATAGGTTCAAAGTTTAAGAGACCCAGCATCACTACCGTCCCCAAGCTCCCGTCCAGTACCCCCTTATTCATTTTACGTTCATGGAAAAACGTTAAAACGACTAAACAACCCCAAGCCCCAAGCAATCGTGTTCATGTTTCCTTTTCAACACCACACTGAAATAGAAGGTTAAACTCCAGCTGAACGCGGTTTGTGTTAAAAGGAACGAAAACCCTCATCACATCCAGTGAGATTAAGTTCGTCAGAACACCCTTACGGCATGAAGTGACAAAATTCTGGTGCGCAGGGATTTTTCCTATTGGTTTAAGCTTCACTGTGAGCTGCTGTTAAAAATAATGCAGTAATAAAGAATAGGTTACAAATATTTTCTATTCACAAGTTCTGCCTAAGACATCAATTGAATGATTTTTTAAGTAATGTCAAACAAGCACAGTTTTATCAAGTATGACAACAGTCATAGTCTATTTACAAAGGAGCACCTTTTGATCCACACAAAACTCCCTTGCTGTTAAAAGTGCATCAAAATATAGGTTGAATTCAGTACTTTAAAATATCAGAAAGATGTTAGTCAGAAAGCTGACTAAACCATAACCATTTGTAAACTGAGAATATTGTAAGGCATAAAAAGTAGAGGTGAAGGTATGATGGTCACTTGTTAAAGTACACTGGACTTTTTACCCTCAAGAAAGATAATTTCAGCCTGATCTTTCCCATCATGTCGCTCACTTAGACAAGAAATTTTACTTCACATTGCTCCATGTAGATAAATAGGCCCCAGCAAACAAATGTTGTGAGGGGCCCTGCAATGGATTAGCATCCCATCCAGGAGGAATTATTAAAGAATACTCCCAGTCGTCTGATGCCCTGTATTTAGTCACTGTTACAACTGTGCAAGAATGCTGTAACACAGAAAAAAAGAATGCTTGTTGGCTATATGGCACCAGGTTTGAGAATCCTTCCTTACTCTCTCATTAGAGAAGAAAATTACTCCACATTGTCCTAGGCAGAAACATGCATCCCAGGAAAAAACTGCTGGGGGTACCCCTGCAGTTGAGTAGCATCCTATCCAGGGTGGAGTGGTGATTCTCCTAGTTGCCTAATGCTCAGGATAGAACAAAGGAGATCTATAGTGTGTTGGCTTAGCCATCACTCTCAACTTAACAGAGTTCTCAGCTAAACCTGTAATCCACTACATCTGTACCAAGGGTCACTGTTACGCTGTGCACTTAGTGTGCTGTGCTTAGTGTGCTGTGCTATAACACAGAAAAAAGAATGCTGTCAGCCATATGCCACCTTCTTTCGAATGTAAAAGTCAGAATGTAACAGTTGAATGTAACACACAAATGTAACAGTTGATGAAAAAAATTACTGAGAACCCTCTGCTTTACTCTCATTTGACTGGAAAAAAAGAAACTGGTATAATCAGGGGTGGTCTCTTACAAAAGGTTCGAGATATGGAGATTTGACTGAAAAAAAACAGAAATTTGGTAGCATGAACAAGCTGTTGCTTAAGAGAGGTGCTTGATTCCAGTGATTTGACTGAAAAAAAAAAGATTTGGTATCATGGAGAAATTATTTTTTATTATGGACACATTGTTATTTATGAGTGGTCGTCTCTTAGGAGAGGTCTCAGATATAGGAATTTGACTGAGAAAAAAGAAGTAATGGTATAATGGACAAGTTGCTAGTTTAGAGAGGTGGCTTCTTCTGAGGGGTAGTCTCTGACACGAGATTTCAGATACAGTAATTTGACTGGAAAATGAAATTGGTATCATGGACAAATTGGGTGGTCTCTCACGAGAATTCCTATCTACAATGATTCAACTGCAAAAAAAGAAATTTGGCAACATGGACAATTTGATATTAAAGAGAGGTAATCACAATGATAGGTGGTCAATGCATCAGTTTCAACTGTTGCATGCCTTCAATTAGCAGTATACATTGTAAAAAGTGTTCTGGGAAATAATCATTGAATCAACTCCCTTATTAATAAAAAAAACACTACACTCATAAGTTCTTGACGAATACCTGAAGCTTTGTAACAAGCAACAGTGTTAAGACCATGCCACCTAAATGTAAAGGTTGTCAACTGAATTTATTTAAAATCAACCTTTATTAACACCTCACTTGCACAAATCCCAAAATTCTGGTTTTGGTCCAAACAAGAACTCTCTAATGCTTGGTTTGCTATTTATCAGAATTGTATCTCTGATCTGTTTATTTTGTGACTGTATCTTAAGGTGAAGCAACACACACAAACGTGCAAAAACTAGTGCTCAGTATTTTACACTTATTAACACCAAAATAATATTATTGAACATTGATTAAGCACCAGTTGCAGAAAGTTCAATTACAAAAATATCTACACAAACAAATGAGCCTAACATGCCAACACATCAGCATAAATATGCAAGAGATGACTCAGGCATTGTTTTGTAAACCATCAAATGAATATTAAAGACCCAGGCACTCGACATAAGATCAAAACAAACACGACAAACAAGACGAATTAAACTGAAAGAGGTGAATCGAAAAGGTGGCCACGGAATAACTGAAAATGAAAATTGCTGACCGCGTTCAGTTTCTTGAAAAGTGTTTTTTCAAAAAGCAGACAAGACAATGTAGTTGCATACATGTATTGAAGTGCGTGTGCGGAACGCGTTCTAGAACAAAGCACAACACAAAATGTGCTATCTCAGTATTCACTTTGCTTCAGTGGCATGGACACGCATTTTAAGACTTTTCAATCACATTTTCGAAAAACTCTCTGTCATTGAAAGAATAAAACTAGCGTAAGTTACACATAAAAACCTAAAAGAACAAGACTACCATTCAATATCAGCTCACCTACTGTATTTGTACAAAAGCAGCAAGCAAATGCAAGCGGCCTGCAGTTGGAAATTGATTTGAACTGTGCACGAAATTGAGTGAGGGGCGACATAACAAATCCTCTCGAACTTAAATCAGGTGAACACATGAAAAGTATACTGACCTTTCAAGCTGGCTTGGCAGACAATTGAACAGTTAGCTCCGACCTTGGCTCCGACCTTTGCTCTGGTCCGCCATTTTATTTCTTCTGTGAAGTGGTTCCCAGGCGTCACTCTAATCTCCGAGCCGCCCCGAAAAAATATCCAGGGGCGCGTTTCTCGAAAGCCCCGAAAACATTTCGGTCCCGAGAATTTGATTCACTCATTCTACAAAGCTGTTAATATTTTAACATGTCTTCAAGGTAAGAAACGTATAACTTATAGGAAAGTTAATGGTTAGAAACTTCTTCATTTATAGGATACAGGGTGAATTATCCTGCCCAAAATCGACCCTAAAAGTTTCGGGGCTTTCGAGAAACGCACCCCAGGTTTTTCGAGGAACATCACATCAATAAACAATTTACACATGAAATACTGTAAAACTATTAGAAAACTATAAACTAAATGGTGAAACTATATGGAACCGTGTCGTCATCCTTGTCCTCTTTAATTTTGCGTGCTGTTAGTTATGCAAAATTGTTGTACCAAGTTACGATCAGTAAATCGCTCCTGCCGAAGATTTATTTCTGGAATATCCTCGAAGTCCTTTCGGGAAAGGATGAAAAGACACTGAATAGTTAGGTCGGTGACGAAACGAATCTACGCAAATTCTACATTGTATGTGCGCAAGGGTAGAACCAGCGCCAGCGCAATTTTTGGCTAAATGAATACTCGGCCACTTACTCGGCCGCGTAATTGAATAAGAATGGTGGTTTTGTTTTCATAGGACTTCGTTCTACAAAATGGTCAGAGATATGTAAATAGGTGTCCGTGTATTCTAAAGTCGGTCCCAATTTTTCGTACATTGGTAATTTGTCTCGCAACGGCGCTTAAACCCTGTCCACAGAAATGCCTCATGCAGTTTTCAGGAGTTTTCGTTTCCATTTGGCCGGAAAACCTGTATTTTCGCACCGCTTTTAGTTGGACTGAACAGCAAAGTATAAAATGTGAAGTACTGCGTATAACGAAATTTGGCCTGAGCAACGATGTAATGGAAGTGAATGGGTTAGAGTTGACCAACAGAGGACATGGACAGATTTTTCTGTACCCATGAGCATAAGTTTATAAGAAAGGCACGCAAGAAATTCTAAAGAGTAGTTTAAGTAGCGGCTTGGTCAACGTCCGCCGAACAAGGTATTGTTTAGTAAAGCCAGTCTTAACGTTCTTGGTGAGGATAGGTATCGACCACAATATGAGGAATGAACCACTTAAACACTACAGAACAGCCAAAGGTAGGTTTTCTGTGATCACCCGGGTGAGTGTAGTTCTTTGGTGACAGCGACGCGACGGCGACAGATGTTTCGAAAACCTGCGCGGAAGTTATCAATGATCAGAGTCACCCTTTGACTCTGACGATGACTTCCGCAGAGCTTCTGGTAAACCAAGCGTCACTGTCACAGTGACGCTTTTCAGGTCTACACTCACCTGGAGATCGTACAACCTACCTATGACACAACTCCTGGCGTTAACGTGGCTAAAAAGCCACCGATATCGAAGCAAACTTAAAAGAATTGAATAGAGTGCACAAAACAGCAGCCGAAAAAGCAGGCTGCGGAAGGCAGAGTGATGAGGCTTTATGTGCCACTTGGCATGAAGGAAATAGCTTGCGCAGCTGGCGGAAAATGAAAGCACGAATTTCAAACCAGCTACGTTCACAGAGCCCTCGCTGTTCTGTGTTGCTTAATAATAGAGAAAGAAGCTGTAGGAACGACATTGATCAATATGCAACGTGACACTGTAAAGCCGACGCACTAGACTGAAAAGTCGTACGTACTCGTCCTCAATCTCGTAATCGTTCTTGACCAAGAGAGGATAAAGGGGTTAGAGAGCTACTCCCCCATATAGGCCCTATCCCCATCCTTATCCCTCTTAAGTTATTTTTGTAACAAATCGGGTGGGAAATTCAAATTTCAACTAACTTACTGAGTGTTAAAGCAATTACCCTGAATGTTTGCAGCAATGTAGAACTGCTCATTCTGAAATATTTTTAATTTTTTTCTAATTTTGACATTTTTCACCGGTAAAATGGTGTCACAAAGTTTTGCTTTTAGTATTGTTATATCTTATGTCGGTTTCTGAATGACCTTGTTACACAGATCTTGAAACTGAAAAAATTAATGAAAAATATTTATCCACTCAAAAGATATAACGTTTTGAAATTTGAATTTTGTAAAAACAATAAGTTTTGAGGGGAACAGGGTCTATATGGGAGATTAACTTTCTTACCCCTTCATCCTCACTCGCATTCAGTCTGAAGGTGCCTTATTAATCTAATTATGTTTCGGTGGCGAAGCCCAAAAATGAGCGGCATCAACTCCTGCCCATTCCCCCGGCAGCCCCGCGGATAAAACGCTACCTTTGGGAGAAACAAAAGTATTGATGTGACTGTTACGATATTTCTTAGGTAGTAAAGGTGAAATAAGACGCCATAAATACAACATTTGTTAAAATACAGACCTTTTTATTTTTTAAATAAAATATTCATTTGGTTTTACAACAGTTTAGGCAGGTTATTGCATTCTCCAAGTAAATCTCCATTTACCAGCCTCTGACACTATCCGGTTCTTTCAGCTTTTATCGGATGAAACAAGAACAGAAAAATAGGATGCTATCGCAAGTTATTCATTTACATATTACAATTAATAAGTTGAAATATCCTGATGAGCTACCTAGTTCGAGGTTACGTGTTGGGGTTAGGGTTGAATTCAGGTTGCAGCAAGACGCTCTCGCCATAAATCTCTCCAGTAGGAAGACGAAAGTTCATATCTCGAGAATTCAAACTGTCCCTTTCATCTCTCTCCCGCCCGTAATCTTGCACATCAGATTGAGCCGAAGAACGTTTACGATCAATCAGAAGCAAAACCAAAACTAATGTTGACTTGCTCAATGTGACAGGACGCTTCCTCCAGAAAGATTATGATTATGATTATGATTACGATGATGATGATGATGATGATGATGATGATGATGATGATGATTATCATTCTGCGTAGCACTGTAGTCACCTACGTTATTGCAGTTCATTGTACTTGGCTGAGGTTGACTTCTACTGGGAACCACCGTTTCGGTGGGTTAGGTTGGTTGTTGTTTTTGTCGCGTTTTTCGCGTTTTCAACAGTTGAACATATATATCACAAAAGGTGTCAACTGTTTCAACAAAAAAAACAAACAAACAAACAAACAAAAAAACATGATTGAAAGGTGTTGGGACACTGTAACCAAAACCAGTTTACCGTGCAACGGTTTGTTCCAATAGAAGACGAACTAAATATGCCCATTTTGTTTCTAGTTTCAAGACAGTTACAAAACCGGTCGATATTTTGTGTATATTAACACTAATTTTCTATAGTTTGCTGCTAAGTGGTTTGCTACTTGTAGCTTGCGCCATGCCAGGGAATTCATCATCAAAGGCGGCACGCAAGACATCCTCCACTCTGTTTGCCAGGATAAAGTCCATCTCATCCTGATATTAAAAGAAACAAAATCACGCTGATTAAAGAAGAAACGTACACCTTAAAACATCCCGTACACGACTCAATTTTAACTGATTTTTATTTCGAGTGTGGCCAGCGGCGAGAGTGCGGCCAGGGCAATGGAAGAGAGAAGAGGATAAGAAAAATCTCGACCAAAACAACGCTTCTTACCTTTACATTATCTGGTAGTTCCGTCAAATCCTATATTTGGAAGGAGAAACACGAAATAATCAACTACCATGATTGCAAGACGAAGAATAATCAGTCTTTACTTTTAAGCACCCTGCCGCAAGTGAAATCTTGAAGGGCAAAGACTAAGAGAGACTTGAATGATATGGATTAAAGCCCTGAGCAGAGGCATCAGCTAATTCAGCCAGTAGAACAATTTGGAGACGGTGAGCATGCAGACCATTTCTCCTCTAGAAGACGCGGATAATGATGACAAAAACAAAACTTAACCATTGCCATCAAATTTAGCTCAAGCACGATAAAAACAAGGAAGGATTTCTATAAAGCACTGTAAATCTCTCAAAAAGTGGTTAAATGTGACTAGGACGCGAGGGGAGGTTTTGTTGAAGCACTGATGCAGTCAACAGTACATCTGTTGCCCACGAGAGGCCTCTTGGTTAAAACGTCAATAGATTTTACAACTGCGGCTGTATTCGGAAAATAACTTGTTGAGTTTTGACTCAGATTGACTAGCCTAATGTAAACACTTTTTAAGACTGAGAGCCTATTTTTCTGCGCAACGTTATCGTAATTTTAAAATCAGTTTTGGTGTTGCAAGCTAAAACTATCACGGTTGAACCCCTTTATCAACTGTTATCAACTGCGTAGATATTTGCTGACCTTTTCGTTCCGTCTTGGTAGTATGACTCTCTTTAGGCCCGCTCTGTGAGCTGCTAAAACTTTCTCCTTAATTCCACCAACCTTCAAAGGTAAACAAGCCAGCAATGATGAATCAAGATCACACCCCAAGGGGCAAAACTTACGAAAGACATTACATAGACAACAATTGAAAACAAAACTCACGGGTAGAACAAGTCCTCTCAAGGTGATTTCACCCGTCATGGCAGTGTCAGACCGGGTGCATCGGCCACTAGGAAAAAATGAAACTTAGGATCATTGGTGCAGTCTCATAACTGTCCTGAAAACTGACACTTACGAAACAACAATTGGCCACTCATCCGTGCTATTTTTAAAGTGGTGGATAGGCTTAGCTACGTAGCTAGTTTTCAGGTTCTCCACTAAATAAAATACACTTAAAAACATAGGTTCAATATTAAAGACAAGTTTAAAAAAATACTAGGGGGAATCAACACAAACGCAAAGACAAAAGCAGCCAATCGGACGTTAAAGAGAAGAAAGAGAAAACTGGTGCCCAGCGCAAGGAAGGGGTGTAAATCAAATCACGATTGGTTTTGGTTTTCCAATCTGATTGACCGAGAAAACAGCATGTAAGAGGTGACTGGATATTAAAAAAGTTGCATGAGTCTTTTGAACCAATCACAGGGAGATTAACAAACCGGCGATAAATTTTGCTACTCTTGTTCTTTTTCCTTCGGCTTAAGTTCTATAATCTCTTCGGGTTCTTCAACATGAATTCACCAAACACAAACCTCGTTCGCCCAACTACATGAAATATAGTGAGGTACCTGAATAAGGAGACGAGCACAGTGACGATTGTAACACCAGCAGACGGACCGTCTTTACCCACAGCACCTGCTGGGAAATGGATATGAACATCCGTGCGCTCCAGAAGGTCCACGCCATCCTCTGATGTCAGGCAGTACTGCAGAGGTCAGACAGACAGACAGACAGATACAATGAGTAACTCTTCCATTAAAGTAAGGAAAACAAAGACCTAACCAGGAAACCTATGGTTTTTGTGCTTTAATAAATAATTTAAGGGGCTCCGTCAAGGGGATTTTGCTAGTTTTTGCGCAAAAACTGGGCTAAAATTATCAGTTAATACTATACCTATATCTGTATTCACCCTAGCTCACCAAAAGGAAGAGTTCAAGTGAATTCTCGAAGAGGCAGCACAATTTTTTTAAACAACACAATGGTAACACTTGAAAACATTCGCCTAGATTTTTCCAGTTCAGATTCCATGTCCATCCTAGTGACTTTCAACAAAAGTAAACCATTATTTTCAGGTTTCCTTTGAAACAAATGTGAGTTTTCGTTTTTTCAAAATGTTGCTACAAACAGCTTCCGTAGTTCTTTGAAGACCCCGGTCACTTACCTCAACAGAGCGACTCCTAAGCCAGCTTAACGCCAACTGTGCTGACTCCTTCATAACATCCCCTAAAGATGTAAGTGAAAAGCAAAGTGGTGAAACTTTCTTTAGTCGTAACTGGCAACTAAATTACTTCATTATTTGTAGGTGAGATGAACGTTTATTCGTTTGTCACACGATGGAGAGACAAACGAATAAACGTTCATCTTACCTATCTCACACCAAGATGAACAATAAACACATCTTTAATGACATTCAATATTTGTGTTGAAAAATTACAGAGTCAGAGGACATTTTCCTTCATTTCCAGCCCCACCTCACCTTGGAATTATTCAACCTACCAAGCTCTCCAGTCAGAGTCTATGTTCCCTTCTCTCGCCCCATCCTGGGATTATTCAACGTATTAGATTCAATTTTCCCCTCCCAACCACCCTGGAATTATTCAACCTACCAAGCTGCCCAGTCAGCGTCAATTTTCCTTCTCCCACCCCACCCAGGGATTATTCAACGTATTAGATTCAATTTTCCCCTCCCACCCACCCTGGAATTATTCAACCTACCAAGCTGCCCAGTCAGCGTCAATTTTCCTTCTCCCACCCCACCCTGGGATTATTCAACGTATAAGATTCAATTTTCCCCTCCCACCCACTCTGGAATTATTCAATCTACCAAGCTGCCCAGTCAGCGTCTATTTTCCTTCTCCCACCCCACCCTGGGATTATTCAACGTATCAAGCTCTCCAGTTAGATTCAATTTTTTCCCCTCCCACCCACCCTGGAATTATTCAACCTACCAAGCTCTCCAGGCAGAGTCTGTGTTCCCTTCTCTCATCCCATCCTGGGATTATTCAATCAACGTATTAAGCTGTCCAGTTAAAGTCAATTTTCCCCTCCCACCCACCCTGGAATTATTCAACCTACCAAGCTGCCCAGTCAGCGTCAATTTTCCTTCTCCTCCCATCCGCGTGGCTTCCACAAACATGATCTCCCCGCCCATTGCCGTCCAAGCTAAGCCTGCGAGAAAACATGAAATGCACATGGAGCGAAAGACAAACAACATTGGTAAAACGAAAACCAAAGTTTTATATCTGGCTAATTATAACTCATTTAATAGTTTTACAAAGAAATCAGTTCAGTTCAGCTAAACAGAGTGAATCGAATGTAGATAACCTGTCTTCCAACTGTTGGCCAACAGACGTCCGACAGTCGGTTGATAGCTGTTTTTTTACGGGTGTCACAATTAGCGTTAGACCCAGTAGTTTACGTAGTGGCCAAGGTTGGTTTGAAAATAGCCTTACTTCCCGATCATGGTTCTTATTTTGTATTTGTTGAGCGGAAATCCTACACTTAATTATAAATTTACAACTCACCAACAGCAACTCCCGGAGTAGAGAGTCGTTGAGCGACTTCAGATTCAAAAACAGGAGGCTAGAAAACAAAGCACAACTTAGCCAAGGAACGCCTCATACAAGCCTTGGTCACTGTTTGCAACGAGCCGTTTCAACCCGAAACCAGTTTTTATTCATACATTGTATTATTTAACAGCTGAAAATGATAAGCTGTTTATCCGAGTAATGCACCCGTTGAGAGAGTTAGTCAAGCCAACTTAAAAAGGTTTTCTCCAACAGAAAAAGAAAAAACCTCAATCCACTTTTGCCAATGGAACAAGACAAAAATCATGTAAAATTTTTCAGTCATTTCTCTACAAACGTTAATGTAAAATACCTCTTCAGTCATTCCTGAGTGAATTCTTTTCATGTATTACAAAAAGCCGTTTATCACGAATCACCTTGTTCTTGGCAATTTTTCTTTATTAGATCGTTCTTACCCCTAAAACATCGGTTAAGAACTTTTCCGTGACCAAAAACGCCTTCTTATCCGCAGAAGCAACAGCGGGAGTAGAATCAGTCTTGGACGGGGCGGCTTCATTTTCTTTCGCGCTTTCCTCACTGTTCTCTTTAGCTTTCTCTGATGCATTTCGTGTGGTTTCAGCCACCTACGAACAAGAAAACAAGTGCGTTTACAAAATTTCGTGAAGTGTTTACATTGAAGTTGTCCTCGTCTTAAACTCTCTTGGTCACGGGACTTAAAATGAGCAAGTATTCAGTATCGCTATGGTTTCGGCATGAAAAAAAATTAAGGTTCACGTGTGACACACGTCCCATTTACTTCAATTGAGACTCTTTTCCCAGAAATAACATATATCCTGTGGCAGATTCTTGTACCCGCGAGAACGTTTCATCCCCAGGCGGTTCGGTCTATCCCTAGTAAATACGCTAACTACAAAATGTGAACGCCGACGACTCAGCGAAGATAAACTTATTGGTTGTCCTGTGGCGGAAAAAGAATATTCTGTACCTGTACAGCCACTGCTCGACACACGCCACCAATCTTCCGCTCCAGTGACCGCACCCCAGCCTCGCGAGTGTAATTAGAAACTGCAACAAAAATAAATCGAACCTCGCTTTGAACACTTATTAGAGCTCCAGCCAATGTTCTTAAGAAACGTTAATTGTCTCGATACGTCCACAGCAAATACACTGCTAAGTGGGTAAAGGTTTAAACCACAGACTGTTTTGCGGGTTGCTCGGGTCATGAGCTGTTTTGTGAGACCCTTTGTATTTCAGTACGGTGTCTATTTTAAGGTTCACAGAATTTGAAAATATGAACATTTTTTACATTCCATTGGAAAATAAACGCATATTTTCCTTCCTGATAGTGGGTTGTCATCCACGTGGCCGGAAAATGGCAAATTTACCACTGAGGCGACTAGGTAAGTATAACACAAAGAGAGTTTAAGTGGAAAACATAATAAAGAGTATCACAAAATAAGGTTCTTCTTCAGTTTACCATTTCTAGTTTCTACTTTTCTACTTATTGTTCAGCCTGACTTTGTTCTTTACTCACTGATTGCCTGTATTGAATTGTCAGGGACTTCGATGTCTTGTGTAGTGAGTCCGTGTTCCTGAAGTACAAAAACCAAGAATGATAAACATATAGTTTGAAATTGCATTCACTGTTTCAAATACATGAGAAGACCTAACTTTTCCTTTGTCAAGGGGTCTCACTTGGGCCCTTGAGTTGGTTTTTTAAGACTAAAAATCGAACTCGCCATTCTAAAAACTGGAAACATCGTTTTCCCTCGATTGAGCTGCTGGGCTTGTTGTTATTTTTCGGTTTCATAAGGCGGGGGGGGGGGGGGGGGGGCGGGGCTAAAATACTTTTAAGTATTAAAATAGAGGGAGGGAGCCTATCGATTATCTCCGAGTCGCAGTATCGTGCATGTTAACAGTGGATGGGGTGAGGGCTAAATGGAGGAAATAAAGTATACAACTGTATTTTAGCTTTTGACAGAAGAACACCCACCTTTAACTGTTTGGGAAGAAGGTGTCGTTTAGAAATTGCAATCTTTTCTTCCTGCGTGTATCCCGGAACCATGATTAACTGGAAACAAACAAACGTTAAAAAAATAAATAAATAAATAAATAAATAAATAACATAACATAACGTAACGTAACGTAACGTAACGTTACATAACATAACATAACATATAAGACGGAATGACAAAAATATCCAGAGGGCAACACGAGGTAAATCTGCCTTTTTCCTCATGAATAATACATAAGCAGGATCAGAATCAAATCAAGAATGCACAAACATGATGCGCATTCAGAATCAGCACCCAGATGTGTACTTCTAAATACTTAAATGAACTTAAGCGCTTCCACTGCGATCCCGTTTCCATTTCCATTGTTAGTGAAAATTATGCCTAGAATACCCTGGGTGTCAAGGAGTGTTTTTTTACGAAATAGATAGAATGGTAACTGTTTTACAGAAACCCCTGCTTACTTCCATTCGATCCAAAAGAGCGGGAGGAATTGTGCTGACTGTATTAGCGGTCGCAATGAACAGAACCTGAAAAAATAAGGAATTGTGAGTGACTTCTAACCCCACATTAGCTGTATCGATCACATGGTAAGACATTTTTGCGCATTTTATTATTATTTTTTAAAGAACCACTGAAAAAGAAAGCTGAGACCTGGCCAAAATTTATTACCAACAATAACATTTCTTCTCATATTTACTCCACTGTTGACAATTACTACAAGAATGTCACCCATTCCAGGTTTTAGCGATCATCAAACTCCAAAACCCAGCACACTCCTGAGCTCAATTCATCAAATTTCAAAATACAGTTTGCACAGAAATTCCATGTTACAGTGAAAAGTTTCAGTAAGTCATCAAATAACTTACTTGTGAGAGATCAAATGGAATGTTCAAGTAGCTACATTGGAGTTAAGGACATTGCCAGTCATTGTTTATGATAGGTAATTACAGTGGTACCCCGAAATACAGAAATGCCAAGGGACTAGCAAAATGTGTTCTTTAAAATCGGGGTTCGTTATATTGGGGTCCTTTTTCTTTTGCATATACATTTTACTTTTACTATGCTGAAACATATGGTTTGTTATATTAGGGTCTTCATCATACGGGGGTTCGTTATATTGGGGTTCCACTGCACACACTATGAAAATGTAGTATTTAAACTGAAAATTCAATAATATACTTATCACAATGGTCCGTGAAGCAGGCTAAAAAAAACCCTGTCCACTGAAGTCTGAGATCAGTAGTATCTCAGGCCTCAAAAAGTCTACCCCACTCTTTTTTCACTGGCGATTTCTTCTTCAGCCACATTTAAACAACGTATATGTCATGTAGAGTGAGGGGTAGGTTGTGATGGTAAATAAACAATTAAAACATTTATAAACAAAGGGCAATATGAAAAAGAGGGGATAGGTATTTGCTACACAATAAACTGCAGGATACTGGTCTACAAATGTCCAGTTTTGCTCAGGATCCAAAACTTCCAAAAGAGCAGCAGATGGGTCGCCATGAAGACTCTTTCCCTGTAAAAAACAGAAATGAGTTCAAAGGAACAGGACAGGTCAAAATTAAAGGCTTCCATACACAACACTATAAGTCACATTTTGTTGTTCTTGATTAAAGAATAAGGATCAAAGATACACACCTCGGAACAAGCCTTTATATGAAAATCTGACAATTTTTGACCAGTATCGATTTTTGAAGCAAAATTGCACTTGTACCCTTTTCCCCAATTCTAAATATTTTTCTGCTTGGTATTAATTCTGCCGGATTGTGGGAGTGCAGTCTGGTGTAGTGGTTAGCGCATTGGACTTCAGTTCTGAAGGTCAGTGGTTTGATGCCCAGTCCCTGCCATTGTGTTGTTTCCTTAGACAAGAAACTTCACCCCACATTGTCTCTCACCACCCAGGTTATAAAATGGGTTCCAGCGACATACTGCCGGGGGTAACCCTGCAATGGACTAGCATCCCATCTGGGGGGGGGGGGAGGGAGTAGCAGTTCTTTCAGTTGCTTCATGCTACAGAAACCGGGAGAAGCTCCAGCCATGTGGACCTCCTTGGCTCATGTGCGACTTTACCTATTAATTCTAGTTACTAACCATCTTGTCCACTTCATCCAGTAAGATGACAGGATTCTTTACCCCGACTGTTTTCAGTGCATTTAAAATTCTTCCAGGCATAGATCCTATGTATGTTCGCCTAAAAAATCATGAACCACAGTCAGACATCAAAAAACAAAATATGAGCAGCCTTCCAAGTAATTGTAGAAAAAAAAATAACACAAAGCAGTGAGCAGGACAGGAAAAACAGAGAGGGAGCTTATTTATTCCTCCTTGTTTCCCCTCCCTTCCATTGCTATGGGCATCCTTTCCTTAATCCCCTCCCCCAAGGGAGAAGGGAAGCAAGCAAAATGGGTAAATGTATCCCTTACCTGTGGCCTCTGATGTCTGACTGGTCACAAATTCCTCCAAGGGATATCCTGAAAAGCAACAACAAGTAAACCCATAAACCACTGGTTGGCATTTGCTAAATGTCTTTGTTACCTATCTGTTTTGTTGGTTTTTTAAGGGAGCAGGATTTGGGCAGTAGAGAGAGCACTCGCCTCCCTGATTAACGGACTCTTCATCATATGTGGTTGAGTGTGTTTTGGTTCTCGCCCTTGCCCCAAAAGGTTTTTCTCCAGTTGCTCTCACCGTTTTCCCCTTTCCCCAAAAACCAACACTCCTAAATTCTGATTCGATCTGGACACAGTGAATATAGAGCCACTGGCCATGGATGTGCCACTGCTAATTATTACTAAACTAAATACTGTACAGATAAATGTTTTGTCAAGAACAAAAACATTCAAGAGTTCTTTTCAGGTAGCAAGAGAACTGTCCAAACTGGTAATTGTTAACTTAGAAGTCATTCATCAGTACCTCTGGAATTGTCTGCCAAGAGTATTTGCAATAGATCTTCCAACGCTTGTCTTACCAACACCAGGTGGACCAACAAAGCAAAGAATTGGTCCTGCAAATCACACAGAAGAAAGTGATAATGATTCATGTACAGTGTCTTATTTATACCCAGCTTTTGGTGATCAAAATAATGTCTCGCCAACAGCCTACTGTGACTGTCTAATTGACTGACTGACTGACTGAATGACTGACTGACTGACTGAATGACTGACTGACCAACTGACTGACTGATTGACTTATTGAGTGACTTATTGAGTGACTGACTCACTGACACACTAACTGAACCATTGTATAGTCACTAGGCTGAGTGTCAGTTCCAGACTAAACTGATGGGTTGACCTATAATGGCTAAACTAATCAAAAACTAAATTGATGGATTGCTGACTGACTTCTTACAACAGACTAGCAGAATTAGAAACTGACACCAGACTACAGATCAACTGGCCCTCAGAGTCTTAATAGTTGGAGACACTAACTTAGCTAGGCAAACTGACTGATGGACTGACTGACTGACAGATGGACTGACTGACCTGTTGACCAGGCAACTGACAACCTACAGTAACTGAGAGATGTACAGACTACCTGCCTGCAAGCCTGTCTGGCAGACTGACCAGCTGATTAAAGATAAACTCAAATCAGTAATTAAAAGACGAACCTTTGATTGATACAACATATAAAGCAAAAAAATTATAAAGAAGTCCAGAATTT